>PUFA01000053.1:8887500-9487500 GCA_003508835.1 Eonycteris spelaea | reverse complement strand
CTCATTCAGGAGCAACTCCATCCCGCACTTTGCAGTATAATATTCCAACATCTCCTCAGACATTCTCCCTCCTGTAGCATATATTTTTAATAACCAATTCCATCCTGTCCTTCTCAACTTGAAAGCCTAAGCCGAAAAAGTGGCCTTTAATCCTATAGAATCCCACCTGTGACTGTGGCTCATTTCCCAGCTGCAGCTCAGATCCTCTGCTGATGACGCCAAAAACATCGCCATGGCAACCATCACTGACATACAGCACGAAGCTGAAGATGAAGCATGAATTCTTGTCTAAATCACTTCCACGATGTTAAACTTATGTCATCTATCACCCTCTAGGCTTACTGGCCTGTCCCAAAACCAGGAAAGCAACACATTTTAAATTGCCCTTTACTGTCTTCAGGAACCTCTACAAGAAAACTATAGCAAAAGTTCCTTTGTTCCACCTAGACCCTGAAAATATGACATTTATTCATTCGAAAGCCAACTATCTTTCAGTTGAATGTAGGAAAAGTGCTATTGGGGAGGAGAAGATGATACTCAAAACTAGCACATGGGCCAACACCATACGAAATGCCAAGCTGTTGAATGGAGACAAAAAAGAAGGTTCTGGGGCGAACATAGTCACATTGCCTCATAGCAAAAGCATAAAGAAAGTCCATGCCAGGGGGGATCCTTTGGGAAATGCTTTCTTTTCTTAAGGATCAATCCAACCCTGCCCCACACGTCTAAATGCTAAATTCAAAAACGTTCTGTGACGAAAGAACAGCCCTCAGGGGTAACTAAAGATGCTGAAATGTGTGCCTCGCTGAGACAGCACTGTAAATAGCAAAGAAGGCCTATTTTTCTTTGTTCACAAACAAAGCAGTCCTACAGATTTGGGTCTTAGATTTTTTTTTTTTTATATCCTCTCAAATTCATTTTTGCCAGAGTCATCCGGTTCTCCTCTGCTGCCAAAGATTGTAACACAGCTGGTGGTGGCAGAGCCAACGCTGGTGACTTAACAAAGGCCGTTCATTCAAAAGCCATGTTTCTGAAAGGAAGAGGAGGTCGGGTTTGAGAAACCTGGATTCTGCAAGGAGCACCTGTACCTCTAGGTACAAAACTTTAAATCCTTCAGAATGTAGCTTACACCAATCCCATCAGCATACCAACAAGGCTGCATCTGGAGTCACAGTAAAGACACAGGAGGTGTGGTTCTCAGACAGACATCCTGAATTTAAGACAGGCAATCAGTTACTAATGGGAATTCTGTGGACAGATGGATCATTTGGAGTCACGAGCACTTAGGTCTCTCTAAACTGATGCACAGGTACTCAGGTAAGCCAAGGACTACAAACTCGCCACACTACTGCAGACCATTCTTTCTTCGAAGGCACTAAGAGGTTGGGAAAGAAGGGTTGAGCTAAATCAGCTTTCAGAGGGTGCTCCTTGGAGTCCGCCTATATTCCCTATTCAGGTCCCCCAGCGGGCCAGCCATTAGTCCCTGTTCAGGCAATGGCAGAAATATCTGTGTGGTTGCTGGCCTTCAGGAAATCCTTGCTCCAACCCCAAGCACTCAGGGACACAAGTCAAGGCTGAGTCCATGGGCTCAAAAGAACACAGGGCTCCTGGAGAGAAATCAGATGCTCGTCTGCATTTTAGCCTGGACAACAAGCAGACCCCAGCTAGGTGAAAGAGTTATATCAGAGATCTCTTGGAAGCTCCTAGCTGAAATGAAGAAATCTCAAGAAGCAACTTTCCAACTGTCCCAACTCCAAGGCTCTCCTACAACCCAGGCCCTCTAGGGTCAATGGCAAAAACAATTCTCCCTCTTCCTGCCATTTCTGCCCTCCCAACCCCCAGGGCTGCAAAAGATTTCCAAGCCCCTCAATCTGAACACTTAACCAGAGGGACAACACGTCTTTAAAGGGCTGGAAGTGCAAAAGCTCCAAGAGCATTTTGTAGTCATAGCTCAAAGCCACGGATATCGGTGCTTCGGCTATGAGGAGCTCTGTGGCCTCGTGATCACACTACCTGTGACATCTACACTGTCACTGGCCTCCAAACCAGTGAAGCACCCCATAGTGGACACTGCATTATTAACAAACCCTTTTACTCCTGCACATGGGCTGGTATTATTAAGATCGCAAATCACAATATCAAGAAGGTACACTCAACGTAGAGCATATTGATGGGCATCAAGACAAATAAAAGATGGATACACCTTGCAAGGAATCAGCAAACAATACTCACCCTTCTCTATATACCAGGCTACACCGTGTTTGCAGCACAGAAGCCTGCGAGAACCAAACCAATCAAATCTGTAATTATTACGCACTTACTACATGTCACTGAGGAGGAATTCAAAAGAGAGCAAGAAAGAGTGCTAAACTTTAGGAAATAGGCACTTGAATTTTCTTTGATCAAGATGTGGATTACAAAACCTAAGAGGACAGACTGAGAGATGGCTAAAGGAAAAGCAAACTTTGCCACTTTATATAGAAGATCAGTTTGCCCTTTCCACCAAAGCTGAGGATGGTTTTATACTGCAGAGGAAAAAAAAATTATACTAAAATATGGGAAGCCTAGGTCATTAACATAGGATGTCACACACTAGAACAAGTTACTAGAGAGCTTAGAAAAAATCCAACAATCAGACCGCAAGTGTTTACTGAGATCCCCAGCCCAAGTCCAATCCCACGCAGAGTAGCACTGTGGTTGAAAGTAGAAGCTTTAGAACCAGACTGACCTGGGTTCAGATCTCAGCTTGGCCACTTACTGGCTATACAACCTTGGGCAATTATCCAACCTCTTTAAGTCTGTTTCCTCATTTGGAAAAGGAAGGTGATAAGAGTACTTACCTCATTAAATTATTGCGAGAACGTGTATGGAAAGCATTTAGCCTGTCTGACATGTACCGCATGCTCAGTAAATTGTTCCTGTTGTTGGTTATATTGAATCCTTACCTATTTGAAGTTTCTTGCCCAGGGATCCAGTTTACCAGATCACAACCAACAATGAAGAAATAAACAGAATGGTTCCACCTGTCTGACCCACGTCTGATCCCTGCACAACGGTGAGTGCCCTCCGTTCCGAGCCTATACACCTGTCTCAGACTCGTGCTTTGAGTGTAATTCCTTATAAAGAGTTTCCACTTCGAGTTTGTGGAGTAAGATAAGTTTTAGGTACAATAGCACTTTGGTAGAAGCAGTTCAACCAAAGCCTAGATTTTTAACATCGCCAGAGTCCATGTCAGAAATAAGCTCAGTGCAGTTGCTCTGACAGACAGGCTTAGCCACATGCAACATCAAAAAAAGCCAAGCTTGACCAGGAAATAGGAAAATGAAGGAAAAAATCTCCACTTCAGAAGTTGAAAACACTTCCCACTCCCTTGTAGCATTCCAAGAAGGTGAGGCCAAGGGAGAGTGGTGATACAGTTTTCCAGATAGAATACAGGACACCCAGTTAAATTTAAATTTAAATTTAAATTTAAACAACAAATATTTTTAGGGGAAGTATGCAGATATTACAATATTACTTAAAACATACTTATACTAAAAATTGTTGTTTATCAGAAATCCAAATTTAACTGAGTGTTCTGTGTTTTAATTCACCTGGCACCTTAGAGATGGTATAGGGGATCTGTATGCAGACTGACCCAAGACCAGAAATGAACTAGAAATACTGAAAAACCAGAGTGAGCCCCAGTCTCTGCTTGCTAGACAGGCTGGAGAGCATTCATTCCAGGGGAAGATGGGAACCCTGCGGCTGGAATAAGAAAATCCAATGTGAAAAGCATTTAGCCTAAATGTAAGGAGTGAAGAGGTCCCCTTGGGCAAATTAGCTTGTCTCACTAACAGGATATTCAAGTCAAGTGATCCAGTCTGTTTGCAGAACACTCACTGCACCCAAAAGCCAAGCACATGCAATTTGGTTGGTAGAATGCATAATTGCCACCATTTGTCAAAATTCTAGGAAGACTTCATGGCATCTAAGTGTTCAACCCACATGCCTAAGCATACTACAGCTACTTCCATCACAGCACTCACCACACAGAATATAACTATGCGTTTATCTGTCCATCTCTCCCTCTAGACTGCGAGCTTCTCAAGGGCAGCGAGAGTCTGATTTATCTGTGAAACCACACCCCCACCAGTGGCTGGCCACCACACAACTAGCTGATTTGCATGGTTCCTGTAAGGGAATTCACAGTAAGAAGGTAATGAATAAACTTTGTTGGAAGTTAGCCAAAAAGAAAAAGAAAAAGAAATCCATTTTTAAAAAATTAACTCCCCTCAATACTCTCAATAGATTAGGCATGGTTATTTGTACAGGTTTTCTATATAAGTACACTTTATGTTAATAGCAGATCTGAGGATATAAGAAGAAAGAAAAATTCCAAAGACCTTTCTTGAGTTTTGTTTATTTTCTTTTTTGGCGGGGAGGAGCACTTAAGGAAAAGATCTACTTGTATACAATGACTTAAGAATTAAAATGTACATAAGGACCTTAAGTATATGTCTGTATGTGTATATCACTTGCACATACAGAATACACTAGTGGTCCCTTAAAGCGAGTGAGAGATATCAGAAAAAAGACTCTCAACATTATCTCTTCCTAAAAATATTCAAATATCTGCAGCCCTCGTTCTAGAATCAGCTCTCAGTAATGGTTCCATTGCGTTAATCAACTATAACCCAACACCCTAATCCACTAACCACTATCCCACAACCACAGGCGTCACACTGGGATATGTTGATGTCCTCCTGAACGGCATCAGAACTAGAACGAAATACTCTCAGAGCCTAACAGTGCTTCGGGACACACCTTCGCCCTGTCTAGAAGCCCTGCCTCCCATCTCACAGATTCTGTCCTTCACCTACATTTACTTTTCTGTCTCCTTACTGAGCACCTTCCCTGAGCACATCCCAAAATGTCCTTCCCCTCTCCATCATTGCCTCGTCCCCAATCTTTCTTCCTCCCTGATTGCTGAAGTAGCCATCAGCTATTTAGAAGACCAGCAATATCAGAGTCCATCCTCTTCTGGCCACGTGTATAACGTACAGAATAGTGTGTGGTCTTTACCTCAGGAGCTGGGCAAGACCACTCACTAAGTGTGGGAGGAAAATGTTAGAACTTCTATTTACATCTAATGTGACCTCTCCCATTCTTAATTTCTGGTTTTGTGTGTACTTTACAATGGACACAACATCTTAGACAGCATATACATATAATTATATACTAAATAAACATCTTGGTCACTTATGTTCCAGTTATATATGGCTATATAACAAACCACTGCAAAGCTTAGTGGCATAGAATAACAGCCGTTTTATTATGCTCACAAATTCTGAGGGCTAAGAGTTTGGATAGGGTACTGTGGGATGCTTAGAAACACTCAAACAGCTGGGAGGTGACTCCAAGGGCTGGGTGCTGGAATCATCTGGAACTTCTTCACTTCCCTGGCTGGCATTGGGCTCAGCTGGGACTGTCGACTGCAACATGGTCTTTCCATGTGGACTGTCACAGTACAGCGGCTGGGACGGATAGAGAGTAAGCATACCAAGAAAACGAAGTGGAAGCTGTGTGGCCTTTTCTGACTTAGCCTCAGAAGTCACCTAGGTCACCTTCTCCATACTCGATTTGTGGAAGCAGTCATAAAGCGGCCCATACAAGGGGAGGGGACTAGGCTGCCCCCTATGATGTGGAATGGCTAGGCACATTGTAGAAGAGCCACTGGGATAAGAGATATTGTCACAGTCGCCTTGGGAAATAATCTGCCTCAATTTCTTGTCTGCTATAAGATGTGTCCCCCTACCCCATCCCGCCCTGCCCCCTCTTCACAGCTCTGTATGGCAGGAGGGCAAAACCTTGCAGACCACATTCTCCAGGCTCTGTTGCCAAATAGACTCTGGCTAGGTTTAAACAGTGACGGTACTGCCAAGAGATTGGGAGGGTGCAAAGACAGGAGAAGCTCGGATATTCTGCTCTGATCACCATCTTCCCAGTATCTACATCTCCTCCATGGTTTCCATTCTCTGCTAAGCAGTCACCACTTGTTCCAGTTCTCAATGGACAATTGCAACCCAAAGGTCAACACTGACTTGCTGCTTTGCTGATCTGGGGGTTCTCGTACAGGGTTGGCTATACTCCAGTTAGCTTTTCAGCTCTTCCAATCCCTTTGTAACTAATTCTCAATATTAAATTCTCCTGTTAAAACTAACTGATGTGGACTGTTTTAGTGACTGTGTAATAAAAATATACATATTAAGGATAAATTTTAAACTGTTTACTAATCGAAATGTGGGACCAATAGAGGACGCAGAAATCTGCTATAATTTTAAAAACCTGGGAATGGGAGTCTGGTTGCCTGAGTTCTGGCCCTGCTTCAGGCAGTGACTATGCACTCTGACATCTGCTTATTAGTCCATGGCCTTCGTGTCCTCAGCTTCACAATGAGTTGTCTCTTTTAGCACTAACATTCTATGATTCTAGCTTTCAGATATAATCTGCCCACCAGGTCCAGGCCTAACCCACACTGACCTTGAATTCGAATATCATACCTCAGCACGTGAGCAGCACGCACACACACACACACACACACACACACACACAACAGCCAGCACAAACAAACGAGCATGATTTTGCTTTGTGGCTCAACAAAGGGAACTGGCCAGTCTGGACAGTAGTAGGCCCAGGTCCACGGCACTGATCAGCCCCTGACGTTGCACAGAGGGTGTGACTGGGAGGATGGAGCCAGGCATCAGCCTCATGTAGGAGCTCGTTACCGTGCTCAGGGGAGTCTGGCTCCTCTGCTCCATGGGTACAAGCATGACATGCCTGTAACTGGACCCTTACAAAAGAGCGAACTGAACTCCATCCAATTTCAGGGGAACCACTTGGGGACTTTTAAACCATATGAAAAAAAAGACGTTTTCTTCTTTGAAAAGAATAACATCTTATGACCTAAAAGACACACAGTTTGTTGCAAAAATGGAAAGAAACTGCAACTGAGCCTGGCAAAGTCCCATCGCAGGGGAAAGCTTTTATTTTAGGTATTTATGATAGAGCTGATAGGGGGTCAAAGGCAGATTGGTGCCCTTTTTTTCTTTCAGGTGCACGTAAATGATTCTTTCCACCAACTCACCCGCTCCCTGTCTCCTTCCCATCCCAAGGAAAGGCAGGGGTTGAACAAAATCATCGTAAATTTCACAAAACACCTTTAAAAATTTTGAAGGAAATGACAACTGCAATGAACTATAAACGATCTGACCATAAATTTTAAATTCAAAAATTCTATTCAATTGAATATTATTTGAAATAAATGTGTTACATGGTTAAACCTGATCCTCTTCGGTAGGAGAGAAATTTTATTTTCAAGCTACTGCTTGTAACAGGATTTGACCTGTAAACAAATCTAAATACTATTCAGGGACACAAGTTAGGAAAATGCACACCGAAAACCAATACCCTGAAATGACATTAAAGGTGCTGAAAGGCTCACAACGAAAACTGAAGTCTCACCCCATGTCTGCAGCAGGCTTAGAATCTGGTTCTGTCCAAACAGAATAGAACCTGTGAGTTATTCAAATTTGAAACTTTGATGATTTGAAAGAGAAACAAGCTGAACCCGTTCTAACGGAAACAAAATGTATTTGTTCTCTGTGGCTAAAACTCATTCTGCCTCCAAATGATTTTGAGAAGAATTAGACAGGATTCATGTATGCAGGGGCAGGTTTCTTCCTTACCTTGATTCCACATGTGGGCCTATCCAGATTACGCATTACTTAGAAATGATGAACCAGACAGAAAAAACAAATGAAGAGATCGAGGTAAATAGCCAGCAGTTTCCATTAAGAAACAAAGAACAATTCCATTTAATGTGCCTCCTGCAACGCGATGCACTTTCCTAGATTCTGGCAGCACATGAAGATGAACGAGACGCAGCTTGGCCCTCCTGGGGCTGATCATCAAGTGGCAGAGTCAGACACATATATTAATAACTGAAATAAGACTTGGCGGTGACAAGCACCGTGGAGAACACAGAGTGTGATACATAAGAATGCAAGGAGGATACATGTGCCGCCTGTTTCAAGGAGATGGGAAGGCTTCCTGGAGGAAGTAAGACTGACAAATGGCTAGAATTCTGACAAAACCAGGAGGGAGGGCTGGATTGAGTACAGTGATGTACCTGGTGTACTCACTGAAACGGTTTGAGCCAAGCCAAGGAATGTCTGTGAAGGGCGTGTGCCGAGGACACAGAGGACGGGAGCAGAGGGGAGAGAGGAAGCGGTGCAGTGGGCAGGAGGCCGTGCAAGCTCCCCCAAGAGCCAAACCCAGGGTGCCTCAGGGAACAGCCAGGACTTCCTCTGGTGCCAACAGTGAGCCGTTCAAGGTTTGGGAGAAGGCAGGTATGATTAGATCTCTGATTTGAAAGACAACTCATGGCAATTGGAGTTATGTTCTTAAAATCCATATGCCTCAGAGAAAATCTTGCAAAAAAATCTCTTATCAGGGAAATAACCCTTTCTCTCTGTCACAGCTGCCCAGAATGCCCCTACCCTTGCTCTGTTTTAAAAGCCTCAGACTGAAAACAAGCGCCTTGTTCTCCAAGTCACTGCCTCCAACTGTTCCTTCCGTATGGACTCTGGATGTCCTGTGTGGTGCCACATCTGTCTGCCCGGCAACGAGCTGCAACATCATGAGCAAAACCTGGAGTGTCTCCTGAGGGTTCACCAGCAAGCCCAGGAGCTGTGGAAGAACAGGCTTTTGTGTCCCTAAAATGCACCTGACGATAAAGAGCAAAAGGATAAATTTGTACATGGATAAGTAGTAGCATGTACGTCCCTTACAGAGTTAATTTCAAGGTTATCTGGTTCCATGATTTCGCTGGATTCAGAATCAGAGCTCTGAGTCCTCCCTCTAATCCTACAATTAAAGACTGCATTTCTAAGGGAAGTTCTTTCTTCCTCTCTCCTCCTTTCCATGTGGAAACAGACCTAATTTATGTAGGGTGAGAGCTCCCAATGCCTCATATCCAATAGATTAAAGAGAGTTCTGGGTTGTTTTTTTTTCCCTTGTAGGCATAAATAATAAATTAAGTTAAAATTTTAGTTGAGCAGTATGTGTGAACAAGAAAGGGGGAAGAAACAGGCAGAGGGAAGGTCAGTCCACACCATGCCACACCACAGACCTATCGCTTTCATAAGCTTCGCTCTTTGGGGTTTGTCATTTTCTGATGCTTCCACTGGACTTGGCAGTAACGAGTGTGCCACTGGGAGCTTCTGCTGGGGTCCCAGCCTCAGTAAATACAGTAACTAGTACTTCTGAAACAATGCAAGATATGGAAAGCAAGGTATGTGTGTGCCTACACTGACACACACAAACATAAGAGAGAGAGAGAGCTGTAAAAAGACTTCAAGAACAGGTCATTCCGAGGCGTTTCTTTGTGGAAATTAATGACAGAAACACCAAATCAACTCACTCACACATCCTCGACCCTCCACAGGACCACATGGAGAAGAGGCCATCATGACGGAAAGTTCTATTAAACAGCACTGGTCTCATGATTGTTACGAAGACAATTTGCACCTCGGGTTAGGAATAAAATGTAATGTTAGTGACCAATTGAAAAGTGTATAATTAGGAATTTGAGGCCCGGCTTTACTTATCATGGGCTTCGATGGCATCGGAGAATTGCTTAGCAGCCCAGGTTGTAAAAGAAGGGCATTTTTTCACAGAACTGGGGAGGTAACCCCTGAAGCTTTGCCTTGTACAGGGTAAGACGAGGTAGCGGTTGCAAAGGGAGAACCCTGAATTCACAACAGTAAGGAGCTCCGGGGACAAGTCACCTAATCCCTCCTGGCCTTAGTTTCCTCAGCTGCAGAATGGAATATGATCATCTACCTACCTCATAAATCAAATGAGACACTATATTCACGATTGCCCCGTTTACTGCAAAATGCTAACCAATAGCTGAGCATGACCCTCAGAAGTTGAAACATCCAGACTGCACCGTGTTCTATGATTCCTGCATCTCTCCTTTCTCCCCACGAAGGAGCTTCATTAGCAAGTGCCCAGGCTGTGGCCCTGGTGTGTACCTCTCACACCAGGGCTTTGCTCTCGCTGGCAGCCTCTCCAGCAGAGCCATTTCCTTACCTGCGTTTGGCAAACCCAGCTTTACCTCCTCCTCCTCCCACCCACCACCAACACAACCACAAAGAGAGGAGCAGGTTATTTTAAGGGCTCCCATAAACTAGACCCTTTGAGTTCCTCTTGGGCTTTGAGAAAAAGAAAAAAGAAAAAAAAAGAGTCAGAGACATCATCTATTGAAGACTTGCTCTATCCAGTGTACTTTATTTGAGCTCTGGGGATTAGCTTTTAAAAAAAAAAAAATTTAGGAGGTACTAACAACAACAAAAAAAAAGGTAGGGGGGAATGAAACATGCACATTTGGAAAAGCTTTAAAAATACTTAGGGATTCTTTATACACATCAGCGGGTATAAATTAATGTGGGCCAAGTCTAATAAGTACTTAAGACCAAAATGAGTTACTGAGTAATAGGACAAAGAATCTGGTGGGTTATTCAGGAAGGTTTCCTGGGGGAGTTCAAAATTCAGCCAGCTTTTGAAAGAGGTGACAGACATGGTTTGGCAAAAAAAAAAAAAAAAAAAAAAAAGAGAGAGAGAGAGAGAGAGAGAGAGAGAGAGAGAGAAGAAGAGTTTCCAGGAAAGGCAAATTATTATACACCAAGGTGTAGAGACAAAGACAAGAGGGACTAGCCAGGTGAGTGCCCAGGGACCGGCAGGGGGCCCTACAAAGCCTGGTGGCTGCTGGGGGTGGGGACCCAAGACGAGAGAGAGGTCAGGCCATCAAGGGCTTCGTGGGGAATTTCCTTCCGCTAATAAGTGATCATGGAGAGCCACTGTGGATTCTTGAGCAGAGGAAAACAGTGTTTAATGAAGGCAATTCCAGCAGCTGTGTGGAGGATGGTGGCAAGGAGGGAGGCAGGACACCAGCCAGACCCTGCACTATGCAGTAGCCATGGAAATGGAAACGAGGATGAAAGGAAACAACGCAGAGGAAGAGCGGGCGGCAGCTGGGGTGGACTGGAGATGCGGGCTTTCGGAGCCGCGGCCAGCGGGAACCAGCGCCAGGACAGTGTGCCATCAGCAATGGTGAAAATGTGGGCAAAGGGTGGCCCTTTGAATGGAGAAGGGAGAGGGACACCGGGTTTTTTTTTTTCCTTTTAACCTTTTCCAACATCATGAGACTGTGCCAAGAGAAAACCACAAGGATGCTGAAAATGTCGACTTCAGAACCATCGAAATCACTGCACAGCTGAAAACATGGGAAAAAGTGAGCCTTCCAAAGAGTTGAGAACTGAGCGGGGAGGGAGGCAGACAACAGGAATGGGCACTAGGTTACACCTTGAGAAAGTGGTGGCAGTTTCTGGGGCCAAAATATAGAGCAGTGTCTCTCAACCTCGACGCTGCTGACATTTGGGCTGGAGAAGTGATTCCAGGGGCTGTCCTGTGCACCCTCAGATGTTTAGCAACATCCCCCCCCATCAGAAAATTCAAAAAATGTCTCCCAACATTGCCAAACATCCTCTGCTCTCCAGTTGAAGACCACTGCTGTAGAGGTAATAGTGAGATCTAACATTTATTTGTTGAACACTCACAATGTGCCAAGCAGTGTTCTGAGTACTTCATAGGTATTAATTTATTTAAGCCTCAAAAGAACATTTTGAAACAGCTGTGCTATTATTATCCCCATTGCAGAAATAAGGAAACCAAGGCTCAGAGAGAGGTATGTGATTTGTCAAAGGTCCCACCACTAGGAACTAACAACTTCAGGCAGTTTGGCTTCAAGGTCTATGATTTTAACCACAAGGCTCTATGCAACTATATGCAAAAGCACTTGAAGACAGATTCCATAGAATCCACCAGGGGTTAGGGAAAATGTATTAGGGAGACATAAAAGATCCCTAAAGGGCCAGGCTTGAGGCATTGGGAGCAGGGGTCCCCAACCCCAGTGGCCTGTTAGGAACCAGGCCGCACAGCAGGAGGTGAGGGGCGGGTGGGCAAGTGAGCGAAGCTTCACCTGTATTTGCAGCCGCTCCCCGGCACTAGCATCACCGCCTCAGCTCTACCTCAGACCATCAGGCATTAGATTCTCATAGGAGCGCTGATCCCTGGTGCCCCAAAGGTTGGGGACCGCTGACTGAGAGAATGCTGGTACTAGCCAAAGAATTAGGACCTCAGAAAGAGGGGCTAGGTTGGGGGGGAAATGAATTTTGTGTTGGAGAAAGTTTTAGGGTGACCGCATTGAAAGCAGCACCCAAGCAGCAGCAGGAAGACAGGTTTCATGATGTCAGGAAAGGAAGGGGGCCTTGAGCGTGACCGCACAACTAATGAAAAGGTGAGCGGGGCTGGAAACAAAGGCCTCTCTGATGTTTCCAGCAAACAAAAGGTAGACATGAATGCTTATACTGAAAAGAGAATGATCGTGGACGTTTACATCGAAAAGTGTTGATTTTCCCAGGCAAGTGTGATGAGACCATCAACTGTGAGCAGGAGTATGGAGGAGAAGATGCATCAGCTCGGGGAGGTGGTATTTAAGAACCGGGCAAGCGTGTGATTCTGGGGCTCATAAATAAAGGCTGGTCACCCCGCCTTTCAGAGTTGATGGTGTTCTGGAAGAAAAGACTGCGCTCCCTTCTGGGACTTTCTTAATCTGCCCTTAGTAGCATGAGCGACAGAACAGAAAAGCAGATGTGACTGCAAGTTGATGGGCCAGTAATGGAGAAATTAAATTAAGAGTGTGATGGAACATAAAGTGGCAGAGTGGGGAGGGGAGGGAAGCAACAAGGGATTTCATGTTGGCAGGTCAAGGGTCAGTGATCTAAGCGAGTAGAGGAAGCAAAACCTGAAGGTCACAAGGAGGGCTAATTCAGGGGAAGGGCTGAGAAAGGAACTGGAATTCAGGGAAGGAACGTCGCTGGAGATCTGCATGGAGGTGCAATGCAGGTGTGGTGGAGGATGCGTCTTAGCTGGTAAGTGGTTGACGTGCAATGGAAACGTGCAAGAACTCATGAATCTAACACATTCAAGGGTCTTTAGCGTATATTTTGAAACGGAGCAGAAAAATGGAAGAAGAAGTGAAAATGTTGACTTTTTTTAACTGAATAGCTAAACGAACACTTGTTTTATTAAATTTAGAGAAAGGTCTTTCCCTCTGGGCAATCCGAACAATCTACGTACAATGAAAAAAAAATCTAAGAACAGTTATTTCCACAGCATGAGGAGCTGTGCGCATAAAATTAAGAAGAGCATTTATTTAATCAATCCACGATGTCTTCTAGAAACATGGGTCCCTTGGTAGGCAGACAAGAATGGCCAGGAGTTTCGAGAAATCGGGGGGCTGCCTTTCTCCCTGAGAGCGGATGCTGCAAGCAGCACTGTTGGCGATGAAGCATAACTATGCACACACGAGACAAAGGAGCAGGTGTGGGCGAGCCGGGCCGAGGGTCTGGAACGGCAGTTCTCGAGCCTGGTCCGACAGGAAAACCGGCTGGGCAGCATTTCAAACAGGCTGGTGCCACGCAGGAACTCAAAATCGGAGGCGCCCTCGTGAACGTTAGTCTCTAAGGTTTCTTCTATCCCCTGAAGGAATGATTTCTCATTCATATTCTGCCGCTTTCTCTGTCTCTGTCCGTCTCTCTCTCTCTCTCTCTCTCTCACACACACACAAAACACACAAGAACACGCACACGTGCCCCGAGCTGGCGCTTCCACACAGCGAGCAGCAGGGAGCACGGCTTTTCTTGGCAGCCGCTTCGTCCTCCACAGCTGCATCTGGGCTGCAGCCCAACGCACCGAGGAACCGGGCAGGAGCGCAGGGAGGCTCTACTCGCCTCCACACCCACCTCATTCCCGCCCCTGACTGCGATACCGAAGGGAGACCAGGGTCCGACGCCTAAGTGTGCTTCATCCCCTCTCCGCTGAAACAGAAGCTTTTCACAAAAACCCAGATCCCACCAGCCTGCACCTATTAAACTCAGATTTTAGCAAACTGCATTCATTCATTTTGTATAAAATTAACCCTAAATCGCCAATGCTACTTGCTAGGCACCATGGTACAGATGACTTAAAACCCAGATAAATTCAAAATTGATTTAAATTTGCCATTTGAAGGCTTGACATTCTGTGAACTCATATTGCTAATTCCTTCCCAAAATGTCTGTTTGCCACCATTTAGAAGCAGGAGTGAGACAAAGAGATGCACACAGAGCAAGTTCCAGACGGCACATATCTGCTGGGCAGCGGACTGGATTATCGCAGTGACAGTAACACCCAGTGAGTGAGCCGGGAGGGGCTGGCAGGCGGGTAGGCTGGCTGACCTCCACGCAGAGGCTGCAAAAACTCCCCCAGGGTCCAGAGAGAACTTCCCAGGGTGGCAGAGCAGCTGTGGCTTTCTGACTCCCCCGCGGAAGTGTGCCAAAACTGCTAACGCCTCTGTCACCGCCAGTCCGCGAAGGTGGATGGGGCGGTGGGCGCGTCCCCCCAGCACCGTAGTTAGACAGGCACTGTTTGCAGCAGTCCTGTCCCCGCTGCCTGGGAAGCAGAACCGTCTGACACAGCCCACGTGCCCTCTCCCCTTTCCTTCCCACCCTCCCTGTGCGTTTTTCTCCCCTCCCTGTTTTTTTCCTCCTCCACACACAAAGCGGAGGGAAAGCCAAAGAATTTGACTGAAGTTGATGTCCTAGATCAGAAAGTTTCCTGTCTTTCACCAGTGGTCTTCCTCTCTCTCCCTCTTCCTTTGCTACTGCCATTGACTCTAATAATACCAGGCTCTCTGCCCCCAGGCTCCTCACGGATGGCCTCCGAAACACGCCTAATTTCAGGTCTTAATTGTGAAACACTCCCCATTCCCTGAGGCCAGCCTGGACCACCGGATTTCATACACTCCACTCTGTCTCCCTCATAAAGAGGGACACATTCAGCTTCTACATTTCTCTTCCTCTGTGCACTAGAGCCACGGCAGAGGAATAGGGTGGGATAGGCATTTAGGTGGAAGAAACAGAAGACGGGAAGACCAGCGAAAACCGAGAATTCACCAGCATTGCTCATAGGATGTGGATCGGAGAGGAAAGGAAGCTAAATTCCAGGCACTTTACATACTTCACCTCATCTGACCTTCACATAACCTGCATTTTACAGAAGAGTAGAGCCAAGGGCCAAAAACATTAAGTATCTTACCCAAGGTTACTCGGTGGCAAGCGGCAAACTTGGGATTCTGAACTCCAGTCTCTGTGACATCAAAAACTTGGCTGCTTCCGTGGTCAGTGGTACTGGAGCTTCGGGCTGTATTTACAGACTTAAACACTATTCAAAATCCAGGTTTGCTTTGGTTTAAAAGCTACAGCAATTCCAGCCTAGAAATACTAAGGCTGCTGGGATCATGGCCCCCTGGGAAGGCTCTGCCTGACACCCAGTAGAAAGTAGAGTCCAAGCTCCCATTGTGGGAACGGAAAGGAGGGAATCCAAAAAGGTCATCTCCACTGACTGTCCAGGCTGTTGGAAGGGGTGGGGAATATCTACCCGGGTGTGCCCTAGACACATGGTCTAGAGCAAAGAGTCTAAACGCGGTGTCCTTGGATGGGCTTCAGGGACCCTAAGCCCCTAATACTTCAGGAAGAATTTGAGGAGTTTGCATAAAAGTGGGTTTGCATAAAAAATGAGCACACATTTCAGGAATAGCTGATCACATGCGTGTGAGGACTGAGAGTGGGAGGGGCGGGAAAGATAAAGTGGGGAGTAGGGGGGCGGCGGGGCCCGCAGCGGCTGCAAACAGGCCTGTTCCTGCGTCCCACAACTGCAAAGCCGACTCTGGCAGAACACCTCCTCGCCCCTCAGCCAGGAGCAAACCTTTCTGGCAGCCATGAGAGGGAGGCATAGTACTTTACTGCCCCACCTTGCTGGCAACATTAATAGAGGCTGAGTTCAAACCCCCCCAGGGGAGAACCAAGCACACTTCCACGGCATCGCCCTGGCCAGCAGCCACTGCCCGTTGCTCCATTTCGAGCACCAGCTATTTTAACCCACCCCATTTTCCCTGTTTAAAAGGTAGAATCCCAGGGGAAGTCAGATCTAAAAGTTTCATTACTTTTTCTTAATTACACGTATCAGTTTCCTCCAGCTTGCCAAGACTGTCCTTCTCCCAAAACCACAGATCTAATCGGATTTGTTCTTTAAAAAGCCATTTTAATGGTTACTATGCCCTGGTCTCTTCAAGGGGTCAATAACTGACCAGGAGGTTCAATATTTTTTCCAATTTAACATTTATGCTTATGAGATGGTAATTTCCAGCCATCATCTCTTTTTTAAAAAGGGTTATAAGCTGGCCCTCCGATATCTTTCCATTCCTCTGTGATTTCCTCAAATGGCAGCCTTTGGCCCTTCGGTGACTGTTTCCTTGTTGGAGTCATTTTAGAAACTGTCATTAAGACCTGAGGTTATTTATTCTACTCTCATTAATTAACGTTTTAAAAACCTCTCCAATTTTAACTTGGTTCTATGTTCCCTAACCCATACTAGAATCCAGATTATACACACACATACATATACATACCCACAAACACACACACACATGCACGCATGTGACTGTATGTTAGTAACCAGTTCTCAGTTATATTTCTAAGAAAGTAAGGATATACCTCTTGCCCTTATGGAGATAACTTTTACCCCTTCACTTTATCTAATTCCTGATATAATTAAAATTCTTATTTCTCATTTCTTACCGCATCTTTTCTCTGTTGTGGAAATTTTGAAAAGTAAAGAAAAATATCAAGAAGTAAAATAATAATTCTCTTGCCCCAATAGCTTTTGAATAATATGTTTGACCTTGCCTTTTCAGATTTCACAACCTCTACTATTTCTAAATGCTCACCTGCCCACCAAACGCATTTTCTTTTTAGAGTCAATACTCTGTTTCTCCACCAGATAACAAGCTGCTTTTCTCAGCTCTCTCAAAGCAGAGGCAAAGAAGTGAGAGGCTGGACTCGGGATTCAGAAAAGCTGGGGATGAGTTCCACCTCTTTCTTTTCTTGACTATACAATTTTGGACAATCACTAGAGCACTCTGTATCTCAAATTATTCATCTATAAAATAGAGGTAATAGTTCCTGGCCAGAATTTCTCCTAGTGGGTTCTTACAAAAATCAAAAACTGTGATGGGAAGAAAATACATGAGAAGCCTTTGGTAAACTGTAAAGCACTCCAGAAATGTACGGAATTGTTATTTTTACATCCACATAGGTTTGTCTTTGCCTCTGTCATCTTCTTTCACTGAAAATTTCCTTTTTCCTTCAAAATTTGTTTGTTTCTTTGCAGACTTCCTTACTGATTTTCATTTTATCCTACATTTGATCAGTTCATGGTCACTTTGCCGAAAGCTCATTTCAACCTTTAAATCCTTGATGAATTGGTTCCTATTTGTGAGTGCCTTCTGCATTTTTTTGTACTCAGAATTCATGTTCTTTAAATATTCTAGAAAGATGTCAGCTCTTGACCATATTTTCTTCTCTTGCCAGCTATGGTTTTGATGATTTATTAGAAGTCAATGCCTGTCTTGATCTGGAAGCCTCTAATTCTGGAATGACTGCCCCCATACACAGGACAACTATGCATGACACCCTCACCACCCAAACTGGCTCTGACTAGGCAGGGACCAGGAGCCATCATAGTAGTGAATACTTAGTAAATACTTACTCTGTGACAAGTACTGTCCAATGTGAAATAACTCACTTAATTCTCACAATAATTGGAAGGCCAGAATTATTAATACTGCATCTTAAGATAAGGATTCAGGAGACACAGAGAAGTGAAGACATTTGCCCAGTTAACTAATAAGAAGCAGACAGAAACCTTGGCTGTCCTGAGTTCCTGCTCTCAACCTACTATTTTCTGTACCTGCCACCATGTTAGTAAGAAAGGATGGAGGAAGAAGATGCAGGTAAGTAGGTAACGCCGATAGCTCTGAAATGCCAGTGAAGGAAACAGTAGCCAGAAAAACTTAAGGAACCCAAAAGTGACAGCAAGCAATCGAGGCATACAAGTGCTGGAAACACAAGCCCTTCATCCTCTGCAAAATTCAACAGTAGTTACATGAATCACATTCCCATGTCCTTCTGGAAGACAGCCCTGGGTGTGTCTTATATCCAATGAGCGCATCAGGAGAATGAGGTCCACAAAAATTCATCCAAGTCCAAGTGCTAACAGTCTTTCAAGTTCTGCTGTGCAGTCTCTTCTCTTCCCTCCAACAACCCCGTTATGTAGAAACATGATATGTTTCTTCTAAGGCTCTGAGGTTCAGAGCAACTATAACCTCTTATTACAAAGTTGTAGAGCATAAAGCTTAAGAGTATGAGCTCGAGCCAGACAGCTGGGTTCAAATCCCGGCTCTGCCACTTGAGCTAAGCAAGGTTTCATTTCTTTGTGCCTCAGTATCCTCATCCATGAAATGTAGGTCATAATTATACATACCTCCTAGGACGGTTGGGACTGTTCAATTCATTAATGCATATAAAAAGCACTGAGCACAAAGCTGGCAGGCACTCACACCGCGTTAGCAGCTATTTGTTACATGTCCGCCACATGCCAGCCCTCTGTGGGCACACAAGGGGTAGAGGGCGGAGGCTGTTTCCGCCTTGAGAAATTCACATGACGGGATGGGCAGGACATAGACACAACCAGAGTCATTTCAAACCGGGAAGTAGCGGGTAGGGTAGCTATGGGAACATGAAATGGGCAGCGTGGTGACTCCAGCCTGGTGGAACCCGGAGCACCTGGGGCAGAGAATCCGTGAGCTGAACCCTGAAGGCAGAATAGCAGAGAAGTGGGCGAGGCAAGGGAGGGGCCCCCACTCAGAGAGCCGGAGGCAGGAGCAAAGGCCTGGAGTGCAAAACCACCTTTCACATTATCCCTTCCCTCGGCCAGTGCTGCCATCTCCATCTCTACTCTTCTTGGATCGTGTAAAGATACAAAATAGGCCTGGAAAAAATGGTGCTATACATAAAGCTAGAAAGATGAGTCTTGCTCTCCTTTCTGACAAGTATTTTCCTAGTGTTCTAGATAAACACTGTGAAAGAGAACCTGAGATAGAGACGTAGACCACAGATTAAAAACCACAGGTCACAATGCCTGGGTGCTGCTCCGTGTTCAGAATACTGGTGAATTCGCCACTGCTGCCTGTCTTCCATCCATTATTTTCTATTCTCTTGCCCTCTGGGAGTAGATGTCATACACCGAAGGCTGCTGACAAGCTGTTACTTTGAGCGAGATACAGTTAATAATAAGGCTGTATGTGTACATCAGACTTATAATTCGAGGGGATGCTTTAAGTTTGTTCATTTGATCCATAACACAGTAACTGTCTCCCCTGAAGACCTTATTTTACAGAAGAGGTTGTGTACCTTGCCTGAACCACGGAGAGCTGAGACGGCACTGGAGTGGGACCTGGCTTCCTGGCCCCTGGCCAGCGCTCTTCCTCAGTACCACTTTGCTTCAAATTACTGAAAAGTAGCTTTAAAATACGCATGTGGTAAAGCTGGGGGACCAAGAAATCGCCTCTTTTCTTACTCGGAAAAATAAAGATATAGGAAGTTTAACTTTTGTATTATACGTTCACTTTATAAAAAAAAAAAAAATGCCCTCTGAGCCAACGATTGATGCAGATACTAGAAACGAAATTAGCCTCCTCATCTCCTTTTTGGAATGAGGTGAGTATAACTCACAAAACAATAACGATGATTCCTATTAATAACAACCTAACAACAAAGCAGTGTTCTTGACTACCATTCCCTTACTCTAACCATTAGCCCCCACTCAAAGTTTGTAGTTGATAAATGGTTTTGAAAAAGAAATAGATACAAGCAAATGAGTAATCTTCAAAATGTCCAAGACTAAACGAGTCGAGATAAGAGGACTATTTTCCTCCTAAAGGAAGTAGGGTCTTCGAGTTTGGAGGTGAGGTGTATTTACAGGATGGTAGGAATAGGCTGAAAAGATGGTGCCCAAGGCTTACCCATCATGTGAAATAAAAGAGGTGCTGATTGTCAGTGCCATGAGTTCCTCACCTTTTGTCCTCACTGAATTAAATTAAGGTCCAGAAATTGGCTATTCTGTAGGCATCCATTTTTCCAGTTGAAAATATCTTTGCCTTTTGCCAAGAGCAAAAACCAAAGATAAGGGACCTAGAAGAAAGCCACATTAGCTCAAGTTTCAAAGTAAATGCTGTTTACAGGTTCCTCATCTTCTTTTACTTGTAAGTGGCTTTGTACAATTTAAAGAGCCAGGGGTTAAAATCAGAGGATATAAATTGAAATCCTGGCTTGCTGCTTACAGCTGTGTGACCTTGGGCTCTCTAATCCTCACTCTGTTCATCTGAGAAACAAGGTAACAATGTTAGCCTTGTGGTAAGGATTAAATGAAATTACATATGTTAACATAAATACAAAATACAAGGGATGCACCACACATTAATTCAACAGAAATTAATTCAACAGAAAATGGTCTTAAGCAAAGGCAAGGCAATTTATTTTTGGATAACTATTATATTTGGACTGACAGCAATAATTCTTAGCATTTTTATTCCACCATTTATTTCTAAAATGATCTACAAATTCTGGCTACCTTCTCATGCCCTTCCCTAACCTCTATCTCAGTTGCATAAATGCAGATTTATAAATCACCTAGATTCCCTGCTCTGGTGCCTGAAAGACCATTCATACATTTCAGAGTCAACCTTCAGTTTATGCTGTAATCAAAGCATCCTTTTAAATACATATAGAATAAAAGGAGAGGTTGAGAAGGTGGCCATTATCGTATTTATTCCAGAAAGCCCAGCACAGTGAAGGTGACAGGGGGATACAAGATGGAAAGCCCTCAAAGACTTTATCCCAAAAGCCGACGTAAGAAGAGTGCTACGAACAGAGGAAAAATAAAAATAGTATGTGGACAAATAATTTGGGAGGGCTTATTTCTGGTTGGGAAGCTCAGGCAAGACTGCATGGGTGAGACGGTCTTTGCCATGGACTGTGAGGAACAGCCAGTATTTAGATGGAATTTAAAGAGAAGGGGAAGGGTATAAAGAGTGATGGGTGAGAGCTGTCTGAAGAAACGCCCTTATCAAACCCAATATAAAAGAAGCTCAAAGAAATGAGCACTAAGAAATGGGTACGTTTTAATTTTCCCAGCCTATAGTCAGCACTAAAGATACTCTTACCTATTCGACTGTAGAAAAATGCATCCAAAGCATCAAGAGGTGCCTGACGGCAGGAAAGTGGAAACATAACTTTATCCTCAGGGCACATTCGTTTCCATTATCGTGTTTATTGACAGCCAGCATTAACTGAGTCACACCCATATGTAAAAAACATAAGCACTGAGGACACAAAGTGACATAAAGCATGCATTGTGTTCTCAAGGGAAAATGACAAATTAATCAACAAACAAAAGGGGCTTCTCTTCTATCTGCAGGCTCTAAGAAAACTCATATAGTATATATTTTTTCAAAAATCGAAGGGCTACCAGAGGGTGAAGGAGGCGGAGGCGTGGGGAAGATGGGGGGAAAAGGGTCAGATATGTGGTGACAGACATCTAACCACACAATGTAAACACACAATGCAAAATATATATGCCTTACTGTTAAACTGTACACCTGAAACTTGCTGGATTCGTTAACCAATGTCACCAATTAAAAAATAATAATAATGATCGAAGGACAACATTCTCCTCCCCAAGAAAGCCCTTCCAGATCTGAACACCTGTATTTGGCCAGGCCAGGGTTTCTCCTGCAGTTCTTCTTCCTGTGTGAGCTGAAGGAACAACCAGGATACAGATATAAACAGAACCCGATAAGGACTGAAATTTTTTCCTTCCCTCTTAGCCCAGGAACAATCCTGGCATTTCCAACAAGGTGATCAAATGAGAGCCACAAACCCTGAAGATTTAATTTTGGCCCAACAGAACTCATGGATAAAGCTGATCTGTAAGGTAACAAATCTAAGAAAAAGGGCTACGGTATCTCAACCAAAAGCTTTTTGGACATTCAGATCAATGAGTACACTTCTTAGGTTTCTCCTAAATATTTAGTGCCTCACACCTCTGCATATCTCACCAAAGACCAGTGAGAGTCCAAACCACACTCGTAACCTCTTGCATCACCAACCACTATTAGCAGATATCCAAAACAAAACTAGTATTTTTATTTTCTTATGGCTTGTCTTTTTAAATAAATGCAGATCCATAAATCTGATTTTTTTTCTTGCCTAATACATTTACATTCACCTTTATTTCAAAATGGAGAAGCCAAAAATGAAGGATGTGAAAAAACTATTAACCTGGCCAGCCTAATAATCACTGATTAAAGTTACAGACAGAGAAGAACAAAGCTTAATGCCCCCTACCCTCTTCCTCCTCTTCTTGCCTTTAATATTCCATTTCCGGCACTGAGAGGGAGGGTAACATGGTTAGTGACTTCCAACCATACTATTCACAGCCCTCACCAGTCAATCGGGGTCTGCTTATCCAGCCCACTTATTAATAGTTTTCCTGCATTTACAGTGTAACAGAGGGAGTGAAATGAGGCTTCCTCTCCAAAACAAGAAATGGGGCACCCTCAATAAAGACTAAGTGGAACAGAGGATGTTCGCAGAACCACGGGCCACTTGCCCTATTTCACAGCCACACCTGTTTCAAGGCTGTCAGGAAAGCAACTCCCTAATTTGTCTAACTTTTGACATCACACCTGTCGGTGTTGAGCGAGCCCAGAAACCAGGTAAATACAGCTCTCCTCTTAATTCAACGCTAGTTTCCACCCCTTGTGTGCACCCTGTACAAATCCCCTCATGTTCCAACTTCTTTTGACCTGTGGCTCAGGGACCCTCTGCTAGTCATGTAGCAGTTTAACAGTGAGAAGGTCTCGCTCTTCACCTTAAAATGCTAGGACTGCATGATGTTTAGAGCTAACAGCTGCCTTGTCAATCACCTTGCCCAGGGGTACTCAAAGATGAGCCAACATAGAATCCCTGGAGGATTTTTTTTTAAAATGACCACTGCCTGTGTCACTCCCTGAGAGATTTATTTTAACTGTTCGGGGCTGGACCTGGGAGTGAACATTGTTTTTTCTTTGTTGTTGTTGTTGTTGTTGTTGCTGCTGTTGTTGTTCAGGTTTTTGTGTTTATTTTTGTCGAAGCTCTGCAGGTGATTGTGTTATTGAACTGGGGGGGAAAACACTGCTTTACCCTGTCTCACTGTTTCAGAAACAAGAAAATCAAGGCCCCGAGTCAATGGCTTGCATATGCTCACAAAGGAAAGTAACAACAAACTGAAACAAAAGAAGCTTCTGACTCCCAAGATGACCACGTCCTCCATCACTATCTAGGTAGCTACTGCATAACTGGAAGAACTTAACATTGTAAAAGACACATTACATATCAAGGGAGTACCCTGGGCTCTGACAATATGTGGATGAACAAACGCCTACCACTCACTGACAAGAGTTATGAGTTTCAAGAGGACTAGTGGGGCAGGACAGTGGGGGCGGGGGCGGGGGAGGAGAGCACTGACAAGAGAGTCAGTGGGCCTCGCTCTGACTTTTGTATGTAGCTTTAGGCCATATGGCCAACCTTAGAACAATGTTCATAGCTTTAAAATGGTGGTTGTGGAGATGACAGTGTATCTTCAAAGTGCCTGTCAGCATTAAAATCCTTATTATCCCATGTCTCTCTCTCACTTACTCACATACACACACACAACACATGTATTACTGTACCTCAATTGCACACACACATTTAAGCATTTAAGATTATTTTTGACTACTGTATTTGGCAGGTAAGTCACTGCACAAACATACCCATATGTACACGAGTCTAATGTGTGTGGGTGCATGTGGTGTGTGTGTGTGTTTGGATATGCAGAATACACTGTTCTCTAATCCAAAGAGACCAACCAGCTACGGTGGTAGCTGAGTGACCAGACTAAGACCCCCAGAAGGCGGGAGCATTGCCCCAGAACATCTCTGCATTTTCAGAGTACAATTAATTAGCTTGGGAAAAAGGACTAATGACATCACCTAGGATTCAGGTTCCTCCTAAGATTCTTTTCCTCCCCTCCTCTGACAATGTGGTGCTTTCAGTCAGCCATTGTTGTTTAAGTCCTGCCTTTCAACAAAAACAAGATCTGATTTCCTAAGAAATTCTAACTAGCTGAAGCCCTGAGAGGGTCTATATAAAGATTAATGAGGAATTTTAACTTGAAATTTCTTTCTAAGAAAATTCACAGTCTGAGTGAAGCAATGAGCAAAGGCACGGAGGATGGCATGTGTAGAGCACAGTTTGGCTTTTATGAGTCGAATGAGTTCATGAGTCGAAACCTTAATTGTCCTAATCTAGGAAGCTCTGTACTGCACATGCTCCCCTCCCTATAAAGCTAGTCTCCAAGCAGGGCGAAAGCCTGTAGCTTCTCTCTCCTTCTAGGTCTTCCGCTCCCTCGGGTCTGGCCTTGCTTCTCTTCCTCTCCCCTCTCCAACCTGATCCTCAAGTCACCTTGGAATAAATGTCCTTCAAGTCAGCCAGTGGCGGCATTTGCTCACCCACATTCCTTAATACCCAGGACACTCTATATGTAGTAGACCTTTAAAAAGTCTTCAGGCTGAGCTCAAGTTCCCTTTTGCTAATTAAATGAACATAAACCAGAATATGCAGAGAAATGGTAAAACGGGGGGGGGGGGTAAAAGGGAAGAAGGCTGGGGAACTGAAAAAGATGCAAATAAAATTTAGAGGAACATGCATTTCAAATCCCTCTTCCTTTAGGCACCAATGCTACAGTTGCATCAAGCAGTGGCTCAAGGTGTCTTCCTCCTGTCGTCTCTACACCTGGGCATCCCATGAAGAATACTCTTAAAACATCAGGCCATCTAAAAAGGTACCGAAAACCATTCTGTGAATTCCCTGGGAATAACTGAGCCCCTCCTCTTCCGTCACTCCCCTTTGCCATTAAAGAAAGCAGCTAGTGTCTGAATGGCATGGCAACTCTCTACCTCACTGCTCTGAAAACACATGGGGCTAAGCTGGTCCTTCATTCTGAGTATCTTGGCCTGGGCTAGGATCCAGCTCTCTCCTTGGCTACAAACCAACTAGCAGCTGTCCCTTTCTTCATAATAGCCATCAACAAAGTCAGTTGCAATCCAGTGGTCTAAAATGGAAATTGTATCATTTGCTCATTCTAGAGGCAAGCCTAATACACAGGGTTAGGAGTCATTACTGCAGAAGCACTAAAGCAGAAATTAGGGCTTCTTCCCTCTCTTTTTAAGAAGAACCTAACTTTATTCTCCACTTCATCATTTACAATCAAAGATTCCTAATAAATGAACCAGCACGCTCCTGTGTTGCTCAGAAGTTAAGGGAAGCAGGGAGGAACAGGAGGCTTGCCCATTTACACCAGCAAGCCGCTGCATCTGCTCTCCATCCTCCTAAAATGACCATTCTTTCCTTCTACAAAACTCCTACTTATTCTCAAAGACAGAGTTTAACTGTTGACCATCCATGAAGCCCACCTCATTCCCCCAGGCTTCTCCCCTTTATAAATCTTACCTAAATATATGATAATCTCCTTACACGTCTCCTCCATTAAATCACGAGCTACTGAAAAGTACAGACCAGAGCTAATTCTTTTTCATAACACTGTGTTTGACAAATGTTGGTTCTTAACAAGCATTTATTGAATAATTGAGAACAAAAGGCATAAAAATAAAGTTAAAAGAAGAAACAGTGTGAAAGAAAAGAGAGTAAGAGACGTTAATAAATAGATAAACCTTGAAGCAAGAGAACATAAAAAGAAAGAGATGAATCAGTTATGAAAGGACCAGAATAATAATGAACAGAGAATGAAAGGGAAAGAAGCAAAGAATGTATGGTGGAAGAGTGACCGTAGAGAGGAGATAAATGAACTTAAAATACAGGTTCCTTTCTGACTTTTTTTTTTTTTTTACTTTTAAGAACAAAGCAGAAATACTGGAAGTCCAAAACACGGAATAATGTGTATAACTGCCAGTGTTAATCATGATATAGAATTAGGTTCAGGAATAATGTACACCCATGATGCCTGGACCAGCAGCTTTGGCATCACCTGGGAGATTAGAAATGCAGAATCTTGGGTACCATCTCAGACCACCTGAATCAGAATGTACAGTTTAACAAGGTTCCCAGGTGATCCCTACATACAGTCAAGTGTGAGAAGTGCCAACGTAGACATCTGAAGTCCGCAGACAACCTCCTCATCTCAGCGCAGTTAATGGTGTGGTGCAGAGAGCTCTGGCACTAAGCAGCTTTACAACCTTATGCAAAAACTCCATGTCCCTGCATCTCAGCTCCTTCATCTATTAAACGAGAAGGTCAGAGGAGATACTTTCCGAAGTGTCACAGAGCTCTGATATTCTTGATCTCATCCAGCATCAGACCATTTCTATACCCACGAGAACAAGCAACAAATGGCATCATCCACTAATTAAATATTTCACTTCCTCTCCCCATTCATTCATTTAATTTTTTTGCAACTATCTATTATGTGCCAGTCACTATGCTAAATACAAATGATTCCAAGATGAAAAAAACATCCCTCCCTGCCCTTGAGGAGCTCACAAACTTCTTAAAGAAATAGGGTATAGAAACAAAACTAGGATAAGGTGTACCAATAACCACAAATAGGCATTGGTGATCACAGAAGGCAGAGCAGTGACTCTGCTTGGGGCAGTCACGAAGGATGTCAACAAGGCCTCCACATATGTGCTATGCCCCTTCTCCACTGACCTCAGCTGAAAGCACTAGAACGTGGAAAGACGAAAATAAGGTGGTTGGAGAGCAATAAAAAACCACGCAAGGGTTCCTGAGCACACCTCTCTGGGTGCAGGGAACCTCAAGAACTCATCCACGCAATAGATCTTGTGCAATGGCCACAGATGTACCATTAACAGCCACGAGTGAATCTCGGAAACCCACCTCCTCTGAGCTATGCCTGCTCTTTTATCCTGACTACATTCTGTTCTATCTTCTGCATCCCTCTGAAAGATATCAATTCAACCATTAATCTACTCTCCCTGGAGACTTCTTGTGGTTGCAAAGAAGGGATGCACTTTAATAAATGTGAACAATTCATTAGACCAGGAACTCTTTTGATCTATAATTATTTATAGAGAGAGAGAGACTAGTATCCAATTGTGTACACAGTAGCAGAGACTGAAAATGTAGTTTACTGAAAGGACGAAATTTCTAGAATTCTTAGGGAGGGTGTAGAGTGGCTATGAAGAAAAGGAGCTTATTCATTCTTGACCCCAACAAGTTATAGGAGATGAGTTGTTCTGTCAGCCCCAGGCTTCGTTGTTAAGGAGAGAAGATTATCATTCAGAACAATAGTTTTCCAACCTTGAGAATAGTGAGTCCCACCCTGGCTTTCATCCTGACCCTGGCTTCTCTAGACTGAATTTTTTTTTTTTTTTTTTTGCTGTGGTTTCTTCACAAACATGTCCTTTCTCCTACCTTTCATAGTCTGTAAATATTAACTAAATTTTTGCTTTAACCTGTTAGTAGTAGTGGACATGTCCCTTCATTTTTATACTCTTAAACAAGAAAATGGGGGGGGGGCTGGAACCCTGCATCCTGAGCTCATAATATTCATGGGGCCACTGAGCAAATGTTTAACAAGGTAACAGTTATATGGTCAAGGGCTGGATCAGCTCCATCCTCTCCTTCCCGGTCAAGAACTACTCATCCCACTGATCAATTTCAGTCCATGTGTCCACCTCCCAGATGCCCATCCACCACCCCTCCACACTCGAGGTTGGGTGCGTGTACACAAAGGTCAAGGAAGATAGATGGTCGAGGTTCTGAAGCCATATCTCTGGCAGAAGGGAACATAAAATCAAAGTACCTGCTGTTCACCCCTTCACCAGAGGAAGTCGCTCTTCTCGCTCAGCTTAAGAGAAAGGCATTGGGGTGCAAAGTAGTGACTAAAGAATTTTTTTTTTCTTCCTTCTCCTTTTCTGTCATTTTGCCTCCTTACTTATTCTCTTTGCCTGCATCTACCCTTGCCATAATCACACACATACAGTGGCAAAGAAAGACTCTTCAGGCAGACAAGCTTCCTAGGAATGGAACCAATGGAGAGAAGAAATGAGTTAAACTTAAATACACAGGTTCCTTTCTGATTTCTCTTCTTTTATTTTTAAGAACTCTGCTCCTCTCTTTGCATTTAAACATCTGTCTCTCAGATACCATATCATTCTATGCTCACAGATGGTCATCTTTGCTATACCTGAAGACAGGGGAGGAGATAACCATGCTGCTTGTTCTGTTTCCCTTGAATTTACCAACCTAACATCCTTAACCATGCTTTCCTGGGAAGTCTTTATTTCCCATTAATTTTTTTCTTAATTATACACCATGAAGGCTCCTCAATTGAAATTAAATTTGCCTTCCTCCCACCAGCAGCCACATTTCTTTCCCATGTAACCCACACTCTGGGGGGGCGGGTGGCAGAAGGAGAGACGACAAAATAGAACCCAGTCAGTTCTTTGTGCTATGAGGGAAAAAAGAGAGAACAATGGCCCTGAGACAGCCCAGAACACCACTGAGTCACAGCCCCAGGAAACCTGCTCAGGAGGATAGGAACACCTGCATCCTCCCCAGAGTCTCTAAAACGGCTCTGGATGGGGGAAAGCTACAGACCCCCTGTGGTGGTTCCTCCAAGAATCCCAAGAAGCCCTTTCCAGTTGCAATTCCCTTCTTTTCTCTTTGTAGCTTTCCCACTCCTTCATCCTCCTCTTCCTCAGCACCCTCTCCTTCTAACCACTTGCCCTTTGCCTGGTCAACTAATGATGGCCTGGAGTCTGGCTTACTCCCATTAGCAATCAAGGCGAATCCGCTGCAACCCCATTACCAACAAACATGAAGAAGGGCCTACTAGGTGTAGAGCAGCACTGTCATAGGCACCAAGAATGCAAAAGAGGGCATGTGCCCTTTGATATCCACCTCGCCTCCCTCATCTGTACCTATGAAATCATCACACGTGGAGCCGCCTTTCTCACCCATACCTCGGTTCTATTTTGAAGTAAAATTAAGAGTTAATCCTCCCACTCGGAGGAGTAGTAGCAGATGGGGAACCAGCTCAGGTGTCTCTAAGGTGAGCACACATCAGATAACCTCAGCTATTTGTGGAGATGGTGAGAACATGGTTCAAAATCTGATGACTTTGATGACACCATGGTCACAGATTAGTGGTTAAGCAATAAACGCTCAAAAGAATGAAACCTAGGCGAGAGGAGTAGGGAATCTGGAACATATCCACCCTTTCTGGACAATGAAAAACTACCCTGCACTATGCTGTTGAGTGACAAGGACCTTCCGCTACTTCCCCACATCCCTTTAGTATTTCAGATTATTTCAAAGGATTGTTATAAAAAATTGCCGGGGGGGGTGGTGGGGAAGATTTGGAAGAGAATACTTTAAGAAAGACTATGATGCTAATGATTCTGCTGCATTACTTTGAAGATCTTTATCTCAAATGGATTCCCGCATCTGGGCACCTTCAGAGTTTGGGGATATACGGTCAGTGGACCAAGGCGAGGAGCAGCCAGCTCAGCATCGTGGCCCTCCAGCTCGTGGATATTCTGATTTGCTCAGGAGTTGTCTTGGATTGCATGAGTGACTAGCTGAAGAGTCATTAGCTAAACCTTTTCCATTTCTCCTGCTATTTCTCTTTTCATTAGGCAGCATGAAAATACTGCCAGACCACACTTCACATATCATATAAGAATTGATGAGGAAAAAAAATTTTTTAAACATTCATTCTATTTTTTGAGGGTACAAGACTAACACATGCAAACGGCACATCTCTTTGTTTAACACAAAGACTCACGTGTCGAATTCTGCACCCCTTCCACATGCACAGCATTTCAGAACTCTGCAAGATAGCCATTTTGCAAGAGTGTGGAAGTAACAGTTTGCTTGGAGGATGTGTGGGTATAAATAGATGTGTAGACAGAAGGAGAAATTTACAGCTCAAAAATAATAGCACATGAAGAAAATACAAATTAAAAGCAGGATATTGACAGAATTCCTTCTTTCCAAGCTTCAGATTTAAGTCCCCTTAACCTGCAGCATCCTTCAATTCCAGGTGTTCTTAGACCAGCCGGAGTCCCCACCTAGACCTGTCCCTCTGCAGTAGGCCTCCCAGGATCTCTGGGCCCAGCATCAACCCCTTAGGCAGCAAGTGGACTTGAGGGCAATAACCACAGTAATCTCAAACATTATTTTCATTTTTTAAAGGGCATCGAAAGGATGCCTAGGAAGGTAGAGACAGGAGATAGAGAGGCATGGAAATGGCAAAGGGGAAAGCCAGACTGGAAGAAAAAAAAAAAAAAAGATTTCTAGAATCCCATAAAAATCAGACCTTTAGCTTTAGGTGAAAAAAATATTTAACTCGAAAATCACACAGGTCTCCCAGTCATGTCTGCATACCTGTACCCCTTTATGCCATCCAACATCCTCTGTTCCTACAGACATCTACCCCCACTGCTTCCAAAAAAACCCAAAACCTGTTTGATGAGAAAGGAAAAGAAATAACATGGGAGATTTACCCCTTTGTAATAAGGCTTTTCCCCCAAATAGAAACATTTTAATATCATGTTACCTTTTCTTCCAAAAAAAAACACACACACACACACACACAAAAATCCACTTGAGGGACTTGAAGAGAGAAAACAAGGAATCCCTTACCCCAAGTGAGAAGAAAATACAATAGAATATGCCTTACCTTGGTTTGTAGAAGCCAAACCTCTAGACGCACGGATTAAGGGAGTGAGCATGTTGGGGATGTCCAGTCTCCTCTTCTCGCTTGCATATCCACATAAGAAAGATGAAGGGTAAATGGAAGGAAGATAACTTAAAATCCAATTTAGCGTGAATTTTGTTTTAATCTTGTGCCTTGAAGAGATGCAAATTCAAAGAAATAAAAAAAAAAGACTGAATTCAAAGGTAAGTCAGGGTACGGAGAGCAGCTCACAATGCAGAATCCAGAGTAATTATTCCCTTTGCATGTGAGGTTAGTGGCTGGACTATTTTTTTTTTTAATAATTCTTCTATCAATTACGGTTTTTGATTTTGTGAGCTTTAGTGGAGGCTCTGTGTGGAGAAGCTTGGGGCCGGCTCTGTCCCTCCGTGGAGCATGGTCATTCCCAAAGCGTCCCCTTCCTAAGGGGGAAAAAAGAGGCGGTCAGGGTTTGATTCGAGTGGACCCCGGAGGTGAGAAAAAATGTATTCCGAAAAAGATATCAATTCGTTTTAAGGAAAAGGGGGAGGAAACCCCGCATTTCCCACCGAGTGCACACGAGAGGAATTGAAAACAGCTGGCACCGGTCTATAAATAATTCAGAAAAGGTCTGGCTATACCATTCCTGGGACAGGCACGGATGAGAGGTGGGAAAGCCAACCTGAAGGGAAGCGGTGAGAGGGCGGGAGGGAGGGAGAGAAGGAGGGAAGTGGGAAGGAAGGAGGCAGGGAGGGAGAAGCGGCACCACATAGCAACACACCCTCACACAGACGCAGAAACACAATCCCCACTTAACTCGCCAGCGAGTGCGGCCCCCAGCCCCATCTGCATTGCTGCTGACATGTCTGTCTCGCTCTCTCCATCTCCTCCAGCAGCAGCGCCTCCTCCCACCCCGGGCTTGTGCTGAATGGGTTCTGATTGTGCACGGGGTGCACACTGGGCATTTCTTGGAAGGGGCACACTGACACGCGCGCACACACGCCCCCGCCGCGCACGCGCCCCCGCGCGCGCACTCACACTCACCCCCGCGCACACTCACCCCCGCGCACACTCACGCCGCCGCCGCGCTGATGTGCAGTGCACGGGGCTTCACCTGCAACGTGGTGAAGGATGGTCGGCTGGACGGATGGTCGCGGCGCGTGGCTCCGGCCCGGGACACCGATGTCCAGACTCTGCTAGGTGAGGGGATTAACCCTCCCCCCACCCCCCCAAAAAAAGACCTGAGAGAGCGCCCTACCTTTTCACCCTAAAAAGAAACCTTTTTTTTTTTTTTTAAGCCACGTCCAAATTAGCAGATGCCGGGTTTTGCTGGATTCAACAGCTTTACCTAATATCAGGTTGGTTAATGGTTCCACTGCTTCGACCCTTTATCTTCCTGACACCCCAAACCCAAAAATTGAGACAAGAGACTCTAAAGTGAATATTTACGTACCGCTTCGAGCGCCTCGGCGATTGCAGTCTCCGGAGAGGGGTGGCCGGTGGCCAGGGACTGAGGGTTTTCCTTGCCTGCAAAGCAGGATTAATAATCCATCTCGAGGGTTTTGAAGTTCACGACTCTTCTTTGCAAAGCAGAAGAAAATGCATTCGGGCGCCAGCACTTCTGGATTGTGGTGATCAAAAATCACCCAAACGAGCACTTTCGATAGAGCAAAGCCCTGAGATTTCCTAGAGGTGAAGAAACCGAAGGAAGTGGTTTTTGAAAGGGGGTGAGGGACCTTCCTTTCCCCCCAAAAACGGAGGGGGGGGTGTGGAGAGGCAGAGCCGAGATCCCAGTTGGTGATGATGGGAACCGGGGGAGGGGAAGCGGGCGGGGGCAGGCTGTGCAAGAAGCGCGCACGGCAGCGGGAGAGGAAGAGGAGGAGGGAGGAGGGGAGAGTAAAAAAATGGGTATTAATCACCGGGGACGGGGGGTAGGGCGCGAGCACAGGTTGCCTGGTCTGAATTTGGGTCTCACACTCAAAAACGTGCCCCCCCACACACACACCCCCTACCTCTCACACTCTGGCCCTGGTGGGAGAAACCCACAAAGCCAGAGATTTCTGCTCCCAGGGTGTGTGTGTGCGTGCGTGTCCTCGTTCTCCACACCCCCCACCCCACCCCACCCCCAAGCCCCTTCACCCCCTCACTCCTATTGCTAAGACTCTGGCGGAGGCAGCTTCCCAAGTCATGTGCTGGGGAAAGCGGGGTGGGAAGGGGGAAAAGGTTTAACCCGAGGCCGTGGCGCCTCCTGCTGACCGCAGTGGGGAACCGCAATGAGAAAGTCCTGCAAAGGGGAGGGGGAACTTACACAGTGCCCCCGGTGGGCTGCCGCTGGGCTGCGGAAGGCGTCTCAAAGGCACGCTGCAGTTTAAAATTTGACTCCTGCTTTATGTTCCATAAATCAGTCTTTGTTTCGTACGTGCATCCTGTGTGCTGGGCGCAGTTTTCAATCCTGGTTCTTGCCTTCAAGGAGCTTAAGATCTATTTTGAGCACGTGAATCTAATGCCTAAAACAATGAGAAACAAAGCGAGTGTGATTAAAGGCTGCATTGTATAGTACAGATTATATGTGTGCTTTGCTGACTGCTAGTGAAGATCTGAGGCTTAGAAATTTTTTTCCATCAACAATTACTTATTTTTTTCCTATTTTAAAATTTTTTTATTGTTTATTGGGGTAACATTGGTTAGGACAAGTATATAATTTTCAGGTGTACATTATAATTTGACATCTGTATATTCTATTGTTTATCACCCGAAGTCCAGTGTCCTTCAGCTACCATCTTTTTGATCCCTTTACCCACTTCACCTCCCCTTACCCCCTTATGTACCCCCTTTCCCCAGTCTACCTCCTGCACCTTTCTCCTCCCCCACCCCACTAGTAACTACTACCCTATAGTCCTCTGGTAACCACTAGTCTATAGTCCATGTCCATGAGTCTCTGTTTGTCCTGTTTATTTGTTTGCTTTTAGGTTTCTGTCCCACATATAAGTGATATCATGTGATTTTCAGCTTTTCTGTCTGGCTTATTTCGCTTAGCACGATTATCTCAAGGTCTATCCATATTGTCACAAATAGCAGTATTTCATCTCTTCTTACAGCTGAGTAATATTCCAATGTATATATGAACCACAGCTTCTTTAGCCAATCATCTATTGTAAACACTTCGGTTGCTTCCACGTCCTGGCCACTGTGAATAATGCTGCTATGCACATCGGTGTGCAAATATCTTTTTGGATATGGGTTTTCAAGTCTTTGGGGTAAATACCCAGCAAAGAGATTACTGGATCATATGGTAGATCAATTCTTAGTTTTTTGAGGAAACTCCATACTGTTTTCCATAGTGGCTGTACCAATTTGCAGTTCTACCAGTAGTGTACGAGGGTTCCTTTTTCTCCACATCCTCTCCAACATTTGCTATTACTTGTCCTGTTGATTACAGCTATTCTAACATGTGTGAGATGATATCTCATTGTGGTTTTGATTTGCATTTCCCTAATAGCTAGTGATGTTGAGCATCTTTTCATATAGCTGTTGGCCATTTGTATGTTCTCTAGGGGGAAGTGATTGTTCAGGTCCTCTGCCCATTTTTTGATTGGGTCGTTTGTTTTTTTGTTGTTGAGTTGTATGAGTTCTTTGTCTATTTTTGATATTAGGCCCTTATCGGAGGCGTTGTTTGCAAATATATTTTCCTATTCGGATAGTTGTCTCTTTATCTTGTTGATGATTTCTTTTGCTGAGCAGAAGCTTTTTAGTTTGATGTAGTCCCATTCATTTATTTTAGCTTTTACTTCCCTTGCTTTTGAGGTCAAATTCATAAAACCCTCTTTAAGTCCAGGAATTTTTTTTTAAGTAGATTCTATTACTTAAAGACCTTGAGGAGAATTGAGATAGATTAATAATCCCTAAAAGCAACCAGGTTTCATGGCATTTACAACCCCACCCTCTTATAAACCCCGCCCTCATATCCTCCCTGTTAAGTTGTTTTCTATTTCAATAGCACTTATCACCTGTAGTGTTTGTTTTATAGGAATATCATTGTGTGTGCATCGTTTTTGTTCCTGATCCATTGTTACAGACTATTACAGTGGTATAGCATTTTCATGTGGGTTATATCATGAGCTTCTCACCAAAATTCCTGAGAATCAGCCACATAAACACACAGGTTACAATCCTGTGTGAAGTGGTTATACCCAGTAGTTTGGTACTTTGGCCTGTATAAGATACATGAGATGTGTATTGCAGTCCTACAGACCAGACAGCAATTAGAATACATCTGAATTAATTCTTTCAGGTTTTCTAATTTTTGTTAGTCTTAATACCTGAATTGAAGATTTTTAAGGCACACACAAACACATATGCATTACGTAAAAACACAAATACAGCGTTCACATGCAAATTATTCTTAGTAATGATATTGCTATTTTTCTAAGATAGGTAGAGCTGATCTTCCTCTTCTTTAGAGGACTACAGACCCACCCAGAGTGGCTGTGCCCCTTGGTACACAGCAACCAATCCAAGCCCCTCTGTGTGCAGATTTCCAGTTGTTAGAACATGGATTCCAGGTAGACTAAGGGCCCTGTGTTTCCTGAAACACTCTTTCCTGAGCCTTCCAGAAACGCCATTACTTTCCGAATAAAACCCAAGCTCACTCAAGTTAACTATTAATCTACTTTTTTTTTTTTTTTACAGCTCATATTCCCCTTTCTCTCCCCAATTCCTTTCACTAAAATTAGGACATTCTTTTGTGTTTTCTCTTCTTCCCTTCCTGGACCAGCGATTCTGGTCCAGCCTCTTCACTTTTGCAAATGTAGAGGAAAGAACAAACTCTCAGACCTCTCTAACTAAGTTCACCCTCTCCTTTAGTTTCTAGCTGAAGTCCCACTTTCTTGAGAATATTTTTCAGTCAACCAACCTTGAATTGACTCCTCTATTTCATACGTTTTTATATAAATTGGGCACCTCATCATCATCCCCCTGATTCCTGCTCCCGCATCTGGAAATGTGTAGAGGGATTTGTGTGGTCAGTTATCAAATGGCTGGGTGATGCTACTTAGCATGTATAATCTAGGCACCAGAGATACTACGTACGCATACCTGCATTATGAAGAATGGGCCCCAGAAGGAAGCTATTTATGTTGAACCATGTGAAACTACTGGTGTTTAATCATATGAAATTGCCAATCTTATGAAATAACCATTATTGGCCTAAAATAAAAAGGCAATTTCATAAGGTTAAAATTAAATTGTATTCTTTTACATATAAGATATAAAGATCTATCTAAACAGATATAATATAGATAGCCCAGCTAGGTAGGTTATCTATATATTCTCAGTACCTGGCTGTTGGTTTGAAACCTCTGAAGTTTACGGAATAAAATTTGAAACTGGCCCCCATATGCAACAGGCAAGTAGAGACTAAAGAAAGAACAATCCAAATTAGTAGGTGGCAGTTTTAATAAGCAAAGGAACTTACCTGTGAGTCTTGTCTTACGCAGTACCAAAATGAGTAGATTTCTGCATCCTCCTGCCAGAATCTTAAGAGTTTATATAGAAGCCTTAACAGGATTCAGTCAAATGTATAGTCCAGATGGTCTCAACAACACCTTGTTCTCTCAAGGCTACATTCTTGAAACTGCTCCTAGTGTGAGAACACTGGGCAGAATGCACATTCCAAGGGCAGGGAAGGGGTTAAAAAGCCTCTGATTGCCTTGGTCCAGTTCTCGAGTCAATAAGTGGTCAACTGGTCTTCTCGATGACCTTCTCCAAAATTGGCACAATTCTAGACATGTTGTGGGGACGGAGTAAATATTAAGGTTTTTAAAAGACTATTAGAAACTACTTTCCCAGGCAGTCTTGCTAATCCTGAAGAGCTAATTTTCAAGACCATGCAGTTTGTGACTGAAAGATGATAGCTTTTCTCTGTGATATCCACCTCCATGGCCATTTGAGTGGAGAAGACCACTTTCCTTACTTCTCAGATTCCCCCTCACTCACTTGCACTTCTCACAAACAATCTTTCTCCATGGACCACAGCCCTTTCAAGAAAACTGATTTCAAGAATCACCCAGATGTAAGAAATTTGAAACGCGTTTCTCAATGTTGCAACTATACATTTCAGAACTCTTGTCAAGCACACAGAAAGCAACATTCTAACAAGATAAGATGTTGGATTGCATTTCACAGCATTATTTATGGAGGTAGAAGTTCTTGCAGAGGCTGCTGATAACACTGGTGGAGGTATTCTGCTGGCTCACTAGACACAAAGAGAAGACACACAAAGAGTCTTGCCCAGGGCCCAGTAAGCAGTTGCAAAGTCCATGCCTTGCCTGGAGGAAAGAAAAAAAAAAAACATTCTTATCTCACATCTTTCAGATCAAACACTGGTACCAAAGAACAGAGCCTGAAACTTACAATGTGGGGTCCATCTTTAAGGAAAAGAGTCGAAAATCTGATGTGAGAGTAAATACTTACAATGAAAAAAATAAATCACAATTAAAAAATTCTTTAATACTTACAAATGCCACAAAATTTTTTAATTAAAGTTTTTATTAGTTACTGCTTGTCTCTTCTATAACACTTGTTTTTCTACTTTTTTTTTACTTCATACTCTTCAAGCACCTCTTCACATTATGATTTATAATATAATTTTCTACAGAAATAATAGAAAGAATCCAGTCTGTTCTTGACCATGGTTGTTCAAAATTGGCTTTCATTATTGATCTTTGAGAAACATGTCTGTCTTAGTGGTAGTCGTGCCTCGTTCATTTTTTAAAATTGTTGTTAAATTACAGAAAACCTTTATCAAATTCCTTTTTTATATAGGGAGTAAGCTTTGAAGGATTTCAAGTTTTCTTGTATAGTGACTAACCTTAAATGTCCCTTGAATTGATGACAGTCATTAACCAGTTTGCACTGTATTATAAGTTTTACATTATCTTCATCAATGTCAGTATTTTGTCTCAAGCCAGCAGAAATTTAAATCTCTTCCCAGTACGTTCATATGATTCACTCCTCTTCATTAACTAGATTATCAAACAATCCAGAAGCGTATTCATTAGTTCTATTCAAAATTTCTCTTTTCTTTTTAAAGAATTACGGTTTGGGTTTAATTTGGGGGGAAAAAAGTTGCAATTTGCTTTTCAATGTCAGGATGATTTCTACTGAAGTCGGTGTTAATTTTTATCTTTTTTGATTCATGTTCCATTAATTATTATTTGAATTTCTTTTGGTTCTTTAATCCATGCTGATAACAAAAGAAGGGACTCTTCAAATATGTCTCAAGCAACAGTCTGTAATATCTCACTTGTTTTATGAAAATGCCCCAAAATGTTTTTCCAAATTTCAGGAAAAGTGGCACAATCGAGCTTAATCAACTTTTTGAATAAACTTTTTTACACCTCTGTGTTCAGGTTTCTCTTCTCAGCCTATGAAAAATTTTAGACACTTAATGTTGATGTGCTCATGTTACAAAGCTTGAGCAGCTTTCCAATGGAAAACATGACACTTTTATTCTTTAAAGACAATTCTAAGTTGTCATGTACTCTATTTATGAGACAAATATGAAAGGAATAAAAGGCGTTACAAAATACAAAAGTAGTCAACAATTTCAGGTAAGTTAAAGGCGCTTTTTCTTCAACTAGAATAAGGAGATGACCCACCGGATGAATGTTCTGTGACACTTTTGTATCACACTGTTGGGTGAGTAGGCACAAGGGGTAGGTGGACTTTTCTTGGAAGCTTTCTCTTCATTGGGTCAGCTGGCAACAACTTCACTCTACAGGGAACGGATTGCAAGACACATAAATACATCTCACTAAACCCAAACTAAATTATTCCCAACCTGACTTGCTCTTAGCTTCATTTCAAAATGCTCACTGCCATTCCAACGACACACAGCATGAGGGGAAATTAGAATGAGAATGTTCAAGTGGAAAGAGACAGCAATCTTAAATGATGATAATTAAAATATGCTACTTTTGCAGATTTTATTAAAACATTGGACCGCTCCCAATTATGGCCTCTGCCACAGCCTTAGTGAGGAGCTGGGAATCTGAAGCTGCATTAGCTTCAAAGTCAGTCTCCCTCTGCTCTTTACTCAATGTAAAACAGGCTTCCTGGTTTCTAGAGAAAATATTCAAATGTTTTTATCTTTGAAAAAATAATTCATTAAAGGCTCAGTTGACAACAATGCATATTAATGCCTTCTGCTGAATCCAATCCATCTTCTTTTGCTTGCTATTCCTGAAGTATACAGAAAACATAGGCAGAGCATTCCATTTTAATAACTTTTACAAGCATACTAAGACTCTGCCATCATTACTCTTTTAAAAGAATCTATTTTGTTCTTATCATAATGGTATTAATTATTCAACTCGGCAGTCTTTTTTCAAAGGGATAGTTAAACAACCTTCATCCCCTTATCTGAAGACCTGCCTGTCCTCCAACAGTGAAAAAGTCTTGGTTACATGCTGCATCTTATTGAGCCCGCTGTGTACAATGTAACAACACACCCTCAGACATTTACATTGCGTGCTCAGAGAACCGTTTCTTCAGTAGGTCCCTAGATGTACCCTTTTCTTCTCAAAATTAAACAAATGGGGGCAGAAGAAAGGAGTAAATAAGACTTTCGGAGAGAAGAATGATTGAATCTAGAAAAGAGATACAAGATGTGATGTAAGTGTTCTCTTTAGCAGAGAAGAAGAATTTGTGTGGTGTCATCTCTCAACTCTTGCAAAACATAACCCAAATGGAAATAAACCCCCAGTGAGCACAATTAGAGTTGACGGTGCTTTATTATTATTTTTTTATTCCTCCAACATAGCAAAGATACAATACCATATCTGACCCAGCCTTTTTCTTTTTTTTTCAAGGAAATCCTTTAGAATCATGATTTTTACCTGCCTGAACAGGTCATCTTTTTCCTCCATCTCTCCTTCCCCCCAAATATTTTGGGAAAAAAACTGTCTCTAGTCTTACCATTATGTTGTAGAGAAGATGCACTATTCTGGTGTTTCACTATTAAATTGTTTAAGCTTCTTGAGAAATGTGCCCTAATTTCTATAACTACAATGTGGATGAGAGACTCCCCTTCTCTATCTAAAAGCATTTTAAAACATTTTATTACCAGGGGCAGTTGGATAAACATTCATATGATAAAACAAAATGGAGATCAACTTTGCATCCTCTCTCTCATCACTTCATGCTCATCTGAGATTTTTTAAAAGTTTTTCTTTGTGAGCTATGTAGCACTGCCCCCAATACTATTCTTCCATTTTAGTATCTGCCTCTTTCTATGTGAGCCTTTGCTCCTGGAACAGTCACTGTCATAATCCTCCAGAGAGATAACACCTCTTTTTTCATACCCCTTTCACAGAGTCCTTTTATCTTCCAGAATAGCTTTTACTGATAATGACTTCTGCCGACTTCATATGGCTCCTCTGCTCACCCTGTACCTTTCCCACTGACAGCCAAAAGACCTTATGTGCAGCCCAGTTAAAGGAATGAAGACAAAGCAGTTTAGGGACCTCCCACCTAAGCTGAGGAAAAGTAAGAGCTGGCAGGAGATTTGGGCAGGGAGACTCCATGTCGAGAGAACATGGAGTCACAGCACTCTGTGATTTTCATGTATGGAGACAGTGGTCCCACAAAATAATGTGAAATCATGCAAATTAAGCGGGATTTCATTAGCGTGCATGTGTGTATGCATTCACACACGTGAGCACACACACACACACACACACACACACACACACACACATACACTAGAGCTTTGGGAGAATTCAAAGGCACCCATCTAAGGCAAGGGTGTGTTATTCTCACATGTCGTAAATCTACCAGTTGCCCTGAGAGGTAATATAATGTAAACTCCCTGAAGGCAGAATCCTGGTTCCTTTTGTTCACTTCTACCTTCCCAACACCCAGAGCAGTGCCTGAATGAATAAATGAATGAATGACTTCTAAGAGAACCTAAAGAATGAGGTCAGTAAGTATTTAAAGAAGGATTTTCTCTCCCTCTACAAGAGCTGCATTATGACCCTGCATGAACTTCTCAACAGGCGGCCCACTAATGAGATTCGTTCAAACTCTCCCTTGACATGCTAGTTCCTTCACAGGTCTGGCCCCAGCTTCCCTCTCTTGTATATCTCTTCATAACATGCACTCATGTTTTATTTTATATATAAATTGAGGTTTAGTTTCTCTTTAAATTTAGATGTTACTTTTATCAAAGTTATGTAAGCAGAAATTTCAAAATAATCAAGTAGTTCAACAGCAGCTCCTGGCTTCCTGCCACCATTTTCCCACGCCCTAACGGCCAACATTTTCAGCTCTTTTAATTGAAACTGCTGGCCCTCACCTCACAGCTCAAAGTGAGACATTTATGTTACTACTTCTTAATTTTTAGTTCATTCATTATCTACTGACATCTACTGTGGAAGATAAGGGTTTGCCTCTCGCTAAAAAAACAAAAACAAAAACTAGTGTACCACATACATACATTTCTACCTGCATATCCTCCAATATGCATATATTATAATTATACTTAAATCAATATTCAGAGTTTACAGCTCTCCCATAAATGTCCTTTATCAGACATTTGCTTATCCTGTCTCTTTAGCCTTCTTTAATCTTGAGTAGTCTCTCCATCCTATTTTATCTTTCATGACACACATTTTTGAAGAGTCTGGGCCAGTTATCTTATAGAATATTTCACAATCTGGATTTGTCTAATTTTTTTCCTTATTAATAAAAAAAAATATATAAATATTTTTGGCAAGATTAGATAGTGTGAACTTCTCCAGTGCATGATTGTGGGGGCACATAATGCTAGTTTGTCCCATTATTAATGACACCAAATTTGATCATTGATTTTGGGGGAGTACCTACTAGATCTCTCACTTGTAAAGGTATATTTTCTAATTATTAAATAAGCTGTTGGGTCACATAATTTGAGACTATGTGACCATGTTCTTGTTTCTAAATAAAGACAAAGAATATTGGAAAGAAATTCTAGACTTCAAATAGAGTGTTTATTGTTCACAGAGGTATTAGTGCAGTAATTTTGGACAGAAGTTTAAAATTACACATTTATGTATACTTTATCCATTAAAAGTATACATATTTTTATACCTGTATAAAAGTATGAACATTGCTAGCACCCAAATCCTGGTTTCAAAAAGGAACTGGGATTCTTGAAGAAATGGCTGATTCAGGCCTAAGTCAGGAAAAATGCAAGGTAGCCCAGAACACCTTGTTTGACCCAAAAGCAAGGAAGTGCTCTAAGATTAATAGGGACACATTAAAAGTACATAGGATCCAGATTTAGTCCCACTGACCAAATTTGGGATTATTTTAACATAAAAAAGAACAATGACCATTATTGATTATGACACACTAAAGAAAAAAAAAATTGCATTAGTCCATAGGGATACTCAAAGAAAATGGAGGTGGAGAGAAGAAAGGCTCTTTTTTATCATATTCTAGTTAATAAATGCTGAAGAAATGATAAAATTAGAAGATTGCCATTTTATAATTCCCAATGTAATAACTGCTCACCAGTGAATACTAATAAATGCTTTTTTTGATGATGATCTTTGGCAAACCACAATTATACAAGGCACTTATTCTTAACCTGTAAAAATTATTGCACCCTTTTTTAAAACCTCAAAAGGTATAATCGCTTACATCTTATAAATACCCCTTCCCATTCATGTATGTTTACTAATAAAAGTCATAAACCCTTCCCAATTTCCTTCTTTTCAAAATTTTTCTCTTATCCATTGATTGATTGCTATGAGCACTGATTCTAATATAATCTTGTGACTTTGTAGAGAAAAATCATTTAACCTCTATTTAGCAGAATTTCTGAATTTCATCTTAGAACAAAAACATTTTATAAACTTCTTTTTATAAAATGCACATCTCTAGATTTAGTTAGTTTAAGTTTAAAATACTAATTTGAAAAAACATTAACTGAACACTATGTGTAAAGGAGAGTGCTAAGTATTACTGGAAAAACCAAAATAAGTAAAAGTCATCCCTGCCTTCCAGAAGTTGATAGTCTAAAGAAACAAAAACAATATGGAAGTAAAGAAACAATAAATTGCAGAACTATTTAACCTCTATAATTAAGATAGAACATGATAAGACCCCAGAAGACAGACCCATTCATTCTAACTAGAGTGTGGATGATTGCTTTATTGGCCCCAATTCATCTCTTCATATATCCATATCCTTTGCCATGTAACTCTGCAGTGCCCTCCCATTGGGGGGGGGGGCGGGGGCATCTTTCCCTACACTTTGACTTTCAGTTTGGCGATGTGACTTGTTTTATCAAACAGAATGAGACAGAATTGATGGAATGCAAGTTCCACATGTAGGTCTCAAGAAGCCTGAATATTTCTGCTTGAGCTCTCAAACCTCTGTCATTGCCACAAGAAGAGCATATCTAGGTTAATGTGCTGTCCTGTGATGAAGAAAGACACATATAGCAAAACTGAGTATCCTCAACTGAGCCCAGCCTACTTCAAACAATCTTCACTCAGTTCACAGATCTGTAAGAATAAATGCCTGGTGTTCTAAGCCACTGAGTTTTAGGTAGTTTATTGTGCAACAATTTTATGGCAATAGCTAACTGGTATACATGGAGGAAATCTCATACCTTAAGAGGATGTGGTACTATTTCTGCACTGAGTAGACTTTTTTATTGAGATATAATTGACATATAAAATTATATTACTTTCAGGTGTATAACATAATGATTTGATATTTGTGTTTATTGCAAAAGGCTTACCATGATAAGTCTAGTTAACATCCATTACCATACATAGTTATTTTTTTTCTTGTGGTGAGAACTTTTAAGATCTACTCCCATCAACTTTCAAATATACAATTGGTATTATTGACTATAGTCACCATGGAGTTAGACCATTCTAAGCTGAAGGAAAAGCATAAGCAGAATCTCAGAAGCACAGTGTAATAGTAAGTGATAACACATAGTCCTAGGAGGGATGAACTAAAAGCAACTGAGGCAGGTTCTGGAGGCTACTGAATTCCATACTAAGAAATCTGTGTTTTATTTTATACTCTATGGTTCTGGAGGAGGAGAGAATTTAATCTGGCCTCAACTTTTGGAAAATAATGTTGGCAACAATGTGGGCAAAATACAATAGAGAAAAAGGAGTCAAATGAAGAATGATCGATTCCTGACTATGTACTGAGTGCTTTACCTTAATTATCTCATATAATCTCTTAATAATTCTGTGAAGTAAATATTGATATCCACTTGTACAGATGAAGGAAAAAACATGGTGAGATTAAGTAACTTCCCCCAAATCCCCCAACTGGCAAGAGGTATAGCTAGGGTTCAAGGTCAAGTTGCATGACAAAAATATGTGCTGTTTCTAATATGATCATTCTGCCTCCCAAATACTGTATGCAGGCAGAAAAATTAAAAGGGTATTACTATACTCTAGGCAGTGCTAATGAATTATTACAGTGGCAATGAGAAAAGAGAAGAAAGAATATATTTTTGAAAGATTATACAGTTGTGTTTATTTATTTATATTGCCAAAGTAAAATTGCCAAAATGCAGCAGCTGGCTGAATATGTGTGTTGACAGAGCATGATACAAAGATTCTGCATTTTTGAGAATGACTGACCGAGTTGTTGCAATCCCACTAAGACAGAGGCACAGGAAAAGCAGGTTTGTTGGTAAAAAAAAAAAAAAAAAAAAAAAAAAAACCAAAGACACTAACTTTATTTATAATCTTGAGAAACTTTCTGACTAGTAATAATAATAATATTAACTCTCATTGAGCACTGTTCTAAGGCACTGTTCTTAGTGCTTTGCACTAATTAATTTATTCACCCACTCAACAACCCTATGAGGTACATGCTATTATTATCCCGTGTTATTAATAAGGAAACGGAAGAAGAGAGAAGTTAGAGAACTCACCCAAGTAGCAGCCGTGCTTGAATAGAACACAGGCAGTCTGTCTCTGGGACCACACTTTTGACCACTACATTCTTGAATCAGTCAGTAAGGGTCCTTCCACATGTCAGGCCCAGTCCTGATAACCATGTCAGTCAGGATAGTCAAGGTTATGACACCATGAATAGCCCCCAAACCACAGAGACTTAACAAAACTGAAGATTACTTCCTCCCTCAAAATCCACTGAAGATTTATGTAACCCTTCGAGACACAGTTCTCTGTGTGTTGACAAAACATTCTCTTTTGTCTCAATCTTATGTCACTTCCACAGCAACAAGTGCTACCAAGATAGCCACCATAAGGACGGAGAGAGTTCACATTTCTTGAATTGGAAGTTAACTGTTTTGCCCTAAAGAGATACATCTCATTCCTGCCCCTCTACAACCCATCAGTCAAAACTAGTCCTGCGGCCAAGCCCAACTTAACGGGAGCAGGGGAGCGCTATCTTATTTAGAAGCGGACCCATAAAAATCGCTGAACAGCAGTGATATCTACCTCCTCAATTATATGGCCTCTCATAACATACAGTAATTAGATATTTGGGTCTTAACTCTCAAAGTCAAGGGGAAAGCACTGATTTGAAATGTATTTGAAAAAGCATGTGTATACTTATATATCCTAATCTCTACCTCCCTTTCCAGAATCCAGGGTCTTCATGCTGTGCTCTTTATCACCACTCCCATTCTGATCCACTAGGACTGAAAAGATCAAATTATATAATCCATATGATCTGCAAATGTCAAAGCCTAACACAATCATTCTATTTGATATAAGGAACTTTATTTCCCCTCAGTTATATATTAGCCAGTCACTCAAAAGTCACAGAACACCTAGACGAAAGGCATTGTACCAGGCACTGCAGGAATTTTTAGTACCCATCCCTGCCCTCAAGAAGTTACAGCTTAATTATGAAACCAGCTGTGTCCCTAAAATGTTCATAAACATAAGCAAAGCAGTAGAGAACGTGTGACAATGAGCACTGTTGATAGAGAACACTATTCCAGGGAGTCTCGATCACTGAATATTATTGTATTATTATTGAAGAAAGCAAGCATGAAATATTTTGAAATGGTTTTATGAGAGTATGTTAACAGTTAAAAAAGAGGGAAGGGGTTGGGGGGCTGAGAGAATGGGGTGAAGGGTTAAAGAAGTACAAATTAGTAATTGATAGATGGTCACAGGGATGGGAAGCACGGCATAGGGAATGCAGTTAGCATTAATGTGTTGGCTAGGTGGAGGGTCAGGGGAGGAGGGAGCAATTGGGGGGATCATTTTATGAACTCTATAGATGTCTAACTGATGTACTATATTCTTGAAACTAATTAAAATAATTCAATTAATTTTTTTTTAAAAAAGTGATGAATTCAAATATACAGGGGCCATGGTACATGCTCTATCAACGCCTTTCAAATTCCAGGAAGGTCCATTGTATGGATCAAACAAAACGCAACTCCTTGTCAGTATTTAGTCTGTGGCCCCTGGTTTAGAGTGCTTCCCCCAGGGATATTGTTGTGTCAATGACAGCAAAGTTTTACACTAAAAAGGTAAATTTCAGACAGTGACTATTCATGTGGACACACAAGAGATAAGGAAGACTGGAGAGGGTTTTTCTTCAGAATCTCTTTTGTCCTGAGAAATCTTGCCATGGGACGGTTTGCCTGATCTAGTAAAACTAGTTACTATGATGCCAATATGTAGAGAACTGAAACACATCTTGCCTAAATTATCACAAATTTCAATGAGGTCAAAATTTAATAAGTTTCTTATACTTTGAAACCATATTCAATGTCATGATAAATTTTAGAACTAAAAATTTAATAACTGTCTAGTAATGTCAATATCTAAAGGAAGAACAAGGCGGCGGTGTGGGGGGACAATTAACTAACATGATTGCAGAAGGACAATAGCTTGGCTTAATTAAGACCTTCCATAGAAACATGCTATCCCACTATAGATTTTCTGGGTTTTTTAAAGAGAATACATTTACCCTTGACACCAAGACTCTTAGAATTTGCTTAAGCAGAACATCCACTTTTATGTCTTATCTTGCCCTCCGATCTCTAAAAATATTGACCATCCCATTTAATTTGAAAGGAATTTAAATGTAAAACTATTAATAAAGATTCAAAAATATTTTCTTCTGTATTAGTATTTTTAATCACTTTTACATTTAAAGAGCTCTTTAGCCTATACCCTAATTTTAAAACACTAGCTGTTTATCATTTGTTTTGTTCTTATAGGTATTTATGTATATATTTAAATTTATGTAGTTGTAATATATGTGACTATGTAACTTATATTCTTTTTTCATTTACATCTACTTTTTATACAATATTCTAGGTAGCCTCATAGGTCAGATATTTATCAAGATAAAGGCTGTAATTTGCTAATCCAACCTTCAATTTTTTTTTCAATTTTTCCATATGACAAATAATTTGCTATTGATACATCTTGATATAAAATTACATTTTTTCTCTTAGAAATATTTAAGATGCATTTTCAAAACTGGGATTCTTGATCACTGTATATTATTGTTTTCATTTCCAATTTCCTCTAGAAAGATTTTCTGAGTTTATAAAATCTTACTTGCACCCCAAAAACTTGGTTTTTATTTTTATATTCATATTTGTTTATATAACATATAAGAAGGAGCATCTCCTATGGTCTTTAATGTATTTTTCTATAGCTATCATCAAACCTATTAATTTTCCATTCATTCTTTCTTGTATGCAAATAGTTTGCTCCTCTTTGCCCAATCGTTCTATAGAGAAGAAATATTAACTTTATGTATCTATAATTATTCTCTTTATACTTATATATTCAAATTATATCCATCATATTCACTTTGCATATTTCCCCTAGTATAAAATCTTAATTTTGAAGATTTTTCTTTCAAAAATGTTTAAAAATATTTATCACAGCAGCACTTACAGAAATTCCTACCTACCGTACTCTAAACTGCCAGGAACTTAATTCACATTGGCCTAAGTCTCAATTGAGTATTGAAATTTTGTCCAATTCCAACTTTCATTGCAGTGTGACTTCAGCATTTTAACTTCATGAATTCTCCAGGTAGGCTAATATTATAGATGTTGAGTAAGGTAGGATCTGATACATAGCCAGGGTTTATACTTTTATAAAGTTGGCAACTATAGTGTTGAAAAAGTATGTCTATGGTAGCTTTCCATGGAGCAGGGATCATATAATTTATGGTATCACAGAGCAGCCTAAAGACACACTATTATTCCAGGAATACATTATTGAGTGTTACTTTCAGAAGCCATTCTAGAAGCAATCTGGCCAAGATCTCACTGGAAACAGAAATAAATAAAAATTCACAATGATTGAGCACTTTTGAGGAAAGGACCATGTTCCTTCTTGCAACAATGCTAATTATCTCTCTTTTCTCTGAGAGCAAGAGTCAGCTACCACTTGAAAGTTAAAGGAACAACAGCCCCATCTTGAGAAATGTCCTGTGCTTTCTGATGCTTCATCCTAATTATGGAAGAAAATACTGCATTAGGAAATTCAATGAAGCGATATATCACCTTTACAGAATTCATTTCCTATTGATCTCATTTATTCCCATGGTTTCAAACACCAACTGTACAACAACGATGATTTCCAAATCTATATCCTAGGCCAAACCTTTTTTTCTGAACTTGACATCCACATTTTCAAATGCACTGGAGTTTGCTGGCTCAGTGGTACTTATGTCTTTCAGACACTACACACTACACATGCCCATACTTATCCATATTCTTTCTTCTCTTGCCAAATCTGCTTCCTTTACTACATTTCCTGTACTGTGAATAATGTCAACACTTACCCACTGGTCCAACTCAAAATTTTGAGGATAAATCTGACTTGTCCCTCTCTCACACTTCTTAGACTAATTCATTCTTCCTTGTAAATATTTCTTGAATCCATCTCATTTTGCTCCACTACCTTCAAAATCCTTTAAACAGCTCTCATCACTTATAAGATAAAAGTCTAGACTGCTTAGCATGGCACCAACTCTTGTAAGATGCTTGTTATTTACAAAATCCCACCAAAGGGCAGATAAAAGCTTGAATTGTTTTTTCTACAATATGATGGCTTATTCTCATACGCTCACATGGTTGCCCTATAGTTAACAACGCAGAGCTTATATGGCTAAATGAAAACAGAAACACAATTTATGACTGCATCCCAAGTTTTCGTGCTTTCACCTTAGGAATAGATAGTTATATTGTATAATCCAATTTCTGTATTTTTTGGAGGATAAGTTTAGAAAATATTTTACATTATAATAATTTTTGCTAACTCAATAGTGGATCAATGTTTGTCAACACACTGGGCTTTAATTCTGTGGTCACTTAATACGTTATTGGGGGTTATAAAGGCATTGACTCTATCTTATGGTGACAGGAAATGCAACAGAATCATACAACACAGAATTCTGCTAACTGTAATTACAAAGCGAAATCCATGGGGTCTTTGTATGATAATGTAAGATCAAAAGGAATAAGAAAAATATTTAAAAAGTGGTTGTGTGTTTGCTCAGCATCTTGATACTTGCATAATCAGTCTTCAAAAATGTATTGCTGGTTCCACATGTAAAAATTTTAAAGTATTGTTAATTTCTGAATAGCAAAACTCCCTTTACCCTCATAAAATTTTATTCCAAGATCGCTTCAAAGACTTAACCTCTTCCTTCCCTACTTGAATAATTTTCCATGTTAGCATTTTTTCTACTTAAATAAACCATATGTAAATAATTATATCATTCAATAACCCAAATATAATAAAGTTCTTGTGCTTAAAATTAAAATTCACATTTTAGATATCCAGAGGCATCTTTCAGATGACTTGTCCCTGAACATGTGCCACAGAAAAATGCAATGAAGGCTTATTCTACATTTTCTAGGGTTGTATTTGACTTTCTCTCATTATGCTCATTTTAACAAGTCAGGTTGCAGAGGATCTGAAAGAGATAAAAATTTAGGCTGACCTTGAGAGCAATGTTCTCCATGTTCACTCAACCTCTGGGTTGTCTGTCTTGTCTTTACTGTATTTGAGGACCGTTTCCTAGTTTATGTTGAAGAAGGAACTCTCTTCATTCTGCTTCTTATCCTCTTCTCCGTTCACAGAACCCTGTTTTCTGAGAATTCTAAGAATTCTCAGCAAAATCTTTCTGTTTACTTTTACTTTTAGGATGTTTTCAAAAGAAGAATTGGGTACAACTGCATGGGTCTCTCCTCCTAGAAAAGTGGGGCACTGGCAAGATCCATTCCTCCACTCTCTTGTGCTATCTTATAAATCCCAAAGATTTTCAAACTTGAGAGAAGGGAAAGAAGACAAAAAGAGGAGACTTTTTCATCCCAGCTTAAAGGTCTTCCTCCCTTCGTGAACTAACTTCCCTTTCATATATCCTTCTAAATCTTTGCATACATTTTCTATTCTCCTTCTACTTTCAAAAAAGTCCTGGATGTAAGAATACCATACAGTGACCAAGAAAAAAAAAGAGTCAACAGCCCCATGGTCATTGTTTTATCTAGCTCACTAGAAACAATAGGTACTTGCTGTGCCCTTGCTCTGTTGAAAGTACAAAAACAATGATCAGGTTATCAATGCCAGCTTTGTACTTGAAGCTTCAAATGCCTGCCCAATGGTGGATGTGCCTCACTAGTCCATTAACTCTATTGGCTTTCCTAATTGGAGACCTAAGTAGATTGAACCAACTGTATTCAGAGCTTAGGTCAGTTCCAGGTGAAGAGACTAATTACTTTTAGCCAAATGAATGGTTCTCTGGTTCTGTGTGCTTCAGCCTAACCCTTTAAGGCATTCATCCTACCCAGAAAACATGCCTACAAATTGCATCCTCCCTATTCCTTAGAGAAACAGAATTAATAACAATTTTTAGAAGAACTCTCAGGTTAAGAACACATAAAACTCAATATTATCTTGCCTGAAATAGTCTTTCCTAATATCTTATGTCTCCCTTTAGCAGAAGAAATAAAGATTTTTATTATATTTAATCTGGAAAACTGTAAGACAGTCTAAATTATTTTCTCTCTGATTTATTTCAGTAGGTCTTATATCAGTCAGGTCACATTAGGTTTTGGGAAGACAAAGGAGGCGTAGAATAATTAGGTAAGTCAGATAAATTCCTTGAAATAAATGCTTGTTCTAAATATTATGTTTACAAAAAAAAAAACCCTATTCATTATGATTAAATCTAAATAGAATTCTGATTTATAGATAAACATTTCACAAAAATATTCACTGGATTTTTTTTTTTAATCGAAGAAGTACCACTCTTGCTCAGTAGTATGGATTACAAATGTTACGATTTAAGAGGCTGGGAGACTTGATGGGTTGTTACTGTGCTCCAGCATGTGTAAGTTACTCCTGGGCCATTAAATAAATGCTCACCGAGAGGAAACTCTACAGCAATAACGGCAATAGCAGCAAGCTGCTAGTGAAGAGTAGGCAGTACAAAAGTGGAGGCAGGAGAGAGGTCATTTTCATTTTAATATAATTTTATAAGAGCAAAAGGGAAGCTTCAATAGCTTTATGGTACCAAATATGTTTTAATGATCTTTTTGAACCAAGAAAAACTTCCAATATTCACATAGAATGGGAAGGTTACGACTAATCACACAGAGTTCGAGAATAAGGTACTTAGTCATTATCGACAGTAGATTTGGACACAGAGTTCCCCTTACCTAATACTCATAGCAACTTCCCTTCATCTTTTCTTTAACAAGGGAAGTGAATGCATTGGTGTTCCCCCAGCTCTTTATAAATGTGTGTCCTTACAGCACCTCTTCCATATACATCCCTTCTTTTTAGCGAAGTCTCCATGCAGTAGGTATGAGGACAACTTATCATGGACAACGACCAGGTTAGCAGAAGCTGAGTTGACCCGGAACTGTGAAAACACACAATAGTTCCCCCCTCTCTTGCAGCTGCGGAACCTCTGCTCCTCAGTTCTGCACTTGGACATCTCAGTCTTCTGGTGGGCATGAGTAGGGAAGGACAACGCCTTCCTCTCCTTCCCGGCTGGGATCCGGGGTCTAGGGTATGTGGCCAACGTGATATTAAGTATTTCTCTTTCAGGACACTTTGCTCTTATTACAGATGCACAGAGAAAAATTCAAATATAAATCATGGACTGATTCTTGACAATTCCCACGAGTTTAGCTAACCCGTCCTTCCACTTTTTTGAATGCAGTGATTGTGCAAAACTGAAGTTGTAGTCTGTTCATTTCAACACAGATTGAAGGGGAGCTTATCGCTTGAAATATATTTCCTTTTTTGAGAAAGTACTACTGGAACTAAAGTCTTTCTAGAAAGCAAACTATTCCTAGTATTACAACTAGTCAAAGATATCAAATCACACAAGTACATTTGTATAATGAAAAATGTGCTTGAGCAGTAACTAGAATTCAATCATACAAGATAATAGGTCCTTCACTTTGGTTCGCTTACCAGTGAATGCCACATCCATACACTGTTGAAGCCAGGGGCCACTTTCACTGTAGAAAAAAGTGCCAGGATTATAAGAATCTTTAGGTTTTCAGTTTTTCTGTGCAAAGCAACTAGATTCCTTGTTCTATTAAGAATTTTCAAGTGTTTTTAAATTCTTCAAATGACACCTGGCATTATTATTGCTACGATCATTTTAATATTTAGATAAAATCATCTCTTAGAAATGATGGGGAAGAATAATCCTCCTTCTCCATTTTACCTTTTAGTACTATTTCCTAAAGTAGATAACCCCATTTTTGCCCCCCTGAAGCCTACCATAAATTTGACAGCATTCCCTAGAATGAGATTATTTCACATTTGGAAAACAGGATGAATGCAAGTGAAAAGAGCTAGATCACTTTGCACAGTGAATAGGCTGATGGTTTAGCACAGTATTCATGGGTACAAATGTTTCAGTCTAAGAAAGATAATGACAAGCTTATCGTCATTCCATTCAGAACGGGGTAAAAGAAAATGGACTTAAAACTGCACAAGGTAAATGTGCTGCATAGGTATTTACAAGCACATACACATATTGAACATCCATGTATACCCTTATAAATCCATGCAGAGTCTTCATAAAGCCTTTGTGTACTCTATTTTCTTTCCCCTGTGCATATTAAACTTTAATAACTTCATTTGGGGTTATGATAGAAATAACCAGTGCAGAAGTCCAGAAGTGAATTTATTAAACTCTAAGACAACCATATTACAAAGTTATCACAGTATACACTCATTGCAGGTCCTATGACAGCTCATACAAATGGCTACCATAAACAAGAAGATAATGGATAACCTTGGCTATTAAAGTTGATAACACTTTTTAGAAGAAAATTTATTTTGACTTTATATGATATATATACAGTGCTTTTTTCATACCTATAACCAAAGTTATTAAACTTCAAAAAGCCTTACCAGACATTATGAAACACTTGCATATCTTTATATATGAGAATATTCTAATATAAAGGTAAAGTCTAAAAGCAAATAAAAGTTTGCCAGCTTCTCGGAGGCCCAAGGAAATATTTTGTTTTGATGTTTTGTAATCTCAATCTTTTTTGAGTAACTATGTCTCTTCCTAAAACTATTCAGGACACACCACTTTTCATATCTCTTCTCATGTATAATTCTTCCTCAACCTTCTTTGAAGACTCTTTTTTCCATATCTTTTAGATAGTGGGTCTTCAGTGATAATTCGGTGCCCTCCTATATGAATGAAGGTAGAGAATCACAGTGGGAAGCAAAGAGCGTTCGCAAAAATGGAGAAACCAGAGCGAAAATACAGGAATATAAGACAACATAACATGTTTAGGGAAGAGCAAGTACTTGGCTGTGGCCGGAGTGCTGATGCTTGTTTGGTAGAGGGAGGTGGTGAAGATGCGGGCACAACATTGAACAATAAGGCTGCAGACAGGGCTATGTGTACAGAGGTTACTGAGACCTTGTTTACCACCCTTTGAGGTTTGGAGTTTCTCCTCTAGGAAATGGGTTTTGAGCAGAGCAGTTGAGTTATCAGATGAGTTTTCAGAAAACTCATTTTTGCAATGCTGTGGAAGTTTCACAGGCGGGTAAACAGAACCAGAGGCCTTTTGGAGATTGGCTTAAAGTAATAATGAAGGAGATGAAACGAGATAGTTAGGCTGAAATTAAAAGGAAATAATTTATAGGACTTAATTTAATGAGAAATTAAGAAAGTGGAATCTAGGGAATTAAGGAATCAGGTGTTCGATGGTGGCATGCATTGGCGCAAAGACTAGAACAGAAGGAAAAACAGAGAAAGAGGCAGAGCACGAAGGAAGAAATAAATTCTGTTTTGATGTTGCTTATGGGACAATCCGAGTTGCTTATGGGACACTCATCAAGTTGGAGCTCAGGAAAAAGATGGATTTTAGATGCCACCTAGAAAATCTGATGTCAGTAAAACCAAAACCTAATGCTCCACCTCAGAACTGAGGTCCCTGACAACACTCCCAAATCGAGAAAAGAAGTGCTCTTTTTTAATCCTCTTAGAGTTCTATACCAAGGAACGCAAGAATATTGAGGATTTTACTATTATGCCTCTTATTTAACACATATATCCAGTTGCTCTCAGAGTATACCCATCTTGCAAAGAACCTGGATGTGAGAGTTAATGAGTCAATTTGGTTAGGCTATAGTGCCCAGTTATTCAATTAAACATTAATCTAAATATTGCTGTTAAGATATTTTATAGGTATAGTTAACATCTATAATTAGTTGACTTTAAGTAAAGGAGGTTATTCAATAATTGATGGGCCGGGGGCAGGGGCGGGGGCTTCTGCAATCAGTTGAAAGGCCTTATAAGGAAAACTAAACTACAACTAACATCATACTTAGTGAGAAAAGACAAAATACTTCCCCTTAAGATCAGGAACAAACCAGGATATCTACTCTCACCACTTTTATTCAACATATTTCTTGAGCTTCTAGCTGTGGCAATTAAGTAAGAAAAGTAAATAAATAGTATATAAATTGAAAAGAAAGAAACAAAACCCTCTCTATTTACAAATGGCATGATCTTATATAGAGAAAAATGCTAAGGAATCCACTAAAAGAAACTGTTAGAATATAATAAATGAGTTCAGCAAGGTTGTAGAATCCAAGATCAATATAAAAAATAAATTGTATTACTATACACTTACAATAATCAATCTGAAAATGAAATTAAGAAAATAATTCCATTCATAATCGCTTCAAAAATAACACTTAAAAGTAAATTTTACCAAAAGAAGTGCAAAACTTACACTCTGAAAACTGCAAAACACTGTAGAGAGAAATTAAAGATCTAAATAAATGGAATAACATCCATGTTTACAAATTGAAAGATTTAATATTTTTAAGATGACAATACACCCAAACTAAACTGCAGATTCAATGCAATCTCTATCAAAATCCCAGCTGACCTGGTACAAACTGGCAAGCTGATTCTAAAATTAAAATGTAATTGCAAAGGACTCAGAATGGCAAAACCAATCCTGAAAAAGGAGAATGAAGGAGGACTTATACCTCCCAATTTCAAAACAATGGTATACAAGACAATGTGGATAAAGATAAACATATAAATCAATGGAAAAGAAATCAGAGCCCAGAAATAAACTCATATATCTATGGTCAACTGATTTTTGACAAGAATACCAAGATCATTCAATGGAAAAAAAATAGTTTTCTCAACAAATGGTGCTGGGGTAACTGGATAGTCGTATGCAAAAAACTTCAGTTGAAACCTCATCTCACACAATATACAAAATTAACTCAAAATCAATCAAAGATCTAAATGTAAGAGCAAAAGCTATAATTCTTAAACAAAAATGTAGGGAAAAGTCTTCATGACCTTGCATTTGTCAAAGGATCTTTAGATATGACATCAAAAATGCAGGGAACAAAATAAAAAAATAAATTAGACCATGAAATTTTAAAACTTTTATGCTTCAAAGAACACAATCAAGAAAGTGAAAAGACAGCCCACATAATGGGAGAAAATATTTGCAAGTCATATATCTGATAAGATACTTTATATGATTCATTACAGCTCAATAAGACAAATAACCCAAGAAAAAGTGGACAAAGTATCCAAATAATCATTTCTCTGAAGAAGATATACAGTGGCCAATAAACATGTGAAAAGATGTTTGACATCATTAGTAAATTAAAACCACAATTAGATATCACTTCACACTTACTAAGATGGCTAGAATCAAAAATTCAAATAAGCAACAAGTGATAAGAATGTGAAGAAATCGGAACATTCATACAGTGCTGATGGGAATGTGAAATGGTTCAGCCGCTGTGGAATAGTCTCACAGCTCTTTAAATGACTAAACATGAGTTACCATATGATCCATCAATTCCACTCTGAGGTATATACCCAAGAGATATGAAGACATATGTCCACACAAATAAACATGCTATAAAATGCTATAAACATTTGTATGCAAATGTTTATAGCAGCATGATTCAGAATAGCCAAAAGGTAGAAACATCCAAATGTCTACCAACAGATAAATGGATAATTCAATGACAATCTGACAATCCATTCAATGAAATATTACTCAGCCATAAAAAGGAGTGAAGTACACATGCTATAGCATAGGTGAACCTTAAAAATATTATGCTAAGTGAAAGAATCCAGTCACAAAGACCACATACTCTATGACTCTAAGCTTATAAGTGTCCAAAATAGGGAAATACATTAAGACAGAAAGTATATTAATGGTTCCTTAGGGACTGCAGGTTGCCAGGAGTAAATTCAGGGAATGAGGGAACCAGAGTGATGATAGCTAAAGAGTATGGAGTTTCTTTTTGAGGTGATGAAAATATAAAATTGACTGTGGTGTTAGTTGCCCACACCTGTGAAAATAGTTAAAAAAAAAAATTTGAATTGTACACTTCAAGCAAGTGAATTGTATGCCATGTGGTTTATATCTCAGTAAGCTGTTATTTTAAAAGAGTAAGACTGATATTTCCTTGAGAAAGAAGAAAATCTGCCTATGGACTGCGCCTTCAGCTCCTGTCAGAGAGTTTCCAGCGTGCTGACGTGCCCTACAGTTTTGGACTCACCAGCCAGCACAAGCACATAAGCCAAGTCCCTGAGAGAGAGAAGAGAGAGTGAGGGGAGAGAGGGAAGGAGGGAGAGAAGAGACAGACAGACCAAGATTTCTATACCCCCTACTATTTCTATTTCTCTGGTAGAACTCTGACTAATATAGATTTTGGCATTGGGAAGTAGGTTGCTGCTGTAAACTATACTAAAAATGTGGCAGTGGTTTTGGAATTGGGTTATGGATAGATGTTGAATTTCGAGGTGCTTGACAGAAAATTCTAGATTGCTTTGTGAAGATGATGCTGGCAACATGGACATTAAAGGTACTTCTGGTGAGATACCAGAAGGTAATGAGAAACATGTTATTGGAAACTGGAAGAAAAGTGATCCTTGTTAAAAAGTGGCAGAATTTGGATGAACTGTTTTCTACTTTGAACAGCAGAATTTCTAAGAGATGAACTTGAGTATTTAGCTGAGGCCATTTCTAAGCAAAGTGTTAAAGGTACTGTTGAAAGTCCTTGCTGCTTATAAAACGCTAGAGGAAAAAGATAAATTGAGGTTGAAACTCTTAAGCGAAAAGGAACCAGAAATTGATGATGTGAGAGGGTCTCAGCTTATCCATATAGCAGAGAATGCTAAAATTAAGAAATTTACTGTCAAGAAAGCCTGCTCTAGAGGGAAAGCAAAAGAGTGTAGCTAGACAACCTTTTGTGCCATTCATTTTCTAATCAACCATCTAAGCAGAAGCCAAGACTAGAGATAAGGTTATCCAGGAAGAATCTGTAGGGAACCCTCTTGTCTGACAGTTTGGATCTCTTTGACAAACACAGGAAGCTCACATGGTTTTTGAAAATATTGTACCAGCACAAACATTGCCAGCTTGGACTATCCCTTGATAGGGACAGAGATGGGACAAAATGAAAGAAGATTGTCTGCTCCTAAAATTCTAAAGGCAGTAGATGGGCTTATTGAACTGCTCGGCTGCAAACATGTGCTACCCTTCAAGAAAAAGGGAGAATGATTCAGAAGGTAGGACTACCATGGGCACAGAGGCCAAGGACAATGTGCCACCGCCAAGGGCACAAAGCACAGTGGAGCTGCCGCTGAAGATGCAGAGGATAAAAGAGCCACAGGCACTGAGGGAGGAGCCTCCAGCCTCAAAATGTATTATTATTCAAGCCTTGGAGCCAGTAGAATTGGCCCTGCCAGACTGCAGACTTGCTTGCTAGCAGTGACCACTTTATTTCTTTCATTCTTCCCTGTTACAATGTAAATGTCTGTAGTATACCTGTTATATTTGGAAGCAAATAACTTGTTTTCCAGGTCTACAGGTCCACAAATGAAGAATAAGTCTGCTTTAGGATTGATGATACCCAGAGTCTTACCCACACCTGATTTAGGTGATTTAGATGATGAGATTGGGGGCTTTAAGCTGATGATATTTACATGAGATTTTTTGGAGATGTTATAATGGAATAAATGTACATTGCATGTGGGATGGACTTGAATTTCGGGGAGCCAGAGGGTGGACTCTGGTCAGTTGAAGAGTAGCCCCCCAAAAGATAGAACAACCCAGAGCCTGTATATGTGACCTTATTTAGAAAAAAAAAAGGCTTTTCAGCTATACTTAGGTTAAGGATCTTGAGACAAGATGATCCTGGATTAGGTGGGCCCTAAAATCAATGACTAGTTCTTATAAGAGAACAGAAGGGGAAACAGACAGACACAAGAAAGAACCCCGTTACAACAGAGGCAGAGATTGAGGTTATACACCACCAAATGCTGGAGGAGCAAGGGTGGATTCTCCCCTAGAGACTTCAGAAGGTACAGGGTCCTGCCAACCCCTTGATTTCAGAATCCTGGCCTTTAGAACTGTGAAAGCATAATTTCTGTTGTTCTAAGCCACCAAATTTGTGGGAATTGTTATGGCAGCCCTAGGAAATTAATATACGGGTCAAGAATGAATTCTATGCCAGTCCATATTCTTCACCCAGAAACATTCTTCCTTTCCTGTAACTTATGTCTAGATACTGAACCAGTTCTTATTGTAGGCCCGCCTCTACACTGTGAAAAGTTTATTCTGGAGTCCCACCGTCCTATCCTACAACAAGTCCCAGTGGGAGCCACCCCCATACAACAGGTATGATTTTATACATTTGAACCTCAGTTGGAAAAGGAGTAGTCAGGTTACTAACTGATCTACTCCTAAGAGAATCTTCCATTCTCGTAAATTTGCAGATGCAAAGTCTTGTGGGTAGAGTGCACCAGTTTAAGATGCCAGAGCACACAAACCCAAATAAAAGGATGCACTACTCCACTCATTACAATAGCTGAATCCCAAAGTGTGCTGTGATACTACTCTAAAGGTTTAAATTTCATTGTATTTTAATTTATCTTTGACACATTACGATTATCGTTATTATAGGCCAATGGCGTGGGCTATAAACTTAAGACATAGCTCCTGTCTTCTAGGAATTAATAATCTAGTTGGAATAACTGACATTATCATAACAATAATTTTTAAATAAATAGACTAAAATATACCAGGCACTGTGGCAGGAACAAAAAATTTCTGAAAATCTAACGTATAACATGATGACTATAATTGATAACACTATTATATAATTGAACTTTGCTAATGGAGTATAACTTAATTTTTTCACCAAAAAAAAAAAAAGGTAAATATGTAAGGTAATGAATGTGTTAATTAACTCCTAGAGGGAAAGAATCACAATGTATATGTATACCAAATCATCATGTCATACACTTTAAATATGTTACAATTTTATTTGTCAATTATACCTCAGTAAAGCTGAAGGAAATTTTCAGTTAAGATCTATAGAATGGAATAGATAAGAGGTTTTAATAATTTAAAGGACACATTCTATCCTGTTACTGTTTGAATTTTTTTATTATATGGATGTATTCTTTATAACAAATAAATAGTCCTCCCTTAGGGGCAGAAGAATTAAGACAATTAACATATGGCAATATGGGATCCATTTGGTGGATTACAATTGGGGTTTATTTAGCATTGTTCTTAACGAAGTCCCCTAGAGACACAGCATGGAAAACAGAATTGTCCTCTCTGACTTCAGTCTCAGAGGTTTGGTATTTAGCCCAACTTCATTTCAGAGTCATTTATGACTCTGATTCATAAACATAAACATTTATTTTTAACTAATATTTGAAATGCTTCAGATGAACTGAATGCTGTAACAGCTGCTCTTTTGAGATGTTATTCCATAATGGGAACCATTCCTACATCAACAGAAAATAATCAGGTGCTTTATTCTTCTGATACCAGGAACATTTCATCTTTTTCTTGTGCTAGCAAATATATTCTTTAGAAATAACACTAGGCTATGTATTCCAGAAAAAAAAACAGAGTGTCCTAAACAATACAGAACTTTGTTTCTCTCTTAAATCTAAAAGAAAGTATATGTGGGCAGGCCTAAGCCACCATGGTGACCCCTCAAATCTTTAGAGGCCCAGATTTGTTGTATCTTTCTTCTCAACCCTCCTAATGCATGGCTTCCATTCTTAAGGTTTAGTCACAGTTCCAATATGGCTGATTAATTCCAGCTATCATACCCTCATGAAGAAGGAAGAGAAAAAAGAATGCTCATCTTCTCACTTTTAAGGCGCCTTCTAAAAGTCTTCTTCTACTTCATTTATTGGCCACACCGATGTGCAAAGGAGGCTGAGAAATGAAGTTCTCAGCTGAGCCCATTGCAAGATTAGATTACTAAAGAACAAAGGTATAATCGACTTCAGGAAGCAAATAACAGCCTGTGACAGCAGAGTTTCCACATACGCCATAAGTCAATTTCTGAAGGTCAGACTTAGAGTCACAGCAATTGTGCAAAACATGCCTCTCACTGTGACACTTACAAATTTATGTTCTGTTCATCGTCTTGCTTGTGCAGCCACAATCCAGAAAAGAGGAAACTGTTCCACTATCAAAATTATGAATAATATGTTATAAATTTTATATCTAAACTTCTGTTATTTAAATAAAGATAATTCTAACAAGGTGAGAAAAAACAGTAGGCCTAAGAGTTTAAAAAAAAATTGTCCATTGTCCAATTAGAGCTGTATTAGAGCCTTCTTAGTAACAATGGTCAGTTTTCAAATGCAGTAAAGGCTCACTATTGAGCCATCATCCGTTGCTGTGTTTTCAGGCATGTCTCACTGAGGGAGTAGCTGATAAAAGTCTATTCTCCGAGGGTTCTAAATAACTTAGTGGCAGGGAGAGAGACAAGCGTGACAAGACTGACCTCTCAAGTAAGAGGAGAATTAGGATTCTGAGAACAGCATGGTTGGTACCCTGCTAATCTGTTCCCAAAACTGCTCCCTGGATCCTGAGGAGAAAGAAGGCTCTGAGTCAACTAAAAATCTCTCCCTAACACTTTGGGGTCCAAGCAGCACTTCCTTATGACACACCTAATACAATGCAACCCTAAAGGTAAGAAGGCATCTTCTCCCCTTCCACAGTAGGGTCCCGCAGAGCTTTGTGATGCCGACAGCTTGGTGCAGACACCAACGTACGACGATAGGGCCAGCACCGACTAACACAGGAAGTAGCAGATTGGCTACTTCCTGGTAGCCAATCTGCTAAACCCAGTTGTTTGATACTACAGATTTGTGGCACTTGCTCACGGTGCCACAGAGGGCCAGGTGAGAGGAAACACCATCTGCCGTACCTGGAAAAGTGAGGATAGCGCAGGCAAGGAAACTAGTCTGTCCAGAAGGGCAGTGAGGATAATGGGGGGACAGGCTATGCTTGAGCACACGTGAAATATCCTCTGGGCGAAAGACTGCAGGACTTCATGAGGGTCTAAATATTTACATGGTGAGCGGTCCATAGCTAAGAGAATTTGAGTTACGTAAGTATTTCTCCTGACAAGGAGACTCAAATGATCAAAACTGAAAACATTTAAGAAACATTTTAAAATTGCAATGCAAATAATACTGAAAAATAGAGTGTGGTTTTTGCTGTATAGTAGATACCAAAAATAGAGTTTCAAGACATTCTTACTCTGTGTCCTTCAAAAAATATTTATTAAGCATTTTGCTAACTGCTAGGGATAGAGCAGTGAGGCACAGAGAAGTGTAAGGTAGAGTCTAGTTGAAGACACTATTAGATATAAGCTGCAGAAGCCAGCAATCCAAGTTTGACTGCCCCAAGAAATTCGCCAATATATTTTATTTACTTGAAATTTGGCTATTGTAGTCGATTGAATGATTAGTTCAATGTTTTCACTTCCTTATTATATATTATATAATACCATAGGACTTTTTAACAGATTTATTAAAACATAATGTATATACCATTGTAAATGTATAATTCAATGATTTGGGGTAAATTTATACAATATGGAAACTGTCATCACAGTGCAGTTTTAAAACACTTCCTTTACCCAAAAAGTTCCCTCATGCTGTATGCAATAAACCCTTGTCCCATCCCCAGCCCCAGGCAATTATCTTTCCATACTTCTCTGTTTTAGAAATTTTATATAAATGAAATCACACAATATACAGTCTTTCATGTTTTTTTTTTCATTAAATACAATGGTTTTGAGCTTTATTTTGTTGTCACCTTCTGTTGATAAACAGAATTCCATTGTATGGATACACCAACATTTTCCTTATCCATTTCCTAGTTTATTAACATTTGGATTGTTTCCATTTTTGGCTATTAAAAATAATGCTGCTATGAGTCCACATGCAAGTATTTATGTGTTTTCATTTCTCTCGAGTAGATACAGGAGTGGAAATGCCAGGCATTATTGTAAGTATGTGTATAACTTGTCAAGAAACTGCCAAACTTTTTCCAAAGGAGACATAACATTTTACATTCTATGAGCACAGTACCATAAGGATTTCAGTTCGTCCATGTCCTTGCCAACACTTGACATTGTTAGACTTTTTGATAATAGTCATTCTACTAGGTCTGTAGTGATGTTTTATTGTAGTTTTAATTTACCTTTCTAATTTTTTCCCTCTTTTCTTGTGCTTATTAGCAATTTGCAAGTCTTTGGTTAAACACCTATTCAAATCTTCTGCCCATTTTTTAATTAGGCTATTTGTTTTTTACTGAGTTATAAGAGTTATGTATTTTGAATATGTTTTTTATCAGATATGTACAAATATTTTCACAAGTCTGTAGCTTCTCTTCATTTCTTGATGGTATTTTTGAAAAGTAAAATATTTTAATTCTGATAAAGTCCAATTCATCTATTTTATATTTATAGATTGTTTTTATTTTGGATCTAAAAAATCTTTGCCCAGTCTAAGATCACAAAGATTTTTTTTTCTTATGTTTTCTTCTAGAAACTTTTTAGTTCTTACTTTTATATTTAGGTCTTTGATCCACTTTGAATTATTTTGTGTACAGTGTAAAGTAAGGATTGGAGTTCATTCAAAATTTTTTTACATCCAAATATTTAATTGTCTTAGCACAATTTGTTAAAAAGAGTATTCTTTCTCTGATTGAATCATGCCTAGATCTTTCTGAAAATCAATTCATCATAAATGTTAGAGGTTATTCCTAGACCCATTCTGTGACACTGACCTATATGTTTATCCTTTTATCACACTGTCTGATGACTGTAGCCTTGTAGTATGTTTGAAATCAGTTAGTGTAATCCTTGAACTTAATTTTTTTTTCAAAATTCCTTTGATAATCTAAGTTCTTTGAATTTTCACATAAACTTTAGAATCAGCTTGTCAAATTCTATAAGAAAAGCCTGCTGGAATTTTGATACGAGTATGTTAAATCAATAGATCATTTTAGGGATACTTACCATCCTAATAATATTGAGTCTTATAATCTTATAAATAAATATAATATATATATCTATATTAATTTGTTTTCTATAATTTCACTAATGTTTTGTACTATTTAGTGTGCTTCTTTTGTTATATCTATATCTAAGAATTTTTTTCTTTTTTATATTTTTATGAATGGAATTTTGCTCTTAAATTTATTTTCAGATGGTTTGCTGCTAGAATAAAGAAATAAAATTGATTTTGGATATTGCTTTTCTATCCTGTAGGCTTGCTCACTCACTTATTGGTTCTAACATATACATACACACACACATACATGCATACATACATACATAGATACATACATACATACATACATACGTACGTACAATCTCAGGATTTTCTACGTACAAAATCATTTTCTTGCTTTATCACACTGACTAGAACATTTAGTAACATGCTGAATAGAAGTAGTAAGAGTGGACATTCTTGTCTTATTCCCAATCTCAGTGAAGAAGCTTTTAATTATTCATAATTAAATATAATATTAGCTATAGATTTTTCATACATGCCCTTTATCAGATAAAGTTCCTTTCACTTTATAATTTGTCCAGAGGTTTTATTATAAATGGATATTAGATTTCATCAAAAGCTTTATCTGTGTCTACTGAGTCACCATCTGCTATCATTTCCTTCAGCAGTTCTGTTTGTGTTTATCCGGGAAGATCTTTATTCTGCCTTCGTTTTTGAAAGATGGTTTTGTTGGATAGAAAATTCCTGGTAAACAGTATTTTTTTTTTCCTATTAGAACTCTGAATTTCTTCCACTGCTTTCTAGACCCGTATTTTTATGAAAAATCAACCATTATGTTCTTTCACGTACATGATGAGTCATTTTTCTCCTGCTGCTTCAAGCCTTTGTCTTTTTCTAGTCTTTTTGAATTTTTTATTATCATGGGTCTAGGTGTGAATCTCTTCATATTTATTCTACTTGGTGATCACTGAGCTTTCTGGACCTATTGATGAGAGCATCAAATTTGGAAAGTTTATGATCATTACATTTTTTAAAAATCTTGTCCCTTTCTCTCCACTCTTCCTGGAACTATCATTACAAGTATGTTCATAGGTTTCACATTGCTCTACAGGGTCTTTGAGTATCTATCTGTTCATTTTTATTCAATCTTATTTTCTCTTTGTTCTTTACATCGGCTAATTTCTATTGATCTATCTCCAAGTATACTGATTATTTCTCCTGTCTTCTTAAATCTTCTGTTGGTCCCAGTAAACCTTTCATTTTAGTTAATGTGTTTTTCAAATCTAGAATTTCTATTTAGTTCTTTTAATAGATTCTATCTATTTAGATTTCATATTTTTGAATCATTTTCACCATATTTTTCTTTAGTACTTTGAACATGGTTTCTTTTAATTCTTCAAACATACTTATAAAAGTTGTCTTTGTCTGTTAAATTCAAAATCTTGGCCCACTCAAATTCAGTTTCTATTGACTACTTATTGTCCTGAGTATGGTTTTCAGTTTCCTGGTTTTTTCTTTTTTTCTTTTTTTGCATTTCTCATTTTTTTACAAAATATAAATGTAGCATTTCTGAGACTGTATTATCTATTGATTTATTTTTCTGAAGGAGTTTTTTTTTTTAATTTGAGTGAACGTAAGCTGTAGAATCTGTCTCTTACATTGTGTGAAGCTCCTATTGTTTCTACTTAGGTTTTAAAATTGTATTTTTAAAATTAATTTTCAACTTGCCTTATTAGAGCTTGTCCCTGCATCAATAATAACTTAGCGGTCAGCTAATGATTTATGCAGAGGTTTGCTTATATACCACAAGTCCAAAGCACTTCCATCCTCTGCCAATCAAAATGTGTGCAGATTGGGAAATGCATTCAAAGCTCAACTAGTTCTCAAGTCTGACTTGGCCTTTACTTTCCACTAGATTCTTTTTGGTTTCTTTTGGGCATGTACTTAGTTCATAGTCCCAGTCAGCCAGGAATGTGTGGTAAGTTTATTGCATCTTTTATGGCTCTCTCATTTCCAAGATCTCCCTAGTAAGTTACTAGCTAGTCCAGCACTTCCCTGAATAGAATCAGAACCTCAGTCCAGCAAAGGTGTAGGTTTTTCCTATGTGTTTCCTACTGAGTTTGCCACTTTTAGATGACAAAGCCATGGGTTTTTGTCTCTAGCCCCAAGTTGATTCTGTCCACTCAGGAAGAAAACCTACTGGTGTTCATGGCAGTGCTACCCTGGTTAAAATACAGATTTTACCAACCAGCTTGGGCTGGAGGAGGCATGTAAGAAGCTCCAAGCAAAAGATTCTGCGTATTTCCACGGTTCGTATCCAAAATTCTTGCCTTTTTTCAAGAATAAATACATCTCAGTTATTATCTGCCTTTGGTCAATTTCCATAGCCCCCAAATCATTGTTATCGAAAATTTTGTCCAGTTTTAGATTTGGTTCTGTTTTGCAGAAAAGTCACTGACCCTGTCACACTACAATGGCTGGAAATATCTGTATCATGTGGTTTTTTAGTAACTCTCCCCAGAGAGCAGGGGTATATTTATTTGCCCCATTGATGTAGAATTTGGCCATGCGACTTACTTTATCTAGTGATATACTAGCAGAAGCCTTAAATGTACTCTCATGATTTGACTTGTTTTTTGCCCTACTGTGATCCATCACCAGAAGAGCATACTCAGATAATCACTGGTCCTAAAATAAAGAAGCATAAAATATACCTATATCCAATCTTGAGCATGGAGGCAAGCCTGGCTGAGTTCAGCAGAGTTCAGCCAAACTCCAGCTAATACCCACCTGTAATACAAATGCATGAATAAGAAATAAGTGTTTATTATTATAAGCAACCGAGGGTTTTGGCATTGCTTGTTATGCAGCAACGTTGACTTATGTAGTTGCATAATAATAGATGATGTCTTGTCTAACCTGTTCCACATTATCAGTAAACAAAATAGTGCCATACTTGCTTTGTACATTTTCAATGGATCAAGGATGAAGCGTAATGTCTAAGTTATAACATCATCAAGAGCCATGGAGAGTTAATGAAGCAATTGGCATGGATTTATCATGAAATTCTTTACAGAGTCAAGAGAGAGCCATAGTCTTGATGTATGCCTAAAAGAGCCATTTACTTATGAGACTTATTGACCAAAAAAAAAAATAGAGAAGTACATGAAAAATGCCATTGTGTCTTTTATGAAACAGACCAAGTTTAGAGCTAACTCAGCATTACTGTCTTGCTCTAGCATTACAAACTTAGGGTCTATAAGCAAGAATACATTCTAAACTTCTATTTTGCTGAAAGCTCTGTATCTTTGTCCACACCACATAGAGCTTCTTGAGGGTTTCATCAGTTCAATCAACATATACAACAGAATATCTACATTACATGGGCAGCACAGGGCATCCTAGAAACCCTCACTCAAATGACACAGAACTTATCAATAAACAAATGTTTATAATGTAATGTTACATGGTTCATAACAGATGTCTGTGTGTTGGGAAACAATACCACCTCCCAGACCGAGAAATGTTAACTTAAAAATCAGATGTCTCACCAGCATTGTAAGAAATATTGTCAGTGTCAGCATAGAAATAGTCCTCATATTGATGTTCCCCTGGAATGTGTGTATGCAGAGAATGGGAGACAGCAGGACACTCAAGGAGTTATTGTATACGAAAGCTGATGTCAGAAAAATCACAAGCAGGTAAAGCAGGATAAATGCTATAAGAACATATTGAAGCACAGCATCAAGCAATGCAACAGAGCTTTGAACTGCTGGGAAATAGCAGCAGGACGCAAGATAGCCCTAGCTGCAACTATAAAGAAAGTGAAGAAAACCTTCAGGTAAATAGCTAAACAACACATAGGCTATGCCTGCTAACCCAAATTCAAATTTCACATGTGCATAGTTCATTCCACATTCGCCTGCTTATCTACACTTGAACATAGCAATCTTGGCTTGTCCTCACAGCATTGTCTTAAAAAACAGAAGTCACCAGACTAATTTTACCAATTCCTTATATATCTTATATGATTTTCTCAACAGTTGTATCCATGAATTCTAATGCCATGTGAAAATGCCACAGTGCAGGTAATAGATTGGTAGTAAGACTTCTGGCAGCCACAGATATCTCATTCACAACCACTAAGCTAGAAGCCTAAAAGATCTCTGCCTGCAAGAAAAGCAGCTATAATAAGGCCCATGGACTTTATCTACAGAAAAAGCAGAGCCTGCATGGGCTCTAAGGCCTACACATCTTTACAAGCTTACAGACCTCATAAGCTGCTTGTCTGCCTTCTCTAGAAAAGTTAGGTTTTCTTAAATTAGAAGGATATACAGAGTGCATTGGAACGGATATAAAGGTATGCTTAAGAAGCAATTAAAAACGCTGGGGAAAACATAGCCAAATTCCCAACCAGAATCACATACCAACCAGGGGCCATTTTATATAAGAACAGTAGCTGTATAAGCTTTACTAATCGTGAAGGCATCTATAAACACAACATTTAAAAATTGAGCTTTATAATGATGACATTGACTTGTCAAGAAAATGCCATTCTGAGTTGTTTTCTCTGATTAAAAATACGAAGGGGTATAGTACCGATAACTAGGCTTTTACAAAAATAATTGCTACAGTGAACATTTTAGTGTTTGAATGTATCTGGAAAACATAAACATGTAAAATGCTTCATTGCACAATAGTTCTAGATCACCACTGTTCAGTGAAAATATAAACGTGAAGCAAAAATGGAAGTCACATATATAATTTCCAGTTTTCCAGCAGACACATTAAAACAGTTTTTAAAAGAGTAAAATCAATTCCAATAATAAATGTATTTAACTCAATATAGTCAAAATGTTATCGTTTCACTAAGTAAATAACATAAAAACTACTAATGAGATTATTACATTTTATTTTGTACTAAATCTATGAAATCTGGTATGATTTACACCATGGTGTAATTCATACTAGCCACACTTCAAGCGTTCAATACATACACAATTGACTGACGACTACCATAATGCACAGCACAGTTGTCAATAAATGAAGCTTTACTGAAAAACGGAAATTAATACTATATGTAACCATAGTATTCTAATCCAATATCCAGAACTACTAGAAGAAATACAAATATCAACCATATGTTCCCTGATTTTCCTCAAAAACTCTGTAAACAAGAATGAAAGAATTTAATGCATATGTCTGATAACCATAACCAAGGCAAAATGGTTAGTAACTAATTTATGGTAAGAGAAAAAGAAAAGTGTAAGACTTTTAGATATTTAGATTTAGGAAGAAACCTTCTTTGTAAAATTTTTTTCAACACTCAGAAATTAAGTATAGCCTTTGATACATTAGTCCTTTTTTTATTTGGAGAAGAGGAAGCAGAAGAGTGAACACTTAAAACCATATATATAGTCACTTCTGAGATTAATAAAAGAAGTTTAATTTTCAAAGCTATAACTCTAAAATAATCAAGTTTTCAAAGATTAAGTTTCAATCTATGTCTAGATCATGGTAAGAAAGACTCTACTAAATAATTCTAATAAAAATATTTTAAAACACAGCTTTTTTTCATATTTCTTACACCAAACATCTATTGATTTAGTCATGTGACTGTTCACATGATTTTGAAATCTTCTGAAAACTTGATATCAATATTTAATAATTATAATTTGGGGTTATTAAAATACCATGGATTTCCTTGTATTTAATTACTCTTTCTAAAATAAAAAAGAAAGAAAAAAATCTTATTAATGCAATTTTAAAATTAAACTTCTTTATGCACAAAAGGGAGGAAAAGTAATTAAAATGTTTCTGGGGGAAGTATGCTTCTTTCTCTTTGAGATGAGTAATCTCTCTAATTCAGATCTTGTCTCATTTCAACTTTTTTCTACGAGTCTTGGTCTTACTGAGGACTGTGCCTGTGGAATTCTGTGCTCGACCTCCTCTCTTACCTCCAAAATCTCTTTAAAAAGGGTAAGGGAACCCTTTTTTTCTCATTGGATAAGAACTAGGGAAAGTTGGGCAGGAATTAGACGAAGAGAAACTGTAGGTCTAGGTCAGAATAGACTGTGAAAAGAAAATTCTTAAATGCCAGGTCCTGAGAAGCAGATGGAGAACAAATCTGGGTTATCACTCCATGAGGTGGTAATTAACCACTGCAAGATGGAGAGGTTCTGGTAGGTAGAAACCGGAGGCACAGTACTTCAGAACGGGAAACCCTCTGAGTCAATTGAGGACTTGAAGAAGGAAGGCTGGAAGAATGAAACCTACAAGGCTATTATGAAGTTTGTCTACCATGAGTTTAGTTTGTTTAAATATATTAATTTTTAATGAATATGGAAATTTATCAAACATTTCTATGACAATAACTATAGTTGATTATTTTCTTAAGAATAAGTGATTCTGTGTTTCTTCATCTTTCTTCATGGCTCTCACAGGACAATACCTGATTACTCTTAGTTGAACTTTCTCTTCTGAGTTGTTGAGGATTTTAGTACAAATCACCATACATATTTTAAGTCCTAGCTATAACTGACCGCAAGAGTAAAACCCCATGGTTCTAATGCTAACTTGTTCTTATAAAAGATTTTTGTGTTACAGGTTAATTTTAAAAATAAAACCAGTACATACTACTTTGGATCTGTTTATGGCCCTCCATAACCTTGTATTCTTTCTAAACTTTGGAAGACCCTTTTATAATCAGTAGTATGAAGACACTTCATAGTAATAGTAACCACGTGTAATAGATTGATGCTATTATTCATCAGTTACTTGATAGGAAAAAAACTGAAATGATTGCCTAAGGACACAGAAATATGTGGTAATCTTAGGTCTTCACTTTGATGTTTGGCTTCAAGATCCATTCATCTTCCAAGTAGTCCAGGCAGCTCCCATGGTATCAGGCCACCAGAACAAGTATTTGGAGTCCAGGACTCATTATTATTTTCCACCTGACACTCTAGTAGTAAAGTTCTAGCTGCCTTTCCTTTTGGAGATACTGGTAACTAGACAGGCATTTGAAAGTAAAATAGATGTTGGGTGACAAAGAGATCAACTCACACCAACTAAAAGGTACATAAGACAAAAGCAAACATCAAAAGGCTGGTGTGTTAATTTACAGTGAGAAATATAACACCACATACAAGAAATACCACATTGGCCTGATCAAAACATTTTTTTCTCTTGTGGTCCAACCACATGGAAATCAAAAAGTGGTTTTGTGAGCATTAATTCAAAACAACAGGAGGGAGATAAATCAAATCTTGAAGGCATCGTTCTCCAAAATGTGTTATATACTGCAAGATGTTTCAATGGAGCTTTCAACAACATCAAAAGGTTCGTAATCAAATAAATTTGAAAGCACTATTCAGAAGTTAGACAGCTTTCATAACTGCCTATTTTCTTTGGTCTGAAGATGTATATCATGAATTTCCAAGGGCGTAGATAGGTGGCTTTTCTAGAATGAATTTGACTCTTGTCCTTATAGAATATTTATCAATAACTCATAAAATAATGTTATTCTACAGACAGTTTTGGATTCACTGTCCAAATTCCTTAGCTTGATATACAATCTTACCATTGGGATAGATTTGCCAAGGGGCCTAGTGTACTTGAAATGCAGGGAACAAAGCCAGGACATAATTTACTCTTTAGAGATACATACCATGAAAACGGAAATAGTCAAAGTCTAGTATCTGAATCTCCCTTTGCCCTTTTAGTGTTTGGGTAAGCACTGCCAATGTTATTTGAGAACTACCTTTGTTATTATCCCTTTTCTTTAGTTTGAATTAATTCTACTAGTGATATTAAAACATTAAAGGGGTCAGAGTGAAGACTAGTTTGCCTACAAGTAAGCTCACCTTCAGATGATTTTTGTGTCCCTTTATTGCAAATTATGTGTCAACTTTAAAATGTGACTCTAAATGACTCTATTTTCTTTATTTTCAACACTTAGAATCCTGCCATATTATAATCACTAAATGCTTATTAAAAGTATGTAACCAGAAAATAATAACTGTGGCAGATAGAATAATGTCCCACCCAAAAATCTACATCCTAATCTCCAGAACCTGTAAATATGTTCCCATAAGTGACAAAAGGGATCTTGCAAGTGTGCTTAAATTTAGAATCTTAAAGTGAAGAGATTGTTCTGGCTTATCTGAGTGGGTCAATGTAATCACAAGGGTCCTTATAAGTGAAAGAAGGCAGGACAGTCAGAGTCAAAAGAGATGTGATGATGGAAGCAGAGTTCAGTGATGCAATCACTAGCTGGAAGGAGGCCACAAGCCAAGAAATGTGGGCAGCCTCTTTAGAAGCTGGAAAGGGCAAGGCAAGGAATTCTCTTCTAGAGTCCCTAGAAGGAATGCAGCCCTGCTGACACCTTGATTTTAGAACCATGAGGCCCATTTCAGACTTATGACCTTCTGAACTGTAAGATAATAAATTTGTTTTGTTCTAAGCCACTAACTCTGTGTTAATTTGTTAAAGCAAAATAGGAAAGGAATATGATAACCACCACAACTTTGGGAACAACCATCCCTTGTCCACCAGGTCTGTTGCTACCCACATCCAACATTTAACCCTCTGAGTTCAACCTTAACTAACACCCTGAACCACAGTGTCCTTCAAAACCTAGTTGGAGATTTGTGTAAATCTCACTTTACAAACTATCGAAACTTAAATCTAAGAATCTCAAGAAGTTTCAACAAGCATTAAACAAATAATTGAATGTCTCAGAAAGAGATCAATGTAACAGAGAGCAAAAATATGAAAGCTATTCACTGAAGATGACAGTCACTTGAGAAATGTGTTTTTGAGACCCCTAGAGTAGCATTAACTCAGAAGAACAGACCCATGCTAGATACACTCACAAGAGACTTGACATTAAACTGTATTAGTCAAAGTTCTCCAGAGAAACAGAATGAGTAGGATGTGTATGTAAATAGAGAGAGATTTAGGAATTGGCTCATGTGATTATGAAAGCAACTTGCAGGGTGGGACCGACAGGTGGGAGACCCAGGGAAGAGCCATGTTGCAATTCAAGTCCAAAGGTTGTGTGCTGGCAGAACCACTTTCTTGTAGAAAGGTCAGTCTTTGTTCTACTTACACCTTCAACTGATTAGATGAGGCCCACTCACATTTTGAGAGCAATCTGCTTCACTCAGATTCCACGGATTTAAATTTAAATCTTATCCAAAAAACACCCTTGCAGATATATCCAGAATGATATTTGATCAAATATCTGAGAATCAAGTCCCAGCCAAGTTGGCACACAAAATTAATCATCACATAAACCAAAATGTCAATTCATTAATTTAAATGTGGGATATTTATTCTAGTCATTTAAGTATCTATGTCCACTAGCAGGAAAACCTTAATGTCTGAGCATCTGGTAGATTAATCAGCCTTAAGCTGTTCGATGAATATGACTCAAAGGCAGTAGGACAGTTGTGGGGAATAACTCACTGTATTGGTCAGATTCTACTAGGTGCTGCCAATTTCACTTCCCTTCAGAAAAGCCTACAATGTCTTGCCTTTTGAAATTTACCCCGCAGGTAGATTTTCATCCTTTGCTCCACTTGATTCTATAGAGATGGACCACCATCTGGAGATCTAGGAGTTGGTCCCATATTAGACAGCAACTTAGTAAGATCATTCTTCTTTAAGATTTTGAATATAAAATATAGGAAGCAAGACAGAGAGTAAGTAAAAGCCTTACGATATAAGAAATGATGTTTTAGTGGAAGCAATGATACAGAAAAAAATGGAGATGAATTAGTTTGACAGTGCAGAACAAGTGCAGGTAGAAAAAGAAGCAAAGCCAGAAGCTCTGAGTCACACACCTGGAAGACTAGGGGAGTGAGAGGCCTCCAGCCAGTGAGAGTCACTCCGATGTCCTGAGTATAAACCGCCTACCAGTTTTCCCATGTATCTGACAACAAATCCCATTGGTTGAAGTAAACCTTGATGGTCTCCTCATACATTGTAACCGAAAAGTCAAACTGCTCACCTAGGCTCTAAGAAAGCCAGATAAACTTTTGCTACCCCTCCAGAGAAAGCATCTCTCCCAGGAACCATAAACATTCCTACACTCTAGGTCCAGTGTCTGGATCATAGTCTCTGCACAGTATTGGAGACTTTACACCTTTCTGTAGGTTTTATCCCCTCTCAACACCATATAATTAGAACATACAGGATATATATGCCCAAATGGGGAAGCAGACAATTGGTCAGGTCAGTGCTCTGACCTTGTTATTACTGTAGAATCTGATTCAGTTGTCCCTCTTTCCTGGAAAGGTTTGGGTTACACTTTCAAAAATCGTGGTACCATTTCATCTTCCTAAGACTATAGCCTAATCTCGCTATACATACCACGATGTTGCCCTCTACACACCAATTTCTTGATTATTCCAAGCTGTGTAAATTTTAAAGAAACCGATCTCTCATTCACTATGTGTGAATTTTTTGACATTTACTGTCACAAGTTACCCTTATTCTCCAGTTCCCACGTGACACACCTCATTTCCCCTTTTTGTGCTGACAACAGCATTATGCATATTCAAATCTATCAGTGAAAAATTAAGAGCTTTAAGATTAATTACATAATAAACATTAGGCAGGGGCAGAATTATAATGTTAGAATCCAGGCTTATTTAATCAATTTTAGTGTATTCACATTCAAGGGAAGAACAAGAAATCCAAAAGCTGGTGACATAAAATTCTCTGTCTTTTTTGGAAGTTCTCTGCTTTGCAAATAGGTGAGCAACAACAGAATCCAGCAGGCCAAATAAGGCCAGAATTGGTAGTCTCTGAGTTGAAGTAATCTGGCAGCTGCTCCTGGCTGAGGCCCTCAGGTCCAAGTGTCAAGTCACAGAGGGAGGACTCGGCAGATGCTGTGGGCTCAGGCGATGAAGAATCCTGCCCGAGAAGAGGATGAGAGCAAAGTGGCAGATTAAGACCATAGGGCAGCTCTGCCAAACCACCACAGGTCCTCTGGTCCCAGCGCAGGGGCCCTCTGTCCGCTGCCCTGCCAGCTGGCTGCATAGTATGTGGGGGACTCTGAACTTCTAGTTGCTTCTCACTAGAAAGAACGTGTTGGTCTACAATGAATCCTGTTCCTGGGTGATGCCTGGGCGAAGTTCAGCTTGCCCCACTTTCTCGTAACAAGAAGCGAGCTGCCACAAAAATTCTTTAGAACAGTGATTCTTTTTCTAATGGTTAGCAAAAGAACTCTTTTTCAAGTGAAATTTTTTGTGGAATGTCAAATATATAAAAATAGTTGAAAGCATATCAGCTCTGAACAGCCCAGAGCCCAAATACAAGGCCTCCCCACTGTGCTGACCTCACGGCAGCCTCAGTGGCCCCTCCGTGGAGCTCAGGAATTGGTGGGACACAGTGTGAAAGCCACTGCTTCAGAAAGTCAGGAAACTGGCCTGTGAAAGCCTGAAAGCAAATTCAGAGAAACGTGAAAAATAAAACCCATGCATCATGCCGACAACTTAAAAAAATCTATCAAAGTTGAATCAACTGGTCCCTGGAAAACTCTAAGTGCTAAAGACATCCTTTTTTTTTTTTAATTTATTTTTTACACTTACAGCACCTGGTCCTCCTAGGTGGTCTCCCATCCAACTACTAACCAGGCCCGACCTTACTTAGCTTCCAAGATCAAATGAGATCAGGCACGTTCAGGGTGGCATGGCCATAGACCAAAGGCATCCTTGAAACCTACCATGTCAGCAGGTGGCCACTAGAAATACTTTCATTAGAAAGACACCTAAAAGGCCACACACAGCCATAGAACATGTCATTTGGAATCCTAAACTCTGAATTTGAGTCACAACTCCGTTACTTACTAGCTGGGTGATCCTGAAAAAATGTCTTAAATTCTCTGCGTCCTGACTTTCTTCTCATCAGCAAGAGAAAGATAATAGGTTTATTACTCACTTAACATGGTTATGAGGATCAAACAAAGTATATTAAAGAGGTATATAAACTGTAAAGCTCTGTATGCACGAAAGCTGTTAACAAAACTCTTATCTGTTGTGTCATTCATCCACTCTGTGTATTTTTATGAAATAATACTCCACTATGGTAAGGCTAATAGACTGAGCTGATTTGGATGTCACTTCTCTGTATCTCACGAATAAGGCAACAGTAAAGAACAGCATCTCACTGTCATGAGAAGTGAGATCCACACCACCTATGATGGCTCCTCCCCACTTCTTGCCCGAGCTCTTTGACATGCTATTACAGCTTTCTCGTGGAAGAGTTTCTTCCTCTCAGTTACTGCTACACCCACTGCCATCACCTCACAGCCGGGGCCCTGAGGTTCCCCGGTCCCCACCTCAATGCAGGAAACTCAGTGGTTAGATGACCTAGTCATTCCACTACCACCAAGATTCTGGCAGCACTGCCCAACAGAACTTTCTACAGATGATGGAAATGTTGTAAACCTGCACTTTTAGGTAGGTAGCCACTAGTCATGTGTGGTTATTGACCCCTTGAAATGTGAGTAATATACCTGAGGGATTCATGTAATTAATTTAATTTAAATAGCCACCTGTAGCTAGTTGACTATGCAAGTCAAGAGGAATTTCCATTGGTCAAGCATGACCTTTTCAATGAGATCCAGGAAAACATACAGTAGTAGCATCCATGTCATTTTCAAACATAAAATCATTGTTAAATAAACAAACAATGGTGTTACCACATTCACATGATCTTGCTAAGAGGAGATTGAGTTCCCTATACTAATTCAGTCCCCAATCACGCTTCTCATAATTATTAAAACCTGTGAACAGAGACCAATGTCAGACGAGAAGACTGAGTATGTATAAGAGATTTACATTGTGATCAAATAAAACCTATGATAAAATGTATCTGATACCTATTAATGATATGCATAATAGCTATGGTACATGCAGTGATTAGTTATAAAGGGGAGGTCATTCTCATAAAGTTAGCATAATTTGTATAATGTTTGTCCTTTGATATTAACAAATTATACCATATATTCCTAGCTTTTCTGAATTCTTTGTAAATGTTCATATGTGGCCCACTTCCAACATCATTAGAAAATCTGAATCCTGACTCCATGTTGATCTTTCCCTCCCTAATACAACCCACAGTTGATGTGTTTGGTGCTCCTGGCCATGTTGCCAAGTTATTCTCTCTGTCCCACCCTTGAGATGTCACTGAGCAATTTTCACTCCTCCCTTCTGGAAGTATCTGCCCTGGAGGGCCAGCGGCAGAAACTCTGAGGCAAACTGTGGACAGACAGCTCTATCTGATCACCATGCATCGAAAGAAAGGGAAGGATGGAAGGGAGGCAAGAAGGCCAGGAGGGAAGTTGGATGCTGGCACACACAGCCCTTTGGAGAAGTCAGAGGAAGTGCTGATGATGGACTCAGGGCAATGGAGAGATGGCAGTTTGAGGGCAAAGGGGAACAGCATAGAGTACAAGAAGCTGATGTGGCAGGTAGTCAAAAGGCCTGCACCCCTTCAGGATGGGATCCTGGTCCTGAAGCCACACCTGACAGAAGCCTCAGGGCGCATGTACTAAGGTGACCCCTGGGCACATATGTTGTGTTGAGCAGTCCCTGGTAATATGCTTCTAGGGGCTCTAGCTCTGAAACAGCTTTCATACTGAAGAACACCAATAACTAACATCATTGCAGCTTTGATTCATTGGAAGACTTGAGGAAGCGCTGGGGCAATAAATACTGAAACATAAGTAAAAAGGATAGGTAAGGGGGAAGGCTAGCAATCCAAGAAAAAAAAATTTGTGGTTCCTCCTGACTGGGAAAACTGCAGAAATCCTACCAGATTTTCAGGAAATATTAATTTCCGTGGTAAGCGCTGGATTATACATACCTCAAGTCGAACCTGAGTAGACCCTACAGGCAGATTACATGCTTTCCAGGTTAAGGAGGTCAGGACCTTGAGGGTACCTAAATAAATGGTGCAGCTTCCTCACTGAATTTCCTACACAAGGGTCCAGACATTATTCTACTTGAGATATGTTTTTTCTAAAGTGGAGGCTGTCAAGTTCTGGTTTATTATTTCAAGGTCCAAGAAAGAAAGAAAAGAACAAAAGAAATAAAGAATGAAAGAAAAAAAAGAAAGAAGAAAAGAAAGAAAGAAAGAAGAAAAAGAAAGAAAGAAAGAAAAAAGAAAAAGAAAAAAAAAAAAGAAAGAAGAAAGAAAAAAGAACGAACGAACGAAAGAAAGAAAGAAAGAAAGAAAGAGAAAGAGAGAAAGAGAGAGAGAGAGAGAGAAGAAAGAAAGAAAGAAAGAAAGAAAGAAAGAAAGAAAGAAAGAAAGAAAGAAAGAAAGAAAGAAAGAAAAAGAAAGTATGAGCTCAGCAAGGTTGTAGTAACCACAACTCTTCTCTTCAAGGACCCTCCCTTCAGAGTTTTCAGTGCAACTCTGCAGCAAAATACCAGTAACAATAACAAACTACATTTGTTAAGGGATTGTATAATCTGCGCTAAACATTCCTACCTCTCCTCTGTCTGTCTCTCTACCCCACCTATCCTTTCCCTCTCTCCCTCTCCCCTCTTCCCTTTCTGTCTCCCTCACTCCCCCTCCCCCTTCTGTCTCCCTCTCTCCCAGCCCCCTACATGACTTACTCTTACAGCTCTTAACATCCTCATTCATAGAGACAACTCAGATAGAAATGAGGAGCTCTTAGTCTCATCTAAAACTCACTAGAAGGGAGAATTACCTTAGCCTAGCTTGAAATTAGAAATCTACCTTGATTAAGTCAATATTTACCAGAAGCTCAGGTACTTTGGAACAAGTGTGAATAGTGAGGACCCACCTGAGGGAGACGGAAAGTGACAGCCCTCAGAGAGGAGAGAGGTGAGCTGGACAGACACTTGGAAATGTGTTTACTGCAGTGCAGTGCTTCAGTGCTGTCAATGTAGACTTTCTTTGGCCTTGGGGAAAGGTGGTCATCACCGGAAATGGGGAAAATACTGAAATAGGGACTAGGGTAACATCTAGCTTCTGCATGGTTTTACCTAAGGTTGTCTCGATTCCCTCTAACTGACCAAAACACATAAAAGTTGTGTGCAAAGGAATTTGGCTCTACCTGATCACATGTACACAGGGCAGTATGGTCACAATGTCTTTTTGATAAAGTGTTACTTTTCATTCCTCTGAAGCTAAGAGATCCTTCGGAAGGGAGATGCTACTGATGTTGAAGCCCCTGAGCTGAGAGGTCATGGTGCTCCCTTCTTTTCAGGGAATCCAAGAAGACCCGGTGGAAAGAAGTGGCCTAGAAGGCAGCATGTGGGGCAACTGTTTTGGAGATTATATAGAGGATGGATGAGCTTCTGATCTCCCCGTGGGTCTACTGTTAAAAGTTCCTGTCCTAGTGATTGGTGATTAAATAACTAAAATGTCCACTGCAATTAGTATCATTAGTTACCTTTATGAGGCTTCAACACAGAGAGTAAGGACCAAAGGCCAGATTAGGCTCACCTTTGGCAGCTGCTGATTGAAAGCAATTCTGAGCTGCATCTCTGATGATGAATGCCTTATTATGACTAAGAAGAAGACACCAATGCAGAAATCTTTCTGTGGAAAAAATTTGAAAAAAAGAAGAAAAAAAAGAGCCTTATCTCCTAGGAAACCAATTCACTCCTCCTCATTCTCTGTTCAGAAAGATGGCCAGCTTTCCCTTTTCTCATCCCTAACCACATTACCATTTCCTTCTCCAAAAGCTCAGTCTAACAAAGCAAGCAGGCGTTCTAGACAAGTATATTTTTTCTAAAGCCCAATTATATCTAGCAAAGGTCCAACATCATTTCCAAAATCGGAATCCATTTGAAAAGATATTTGGGATGTAGAAGCACAAGTAAGTAGCTGCCGAATAATCCCTTAGATATGTCAAGGAATACAGGCTGAACTGAAATACAGACGGATCCTACCTGTATAATCCTGTTTTCCATAGGGTAGAATTTAACAAATGGTGTCTCATTATAAGAGGTCTGCCTCCTTGTATCTCTCGTAAGCAATTTCACTGATACTAATGACTTCAAGGCACAGTGCTTTATAGAAGCTTTCTTCTATGCAGTTATTCTGTGTGAATTGAGCACCTATTATAAGCCAAACACTAGGAAAGACAGTGGGGAGATAAAGGGGAAAAAAAGAGACAATTAAGGAACTCAAAGCATAGAAGTGGAAGTAGGCACATAAATGAATATCGTAGCTACTAAAAAACAAAGTAGATGCATGACACAGTGCTGGTACAAGAGGGAGCCAACTCTACTGAGGAGAATCAAAGAAACTTCACAAAGAGAAAACCTCTGCATTGAGGTCTTAAGAATAAATAGAAGTTTGCCCAGAAGGCCACTGTGGGAAGGTTGAAGGACTTCCAGACCTGGAAAACGGGATATGTGAAGGTACTGAGGCATGAAACTGTAATGGGCAATCACGAAATTGCAAGTAAAAAATCCAATAAAGATGGCACAGAGGAAGAAAGGAGAGTGGAGAGAAGACTGAAGAAGTAGGAAGGCACTCGCTCGCAAAGGATGTGGTGTGTCATGGGTTGAGCAGTTTGGACTTTATCCCACCGGTGATGGTGAGAGTCCCAGATTTCCTGTGGTCATCTCCACGTCTTCTATGTCCTCTCCCGTATTACGGGAGTTGGAAATCTGGGAATATATTTCCCAGATCTCTTGTCACCAGCATTCCAATTCAAAGTCGATGAATTTAGAATCCTGGTAGATTCAGAAGGTACAAGAAGGAAATGAAAGGCCACCATCACTCCTCCAATAGCAGGAGGCAAATGTGAGAGCTTCAGCAGACATTAGGTTATTCGTATTCTACTGTGTGTGAAGTACCCACTTGGTGCTACAGACAGCTATGAACTTCAATAGTGGTTTCACGGAGTCCTTAACCAGGTCAACAGCAGCCACTGGAAAGCTGATGATCACATTAGAGACCTAGTGGCAAACTTCAGAGCCATTGACAACCTTCTCTGAACTACAGTTCTACAACTTTTCCAATGTTTTATAAGTACCATTTAGCTGTATTAAATCCATCCTCACTTTAAAGACTTCATGTAAATTTTGTTTCCCTGATCCAAACCCTGACTGAGTGGCTTTGTGAAGAAAAAATTAATGGGGAGAGACCTGGGGATATTAATAGATGGATTATTTCAATAATACAAAAGAAAGATGAAGAATCTCACAATTAGGATAATATCAATAGAAATAAAGGAGGAGAATGACTTTAAAAATATTTAGGACATATGACCATTTAGATGGAGGAGAAAAATAAGTTTAAAAAGGCTCCCAGACTTCTGGTTTAGGTGAGTATACTGATCATGAAAAAGACAGAATATAAGACAGGGTAGAAGAGAAGAAGGAGACTTGGTGGACATTAAAGATGGTAAGTTCAACTTGGAATGTATTTAATTTGTGGTCTAGATATTAAATAGGCAGTTGGGTAAATAAATCTGGAAGTGAGAAGATTTAGGCTGAAGATATTTATTTTGTAGACCAGAAACATGGAAATGGTCATTAAACCATACAAGTGGGTGAAATTGAAAGAAAGCGTGTAGCATTAAAAATACATATATATAAAAAGGAAAGCTAATGAATGATCCCTGAAAAACATCAACAGTTAAAAGCAAATACTAGAAGAGAATCCAGCAAAGCAGACCAAGAATGAATAATCAGAGATGTAGAAAAAGTCAGACAGAATTGTATTAAACAAAAGGAGATCATCTGAAATCGTGGGCAAAGGTATGAAAACAACCTAAGGTGTACCTGATGGAAGACATTAGTTTAAATATATAGGAAGGACTCTGACTTCTTATATGCACTCAAATGTTGTTTGTTACTTTCACACATGAGTGCAATTGAAACGAAGGGGTGTTCTATAGTTCTTTGCAGCTTTACCCTCCCAGTGGGTTTTATCTCTTCTCTGTCTTCTTCCTTCATTCGAAAGGCAATCTTCCCTTCCCTCCCTGCTTCATCCCCTCATTCCATTCCCTTTGTTCTCCAAATGCAGCCAATGCCTTTCTGCCTTTACAGATAAGAGTTCCTGCTCACATCCCGCTGATACCTAATCTGCATTCCTTTAGTCAGGCAATCTGGATCAAACCCTTGTAGACCCCCCTTTGTGGACACAATGCCCATGCATTTGTCTTGTGGCCACGTGCAGACCTATGGGTTCAAAAGCTGGTAAACAGACCTCTAGGGCTGTGCTTAAAATCAATTTAATCAGTCATGACCAGACTATTTTTTAAATGACAAATGAGAGTAAAATGGAATAGAAAATATAATCATATGTTACTGACAGCAAAGATAAATATTATTTCACAAGACATTCGTTTCAGTGATAGGTTATATGTGTGTGTTTCAGATTTATGCATAGTATGTGTGATGAGTCACAAAGTAAAATAATGGAACAGAATCTCATAAATGTAACATGAAAAAGAACTTCCAAGGAGGATTGAGTTCTATCTTAGTTTGGAAAGGAAAGCGATCCTAGGAAACAAAATAGAGAGAGTAGGGAAAGAGGGAAAGGTAAAAAGCCAATACAGTGTGCATTAATGTGCTGTTTACCACTGTGGATAACTGGTCTCCACCTTGTTGGGGACACTCTGAGGAACCGCATAGAAGATGCCTCAGAATTGTTCACTAGAGTGGATGTGGGCAAACATTTTCTGTAAAGGGTCAGATACTAAATATTTTCTTCTTTGCAGGCCATGCTGTCTCTATCGTAATTACTGAACTCTGTCATTGTAACATAGATAATATGTAAATAGGCATGGCTATGTACTAGTAAAACTTTATTAAGAAAAGCAGGTGGGCTGGACTTGACCCAGTGATTGTCAGCCCCTGAACTAGAGCACAGAGAGGCTGGCATTCCTTTTTCTACCAACTCCTATGTCCAGTGGTAGAGGACTGCCCTCGGGAATGGTAACCTTCCTGAGGCTATCATTTCTGGGTGTGTATAGACATGGAGAAAGCAGAACAAATGGAAGTTTAGTGTGTGTTTGATTTAGGACACTGGCTGGCAAGGATATATGAAAGTGTACCGGAGTCAGATGGACTAAGGGGATGTTAGTGGAGTGCATCACAGATATCTGCTTTAGGGGACCAGCTAAGTTTATAAAAGTCTGGAAAATACATTCACATTCTCGTTTACCTGCTCAAATGACCTCACGAGGCTCTTCTAAATCCTCATTAATCCTGCCCATACCACCTTTTTCTCTGAAAGACAAAAATCTGGTGTTTTTATATTCATCATGGCCCATTCCCTAAAGAAATTAGTTGTTGTATTTCAGAGATTTTGTTTTACTTCAAAGTTAACTGTGTATTCAGCGCTCATACCTAGCTTGGCACACACTCTACCATTTTAAATAATTTTCTCTTAAAACTGTCCACACAGAGGATTTCACCTAATTATTCTTACATAGTCTAAAAGGCACAGTTTCTCTTATGCTTTTAAGCTCATTTTCTTTTCCACACACTTTCTTTTTTTCCTCTAAATGGATACATCCAATTACTCTCCCCTTGGGTGTTTTAATTTGGTACGTTTTTGAACACTTAGAAAAATCATAAATTATACTACATTCACTGGCAAGTCATCAAAAAACATTTAGATAAAAGAAAATATCTGTAAAAACATGTCTTTTATAGCAGCATAAGCCTGAGGTCATTCCTTGTTTTAAGTCACATAACTAGAGAGGAGGAAAACAAGGTACCACAAATTGAATTCTTTTTAATGACTTTTCATTTGTATAGTATTTTTACAGCTCACAGAGCTCTATCTCATGAAAGTTATGTAATTTATACATTTTCTTATTTGATCCATAAGGAAACTGAGGCTCAGAAGTACTTTATAAAATTTACAGAGAAAGTTGGTAGCAAGACTGGGTCTATAATCCAATTCCCCAATCACCTCAATTCAGTATGCTTTTGGATGTGCATTATTTGCAACTGTCTTGTGAATAACAGAAATTTTAAGAGTCATTTTTTGGCTACTAACTTCTCACAGGGCTTTATAATACCATGTCATTCATCTTTCTCCATGGCTGGGTGTTGGTTATAAATGATAGTGGTTTTTTGTTTGTTTGTTTGTTTTGTTTTGTTTTTATGCAGTAGGTCCTAAGCATGGTAGATTATTTGCAAAGATAACTACAGTAATCTCTATCCCTGTATACTCATGATTGTGTCATATTTCTTATCGAGAGATAGGGTCTCTTTCCACCGACCTTGAGCCTGGGCTGACGTGTGACTTGCTCTGAACAGTAGAATGCAGCAGATGTGACATAATGAACTTCCAAGCCCAGGCCTCAAGATGCCTCTTGGAACATGGATGCCATATAAGGAAGCCTGGCTCTCTTGCTTGAGGACAAAGGATCCTGGGGAAAGGGGCCCAGCCAAAAGCCAACACCGAATGACAGGTAAGTGAGTAAAGCCACCTTGAACTATCCAGCCCCATTCGAGCCTCCACATGACTGAGCCACATGAGTGACTCTACCCTATACCAGGAGAAGAACTACCCAGCTAAGTTCATCCCAAATTGCCGACCCACAGCACGATGAGCAAAGACAGACAGTTATTGTTTTAAGCCATTAAGTTTTGGGGCGATTTGTTATGCAGCAATAAATAAGTGATACACTAGTGATGAGTGATTTCATAGTCCATTATTTTGTGGAAATAGTGAAAATTCTCCAAAGATTTAAAACCACCTCTAAGCCTCAAGAGAATGATGAGTTCTCCTCTATTTTTAAGGAATTTTATCTCTATTCCCCAGGCCAGTTGCAGAGTAATGGGGACCTAGCAGCATAACCTTATTACATTAACTCCTCACAAAACTGCCTGTGCTCTCCATAGGACGATTTTTGGTAGCCATCTTTCTGTTCCCTGACTCTGCCCCAATGGCCATAACTAATTAGTCTGAGAATGGATACCTCGTATAAGCTGAGCACCGAGAGACTCTCTCTAGCGAATGTAAGATATTGAATGGAGACCCAGGGACTAGGAATCTTTAAGAACTGAGTCTGTGTAACACGAGGGCTCTGGAAAGAAGGTTATCAGTACTCTGAGGCTGGTTCTGGAGCTGTGCTGGTCCTGAAAAGTGGGTTCGACATTTCATCAGACTCTGTGACATATTCTAGTATCTGTCCCATAAATCCCCTTTCCCACGTAAGATACCTTAAGTTTGTTTTTGTTCCTGGCTGCTAAAAAATTTAAATGAATGCAGGCTCCATTTCCCTCTGGCTGGATGAAAGCCCAAAGCTGACTCCTCAGAGTTCCTCAGGGGTCACCGGCACCTCCCTTCTCTTCCGCTATGTGGGGGCCAGAAGAAAACAGTTGCCCAGGAAGATACTCTCATTTTACAGGGAGATCAGAGAAGCTAGTGTCTTAAATTTCTTCACGGTTCCACCTACTGCACAGATCAGTGCTAACATCAGATATAAGCAAGTCTTTGTCGATAATGATTTCCCTGATGAAAGCTCTCCCTGTCCCTGCTGCCCCACAGTCTCATCACACTGATGTCAACTCTGCTGTCAGAATCAGCCTGGTGGGGGCAGTAGGAGGAGGAAGTGTAGACAATGATACTTTCATCGATTTCTCAGAAAACTGGGTATTTTTGTGGTTTGTGGCACCAAGTACAAGATCTTTTTCCCACTGTCCATGTGGGCAGCTTTGGCCATTATATTTCCTTGTTCCCTGTGTCTTCAAAATTCTATAATCCTCTATAAATTACTATAATATCCTAATTTTGAATGAGAAATCCTAGTTAAAAGAGCTGGAATGTTACATAATGACCACAATTCAGGACCCAGAAAAAAGAATGCAGGTTATAAAGTCATATTTGCACAGGGAAAGGTAATACTGCAGAACAGTTCCTGAGGGCATTTTGTTTTCAGTAAAAGCTCACCCAGTCAAATGGCTAAATTCTGCCTATCTCATTCAGGAAAAGTCTGGGAATTGATTCCGTTCGGGGGCTACAAAGGAAAAATGATCTTAGTAAATGTCCAGCAAATAAGGATTAGGGAACTTTACAATGTCATGATAATCTTTGCAAAAAAAAATGAATCAAGGATAAAAGTTAGTGTTAGAGTAGTGTCACTGTGTCTGGGTGTCTATGGTTCTCTGAAAAAAGCTGAACAAGACCTTTGAGTGAATTTAAACCTAAAGAGGTTGGTGTCTATTAGCCAATAGTCTCAGATTGTGACCTGCTGATTGACAGTGCCTTCAGATAAGAGCAAAATCTATAGTTCTGGTTATATTAGAATTTCTTCTTCCATTTTCAGAAACCAAAAAGTCGAGTTTTTCCACAAAAGTTATCAGTCTAAAGAAACAAATTCCTTTATTCTAATATTTTGTAAAGTGAAAAAAGGAAAAAAGGGGCTGAATTATACAAATGTAAAAATGGAAACAGTTTCTTAATTCCACTCCATAAGTCTTGAAGTTTACAAGAAATTTCTTGAAACTGAATAAAAACTTACATACTGCATATGTAAAATCTCTATTCAAGTTAAAAACAAAATCAAACAAAAATCCCTAAACTAAAACTATTCCTTTAGCCACAGTCATTAAAGTTAGAAGCATTTCCTTAAAAAAGAGCAATTACAAACCAATTATTAGAACCTCATGTATACAGTATGTAAATATCTGTGGTTAAGTATCATAGACAAAGAGTACACAGACATCAAAATATTCCAAAAAAGAAGGAATTTGGTCAGTGGCAACTGCCATTCTTTTGACAACTTATGCGTATGACCCAGGAGTCATTATTATTTTACTCATTCATTCATTCATTCATTTGCTCACTCAACCCACTCACTCCCATATTCACTTACTCCTTTACTCACTCATTTATTCCAAAACATTTACTGATGGCTGCAGTACACCAACCAGGCAATGTGCTACGCACTGGGGATTAAGAGATGCACATAACATTTTCTTGCCCAGATTGGTGAAAAAGGATCATGTTAGAGGTGCTCTACCTCCCTGTCCTAGATTGCCATAGGGAACAGAAAAGCCGTGGGGTTCCTCACATCTTGCCTGAGTAGTCAGACCATGAAGCATGGTGAAAATCTCACTCTGATTCTCAATGTGAATAAGATCTATGTGGAACTTCAGCTCCAGAGCCTGAGCAAGCTCCAGGGTAAAAATGATTCGCTTCCCAACCATTTGGAGCCAACACAAACGAAGACTGAATGGTTATGGATGTTGAAGGTTCCTGCTCTCTCCTCAAACTGCAAAAAAAAAAAAAAAAAAAAAAGATTTAATTATAGCTCCAGTCTAAGCTTCCTGAAGATCTCTAGGGACCACAGAGCTCCATAGAACACTAGCCAAATCTTTCCACGCTGACTCCCCTCTCCACCCAACCACCCAATACATGGCAGGAAGAGAATACCACCCTACATGTCAGACATGCAGGTTGGCCAGAGAGAGACTGCCAACTGGACAGTAGTCTCCAGTGGTAAAGCCTGGCTGGAAGCAAGTCACTATCGAATGCCTGACACTGGTTTTATCTTTGGGAATTGGTGGTAGAGCAGGGTCCATGCCTTTCCTTCTTGGCTAAACATAAAATGGCATGACTTGACAATGGAAGATTCTGAAGAGAGCCTCGGATGCCTTAAAGTAAGCACTGTGTTTGCTGAGGAAGGGAAAAACAGAGAAGCTTGAGGCATGTTGGATATACATTTCTCTGGAGAAGGACTGATACTATATTGTGTTTGGAATTAGCCTTTTCCATTTTTAAAGGGTTTCTATATAACTTCAGCCTTTCATCAATCCTAGAAAATGGCTTGAGCAGCTATAAGTATCCTCCATTTTCCATGTGTATAAAGAACAGCCCAAAGCCTTGCTGGAGATCCCACAGCGAGTGACTGGCACAGCCTCCGACAGCAGGGCCAGTCTCGGCACACTGTTCTTTCCCGAGACTGAAGGAATTGGAATATAAAATTGCTAGCTTTGATTTCATTGGCTTGGCTTTCGCTTTTTTTTTTTTTTCCTTTTCGCTTCCATTCCTGTTTTGAATTTGTCACTTTTTATCCCTTCCTACCCACCTTCATGTACTTCCTCCTCCCTCCCCCACACATTCTCTCTCCTAGCTTGTTTTAGATGCTGCTGCACTTGGTGGCTTTGGCTGCAAACCTCCCGGCTTCACAGCCAACACTCGGAGCTCACACAGATTACAGAGCTCTGTCCTCAGGCTGCCTGTTGCTTCTTCTCAGGGTTGGAAGAATATTTTTAATGGGGGGGAGGGTGTTAGAGGAAATGGAATTGACTAATTACAGAATTAGCATGATTGCTCACCTAATAGCCCGATTAAGATCCCAAATCATCTCAAATTCTTCAGATTGGTGATGAATAATTTAGAGGCATTTCAGGGGTGAATATTCCAGGGTTACATGCTTCCAGTGTTAAAACGACTGGACATCTTGGCATCTAATAATCAAAAAGATTATAAACAGAGTTCTCAAGTGACTCCCTTCGTTTACTGCCAGGTTGTGAGTAAGAGACATCAGAGGGCAAGATGTCTGGGAGCAGGGAGCCGGGAGTGTCAATTCGGCCTCTCTGCCTAGCGCTAAATTCACGTTTGCACACAAAGCAAAGATGAGCAGCGAAAAGGGAACAAGGGGAAATCTGAAGACTAAATTGTCATTCTCCTCAGAGGAAAAAGAACTCTGAAATTGTCAAAGTGAAGTTTCTATCTGGTCCTCCCTTTTTTCCATAGCAAAATTGTTTAGGCAGCTCTCATCATAACATACATTTCCACTGAGCTTCTCAAGAAGAAACAGTGATCTGGGCCTCCTGGGCCTCACCGGTAATAAAGATTTTACCAGGTACAATGAGTGTTGCTGTGGAGTCAAACTATTGCTGTCAGGCTAATGAGAGAAAAGATTCACTGTTGTGAATCAAGTAAATAAACATGCCTGGGAAACACTATGGCAGCAGATAACACTGAGAGAAAAAATGAGACTTGGTACTATTTTTATAATGCTAGCTTTCTGATTATAATTGTACTTGAAGAACAACTAGCATGAACAATATAAAAGCCAATTTAATTTCAGATCCTGAGCTTGCTGCACAGTTCTTAGATTATTTGAAATGCAATGTGATCTACAGTCATTTTTCAATTGTGTGACAAGGAAACATAAAAATATCTAAGTAGCTGCTAGGAGGCTCATGGGCAAATGGAAGTTGAGGAAAGCTGATTACAGAAATATGTTTTGCTTTTTAAAAATCTTATGTAGTGTACCCCATACTCGCTTTTAAGCCAGCATTTACTGAACACATAATGTGCCAGGTACTGTTAATTGCTTTAATGAGAATTATTTCATTTAATTATCACAGCAACCAATGAGGTAGCTACTGTTATTATTCTCATCTTATGGAAGCCACACAACTTGTAAAGATTGAGCTAGAATTTGAACCCAGTCTCTGACTCTAGAACCAGATCACTGTGCAGATAAGGAAAGGAGTTAGCTCACCCTTCCACCTTCTGTTCTTTGATTGAAAAAAAAAGAATCATGTCCCAGTACCTACACTGACCTAAACGTCCATTACTAAGAACAGGCTCCAGGGTTACTGAGGGGAGAAGAGCTGCCCTAGTAAGCCAGAAAGAAAACAGTGGCTACAGCCTTCCCAACATTCCTGGAGCACCTCCCTGCCCCTCTGGACTAGAAGCGCCTGGACCCTCCCCTATGCTGAGATCAGGCCTGGAAGCTCTCTGCTGAGCCTCACAACAGAGCTACTCTCATCTCTCTCTCTAGAGAACACCAAGAAGCAGACATTCAAGTCCAGCTTCTAACCACTCTACCATCACCCAAGGAAGCAGAATGCCCCTACCAGTCATTTTCACTGCCCTACGAAACTCCGTCTTTCCTTCCTTCTCCTGCCCAAAGTGGCCAGGTTCAGACTCACTAAATGTGCATATGAAAACGAACAACCTTCATTCATGTAAACTATACCACAGGCTGAGAGCTATGGGATCAATAAAGTGAGAAATGAGTTTGCTCTATATCGCGTGATGCTCCAAATGCTAATGTACTGGGTGCTCATATGCATGGCAATGTGTACTGATGGAGCTCCACTGATAATCATTTTAAGTTCATTTTTAAAAAGATTTTTATTAAAATACAGCTAACGTACATTTTATTAGTTTCAGGTGTGCACCATTTTCGACATTTATATACCTAAAGAAGTGATCGCCATAAGTTCAGTAACCACCTGACACTGTACAATGCTATCACAATATTATTGACTATATTCCCTTGCTGTATATTACCATCCAATGACCTATTTGTGTTATACCTGGAAAATTGACCTTCTTATTCTCCTTCACCTTCCCTTACCACACCTTTAAAAATTTGTTCAATTACAGTTAACATTCAATATTATTATATATTAGTTTCAGATATATAGCATAGTTGTTAGATATTTATATAATTTACAAAGTGATCCCTTTGACTAGTCCAGTACCTAACTGGCACTATACATAGTTATTACCATATTATTGACTATATTGCCCATGCTTTACATCCCCACGACTATTTCTTAACTACCAATTTATATTTCTTAATCCTTTAACCTTTTTCATCCTTTCCCCAACCTCCCTCCCATCTAGCAACCACAAGCTTGTTCCTTGAATCTATGAGTTTTTTTCTGTTTTGTTTGTTCATTTATTTTGTTCCTTAGATTCCACGTACAAGTAAGATCATATGGTATTTGTCTTTCTCTGTCTGACTTATTTCGCTTAGCATAATACCTTCCGGGTCCATCCATGTTGTTGCACATGGTAAAATTCCATTCTTTTTTTATGGCCGAGTAATATTCCATTGTATATGTGCACCACATCTTCTTTATCTCGTTGTCTATTGATGGGCACTTAGTTTGCTTCCATGTCTTGGCTACTGTAAATAATGCTGCAAAGAATACAGGGGTACATATATCTTTCTGAATTAGTGTTTTGGATTTCCTTGTATAAAAACCCAGAATTAGAATTGCTGGATCATATATATGGTCATTCTAATTTTAAATTTTCGAGGAACCTCCACACTGTTTTTCATAGTGGCTGAGACCCAAATCAAACTGTAAGGATAGGACTAATGGGAGAAATCCTCATTCTCAGCATGCTAGCTGACTGACTACAGGGTCTTGTGATGCGGTGTTATTGGTCTCATTCCCAACAGTATGTGGAAACCCTTATTTTTAGAGGGAATTTTCTAACTTTGTAACTTTATAATGGAAGTTAGTGGGACAACGGCTTTGCTTTTAAAGAAAAGTCTTATATAGATAACGTAACTAGAATATATTTGTATCAGTTTAAGAGCCTTTTGGTTCCAAGTGACAGAAGGTTCCAACTCAAACCAAATAAGAAACTTGAATAAAAAGGCAACTTGTTAACTTTTGTCATAGGCCTGGAGCTGGCTTTTGGCACAGACGAACCGAAGGACTCAAACTCTGTCACCAACGCCTGTTCTCTCTCCACTCCTTGTTCTGCTTTCCTCCATGTTGTTTTCATTGTCAATGTCCACTTGGTGGCAGAAATGACTGTCAGCAACTCCTGTCCTTCACGCTCTAGAGTTCAAGGGGAGTTTGAGGAATAAGTGGTCTGGGTTCCACCTGACTGGCCTGACTCATTTTAGGTGCTTTTTGATCACATCTCTGTAGCCAAGGGGATCGAGAGTACTCTTTGGCCAAGGCAAATCACATGTCCACCTACCACCAAGTCTGAGAGAGGAAGGGTGAGTACCTACTATAAATTCAAGAAATTATATCCAAAAGAAAGGGGAAAGGAGATCTAAAATCAATAGATGTCCTCTAGTGCTCCTCTTCATAAAACAGAAATATTTGTATCCATTTATTAAAAGTATCCAGTGCTAACACATAATACACTTAACTTAGAGTATACTTGAGCTTTTATCCCCCTAACATAGCATTCTTAGATGGACCTAAAATATTGGCACATAATTTAAAGATTTGGGTACCCATTGGTATGAATATGCTTGCAAAAAATACATAGAACTAAAATTAAAAATTAAAATAGAAGACCAAGACCAAAGAATCCTATCTTTGTATCTCAGATTGGCTCCTAACTCATAAAGTGTTATCCTGATAAATTTATATAAACTTTCTGTACTATTTCTCTATATTTCTAGTTTGCCTTCCTCTCACAAAGGGTGTGCCTATATGTCATTTCTCTTCCCTGGGCCACTCCAGATCCACTCTCCATACTTCTCCAACCTAATCTTTGTCCTGAGAGACTGATGTGTGTGGACTACATCGACAGCCTCTTCCATCCTCCAGATTCGGGTTGGGTTCAACCAATGAGGAGACTTGGTGGGAGATGAGGAGACAAAAGGAGAGTAGGGAAAAACCTATGTCCCTCAACCAAAGGTGAAGTGCCTATCAAACAAGTTTTTTCTTCATGACTATTCCTCTGACAGTTCCAGTAATTATTCCCTTCTTTTACTCATTCAGACCTGGGGCTGGTAAGAAAGCCCTTGGCTCCTGCATCAACCATTGTGGTTCCTTTATACCTTCCCACACTTTGGTAACTAGCTCTTTTATTAACCTCTCCTCCGCTGTTCCTAATTTGAGGGTGTCATCTATTTCCTACTGGGACCCTGATTAATACGGTCTAAAATTTTGATACAGAGGGGGAGCAGAAAGGACCAGAAAGGGTGACCAGATCAAGTAGACCTAATTAATCTCTGATAAATAAAATACTATAAATGGCTCCAACCGATTTCATGCCTGCATTAATTTACTTTTCATTTCAATAATGCTTTAAAATCCCCACATTAGAGATGGAAACTATAAGACTAATATCAATAGGCATTGAAAGTTTTCTACTTCAAAGGGAGTTTTAGCACATTCCTATTCATAAATCTCTTAGCTACATTTTCAGTGAGCCAGGGAGGTGCGAAGAATGTGATAACAATTCAGGAAAATACGAGGGAATATAGGAGATTTTGTTTTTGAATTCTTCCTTTCTGCTTGTTTCTTTCACAGCAAGTACCATTCACAACTCTACACGTTCATTCCCAAATCAGGGGAACCAGCTGTTTCTATCAGAATCTTTAATGTTTTTCAGAATGTTTGTCCCCTTTGCCGAAGTTCAGACAGAACTGTGATTGCAAGGAAAGGGACGGTAAGGAAAGAGAAAATTCTAGAGGGATAGAAGAAGGGTGAGATGAAGTAAGAGAATGAGATGACGGGGGATGAGACATGCATGACCAGAGGGCACTGAAAGAACCTGATGGAAGAGAGAGTGAAGCTCTAAAAAGATGGAATAGATAAGAAAGGAGCAAAAGGACCAGATGTTTGGATCACTAGACATTATGAAAAGAGATTAATTTAGGAGGGAAGAGGAGACTGGAAAATAATTCATGGTTGCTCAGTAACCAGAGAACAATAACCTAGAAGCTATTTAGCCTACATTCCATTGGAAACAAGAGCCACGGTCCAGTAAGGTTCTGTGAATGCATGCTAAGAAAGATTAACATCCATACGTGACTGTTCTTTGCCAGATCAAAAGACATTTTCTGTTTCTAAACAGAGAAAATTGGGCTTTAGCCTTAGATGATCCAATGAACAACAAAAATGGGGTGAAGGTTAGCTTTCAACCTCCCATGCCTTTAATTTGCATAAATTTTCTTATCAGTAGTTTACTCTCCCTTTGCCTTAGGTAGGGGAATTGCTTAGAAAGTGGAATCAGTTATGCTCACCCTGGTCTGCAAATCTCTGCTGCTGCTGCTATTTGTTTGTGTACTTCTTTGTTTTTAATTATTTTTTAAACAGTGGTAAGAGAACCAAGGAGTGAGAGAATATATACACTTCTTACCGCCTGCTGGCCTTTCTTAAATCCATGATTTCTTTTTGTCTGCCCCCCATCACTGGCTGCTGCTTTCATTTGCCCAATTGATTCTGCATTTTAATGAAAAGTGTTATCTTCTTTCTATTCAGTCTAGGATAATTGTTGCCCAGGCAAATCATTATGATTAAACTCAATTTAAAAGTGAGAACCCACCTGCAACCACAAGTTAAGTCTGCCTTTGGATAAGGAAGCTGGTATTTTCACTTTGTACTAAATGCAAAGGTGTGTAATGGTAAGAGATTTTTAATGGAGACGGTTAAAGAAATCGTCCTCTTTATTTAAATGATTAATTACAATTCAGATGTGTCTGAAAGGAAATTACCTGATTCTTAGAAAAATGTTTTCATTTAACACCACTACCATTGAGCAGGCTTCTATCAAGCACATTTGATATCGATGCAGAAAAATAAAGTAATTGAGATGAGTAAAAAAAAAATAATAAGGTGCTTTCAGTAGATATATGAAATGGAACTAAAATATAGAAGGTTCCTATACAGAAAATTTGGCATTGTTTGGCTCCACAACATCCATTCTGCTTCCTGAAAGTGTTTTTGAATTTCCTCTGAAAAGCTTATTTTCTCATTCTGCCTAGAGTTTGAAAGAACTCAGGGGCTAGTATGACTTAAGCCAATCACCATATCCCATTCCCACCTCTCCCACCCCTCTATTCCCCCCCAACCCCCCCTGCACACACACACAGTGTTCTGATTAGGATCAGAACCAATGAAATGTTTGCTGGGACTTCTGGGAAGAGGAAAATTCCTCTTTTCTTCATGAACTTAAAGAGATATTCTTGACTTTTTTTTCCTGGAATGTATAATTTGAAGATGTAAGATCTAGAACTGCTATAGCCATTTTGCAATCAAGAAGAGAAATTCAGAGTGCAGGGAGCCCCTAGGCATGAAGCTTTTGCTTAGAAAGGCAGAAGAATGGGATCACCTTGGTGACATCACTTGAGCCATTACATCAAGTTACTGCTAACGCTGGATTTTTTGGCCAGGTGTATCCACCCTTATGGATTAAGCTAATTTAAGATGAGCATCACATTACTTGCAACCAGGAGACTCCTGGAGGAGTTCTCTGTATTGAAGCAAGGTCAGGTGACCCCCACCCCCAGTCTGTGATGCGATGGAAGGAATACCAATGTCTGCATTCCTGGGGCTTTGTATTAGATCCAGGGTTCTTGGGCCTGGCAGATCATCCGAATCACTGGAAAACTTGGCAAAAATAAATGTAAAAACTTGATGATCAATGATTTTAGGATGTTAATTTAAAAAAATAGGCAAAAGAGAACTAAGATATAATGAGCTATTATCTAACAGAAGAGAAAGAGAATTTTAGACAATATAGGCAAATTTCATTCTCTTATTTAACTATTCATTATTTATTTAAAAATAAAGTACTATGATAGGACTCGATAGAGGTAATACAAAGTTGTATAAGACAAAATTCCATCTACTCAAGACATTTTTTAAATCTGATAGGAAGCTAAACATGTATGCTTATAAGTCCATTGCAACTGAGTACAAGGCAAGTGCTGAGAAATACTTTTAGTCTTTAACAGCTTACTAAGCATATTCACACTCATTATATCATTTGATTCTCACAACAACCCTTTGAGATAGGCAGTTGCACTTCCCTGTTTGGCATAGATAAAGAAACTGAGACTCAAAAGCATGCAAAGATAAATGTAAATGAATGTCACCGTGGCATTATTCGAAAGAGTGGAAAACCGGAAACTGCCTATCTATCCATCAATAATGGAATAGCCAAATATACCATATTCCTCCATGCCAGGGAATGGTAGGCAGCTGCTAAAAATAATAAGGCAGAGTTCCCATTCTGGGTAAGACGGGATAAGCACACTCAACCCTATCTCTCACCAAATAGGACTGTGAAATTTAGAAAATAAATTTAGAAAATACAGAATGTCCATTTATATTTGCTTTTCAGATATTTGTTTTCAGATGTTTTTCAGATATTTTTTCAGAATTTTTTAAGTATGTCCCGTGCAATGTGTTAGATAAACTTATAGTAAAAAATTACAGGATATCTTGTATTTTATGGCAAGCCCAGACTGAATGCAAGTGAAAACTTAGACAAAATGCATGGAGGAGTTATCAGAAGACTGAAGTGAATGGTAGTAGACAAACTGAGGAAAGAGAATTTGAATTATGAACAATCTGGTGGTGAACTTCCAAGGTTGTTTGTTTCTTTCTTTCCTCATCTCTCAGCCTGGATGAAAAGCTCCCTAAATTCAGCACTGTTGATCTGACACAGAGGACAAGAGCTCCAAGAGACTCTCTTTTTCTGGTCTGAGGAGTGAAAAGTGGGGCACTCTATAGGACAGAGGGAAAGATTTTCGCCCTTCCTCCTCTCCTTTTCCTTCTTTCCTTCTTTCTTTTCCTTCCTTCCTCCCTCCCTCCCTCCCTTTCTTCCTTCTTTCACTCTTCCCTTCTTTTCCTTTTTTCCTCTTTTTTTTCTTTTTTCCATTGAAGACCTCAAACAAACCACAGTCGCAAAGCAGCTGAATGGTAGCTGGACAGTGGCAGCAGCAGCATCCAGGCGGACCCCAGAACTCTAAGGAGAATTCCTCTCTCTGGCAAGGTACTCTACAGTTTAAAGAATGTAGGGGGAAAACCCCGTTGTTTTTCCTCTCTCTCTCTATATATATATCTTCTATCTGCTTGGATGTGGCGGTGGACCCAGCTTCAGGACCCCATGTGGCTGAGTGGAGTGATCAAATAAGTTTGCTTTCTATTCAAGGGACCAGAAAGAGGCACCTCTGGGTGCCAACTAGTGTTAGGAGATAAAGTAGAGGACGCTCAAAAAAGGATCCCATACGGTGCTGATGCAATCCTGGGCTCACCTTTGAAATGTGAAATGATCCTAAACAGTATGCTAAAGCTTAAGAACTGAACTATGGGTAGACTACCACCTGGGACCAGATTGCCCACCAAGTGATGCACACATGGATAAATTCAAACAGAATTGCAAAGGCTTTGAAAATTGAACTAAATTGGACACACAGTCCAGGGAAAGCATAAATATGACTACTGAGTGTCCAATGTGATAGCCAGCTTCCAAGATGGCCCCTAATGACCTCCCAGCCTGATATTCACACCTCTTTGTTGTTCTCTCTTGCACTGTACCAAGGGTGGTTTGGGTGACAGAATATGGCAGAAGCAATTATTTGACTCTTTTCAGGTTATAAAGACTGTGGTTTCAGTCTTTGGTTTACTTTCTCTTGGATCATTCTGTCTGAGGGAAGCCTTGTCATGAGCGATACCAATAAACGGTAAGGAAATGAAGTCTCCTGTCACCATCCACGTGAGTTGGAAGTGGATACTTGAGCCCTAGTCAAGCCTCTGATGACTGCAGCCCAGGCTAACAGTCTGATTGCAGCATCATGAGAGGTCCTAAGTGAGAACCACTCAGCTAAATCACTCCCAGATTTCTGGTCCTCAGAAACTGTGAGTTTGCTGTTTTAAGCTGCTGGGTTTGGGGTAATTTGTTATACAGCAGTATATAACTAATATGTCTACCAAAACAAAGAAGCATAAAAAGCAACATTTTCCTAGGATTCAAACAAGATAGAGATTTTCATAATATAACAGTCAAAATGTCAATTACGTGATCCAAAATACTTGACATATGAAGGACTGAGAAAAACCTCCACAATTTGCAAGGGAAAAGACAATCAATGACAAGAAACAAACAACCAAATTTTAAAGTGCTGGGTAAGGATGCTAGATTTATACCTAAGTATTTCATTTTTTATGGTACTATCGTAAATTATATTTTCCATTTCATTTTCCAATTGCTCATTCCTGGGATATAAATATATGATTTTTATGTTGAATTTGTATCCTGTAATTTTGCTAAATTCATGTAATAGTTTTAAAAGCTGTTTATAGATTCCTTAAAATTTTTCTATGTAGATGCAATGATGCTGAGTAAAAGAATCTAGTCTCAAAATCATAGTGTATGATTCCATTTATATGACAGTCGAAGGCAAAACTATAGGGATAATTGCCAAGGTTAAGGCAATTAACTTAACTACAAAAGGGTAGCAGAAGGGAAATTTTGGAGTGATATAAATGTCCTCTATAGTGTTGGTTACATAAACCTATCTGTAAAAGCTCATAGAACTCTATGCCCCCAAAACTCATTGTGTGTATTTTTTTAATTTAAAGTAATAAGCACTATTGGAAAATGAGAGATGTCTGTAATGTGTATTACTATAAAAGTTTACAAAAGTTGTTGTATAATATGAATTCATTATTATAGGGAAAATGCTTGTGTGAATTTGTATGCATGTATATGCATGTGTCTTTGTATGTATTAGGTGAGTATAGAAACATCTTTTTTATTTTTGATAAAAACAAATATAGATATATCTTTAAGGATCTGAGGCAAACTCTTAACAGAAGCAATACTGGGAAGAAATAGGAAATTTTACTTATGTAGAACAAATTTTTTTTTATATTTTTCAGTGGAAATGAGATAGACTCGCCTTTCAGTATTTGCATTAAAATGAACATCAATATCACAATTAAGAGAAAGTACACCTCAGATAAATTCTGCACTCCTGAGATTCAATAATTAAGTAGGAACTAAAATGAGGTCTGAGGTATAGTAAGGGTTATAAGGAGGTTGAAGTCATAACTAAATAATAACTGAAGTTGTGTCAATTAAATTTTTAACTTTCCTCTTGGTCTGACTTCATCTCTCCTGAGCCATTTAATACATAGTTAGTTTGAGGATAGACAGTGGCTAGCTATAATTTCAAAAAAACTGTATTTGAAATTTGGCTGGGTTTATTTGCAGGAAAACTCATGTTTAGCCTATATAAAAATTAATATCTCACATGTTTAGGGTTTGAGAGAATCTTAGGTGCTCTGAAAATTGAAAAGTGTCCTGAAATTATCATTCTTATCAGTTATTTAACAATAATCTCAGCTGTTCTGGAATGCTTATTTCTAGAGCTTCCTCGTACATAACAGTAACCTTTGGCCCACACAATGCATTATATTAACTAAAGATAAATTAAGTTCTTTAATCATGGGTCTGTGAGTTGTTTAGGGCAGGCTGTGCCAGCCAAACAGTTTACTAATTGTAACTGGATTTGTACTTGGTTTTAGTGGAGCCAGGCAGATTTGACAGTCAAGTCTGATCGCATAAATGTAATGTGCCTATATGATCAGCTCACTACAAGGGACCTAAACCAAGATGAGTCTTTTGGCTTCCTGGTAATAAAATGCTTTCTTTCCACACACAATAGTGGTGGTTTGAGACCTGGAGACAACACATGTCCTGCTCAACCCAGCAATGTATATACAAAGACATCTGGACATAAATCTTCAGGCACTTTAAATAAATATCCTTTTCTTGATATTGTTATATTGGATCCTTTGCCTGTAATAAAACTGTTCCATGACTATAAATGACTTGAATTCTGTGAGTCTTTTCAGAAATTAGTATTAGAACTCCTAAGGTAATTAACGAACAGAGCAAGGAGGATAAGAAGGCATAAAGAAGACCTCTGAGGGAAAAATAATTTATTTAGCCTTTATTTAATGTTTACAGTTCCAAAAATCTCACTAGGCAATTGGCAGACAAAAATGACTCAAACATGACCTTTGATCACAAGGTGTTCATATTGTGAAGAAAAATATAGATATTCAAAGAAAAGATCACAACCAATTGTAATAACTACTCAAATCGAGGCATATAAAACAACAAGGGAAAGTAAATCTTTTTGAGAGAGCTTATTAGAACTTTCTATTTAAGTTTAGTCATAAAAAAGTGGCATGAGTTATCAAGAATACAAAATGGACCCACAACCACATTTGGAAACAATCATAAAATATCAATCTTTGTACTTAAAGCAAATTAAAACAGTAAAAATACATGAAAAATATCTACAAACTATACCATTTCCTCACTTCTAACACTTCCCTGAGGAACAAAGATGGCATAAGGAGCAGTCTCCACTCGTCACTAAAAATGAGCCCCTTAGTTCAGATTCCCACCCCATACTAAAAAAAAATAAATATAAATTATCCCTTACCTAAAATTTTTATGTAAATTTTTTACTATAATTATATATGGAATTATTAGCAGCTTCTCAAAGAAAGGGTTTGAGAAGAGCATCATCCATTTTGGTGACAAGTGGTACCTTTGATAAGAACCAGGACATACTTTTCTTCTTTCACAATAATGATAAGAATCACAAAGTGTCCAAAAGGTGTTTTGAGATAAAACATAGTCAGCATGTTGTAATTAATGGTGAGTGAAAATCAAGCATGAAGAAGACAGGATGTGGGATGGAAGGCCACAAAGATCAGTGAGCTATTGTTCTGGAGCGCAGAAACGTACCATCGAGGAGGGAAGACAGACATGTAAACTGCCAACTGTAGCAAAAGGTCAGAGGCAGCAAGTATTTTGTCAAGTTTCAAGCTGTAGAAGATAAAGAACGCCTAACCAAATCGATACAGACGTTAGAAGGAAAAAAAACAGAGGGGAATTATTTTAAAGTTTTAAAATAAGAAAGTCAAATTTTGTTTATATGATACACTGCTTCTTCATTGCATTGTGTATATCTTGCTTTGTATAAAAGTAAAATGAAGCATTAAGAATAACACTAAATTATCATTATTTTCATGTCTGGGTCTCCCTACAATGGAATTACATAAAGTTGTGAGTGAGAAATTTCTTTTCAATTTTGCAGGAGAGAGGCAGCAATCTAAGCCTTTCTATCCCCTATTGTGCACTCCTCGAGGGAGGAAAATATGCCTTTTATTTTGTATTTTCCAATTGCCAATGTTGTCTTGCATGTGAACAATTTTGAACTCCCAATAAGAGATAAATATTATAATAGACAGGCCCTAACTTATAAGGTAGCTGTTTCAAAGGTCCTATTAAAGTCTGTAGTTTTAAACTCAGAATGCTTCTTCCCACAGAAGCACAAGTATATTGATAATAAGTTTCCTGGGTTAGACACCCTCCCCCACCCCAATACACACAAAAATACATCAATGTAGCTGCAGCATAGCCTCGTATTGGACAAACAGCACCATGAAAACTATCCACTTGAGTATTGACATCTCTCTCTGCTAGCATTTTCATCAGATGCCCCCCTTCCACTTTCCTTCCCCCAGTTCCATCTACTGAGCAGTACAAATGCAGGACTCTGCTAAACCCAAGCTGCTCTTGATAGGTCTAGGGTATAAAACAGAGATGTGACATGAGGCCTAGGCCTCATTCGTTTGTTCATTTATTCATTCAACATATATTCTTGAGCACATAATAGGTGGGGTTTATTCTACAATTTGAGATACAATAGTAAACAAAACAGACATAGTTCCTGCCTCATGGAGCTCACAATCTAGTGGAGACAATTTTTATGAAAATAAAAAATTCCCAGTTGTAGTAAGAGCTATAAAGGAGACTACAAAAGAGCCCAAGGCTAAAAGTGGGGACTTGCTTGAGCCCCAGTGCTCTGGAAAGGCCCCTGTGAGGAGGTGGTATTAAAGTGGTGCTACAAAATTATCTTGTAGGTGAATGTACCTGGATGGGGAACATGAAGCATCTGAACAGTACACTAGAAAATAACCCAACTCTGCTCGAATTCATAGGACCTAGTTCTTCCTGCCCCTTGCAAAGTCTAAGACACACCCTATGAGCTTTTCAATCTCACCCAAATAATTAAAATTTCTTCAATCTTGTAAGTCACTTCAAGTCATACTCTCTATTTCAGTAATTAAAATGACTGAATTTATTGCTTGCATATTTTTATGCCAAGCCCTGGGCAGGATGCTAGACATACTAAAATGAATAAGGAACAATCACTTCACCCAAAAGACTCCTATTCTAATTGATAAATAACTAATGGGCAATTGTAATTAATATAAGATTTTTCACCAGATCAGCATTCCTGGCTGAGTTAATTCACTTTCTGTGTTTTCTTGCCCTCATCTGTAAAATGGGGGATATTAATAATACCTATTTCACAGGCTTCTGAAGATTTTTAAAAAGAAAATCTTTATAAAGACCCTAGAACATAGTAAGTGCCCAGTAAACAATTTTTTAAAAACTGGTCTTATGTGATTGTCAAAATTCTGTTTCAAAAATACATACAAGAAGAAAAAATAATACGATGACTAGTTTACATCCATCATCCAGATTTAAAAGAATTCAACAACCAGTATGGCTACACTGTGCATTCAGGCTAATATCAATCCTATGTCCAGGTTCAAAGGTGGCGAGTGGGAAAGGGGGGAGGAGGACAGTGGAACAGAAGTTGCACTCATCGAATATTCCATGTGCTCCTCCCATTCATTTTCAGCTTTCCTTGCAGTTAGGTTTGGTGAATGTGGATGTGTGTGTGAAAAATGTGTGTGTGTGTGTGTGTGTGTGTGTGTGTGTGTGTGTGTGTTTAACTTATTCTGGCCAGCAAACTGTGGAAATGACATGTGTAACTTCTAGATCAAGGCCATTAAGAGACCAGTGCCTCCTCCACACCTATGTTTCCCTGCCACAGGATACAAGAGGGCCACCTCAGCTGCATAGATTGTGTACAAACACAAAACCATTGCTGAGTTAGCCCTTGAGATTTAGGGGTCAATCTGTTAGCAGAGTCAGCATAGTTAGCCGCACCATACACAGGCAAGTTCCAGTGGGAGAGCTGTGAGCTGGTGTCAGTGTTCTCTGGGACGAGCAGGTGTGTAAGACATTTCCTCTCATGGCATTTTCATGAGCATGTCAAAGATGCTCCCACACACCACTGGAAATGGCTTATCTGCAGTTCCCTTGAAGTAAGAAATGCATCTCCTCAGACAGGTCACTAATATTTCTTCCTTCAGCATCTGGACACCTGATGTTACACTTTCTGCTGTGGTTTCTTGCCCCATGCAGGGAGCCCTCTCAGGTAGTATGTATGTATGTACGTATGTACGTATGTACGTACGTATGTATGTATATATATAAACCCTGGGCAACTTTCTCTCTCAGCGAGGCCTTATCTGGTACATACATGATCCACAGAAACTCTACTTCCCTCTTCCACCGAGACCTTCATGAGCCACCTCTCCTTGCTCTTCCGGCCACAGCCACTTGCCTTTATGTTTCACAAGCAGAAGGCAGACAATCTGTACTCTCCACCGAAACCCCTAAAAGCTTGAGTGAAGAGGAAGCACCTTGCTCCTCCCCACTGGACAGGAGGGTGGGTGGCTATTAAGGTGTAGAACACCAGTTCTTAAAACCCTGCTTAGATAGATGGTTGAGCACTTCATGTTATAATGTGGAGACACTTTTGACCTATTATATTTCAAGCCTGCTATCAACCTATTTTTTCAGGACTCGGGTAAAAGAGACATTAAAAGAGTCCAATTTTTACATCCTGTTTACCAGGACAGTCAAAAATACTCCTCTCTGGATTGGTACTGGATCAAGACAGCAAAAAACAGACCAGGCCTTGTGAGGAAGAAGGCAAGACAACATTCATCTATTCATTCAACAATATTTACTGAGAAAGGTGCTGGGCTCTCGTTGAGAGGATGGATGTAGAAGGATGAGTAAAGCAGAAGGTACCACTGCATCCTTGTAAGATGTCAGAGACAAACAATAAATAAGCAAACAATGGCCAAGAAAGATGTGCAGAAAGATGAGTGATACAAATAAAACAAAAACAGAGTCATACACTAAAGAGTGACATAGGGAAAGACTAAGAGAACAGCCGGTCAAATGAGCTGTTACCGAGTGTATAAGTCAGGGTTCTCCAAGGAAACAGCAGAGAAACAGACCAAATAGAGGCACACACACACACACACACACACACACACACACACACACACACACACACACACTTCTTTCAAGTAACTGCCTTATGTGGTTGTGGGGACTGGCAAGTCCAAAATCTGAAGGACAGGCCGGTAGGTTGGAGCTCTCACATGGGAGCTGATGCTGTCTTGAGGCAGAGTTTCTTCTCCCTCAGGGGAACCTCAGTTCTGTAACTAAGGCCTTTCCACGGTTTAGATGAGACCCACGCATATTACTGAGGAAAATCTCCTTTACTTAAAGTCCACTATTGTAAATGTTAACTACATATACAAAATACTTTTAGAGCAACACCTGTGCACTATAGCCTAGCCAAGCTGACACACAAACTAACCATCACACTGATGATATACAAATTAAGTTGAGATCACAAAACAGTGCCAGCCGTGTGAAGAATTGTGGAGGGGTAATGCAGGCAGGGGGAAAAGCTAATATTAAGGCCCGAAGGCTGATACGATTTTAGCACATTGTTATAGGCAGGATGTTTGTGTCTCCCAAAAATTCATATGTTGAAATCTAATCCCTACAGTATTCAATACTGTGCCCTTTCAGAGATTATTAGCTCATGAGGGTGGAGACATTAGGAATGGGAATAGTGCCGTTACAAGAAGAGGCCAGAGGGCTAGCCTACTCTTTCTCTACCACGTGAAGATATAATGAGAAGACAGCAATCTGGAAATCAAGAAAAGGGCCTTCACCAAAACCTGATCATGTTGGCACCCTGATCTTGGACTTCCAAGCCTCTATAACTGTGAGAAATAAATATTTGCTCTTTAAGTCACCCAGTCTGCAGTAGTATTTTATGTCATCCCAAGCTAAGACATACATCAAGAAGCAAACAGAAGGTCTATAATAGAATGCAGTGGCTGAGGAGGTAGAGCTGAATTAAGAGAAGCATGCAGGAGCTATATCGTGTAGGGCCTTGCAGAACATTATTTGAAAATACATTTTATTCTAAGTACAATAGGAAGCCTTGGTTAGTTCTAAAGGGGAAGTATATCTTTTTTTTTATTTTAAAGATCACTCTAATTGTCAATAGAGAATTGATTGTAGGGACACCAGAATAGAACAGCCAGGCGATAATTTAGAAAGCTATTGAAGTCATTCCAGCAAAATACTAGGTGAGACAGTAGTTAAAAGGGTAGAACCCACAAGACTTACTGATGTTTAGGACACAGGAGTGGTGGTAGTGGTAGGCAGCTGCACATATGAATTTGGAGTTCTGGTTTGTGGTCCAGCACCTAAGAGGCTTGGAAGTCATTACTATATTTTAACAAAAAGTAAAAAGCTGAACAAACTGAAAAAATCAACCATTTTTCTTAGGTCAATCAGAGACGTGAGGTCACAGGGAAAACTGCTGCCCCCCAAATTGGAGAGAATACAGAGAATTATGACTTACTGGAACAGAAACCCACGAGCAGAAACTTCTACAAGAATTAGTGCCATAATCAACAAATTGCTGGAGGCTCAGCATAGACAAGAGTTAAAATACTGGGAGAACCAGTCATGGAGTTGGGGGCCCAAACTTTTGCAAGTTTTACTTCCGGGAGTTCTACAAGATTCTCACAGTAAATGTTGGAGAACAATCCCCTTGTACTTCTGGCAGAGAAAGGGGAAAAGTAACCATTTTGAAATAATCCAGAAGATTCTATTCTTGACAAGGCCTGCCTCCAAGAGAAGCTATTTAACCTACTGGGGTTTTACCAGAGCCTAACAGACCTGGGAGAAGGATAATGCCCAACTCCATCCCGTTGTAGCTATCTTGTCCCACCCTGAAAGGGAGGCGAGGAGGAAGACCTGAGAAGCACTGGTGAAATTCACAGTCCAGGATCATAGGCTCACAAAAAGACTAGAGAACACGTCTCAGCGCCACATGCTTAAGCCCTTTTACTGATCCTTTTATTCAGTGCATCATGTCCAGCTATTAAGAATAAACTGCAATCATACTAAAATGTAAAAACACAGTTTGAAGAGACAGAGCGAGTATCAGAATCCGACCAATATGGCAGTAATGTTGGAATTGTCAGACAAGGACTTTAAAACAGCTATGTTAATATGGTAAGAACTGTAATGGATAAAGCATTCAATATACAAGAACATATTGCTAACTTCTGGTTCAAGATGGCACAGTAGGTAAACGCTGTGCTTGCCCCTTCTCACAACCACATCAACTAAACTACACTTGGGTATTTTCCCAAGAAACTCAAAATACTACTTTGAAGGAACACGTGAATCCACATGTTCATTGCAGCATTATTTACAATAGCCAAGATATGGAGGCAATGTGGGTGTCTATCAGTGGATAATGGATAAAGAGGTGGTATATATATACAGGGGAATATAACTGAGCCATAAAAATTTGTTTAAAAGAATGAAATCGTGCCATTGGCAACAACGTGGAGGGACCCTGAGGGTATTTTGCTGAGTGGAGTAAGACAGACAGACAAAGACACATGCCATGTGATTTCACTTACATGTGGAATCTAAGGAACAAAATAAATTAACAAAACAAACAAACACACAGATACAGAGAACATTTTGATGGTTGCCAAAGAAGAGGGAGTTAGGGGGATGGGTGAAAAAGGGGAAGGGATTAAGAAGTCCAAATTGGTAGTTACAATATAGTCATTGGAAATGTAAAGTACAGCATAAGGAATATAGACAATAATATTGTAACTATGGTGTCAGATGGGTACTAGATGTTTCGGAGTGATCACTTCATAAGTTATATAAACGTCTAATGCTATGTTGTACACATGAAACTAATATAATATTGTATGCCAACTACAATTAAAAATTTTTTAAATATATTTTTTAAAAAGATTGGTAACAATCAGAGAGATGGAAATTCTAACAAAGAACTTTTTTTAAAAAAAGTTAAGAGATCAAAATACTCTACCAGAAATGAATAATGCCTTTGATGGCTTCATTAGTAGACTAGACATGGTTGAAAAGAGAATCTTTGAGGATATGTCAATAGAAACTTCTAAAATGGAAAAGCAAAGAGAAAAAGGACTGGAAAACACAGAAAACTAGAACATTCAAGAACTGCAGGACAATTATAAAAGGTATACCATATATATAATGAGAATACCAGACAGGAAAGAGAGAAATAAATGGAAGAAACATTTGCAACAAATATGACTGAATTTCACCAAGTTAATGTCAGACATCAAACCACAAATTCAGGAAGTTCATAGAACACCACAGATAAGGCTGTAGAGCTACCTCCCACCCATGCCAGCAAAAGCCGAGTGAGAAGCCTAGACTTCCACTCTCTACAGACTACAATGAAACAGCCCAACATCCCCACTGAGATGGTGTCAGAGAAGACCAAACAGAGACCCAACACTTTCATCCTACCAGGAGGTAGCAAGCTTCCCCACCCTGGGAAATCAAGACGTTACTAGATGAAGGAAAACTAAGAGAATTTGTTGCCAGAATATCTATTCTAAAAGAAGTTATTTAAACATAATGAAAATTAATTAAAAATATAAACCTGGGAACATCAGGAAGAAAAAAATAACAGTAAGAAAAAAATGGATAAATACAATAGATTTTCTCCTTTTGAGTTTTATAAATTATGTTTGATGGTTGAAGCAAAAAGTATAACTTGGCCTGCTGTGGTTTTGAATATTTTAGAGGAAATATTTAAGAAAATTATATTATAAATGAAAAAAGTAAAAAGAAAAACAGAAGTAAGGTCTCCACACTTCACTCAAACTAATAATATGATGATAGCAGTGGATAAGGTATGTATGTACAATGTAGTACTTAGAGCAACCACTTAAAAAGATATGCAAAGAGATATGCTTTAAAATGTTATAAATAAATCAAGCTGAAATTCTAAAACAATGCGCAAGTAACCTATGGCAAGACAGAAAAAAGGAAACAGAAACAAAACCACAAAGAAAACAGAAAAAAAAATGGTAAACTTATGCCCTAATTTATCAATAATTATTTTAAATGTAAGTGATGTAAATACACCAATTTTAAAGATACAGATTAGCAGAGTAGATTTAAAAACATGACTTAATTCCATGTTATCTAAAAGAAACTAACTTCACATAAAATGATAAAGGCAAGTAAGTAGAAATTAAAAGAGTAGAAAAATATGTTTCATGCAAAAATTAATTGAAGGAAAGTAGGAATACCTCTATGAACTTCAGGTAAAGTAGATTTTAAAGCAAAGAAAATTAAAAGACAGAGAGATATTATGCAATAATAAGGGGTCAACCTACCAAGAAGACACAGTAATAATCCTAAATACATATGCACAAAACAACAGGACTAGAAAATATGTGAAGCAAAAACTGAAAAACTAGAAAGAGGAACAGACAAATCCAAATTATAATTAGAGACTTTAACACCTCTCTCTCAACAACTGATAGCATAATAACACAAAAAAGCAGCAAGGATACAGAAGAACTCAGTAACACCATCAAACAACAGGATCAATAAACATTTATGGAGCACTCCACCAAACAGCAGAATATACATTGTTTTCAAGTGCCCATGGAACATTTAATAAGATAGAGCAAATCCTGGACCATAAAACAAATCTCAACTAATTTAGAAGAACTGAAATTAGAGTGGATTTCCTGACCACAATATAATCAAACTAAAAATCAATAATAGAGATAAAAGGAAAATTTCCAAACACTTAGAACCCAAACAACACAATCCTCTATAATATAAGGATCAAAGAAGAAATCTCAAGGGAAATTTTTAAAAATACATTGGACTGAATGAAAATTAAAATAGAACATATCAAAATTTGTGAGACAAAATTAAAGAAGTGCTGGGAGAAAAATTTACAGCATTTAAATGCATATATTGGAAAAGAGAGAAGAGTCAAATCAACAATCAAAGCTCTCACCTTAAGAACTAAGAAAATTATGAGCAACATAAACTCAAAGCAAGTAGAAGAAAGGAGATAAAGACAAGGACAGAAATCGATGAAATTGAAAACAGAAAGACAATAAAAAAATCAATGAGAAAAAGACTTTTTTTAATCAATAAAATTGACAAACTTCTAGCAAGACTGGCAAAGAATAAAGAGAGAAGACATAAGTTACCAGGATCAAGAATAAAACCAGGGATATTATTACAGACTATGCAGATGTCAAAAGGATAACAAGGGAATACTGAAAACAACTCTACACACGTACATTTAACAACTTGGATGAAATGAACAAATTCATTAAAAAATTTTTTAAACAGAACAAAACAAAAAAATATCACAACTCACTCAAAATAAAATAAATTATGTAAATAGATTTATAATCATTGAGAAATTAGAATCCGTAATTTGAAAAACTCCAAAAACGAATCTCTAGGCTCACATGGTTCACTTGAGAATTCTACCGAACATTTAAAGAATTAACACAAATTCTGCACAATCTCTTCCAGAAAATACAAGAGAAGGAAACACTTTCCAATTCCTTTTATGAGGCTAGAATTAGCCTGATGATACAAATCCAGAAAAAGACAATTTTAAAAAGGAAATTAAAAACCAATAACTCTCATGAATAAAGACTCAAAAATCCACAGACCATAACCAAATAGAACCTAGCAATTTATAAAAAGAATTATAACCATGACCAAGTAGGGTTTATTCCAAAGATGCAAGTCTGATTCAATGTTAAAAATCAGTAAATACAATTCACCAAATTCAGGCTAGAGAATAAAACTCACACGATACATCAATCAATGAAGAAAAAGCATTTGACAAAATTTAACACCCATTCATGAAATATGGAATGGGGGGGATTTTCCTCAATTTGATAAAGAGCATCTATCAAAAAGCTTCAAAATTATAGCTAATGGTAAATGGAATGTTTTACCCATGAATATTGCAAGGACACCCACTCTCACTTCTGTTATTCAACATACGGTTTGAAATCTAGTCAGTGCAATAAAGCAAGATATAAAAAAGTATACAGGTCAGAAAGAAAGAAATAAAACTGTCCCTATTTGCAGAAGACATGATTATATACATAGAAAATCCCAAGGAATTTACAAAAATCCACCCAAACTGATAAGTGAATGCGACAAGGTCACAGGATACAAGACAAACATACAAAATTCAACTGCATTTATGCATACTAACAATGAACACATGGGTATCAAAATTAAAAACACAATATCATTTATAATTATTTTAAAAAGAAATGCTTATAGATCTAATAAAATGTGTACAGAGCTTGTATGCTGAAAACTAAAAAACACTAATGAGAGAAATCAAAGAAGACCTAAATAAATGGAGATATATATTGTGTTCCTGGATGGAAAAAACAACATAGTAAAGATGTTAATTCTCCCCAAATTAATATAAAAATTTGATGCAATTCCTACCAAAATCCCAGCAAGATCTTTTGTAGTTATAGAGATGATTATTTTAAAATGCATATGAAAAGGCAAAGAAGCAAAAATCAGATTCGACTAAAACATTAATGTATTTAAAAATTTTTTTTGAATGAGTGTATTATTCTTTTAGGGCTACCATAACATAATACCACATACTCGGTGCCTTAAACAATGGAAATTTATTCTCTTATAGTTATAGGGGATGAAAAGTCCAAGATCAAGCTTCCACCAGGCTTCAGTTTCTGGAGACACTGGCCTTCTCCCTGCATCCTCACATGGCCCTCACATGTATATACAGAGAGAGCTCTCTGGCGTCTCTTCTTATAAGGACACTAATCCCATCAGGTCAGACCCCCCAGAATGACTTGTTTAACCTTAGTTACCCCTTTGAGGCTCTGTCTCCAAATACAGCCACATTGGAGGATTAGGGCCTCAATATATGACTTTTGGGGGAGGGGAACATAAACATTCAGTCCAAAACAGTAGAAATCAACTTATCTGATTTCAATATTTATTATCTAGCTGCAGTAACCAAGACTATGTGGTATCGTCAGAGACATAGACACATAGACCAAAAGAACAGAATAGAGAACACAGAAAGAGACCACACGAATATGCCTAATGCATTTCTGACAAAGGTGCAAAAGCAACGCGATGAAAGAAAGGCAGCTTTTTCAACAAATGGTGCTGGAACAATTCGGATATCCACAGACAAAAATTAATAATAATAAACCTTTACCTAAGTTTCACTCCTTACACAAAAATTAACTCAAAATGAATGATAGACTTAAATGTAAAACATAGAACTATAAAACTTTTAGGAAAAAATGTACGGGAAAATCTTCAGGATCTAGAGACAGACAGAGTTCTTAACACTTGACACCAACAACACAATCCATAACAGGGAACATTGGCTTCATCTGAATTAAAATTTTACTCTGCGAAAGACCCTTTTTAAGAAGATGAAAAAACAAGCTATAAGCTAGAAGAAAATATCGCAAACTGCACATCCAACAGAGGACTAGTGCCTAGAACGTAAAGACCTCTCAAAATATAAACACACAAGTACCTTATGACCCAAGCAATTGCAGTCTGGGTATTTACATCAGAAAAACAACTTCACACAAAAACTTGTACATGGATATTTATTGCAGCTTTATTCATAACGGCCCCAAAATGGAAACAACCCTACATCCTTCAATGGATAAATGGTTATACTGTGATATATCCCTACCACCAAATACTACTCAACAATAAAAAGGAGCAAACTATCAGTACACATAATTCTCCAGATTATGCTGAGTAAAAATAGAAATCACAAAAGGTTACATACATACTGTCTAATTCCACCTATATAACATTCTTGAAAGGGCAAAATTTTTAAAGTGGAGACGAGATTAATGGTTTCCAGGGATTATGGAGGGGCTGAGACAGAAGGAAAGTAAGTGTGACTACAGAAGGGCAACCTGAAGGATCTCATGGTTATGTAAATATTCGGTATCTTGACCATAGCAATGCCAGTCACCTGACAGTCATCGTCTAGCTTCCTGTTGTTTTTTGCAAATGTTACCATTAGGGGAAACAGGGAAAGGGTACACAAGATTTCTCTGTATTATTTCTTAAAACTGCATGTGCTGAGACATTTCTAAAGGTCCTTCTGAATCTGACATTCTAATTGTCACCATGATTTGTCCAAATGCCGCTATGACAGTATTTTCCAAACCACAGCCTATGGAACATGGGTCCACCTCAAGATGCTGGTAAGTAGTCTGTGGTGAAGAGGGCTGCCTCTGTAGTCAAAAGAGTGTGGAATGACCATTATGATAATAAAGAAAAAAACTTTTAAAGCTAATTATCTTTCTCTGTCTGACTTATTTCACTCAGCAGAATAACCTCTAGGTCCATCATGTCGTTACAAATGCTAGGATTGCATTTTTTTTAATGTTGAGTAATGGTCCATTGTATGTATGAACCATAATTTCTTTATCCAATCATCTGTTGATGGGCATTAAGTTGCTTCCATATCTTGGCTATGGTTAATTGTGCTGCCATAAATATGGAGTGTATAGATCTTTACAAATTATTGTTTTGGTTTTCTTTGGAAAATACCCAGAAGTGCAATTGCTGGGTCAAAAGGTATATCCGTTTAATTTTTTGAAAAACCTCCAGACTGTTTTCCATAGTGGCTTTACCAATTTGAGAAAAATACCATACGATTTCACTTATATGCAGAATCTAAGGAACAAAAAGAACAACTAATCCTAAACAGACTCACAAATATAGTGTACAATTTGGTGACAGACAGAAGGGAGGGGTTGGAGGGCTGGGAAAATTGGGTGAAGGGTTAAAGAAGTACAAATTAGTAATTGATGGATGGTCATAGGGATGGGGAGTACGGCATAAGGAATGCAGTTAGCATTAATATGTTGGCTAGGTGGAGGGTCAGAGGAAGGAGGGAGCAGTTGGGGGGATCATTTTATGAACTATCTAGATGTCTAACAATGTACTGTATACTTGAAACTAATTTAAATAAATATTTTTTTAGAAACAATGACATTTAATTCATAATTTCTAAAACACAGACACAGAGTCCTTTCTTTTCCTTTTCCTTTCCCTTTCTTTCCTCTCTTCCTTTTTCTTTTTCCCAGGAGCACCTAGTAGCATCTAATGGAACACTGGGGTCCCCAGAACCCAATCTGAGTGAGATATGATGATATATCAACTGTCAGCTCCTTTGACACAGGGCACAATTTTAAGTTTTCATTTTCAGTCTTCTCTCAACTCCTTTCTGGCCATGTGTGTGCACTTTGAGGGTCCCTGTGACTCCACCAGTCTTTTCCTTTGTGTTCTTAGTCCTTTCTCCTGCACTGAATTCAGAGCTCCCTGAGGGCAAGAATCTTGTCTTCGTCCTCGGAGTCAATCGAGCACTTGTGTTGTACTTACTTTTACCTCTCCCCACACAGTCTTCTGAGGATCTAGGCAGTACTAGCTTCAGTTACTCTTCTGAAGTAAACCTCCGTTCCTTCTGCCTTCCACCAGATTTTCACCTTCTTGTAGAGAATTGATCCTTCCCCACTTAAATCATGTCCTTCTGGTGGCTACCCATCACAAACTGTCACCACCTTGAAATGAGATGCAACATGATCAGTGATGTACTCCATTCTCCTGGCCAAAGTGATTGGTCCAGGGTGAGCATAAGACCCATAACAAGCTAACCAAAACCTTTGCCTGGAATTTCCCAATTTGGAGTCAGAAAACTTTTGCCTCTTAGGTCATACAATATGGAAAGATGTAAATCTGAGGCCATGTCACCAATTTTGAGAAAGTGTGTCTATGGTAACATGGATAAAGCCACTCAGAGACAAGCAGAATTAAGGAACAGAAAGAGTTCTGATGCTAGCTGTTGAATCTCTGGGATCGCTGTAGACAGCTCCACTCCTGACTTCCCATTTATTTTAGCTAATGTATTCTCTTTTGTTTAGGTGAGTTGGTTGGATTTCCATCACTGCAACAAAAAAATGTCATCTTTCTAGTACACTTCTCATTCAGCTTCTCATTCATACCTGATCACCCTAATAAAGCAGTAAAGATTTGAGCTTTTCATGTATCATTTTAACCCATTTGGATAGATTGAACACATTTTTACATTTTTATTTAAACCCAATTAGCTCTCCAGGCACCTCCTGGGCTCTTCATGAATAGGGTAGATAACAGATGTATTTTGATAAAAAGGAGTGGGACATGTCTGAAGCATGGAGGGATGCCATGTGAGGACACAAGGCAGCCTATGAGGAGAATAAGAACTGTAGAGTTGGGTAGGAAAGGGTCACTTAGAAGAGACAGAGGAGAGGGTGACTCTTCAAATAGATATTATTAGCTCTTTCAAAACCTTATATAGGAGTGATCCTGCAATGGTCAACTCAAGCCCTACAATAATGGGGTGGGGAGTGGAGGAGGTATGGATGGATGGGAAATTCAGGAAGAAATGGAGATTAACCTTTATTCAGTGCCGTCTGTGGGCAAGACACAGCGCTGGCTGCTTTAGGTGTGTTGTCTCTTGCAACCATACTGCAGGCTCAAAAAAAGTCAAGTAATTCTTAGCCCAAGGAGATGGGTTCAGGATTCAAACCCAGGTCCCTTAGCCTCCAAAGCCGATGCTTATTACTCTCTGACTTAGGCCCATATCCAGATTCCAGGATCTGCAGATTGGGAGAAGTTGGAGATTTTGGTCCCAGCAGCAGAACCAGGTCAGTTTCAGAGGGACTTAGCTGACTCAAACTGCACACAGGGCTGCCTTTCTCATCTCTGGAACAGAAGAAAGTCCCAGTGGTCTCCTGGGAAGAAAGAGAACTGTTGGAGCCTGGAGCATTTGGGGACCCGATTAGAGTTCTATGACACCAGGTTATCAAAAATTGGGGAAGTGTTCAAGAAAGGCACTACTGTACACAGAGATGGATGTGATCATAATCTTTTCTCTTGGTCCCCGGCAAAGCCAATGACCTTAGGCTGTTTGCAGCTGGGGAGAAATTAAAACGGAATAGCATTCTCATGAAAACTGGTTGATTCCGGAAGTAAGGAATCTAGTTCCATATTACATAATCTAAAAAATGCCCCCACCACCTACCCCCACCCCCACGCACAAGAGAAGGAAGGGGAATAAAACCTCCAGAAATCACACAGTCAAGGCAAATGCAGCGAAATGGCTCATTGGTTACTGTGGCAACCGACTCTTCCCTGCTCCGGCTGCTTATCCCACGATCCCTCTGTCACCCTATTTTTAGACTGAAGACAACGAATGAAAATGGCTTTAAAATATTTTTTTTTCCTTTTTCTATGTTTAAGTCATGCTTAACCTTTTGAAAAAGGCTCAGAAGCCCAAGTTCCAGTGTAGGGGCCATTCCCTTAGTCCTGATATGAGCTGACTCTCATTTCTCTATGACCTGGACCACTGAGCAAGGAGGGCGAAAGGTTTCTTAGGAGTTAAGTGGCCACGAATACAAAGGAGAAACCTGGAGAGACTAAGCCAGGCATAAAGAACACAGCTACACATACAAAATAAGGTGGAGGACCAAAGTCATTAAAAATAAATAAAATACTCACTTTTGAGGAATAAGAGTTTTAAATTCTCTGGTGACTATGTACCTAACCTCACCTTCAGATTTAATTTTCATCATTATAAAAATAAAAAGGATCATGGACTGTCAGAATTTTGACAACCTCCAAGATTCTTTAGAGCTCTGAAATCTATGATCATATCATTTTAAATGTTGGGTTCACCAACCTTGAAAAGGAACCAAATTGAAAGAATCTACTAGAGGTTTTTTTTTTCAGTTATGATATTTGCTAAATGTTATTGTTGACTGTCTTTTATTATGAAAGAAAGATACTTTTAAAAAACTTTTTGTGCTGATGAGGATGAGAAATAAAAAATGTACACTTTTTCTTCCTACAAAATACTAAATGAGTGTAACATACACATAGGATGTTTTCAAGAGAAAAATAGCTTTCTACAATTCAATGGCAAATAAATTATCAACTAAAATGCAAAACAGTGAGCTTGCTATGTGACAGAAAATAGAGCAGGGTTGGGAAAGGGAAAAGTTGGCGAATGCTCACTGAATAAAAAGAAAAATCTAAGCTAGATATAAGCCACATGTTTTATTTGATTTTCATAGCAGCAGAAAGGAGGCCATATCCAAACGGGGAGGCTCAGTACTAAGGGGACTGCCACCCTGCCACCCACAGGATAGCAGAGGAAGAGAGGTCTTCCCCACGGGTTATTGATGGGGGTACTAGGGTACATTGTCGGTCAGGTGAGGCCCCAGAGCAGGGATTCTCAAAGTCTACCACATATGAGCAACATTGAAGTGTTTGTTAAAAGGGCAAATTCTTATACATAGCACTAGCTTATAGTAATCTGGCCTTTATACTCTTCACTTGGCTAATTAATACCTATTTGCTGTCTGATTTCAGCTTAGATGTCCTTCCACAAGGAGGACTTTTTCATCATCCTCTACCCACCTTAGATGGTTTAGATCCCTTCTCATGTGATACCATTGTATCCAGCATTTCCCCTTTTATAATTTTTATTATACTTATAACCATTTGTTTACTCTCTGTCTTCTATACTGGACTGTGAGGACTGTGAACTTTGTAAAGGACATGGGCCAGATCTGTCTTATTCATCATTCCAACCCTAATACCTAACACAGGGCCTAGCACACAGGAGGCACTCAATAAACATTTCTTAAATGAATGAACGCTATAAAGTGTACCATGTTGAATAGTGTCCCCCCACCCCACCCAAAAGTCATGCCTACCAGGAACCTAAGAATGTGACCTTACTGATTCATGGCAGGTCCTAAATCCAATGACTGGTGCCCTTCTAAGAAGGCCATATGAAGGCACACAGGGAAGAAGGTTATAGGAGGACAGAGGCAAAGGCTGAAGTGATGCATTTACAAGCTAAGAAACACCAAAGATTACTGGCAACCTCCCGGCATGGAACAGATTCTCCCTCAGAGCTCCAAAAGGAACCAACCCTGCTGACATCTTGATTGCAGACTTCTGGCCTCCAGTCACCTTGTTTGTGGTAATTTGTTACAGCAGCCCTAGGAAACTAATACAATAGCCTACTTGTTCAAGGCCCCTTTCCATTTACTTATTCTCCTTTTGTTTATTCTCATACTCTCCCTATATTCCATTCATAACACGAAAATTCTCATATTTCCTACCCCAATCAGGCAGGTTGAAGTAAAAGAAACCAAAATTGGCTTTGACAATAAAAGAGATCTATTGCTTATGACGTGCAAAGTACAGAGTAAGATGAGCTTCAGTGATGACAATGATAAATCAATTTCTTTCCAGTTTCTCTGCTTTGCCTTCCAAAGTGTAAGCTTCACCTCAAGTTGGCTCTCTTCCAGGGTCACAAATGCCTCCTTACAATTCTCAACTGAGCTACAGTTTTTTCATCTAGTATATTCATTATTTAGTTCTGCGCAACGAAGTGCACCAAACCTAGTACTGTTAAAACAATAAGAATCTTTTATTATCTCTTGCAGTTAATGTGGGTGTGGAATTCTAGAGGGGTTTGGTTGTGGGATTCTGGTTAGGCAACTCTCACGTAGTTGCAGGCATATCTGAGCTAAAATTATAGACACTGAAGGCCTGTCTAAAGCTAGAATATCCACTTCCAAGGTGGCTTGCTCCCACAGCTGACAGACTGATGCTGACAAGTCAGTTCCCCTCTGAGTTGGCTTCTCCATGAGGCTGCAGGGGTCTTCAGGACATGGTGGCTAGCTTTCCTCCAAGCAAGAAATCAGAAAGAGCAGGAAGGAAGCTGCAATGTCGTTAGCCTCAGAAGTTGCACACCGTTACTTCCACAGTATTCTATTGTTCACACAAATCAACCCTGATTCATTGTGAAAAGAGACTACACAAGGAGACCAGGAGGCCATCTGAGAGACTGGCTACCACATCTATGTCCTGGAGAAGCAAGTTTGAATCACTGCCTGAAGTTTGCTCAGATGAACAAGGAAACTTCTTTCCCAGAAATCTCCAGAAAACTTTCTTCCTGAATAATTGGCCTATCCTCAAACCAGAAAGTTTAGCTAGGATTTGGGATTGAGCTGAGTTAAACCCAAACTATATATCCCTTATTCGGTTACACAGGGTAGAGGGACACGAACACGCAGATGAAATCTGGGTAGACACCAAGAGAAGGGAAATGTGTTGGGGAGGCACTATAACTTTGGTGGCTTGACCCTAGGAAATTCTATTTCGGTAAATACTCTAGTATGTATGTCTGAAGAAATAAGAACTTTTTAAAAAGCATAACTACAATACCATTATCATCACTTTAAAAATGAACATTAACTCCTTATTATAATCAAACATCTAATCAGCATTTAAATAGGTCTAAAAATCTGATTGTCCTAGGTAATGTTTATGTCGTTCTGTTTTTTTAATTTTGTCTTGATCAGAGTCCAAAGAAAATCCAAACACTGCATTAGGTTGTGTCTTTATAGTCTCCTTTAACCTGTAGCATACAACGGGATCAAATGGGAAGACTTATTAAAGCAGATCTCCGGGCTCCACTCCCAGAGGTTTTTATTCAGTAGATATAAAATAAGGCCTGGAATCTACATTAACGACAAGGTCCCAGGTGATGCGGATGCTGCCATTCTCGGAATCACACTTTGTGAATCTCTGCTTTAGGACGTGGTGGTTTAGAGACTGGACTCTGACATCTGAATATCTAAGATAGAATGCGGGTTCTGCCATATGGCAGCTGAACAGTCTTAGAAAAATACTTAACCTCTCTGAGACTCAATTGCTTTATCTGTAAAATGGAGTTGATAATAATATTGCCCACGTTAGATACAGTGGTACAAGGATTAAATGAGATAATACATGAAAATCTTAGATTGAGCCTTGTGAATCATCAATATTCAATAAGCAGTGGTGTTGGTAGTATAGTAATGATAACTATTATTATCAATATTCCTTTGCTGGTTTTATAAGAGCATAAGAAATTATTTTACTGTGACAACAATGAGGAATCTACCTGGGACACCTACAGCCCTGGAGAGAGGAGTCTTTGGTCAAGTCACCGCTGTGAATCATTTCAAAATGAAAAGTAGAAAAGACAACAAAGGAAGTTTCTGTTTCTATGTAGAGTCAGAGGTGTTTTTCCAAATGGAGCAGTGAGAAACCAGTCCTGCCCTCCACACACACCAAGTCCGCCAGGAACTTCCTAATATCACAGATAAGGAACCCATCTCTCAGACATCAGCAGAACAGTTTTAACATTGTGCAGGATGTGCAGACACACAGACAAGTAGACTAAAAAATCGGACAGATATTTAAGATAAATTAAAGATAAAAGGAGCAACAATGAGTATTTGGGAGCTGGGATTTTTTTTTTTTTAACTTCGCTAGTCATTATGAGTAATGCTGAGCATTCCTTGGGTCACTGTAACTTCCATAGTTCTACCCATTACCTGATTAGACTCCCAGCCCAAAGCAGACTGAAGGGGACTCAGGCCAGTTTGGGTGAGGACGGCACTGAAGAAGGAAGATGATACAGGAACAGTCATGAGACTTGAGCTGAGATTAAAAAGAGGTTACCGATCCCTAGAAGGAAGGATGAGAAGTCAAAGTAAGAACTATGAAATTGAACTGGAAACTACGGTTGGGGAAGTAATGCAGAATACTGGAATGGCCATGAGTCAGCAGGCCTAGGTTTTAATTATGTTTCTGCTGCACCTAAACTCTGTCATCTTGGAAAAGCGATATAATCCCTCTGAATCTCAATTTCTTCTTTCATGATGGTTATGAAAAGATTGTTATTAGTATTATTACTATATCACTTTGACAGGAATATTTATGAACCATGTGTCCTACCCAGGGTCTCTTGTACTACCACAATTCTCACTCAAGGTACAGATACAACTCCTGGGCATTGTGGTTGTACATAAAGTAAAGGGAAAGTAATCTTGCTAGTTGGAGGAAACACTCTTAGAGGTAATAATGATAATGAATGTCCCTCAAAGGAGTAGTCTAAAGAGGAAGGAAGATTAAAGCATGATGACAGGGGAAGGCTGTCAAAAGCTGTAAAGAGTCTGAGATTTTCCCCTAGGTGAAAGCTAACCAGGTAATCTACCAGTTTCATGGACAGAAGACAAAAGATTTCTAGGTCAGAGACAATGAACATCATTACTCACAGCACAGTGGGCAACGTGAGCGCCGGCATATCTGCATCAACTCATCTTGCCTCTAGTCCGATAGGGGTGACATGATGGAACTACCTGCACATACAGTGGGTTGCTCTACAGGAGAGGAACCCAAGGCCTAAAGCCCAGAACTTTTTGATCAGGCAGCAAACAGTGCAGCAAGCAGAAAATATTTAGAAGGAGTCAAAAAACAACAACAACAACAACAACAACAAAAAGGAGCAGCAATGAGTATGTTGAAGTTAGTCCCCTTCCACCTGGAGAGCAAGTAGTTACAGGGTAGTCACATTGTAGTCACCTAGACCTACTTAGTTGCCTGTGTAACTACAAAAAACTGTTCAGTAGCAGGAAATGGAGAAGCTTCGCAATGGAGCACACACTCAGCGCAAAAGTATAGGGGAGCTCAAGGCCCAGGGCAGCTTGCTTTTACTGACTGAGCACTCACACTTGCTGAGTGCCTTCTAAGTCCCAATCAGTCTGCTAGGTACTTTATTAACATTTTTGCAGGTATTTTTTTTTTAATTTATTCAGAGTCAGAGTGCTTCATCATTAGGATAGGACGACAAGTCAGAATCTTCAAAATATATAATAAAACATCAACTCACCACATCACTAAGTTTATGAATATTATTTCAAACAACACGGGATACCTGTAGTTCAGGTTCCCACCAGTAATGTCAATTCTGAAGTGTCTTTTACAAGTTCCTAACAAACACCCAGTGAAGACCATTGATGCTTAAGAAAGACAGACCAGGGCAAGTGTAATTTTTCATTCTCCTTTTATTTCTTTTAAAATTCCTAAGCTCTATTATTTCATCTCAACAGAAAGTTATATACTTACTGAACACTGCTCTCGTTCTTTATAGAAATGGTTTCACAAACTATGATTTAACATCATGCCCTCATAATTAGGTCAAAACTTTGCATATATCATAAGGTATATAAATGATGAATCTTTATGCTGTACACCTGAAACTAATATAATATTGTATTCCATCTATGATTTTAAAAAAAATTTTTTTAAGTTTGTAGCGCTAATACTAAATAAAGAACATCTTATTTAGTTGAAGATACACCCAACTTCTTGATCAACATCCTCAAAGATTTATAACATAAATATATTTTTTTAGAATTTAGCTCTAGTAAGTCATTTGTCCAATATGCTTATTCATATTAGCTAGGAGAGATACATAACCCAACATGCTTCTCTTTTTGCCTTGGCTTTGAGAAAACCTGGAACTAAGTCTTGGACTTAAAAGCAGACATTTCCTCAGTCCAAGTTTTCTGGAATAATTACTCAATGCCCTTCACTGCTTTGTCTCCATCCTTGTACTTTTATTTTAGTGGTTTTAAAGAATTATGGTACATTTTCTCAAATCATTTTTTGAAAGTAGCCAAAGTAATAAATAAATGAACAAAACTATCTGCATTTGGCTTTCTTAAAAATTTGTTATTGTTAATATTTGCCAAAGTACCTCAAATTAGTTTAAGGTGTAATCCTCAAATTAGCTTTAGACTTACAAAATAAGAGTTAGTGAGCATGCCTTATACTATGAATTTTCCTAACTGTGCTTTTATTGTGGTTTAATCAGAGACCATTGTAAGAAATTCTAATCTGGGTTCTAAGCATTTGACATTATTATACAGCTGAATGAAAGAGAACATAAGAGTTGCAAAGTAGAAAATACATTTATTTTTAAATTAAATAACAATAAATGTAACAACATTGAAATGCTAAGAAGCATTAGGCAGCTCCATCAGTTCCTGCTTCATAACGTCTAAATGAACTGGAGAGCAATTTCTGAGAAGCCAAGGGGTATGGATCTGGTGTCCATCCTGAGACAATTCCCAGGAATAATAGACAGAAGTTCCAGTGCACAAGTGAAAGGCTGTCTGAGAGTTATGCTGCTGGATTTGCCCAAGGCACATCAGTGATAATAGGCTACACATGGGCCAGTCGGTGCACAGATACTCACCTTGGCAAAACTTAGAATGTGCCTAGCACTACTGAGGTAGGCCATGAAGTCCCCCGTGGGGGACTACATCCAGCCCGGGACTTCTCATCTAGACTCTGTCTTGAGCTAGGCTCTTTCTGAAGCCCAGAAAAATAAAGTATCATGAATGTACTCTGAGAACACCCAAATCCTCAAAGACATACGTCCTCTGCCTGGGACCCCAAATCCAGTCCTGTTCTGTGGGTGGCCTAAAGAGGGTGATGACTCAGCTGTTAGTGTACATCCAAACCTGTCTCCTGACATCACCTGGATCTTTAACTCCATCTGTGGATTTAAGGGCCGAAAATCGATTTTGCAAAATAATTTTATTAATTTTAACCTTTACTTTATAAAGTAAACATTTGTCATTCAGTATATGGCTTACACTATGTGGCACGCCAGGAAAAAATAATAATAATAATTTTAAATCAAGCAGCTAACTTGAGAATGGTTGAAAATGGCCAACCTTCACAGTGAGGGAGGCTGCCAGCACAGCTCCCTCTGCTGAGCAAAAAGGTGTCCCTACAACATTTCTAGCACTGCTAAAGCTGTGTGCAGGAGAATGACCCTCCAGGTAGCCTTAGTCACCAAAGCAGCTTAGCTAGTGTCAATCTCATGGCTGATTTCCCAGCTTTGGGTATAAGCTCAAGAAATATACAGGAGAAATAGAGAAGACCAGGAAGCTAGAGCATTTGTGAGAGGACCAAAGGCATTGTTCTGCACTCTCTTCTGTTTGAACCAGCTACTGCCCAAAGTGCTAGATTGGTGCGGAGGCAGGCCTGCAGTCTGTATTTGTTCTTCTCACCTCCCCTTTCATCATCCCTCTTCCCCATCTCCACTCCAGACAGGAGGGCCTTCATTCTAACAGGAATCTGCTCGCTTCTCTAGCTCTTTCTACTGAAATGTTAATCTGGTTAAAGTGCCAACTGATGAGAGACAAGTTACAGCCTCTCCTGGAGACATCTAGATTCAAAAGGAACCTCTTGTAAGCTAAATCTTCAAAATCCTAGGAGCAAGGGTTTGGATTCATCTGAAAAAAGACCACATCTTTGAGAGAGAGGCTTTCCAGGCAAAACTAAAATTACATTGCCCTGAGCAAGAGGGCTTTCAAATGGCTCTGTCCAGGTCAGACTTAAGTATACAGAATACTCAAGGGATAGATGTGATAGCCTAAACAAATAATAATCCCTGTCTCTAAATCAGAGAAGTACAGATCTTATGGAAGAATGATCACCTTTGGGAAGAGGATATTTTTATATAATATTTGAAATGACATGAAGAATTTGTTGATTCGACTTGATAAATATGTCTGGAGATCCTCTTAGGTGCTGTACTATGAGATATTGAAGTATGCAAAAGAATGAGTAAAACAAAATGCCTACTCTCAAGGCACCCAATCTAACAGGGGAGATAGACATGTAAATAATGCAATGCAGTTTGTGCTATAATAGCTTTACGGGCAAAGTGCTCTCATCAGAGACATAAAAGTAGAGAAGGCTGCTTCAAATATCAGTAAGTGTGAAAGAGATATCTTCACTCCAGAAATGCTGAAATCTCATTTTTTTAATGGACCTAGTACTAGATGAGGAAAAGAAATGGAGAAATGAAGCAAAAATGAGGTCTGTAATTTAAATAGGTCCTATTACCAATGGATTTTTGCTTTTACCATTTAAACTAGAAGCCATTTCAGACACATAATTATGAACCATATTACCAGAACAAAAAATAAACAGAGCATAGAAGAAAATAGTGCAAGTTAATATTAGAACTTAATATCCATGAAACCTTGGCCATTCAGTACATTTAGGGTTAGGGCCAGCGAACTGGAAGATGAACAGAAAGAAAATTATAACACAGAAAGAAAACTAGATGAAAGCATTACTGAATATTTCAACAGAAGTAGAACTAGGGCAATGGCACAAAAGGCAGAGCTGCAGAGGTAGATGATTTATTAACAGAGCTACTAAATCCTGTGTCAAGGATAATTCCAAGTTACAAAGACTTAAGAGAGAGTAAAGTGGAACGTACAGAGAATGGGGAGTTTACAGACCAGATTATGTAGTCTTAGTTCCATTGCTAACAGATAAGGAAAATTTTATGGACCTGGTTTCCATATATGTCAAGAGGCAAGGTCTAGAGGCTCTCTAGGTTTCCTTCCATCTCATAAAAAGAAAATGGCAGGGCTGAAACATGGATAGAGTATAGTATTCATTCATTCATCTCATTTCAACAAGTGCTGAGCATATGGCATGTGTCAGTCACATGGGGATGCAGTGAAAAATAAGAAGCTCATACTGTGACACAGGAAATAGTCAAATAAGATGATAAAGGGTAGGAATAGTACTTGACAATACTGTTAATTCTACTGTGGAGCACTGTGGTAGCCAGCCTCCAAAATGGCCCCCAGTGATCCCTCTTTTAGATATTCACACCCTTGTGTAATTTGTTCTCACATTGTATCAGGATTGGTCTGGATGACCAACAGTATACAGCAGAAAAGATGGTAGGTCACTTCCAAAATTAATAGATTTTAAGAGTCTGCAGCCTCAGTCTTGGGTACCCCCTTCTTCCTCATCTATCTGTATCTCTAGCTCTAGTGTTCTTGAATCTCTTGCTCTGGGAGAAGCCAGATACCACGCTGTGAGCAGCGCTGTGGTGGACAACTGAAGCCTCCAGCCATCAGCCACTGAGGAACTGAAGCCTGTGATAACCACATGAATAAGCTTGGGAGCTCAAGCTCTTCCAGCCCCAGTGGGACCTTGAGATGACTGTAGCCCCAGCTCAACACCTTGACAGAAACTTTATAAGAGGCTCTGAGCCAGAACCTCCTAGCAACTTCATGAAATTATAAACATTTGATCTTTTAAGCTGCTCAATTTGGAGATAATTAGTCATATGGCAGTAGATAACTAATCCAAGTATCCCCCCATACACACTCATACATATACACATGCATGACTTTAGTTTGAGTTATTTAAGAGTCAATACACATAGAATTGTAGAACTGAGGCTTAGGAGATCAAGATGATATCACTAACTGACAATAGAGCAGGAACTAGAACCAATGTCTTTGGATTCATGTTCAATGCTCCATTCACTGTTTTGTGCTGACTCTCCATAATGGATTAATTTCATAGATAAATAAATATGGTCCAAGTGGATTAAGGAATTTGCTCAAGATTCTACAACAAGCAAGTAGCTGAGCCTCTGCACTAACCTATTGAACATGATTCCATTCTTTATAATAATCTTTCCTACTCTCAAACTTTGCTGACCTTGAGATAATTAGCTGAGTGAAGATTAAAAGAAACCAGAGCTGTCCTTAAGAGGTAAGCTGGGGTGCTTGCCTCCGGCCTTTCCATTCAAGGTGAGTTCTGTATTGGTGATTTGTATTTAGCAATATATTCATCCATTTACTGAACAAGTAGTCTTTTGACACCTGCTTTAAGCATAGCATAATCTGTGTGTTGTAAGGAATACAAAATGCTGGGACTTAAAAATCTAATTACAAAAAATCACAGGAAAATTGGTATATGTACACCTGCTGAATGGACAGTAGGAAAAATACGTGCAATAAGCACTTTAAAAGAATACTAGACTAAAAAAGTTAAAGAATAAAGGAAACCCACTATTTCCTGATAAAATCATACCTTACTCTCAAGCAATGGAACCTAGACCTAGCATTTCTACTCTTATTCCCTAAAAGTCCTTTCTCCACTGGGAATATTCCATAACTACCACAGGCCTCTGGAGACGCTGCTTCCTCCTTCATCGTTTGAGTATGACTTGGTTGTCAGGCTACGGGATTTGAACTCCATTTCTATAACTGTTGAGTTTTTTTTGTTTGTTTGTTTGTTTTAGCTAAAGGTGCATCAGGGATGAGAACTGAGGGTTGTCAGAGGCAAGAGGATTAATGTCAACAACCCACAGTTTTATAATGGGTCAGGTTGGGCAGGACTGCCACCTTGTGACAGGTTATGGGCGGCATGCTCTCTAAAGTGGGAGGCTGGAGACTAGAAGGGTTGTGGGGAGCTGAGCAGTGCTTGCTTTGGCAGCTGCTTTTTCAGCCTGGCCTTAAAGGGACCTTGTTGTTGCTTGATAAAGAGAGGACAGAGACAAATGTGAGCCTTTTAAGAAAGATCAATATGGCCCTAGGTTCTCAATATTTTAACTATTTTGCTCTCTTCTCACAAAGTCACAATAAAGATATCAGAAACTAATATATTTTCCCCATCCAAACATATGTTTATTTCAAGAAGATTGTGAGAAAAGGGCTGGCAGAAGTAAATAGGGTAAATTCTGAGCAGCAATGAAAATTCTGAGCTATGTATGTTCTCCAAGTCGGTGGATAAGCAAAGAGCTTCCCTCTACTCCTAAAGGCTCCAACAGCACCTTGAATTTAGTATCACAAAGTATATTATTTATATTTTCCTTAGTACATGTCCTTCCTTTTTTACCCTGTGATTTGGCGAATGACACACCCAACTTAGCCCAAAGCCAAAGAGCCATCCTAGATACTCTCTTCCTCCCCACCTCCCAATCAGTCACTCTGCACTCTTGGTTCTCCTTCCTGACTATCTCTCTAATCTGTGTCTTCCTCTTTATATTTACTATGCCAGTCTTGGTTCAAACTCTCACTGTTTCTGCCCAGATTGAGTACACTCCTTGAAACAAACAGGTATTTTCAAGGAGAGTGTTCAGAGTCCCAGCCGGAAACAATCACACACCAAAGTGGTAACTAAAGATATTTGAATAAAGGAGCTATTTACAGAACTATGTGCCGACTACGGAAACTTAGCAGGGATGGTGATGCTCATCCCTAAACTGGCAATCGAAGAAGTCAATGCTGCTGCTAGGTCTGAAGGAACAAGAGGATGAAGAAAATTGTAGCTCTAGAAACTCAGAGTGAGCTGTGACTATAGAAAGGGACCTCCAAACTAGAACTGTGACCTCAGAGCCACTGGCAACTGAAGCCCAATGGGGGGGGGTATAAATTTCTAGTCCTGTCTCTCTGTCCATGCTGTAATCTCTTTCTGGTGCCTTCCATTCGCTGAACCAAACAGGAAGCCAAGTGCAAGGGACACTGTCAGAAGGTCACTCCTAGAGTCACAGTAGAGAAAGGTAGAGAGTGGACTGGAGAGGCAAAGAGAGAACATCTACAACAAAGGTACTTCACAGGACTTATTTGCACATTAAAATATTTTTAAGAGACCCTGAAAGAAATCTCTTCAAATTTATTTTACGCACTTTTTCCTGATCTTTCCGCATCTAATCTTGCCCTGTTGTTTCTACTTCTAATTGCTACCAGACATGACTTCCTAAACCCAATCTTAACAGGTTACTCCCCTGTGCAGAAATCTGTCAGTGGTTCCCCTCATCTGCAGTATGAACATCCTTCTCTAACCTAATACCATAACTCCTCCTCCAACACACAGATGGATAGCATACCATCACTGACTCCCACCTGTCTCTCCGACTTCATCTCCCTCTCAACAATTTATACTCTAGGTTACTCAACTGCTTGTGGTTCCATGATCCCATGCTGTCCTATATGAATGTCCCAATGTTCCTGAAGCCTGCATTAATGTGATCAGCGGGTCTTTTACCTAAAAAAATCTTTTCTGATGCACCAGACCAGATCACACCTATTTTTGTGGTCCTGTTCTTTAAGCCCACATGTGTCATAACACTCATTCATCACACAGTATTAATATTGTATGATATTTGTCTCCTCAATTCAGTTGAAGACTTTCTTGAGATCAAGGGTTATAATATAGCTCTGTATCCCTGGCACTCAGCACAATGGCCAGCATGCAATAGATGTCCAGTAAATATTTGTTCAATTAAATTCCTCCCCTATGTAAGAACCACATGGGTGGTCGGAGGTGGGATCTTTCCACGATACACCTCCAAGTCCTAAGCAGAGGAGATTTCAAAAATGTTTGCAACTTGGGTTCCTTGCATTGCCTCTATGATTCTTGCTTATAGACACTGAAGCAACTGCTAAGAAAAGATAAAGGATAAAGTAAATGTCTCAATTCATAGGAAGTTTATTTCTCAAATAAATTCTAAGTACCTGTCAGCAAACACAAATATCTGGAATTATGGCAAGGACTCTCCTCAAATAGGTCAGAACACAGTGCCCTGAAGAGAGGTTGTGTTTTTTACGATCTCTGCCTTTCTCTTAGTTTCTTGCACACTAGACTAATAAACTCAGATTTCCCAGGTAAATCTGTATGATGAAACACCCAGTCCATAGGGTCAAACACTGGTCCAAACTTTTCCAGATGTTCTTTGGAAGTATGACTATCCTCTTATAGACACAATCCCAGACACCTTGAGAAGGGACAACCTGTGTTGCTATAGCTAGCTACAGACCTTACTGTAGTGCAAAGTGATGCAAACAGCACTGGATTATGAGTCCAACTGAAAAAGGATGGAGGGAAATTTAAATCCTATTTCTGCCCTTTCTTGGCCAGGTGACCTTGGCCAAGTTGCTCTAGGCTTCTAAGTATGTTTCCCCATCTGCAAAATGAGGGTAAGACCCACCTCACATAGTTATTATCAAGATTAAATGAAATACATCAGAAAGGGATTATTAGCATAAACCCAATAAATTTTTGTTTCCCTTTCTACTACTTTAATTATCTCCTCCTTTGAGAGTCTGCCTTTCTAATTTTAGAAAGAGACAGGTGACTTGGATGAGGACAGTAAGGTATGCTACCTTATTTGTTTAATTTAAAAAAAAATACTTAATTTCAAAGCTTCCTTATGGCAATACTGTGACAGAAATAAAACTAGGCAGTTGTTGCTATGCAACATCAGTAGTTTGCCGAGAGACTAGATATATCTTTGCTGTTACTTATCTTTAGTTGAATTTGAGCAACATTTTTCTGACTACCCAGTGTTATCTGGTTCTTATTACGTAAGGGGAAACTGTTGAGAAAAGAGGTTGGGGAGGCAGTGCTGAGCTGAGTTTCACTGGATAATGGCCGGTCCACGGCCGCCTCAGTGCTGGACATTTTGTGGCCTCTTGTCATTTTTTGTTCTTTTCCTTTAATCTGTTTTGCCTCTCATTTTCATCACTTTCATAAGAGGAGATAATATTTCTTTTAGCCCTTTTCTTGACAGCAGACATGTCATTTTGGGTTGGGTTTTGGACTTTGCCCTTTTGAAGCGATAAATATTAGAATTGATCTGAAAAATATTTTCATAGCCAGTTTATCCAATAAATGTCTCTACTTTTCGCTTAGTAAAAGACATATCAAAATTAATACAATGCCTTTTAAAAAAATATTTAAGTTTATGTTCCTGAATCACTCTTACCCTCACCCTGTGTGCTGGCACGCAATCCTCATACTTCATGTTCTTTCAGAAAGGCTCCTTCCTTTAAAAAAAAAAAAAAAAAAACTACAGTACTGCAATCTGCAGTCAAATTCCTAAATGTATCTTGTTCCCAAGCTCCTCCTATCACTGACTCTTCCTATTTTTTACACATTCTTTCAATCGGGAACATTCACTGACCCTGCCATTTCTAGGCCTCTTTGCTGACTCCTCTGTTCTCACTCAAGTATAATGCTTGGATCCATCTAACCTTTCTGCTGTTTCCTGTTCTGATCTCTCTGCAGTAACTTGTTGAAATTCTAGGGAGATGCAGGAAGAGTGCACAAGAATTCAAAAGGGGATTTTTTGGGGACCGTTTTGAGCAAGAATTTCCAGGATTAGGGAGCATCATGGGGAATGGGTAAGCATTCTGAAAAAGATGTGTTTTTAGCTAGGAGGGCTTATTCTGTGCTGACAGAAATGATTAAATAACAACAGGGTATACTCTAAGTTTGAAGGAATGCCAGGGCCTTCATGCTGATGCCTGTCCTACCCTATGCCCATCCCTCTCTCGCCAGTGTGTCTATGGTATATTCTTCTTCCCCAGTTAAAATATATTTGCCTGTCATTTGCCTCACTGGGTTTTCCCAGGATCAATTATGTAGAAGATAAATGGTCAGGACTTAGAAAGATCTCTGAGAATACATCGTCTAACTCCCTGACTCCAAAACCTGGAGCCCAGAACTAAAGATATTTGCTAAAGTCACACAGCTTGTTAGGTGTTATATGGAGAAAGGGACCTGGTGCCACAGGCCCTAGAGTCCCAACTAATGGACTGGTCGACTAAAAGAGAGACCTGAAGGGTAGAACTTTAAAGCAGGCCTTTTTATTGTCTAATTCATGTCTAATTAATGACTAGATCATGGCGAAATCTTTCTCATCTAATGCCAATGGAATGGAAAGACCCGAGGCAAATGAAGAGCATAGTTCTAAGTTCTAAGACTGTTGGTGAGCTTTAAAACAGACAGCTCAAAGAAGTTCCTGTTTCTCTTACCAGTGTATGTGTCCTATGATCTTCAGCGAACATTTATGTACAAATGTATTGAGCACTGCAGTACAGAGTTGCAAAGAATAAAAATCTAGCCCAGCCCTCAAAATGCTTGTGCACTAATGACTAGGCAAAATCTCAAACGAAACAGAACAAAACAAAAAAAAACAGAATCATGTAGGAAATGCTTTTTTCCCTCAGAAAAGAAATGATTCATTCTCCCTGTGAGGAAAAAGAGGTCAAAGATGGTTTCCCAGAGGAGGTGGCTTTTGAGCTGGGTCATAAAGGATAAACATGAAAGTGGCAAGCAAGCCGCAAGGAAGGAGAAAGGCACTCTATGCAGCTGAGGCAGCACAAACAAAAAGAGGCCACTTCAAGCAGGGTATCTGTGGTTCCAGGTGAGAGTGGCTGTGGTGCATAGGTGTGTGGGAAGAGGCGGCAAAAGATTCGGCTGAAAAAACAGGCTGGAGCTGGACCATAGTTGGCCTGTATGCTCATGATAGGGTTTTGATTAATAAATTCATTACATATTTATAGTCCACTTGGATAGGAAAAAGATTTGCAGCTATGGCATTTGGACTTTATCCTGTGAGCCACAGGGAGTAAAAAGGTTTTAATAATATGAGTGTCGTGACTGGATTTGCATGTGGGAAAGATTTTCAGATTTTTCGCAACTCCCTTCAAATGCTAAATGAAATGAGCAAATGTTGCATCATTCCACGGGTGAAAGAACTGTAAAAGCTAAGCTATATTTACAAAGTGGGAATATTTCAGGAAGACTTAGCTTGTTGTGTCTGTTGAATTCTAAATAACAATGCATGGGTTAGGATAAGACCTGAGGATGAAAAGCTCATCAGCTTTTACTCTGTGGGAGCCCTTTGAAGCTTGCCTAAGCTCCTAATGTCATTAAACCTTATAAAGTCTTATTTATAATACACAAAGTGACCCCCTACCTAGCCAGCCAGATAATAGCATCACTAACATTTGTATAAACTCTCTGCATTCACAAAAAGACTGTTATTCCATTTCCTGTCTTGATTCCCACAACAATTGAATAGATTGGTGTTATTTTTGCTCCATTTTACTGACGAGGAGACTGAGACTCAGAAAGATAAAGTGACTTGCCTAAAATAACAGTCAGTCAGAGATAGAGCTGGGAATTGAACCTGGGTTCTCTCACTCCAAATTCTGATGTTCTTTCCCCTGCAGCTTGCTGTAATCAGTACGGTGACAGCTGATCACCTTCACAGAGGGAGGGTCAGTGATCTGCGTCAAAAGCTGCTACCAGTTTATTGATGAACTTAGTCATGTTCTCATCTAAAAGGAATAGTAACAACTGCTCACGATGGTCAGGGTATTATAAGAATACGATACCACTCTGTAAACTGTAGAGTGCTAGACATGCATAATGTTCATCTATATCACTTAGTATAATGGCCTGATTCCCAAAGCTTAGAAACCATCCACTTTATAGAGTTGATGACAAAATATTTTCTCTTGAATCTGCCTATGTCATGGAGAAGGGAAAACAGAAATTAGGTCATTACTCTTATTATCATTCCTCTTCAGGTATCTTTTGCAACTATGGTGACACAGAGAACGCAGGCATTTAAAAAAAAAAATCAGTTTTAAACTAGCAAAATACTGCACAAGGGTTAGTTACTTTTCAGGACCCCGACGTAGCCTTATCTGTAAAATGGAGTTGGATCCAATGAACTCTGGGGTCATTTCTTGTTCTAAAGACTGAATTTCTATGCATAAATAAAACAGGTTGATGTAAGATCTGAATGAAATCTTTCTGAGCCTCCAGAGGTGATTACAGCAAGAAACTTCTTGCTGTGGGCCTCCGCATTACTGCACTCTACTCCTAACCTCAGGCACAAGAGAGCCTGGACTGATTCATCAACAAACAGCCGGAAGAGGAAGACCAGAGATACAAGAAGGTGATCTCTTGGATTATGCAATAGCGTAAAGAGTTTTCCTCTTTCTTCTCTCCCTCTGGCAGCTTGCAAGAAGAGAAAAGTCCCCCTAAAAGACAATTCAGTTTAAAAACAATAGTAAAAGGCTTGAATAGACATTTCTCCAAAGGAGATATACAAATGGCCAATAAGCATGTGAAAAGATGCTTCACATCATTAGCCATCAGGGAAATGTAAAATCAAAACACAATGAAGATAAAATGTCATACCTACTAGAATAGCTATAATCAAAAATGTGGACAACAGTAAGTGTTGACAAGGATATGGAGAAACTGAGACCCTCATGTATTTCTATTGTAGATGATGGAAAATAGTTTGGTGATTCCTCAAAAGAATAAAATAAATGTAAAATTACCAATATGACCCAGCAAATCCAACCCTACATATATACCAAAAGGAGCTAAAAAACAGGAAATCAAACAGATTACTATTGCTCTTCGCAGCATTATTCACAATAGCCAAAAGTGTTGGATAAGCAAAATGTGTTATATACATACAATGGATAAAGAATGAACTTCTGCTACATGCTACAACATGCAGGAACCATGAAAACATTATGCTGAGTAAAACAAGACAAACAAAAAGGGACATATGGTATGGGTTTCACTTCTCGAAATACCTATAGGTATTCTAAGTATATTGAGATACTAGGAACTGGGGGAAGGAAAAGTGGGATTTTTTGTTTAATGAGTACAGAGTTTCTGTTTGGGTGATGAAAAAGTTTTTGGAAATAGTGATTTTTTGTACAACATTTTGAATATAATTAAGGCCACAGAATTAAACACTCAAAAGGTTTAAAATGGCAACATTTTAAATATATTTTACCATAATTTTATATATTTTTACCATAATAAGTAAAAAAGAAGAAAAAGAGAAGGGGACAGAGATTGCCCAGTTGGATGTCTAAGATCTGCCCCCAGAGCAAGAGAAAGTATCATGTAGCAGGGCACAGGGGCACAGCCAGGTTGAGAGGAACAAATACTCCTTGGGGACCTGTTTCCTGAGACATGCTCCAGGACAAATTCCAGGACTGGCTGTAGACCCTGAGTAGGAGCCATGGAAGGCAGACGGCCATGAAACTTACAAAGAACTACTGATGCCAATGGAGCATGCAGGATGAACATTGTTAGCAGGGCCTAAAGAAATCTTCACTGCTCCCACTGGGCCTTCAAGCAAACAGTTAAAGCAGTAGAAATGGCCAAAATAAAGGTAGGAAGGTGTTACCATCTATGTCCCTTACCCAGTCATGGGGAAGTTAGCAAGAGGAAAGAGAAAAATGAGAGCAAGAAATGCCAGGTGTCCCTTCCCTCTAGATCCCCAGAACTACTAGTCTAGCCTGAAATGGGAGAGGAGGAGGAAAAGCTTTGAATTAAATATAATATAGATGTTTTTAAAATAAAGAGACCGGGCTTACCATTTGAAACAAGACCATTTGAATAGCCTAAAGTGACTAAAGTACAAGGAATCAGACTGAAATATCATTAGGAGAGCCGGCTCTCAGGAAGAAATGGTGGTTTGGGAAAGTTGGTAGAAGTTATTGGACAAATAAATCATTCATATTATACCACAATGAGCCTAGTCTGTTCAGTAAACAAGGTATATATTGTGGGATATGTGTATCAGTGCCCTCCTCTATGCAGTCTCCCCATCCCTCATAGCAAGAGGACTTGCAATTCTAAGCTTAGCAAATATCGACTCAGAACAGAGAATACGTTGTCTAATCCTCCATTGCAGCTAGGTTGAACATGTGCCTATATTCTGTACAACAGAATAAACAGGGACATATGTGGCAGCTTTTGGAGCTCCCCTTAAAAAGACACTGTCTTGCATGCTTGGCCTCCCTCATCCGCTTTCATTTTCAAAGTGTTCTTCCATTCTGCTGCTTAAGACGTCAAGTTGGTGACTTAGGGCTAGAGGTAACGTTCTACATCATGAAGCTAATGGCCACAGCCTCAAGATGGTACAGGCGTAAACTTAAAAATTCTGGATTCCTGAAAGCTTGTTAGAATAGAACAACTATGCCAGACCTGGACAGCCTAGCTTTTATATGGAAAAGAAAAAAAAAGTATATTTTTGTATATTTTTAAAGCCACTGTTATTTTAGGCCTATGTAACTCACATCTGAACTTAATTTTATATAAGATGTATGCAAACTATATTATCTTAAAATAATCTGTAAATTCAAATGTAGAAAAAAACAAAAACTATGTGGTACCTACTCACCTCAATTTAGTCAAAGTAAACAGACACTAGAAAACAACATTTACAGAGACCTTATGTAAGGAACTTGACTAAGAATTTCATAAGCATTACTCTAGGCTTCCCAGTAAAAGCCGCTATAAACAGGTATTATTGTTCACATCTTAGAGATGGAGAAGCTGAGACTTAATGCTATTAAATAACTTGTCCAAGATCACACAGTATCTGTAGAGCTAGAATCTGCAAAGCCATGATAAAAATCCAGTCTGTCTTACTCCGAGCCGTGATCTTAACCACTATATATCACACTGGCCTATAAATTCCTTTGGCAAAGATCTATTTGTGTAGAGATTTGGGATAGATTAAACGGCAATAAAATTTCTTAAAATTTTTATAATGTATAAAGAAATAATTTGTTTGATGTGGGGTGTAGATGATATTATGTAATTAATAAAATAATAGAAAGTTGTAGGATTTGCTAGCTTAGCTACTATAACTCATACTACAGGTCGACAATACCGTTGTTTAAATAAAATGTAAATAATTAATTTTCAATTTGCTTATAAGTTGAATAATGCTGTAATATAATTGTAGACCCAAGAATAATGTTGGAAAACAGCCACCAAAAAGATGTATAACATGAAAAAATACTGCAATAACAAACTTATGATTCTGGCCAAATAAAGTATAGTTGCTATTTGTGATAAATCCAATAAAGCAGATTATTTGAGCTTATTTTATTGTTATTATAGAAAGTAGAACTGCTTTGAGAATGTATTCAAGAAAGGGTTTTAAAATTTTACTACCTTTGATAAGAAGCTAAAACAAACATAAAATCTAAACATTAAAATAAGACAGTTGCCCTTGTGATCAATTAGTTCATTATACACCAATTAAAATTTTTTGAGAGAAATGGTGACTCTAACTCACTGACATTGCTTCAGAAAATGATATTTAGAAATATTCATCAGAGAACTAATAATCCCTTACATTGAGTCCATGCCATGGTACATAAATTGACATACTATAAATGTTTAATAAATACTGCTAAATGAAAGAATAGATAGATCAAAGTGCATTGATGGTATTTGAATGAATGGATAGTTGAATAAATTAATATGAATGGTGCTTTATCATATTCAAATAATTTTTCTCACTTGACTCTTAAAAGCATCCTGTGAGCAAGATGGCTGAAAAAGACATCGCTCTCTATATCTCCTCTCCACAACAACATGGCATAACATCCATGGACAAAAAGGCCTTTGTGGAAGATGTAGGGTCCAGCACCACGTGCTAAGGGATTCAGAAGAAATATCACTCACCCATGTATCAGGTAATAGGTATACATACCTTGCTCCTGCAGTGGTCCATGAACTGGCTCCAGCCCCTCTAAGCCATAGTCCAGGTGTCCCTGGAGAACACTGTCTTAGACAATCACCTACAGATGAGAGAGCCCTTGAGTAAGTTCAGATATCCATAAGAGAGGTTCCAACACACTATTGGAGCAAAAAAAAAAAAAATACAAGTTTGGATGCATTAGAAAGGGCAGGAGTACAATTTGACATCATACATAGCTCCTCACCCCCAAAGTGGCACAGTGGCTCAGTGCCAAGAGAAACCTTTCCTTCTCTACTATGGAGGAAAGAGTATGTGAGTGAGTGCCTGGCTTCCCCGGTTGTGTAGAATTCTGCCAAGAGGCCCATTTCTCTCTCACCCCATTTAGAGTACTGAGTTGTGATTTGCATGACTAGGAGGGTGGGAATGGGCTGAAAGAGTGGCAGACAGGAATCTGGCATTAAAGGAATAGGGATTCCACTAACAGTGCCATGGACTACATCAAGAAGCCTTCCTGTGAGCCACTGGGGCACCTTGTCCATGGGTCCCCCTAACTGGCCAATAGGTACTCCCAAAGCTCCACACCTGTCACCTACACACTCCTCCAACCTGACTCCCTGTGTACACTCATGATGGCAATGAAAGTGAGCTTTGGCAAGTGAGCACATGTAGGATCAGGAGAAGGTATACAACCTTAAGAATTCTGTCACAAGAGGGAGAAAAAGTATTGGAGTACGCATTTCATAGAAGGTCTGAGAACACCTCAGAATCCTAGTAGGGCTGACAGAAAGTATTCATTTTCCAAAGACAGTAAAGACTGGAGAAGATGGCTGTTACCTGATGCAAATATAGCAACTCAAGATTACAAGGAATAGGAAAAATCAGAAAACATGACACCACAAAAGGATCTCAACTTCTTCTAATAACTGACCCCAAAGACATGGAGCACTGCGATTTACCTCATAAAGAATTAAAAATGGTGCTTATAAGGAAGTCCAATGAGCTACAAGAAAACATAGACAATTCAACAAAATCAGGAAGCAATACATGAACAAAATGAGAGATTTAAAAAAAATAAAGTTATTTTAAAAAACAAATTGGGGAGCTAAAAGAATACAATGAGTGAAATTGAAAACTGCAATAGAGAACAGAAATGGTAGAAGGGATCAAGCAGAAGAAAGAATCTGTGAAATAGAGACAGGAAACTTTGAAATTCTCCAGTCAGAAGAGACAAAGCAAAGAGAATGAAAGATGTGAAGAAAGCCTACATGATCTACGAGATATTATCAAAAGAAACAATTTATGAATTACTTGAGACTCGGAAAGAGAAAAGAGGGAGAAGGGGCAAGAAGATTATTTCAAGATTTGGACATTCAAGTTCATGAACATCATAGGTCCACAAAAAAAAACTCAACTTATAAAAATCTTCTCCAAAATACATTATAATAAAAACTGTCAAAAATCAAAGACAAAAAGAGAGTTATAAAGGCATCAAGAGAACGAAGCTTGTAAGTATAAGGGAACCCCATAAAGTATCAGTTATTTTCTCAGCAGAAACCTTACAGACCAGAAGAGAGTATATTAAAGTGCTGAAAGAAAAAACTGCCAACAAAATAAACTCTATATGGTAAAATTGCTCTTCCTAAATAAGAGAGAAATATTTTCCCGACACAAAAGCTGAGGAAGTTCATTGTCACTATACCTGCCTTACAGGAAATGCTGAAAAGAGTTCTTCAAGCTGAAATAAAAAGACACTAATTAGTAACATAAACCTCTAATGAAAATATACAACACACTAGTAAAAGTAAGTATATAGTCAAATTCAGGATGTGCTAATACTGTAATATGGGTGGTGTGCTCGTCATTTTAATGCTAATATACAGGTTAAAGGACAAGACTATTAATAATATATATAGATAAAATAATTTGCTAATGAATGCACAATATAAAGAGATAAATAGTGACATCAAAAATGCAAAAGGAGGAAGAGCAAAAGGATATAATTTTTGTATGTGATCAAAGTTAAGTCATCATCAGCATAAAAAGACTATGTGTCGATTAAAGATATTTTACATAGGTCACATTGTAACCTCAAAGCACAAAACTACAGTCAATTCACAAAAGATAAAAAGGGAATCAAAATATACAGAAAACCATCCATTCACAAAGGAAGGCATCAAGAGAGGAAGAAAGGAACAAGAGAGCTCCAAAAACAGCTAGAAAAAAATATAGAAGGCATTAGTAAGTCCTTACTATCAATAATTACTCTAAATGTAAATGGATTAATTTTTCTACTTCAAAAAACCAATTGCGGCTGGATAAAAAGATAAACAAGATCCAACAATATGCTTCCTATAAAGACTCACTTCAGCTTTAAGGACACGTATAGGCTCAAAGTAAAGGAAACTGGAAAAGGATACTCCATGCAAATGAAGACCGAAAGAGAGCAGGTCAGCTATACTTATATCAGAAAAATAGACTTTACCTCAAAAGCTGTAGCAAAAGAAAAAAGAGATCATTATACAATGATATAATGATAAGGGTCAATTCATCAAAAGGATATAACAATTATTATATATATATGCACCCAACAGACAAAAATACAATAATAGTAGGGGGTGTCAATACCCCTTTCAATAATGGATAGATTGTCCAGACAGAAAATAAATAAGGAAATGTTGAACTTACACCATACTTTAGACGAAATGGACTCTAACAGACAGCAGAATACCCATTCTTCTCAAGTGCATGCAGAACATTCTTAAGAATAAATCATTGATAGGTCATGAAACAAGTCTTATAAAATTTAAGAATGAAATCATATCAAGTATCTTTTCTGACCACAATGGTATGAAACTAGAAAATCAATAAGAGGAGGAAAGCTGGAAAATACACACATATTTGGGATTAAACAACACATCCTGAACAATAAATCAAGCAGTGATCAAAAGGGAAATCAAAATAAAAATCTTGAAACAAATGAAAATGGAAACACACATACCAATCCAGCAAAAACAGTTCTAAGAGAGAAATTTATAATGATAAATGGTTACACTAAAAAAATAAATCTCAAACCAACAACCTAACTTTACACCTCAAGCAACTAGAAAAAGAAACAAATGAATCCTGACGATGTTAGCAAAAAGGAATGAAATAACAAAGCTCAGAGCAGAAATAATGAAGTGGAGGACAGAAAAACAATGGAAATGATTAATAAAACAAAGAGCTGGTTTTCTAAAAAGATAAAAAAAATAAATAACAGAGACTAGGCAAAATGGGCATAAGTGATAGAGGCTTTGTACATCTCCTCTTGCAACCACACCAAAGCTGTGATGGAAACACAGAGTGAACAGCAAGCAGAGTCACCTGGGGTCTAGATGAACAGAAGCCCTACAACTAGGGAAGAGAATAAGAAATCGCCCTGCAACGGTTGGAAGTAGGAGGGGGCAAAGAAGCAAGGCAGCCCAGTCCTGAGCAGCAGAGTGAGACAGAGGCTGGGGCAGCAGCAGCTGCAGCCATTCTTCTTAAGGGGTCCTGTCCGCAAGCGGACTGACTACATGGTGACGGATCACTCGCTCTGAGCACCAACGCCAGGTCGGCTGCTCAGGGAGCACCAGGCACTTACAGGGGATCACTGAGTTGTTGCAGTGAGGGCCAAAGACAAGGCTTTCTACCAGGCAGAAGTGCCAGCAGTATCCATTGTTCCTTGTTGAGCCCCCTTACTCCCAGCGTGCAGACACAGCACCACCATAGCCAAGACGTCATCAAACTGAATAACCGTCATCAAACTGAATAACAGAGGTCACTCCACTCAGAGGATTCCCTGAACCTCCACCTTCCCCAATTCACAGCCCCACCCAAGCCACATCCAGTTGCCCTGCACCCCTTGCTGAGTAGCTCCAACCTCCACACTGGTGGCACGTTCTGTACCCCTTGCTGAGCAGCTCTCAGTCCCACACTGGTGGCAGCTGACTATTGGTTTCTGGAGTGGCCTCATGAGGCAACCACAAGCACATCTGTGGTTGCTTGCTGAATCTTCACAGGTGGGCCTGGAGGGGCAGAGGCTTGGGATAAATTTGGCCTGCAGCTGAACCCCTCAGGGCTGTGCCACTGGACACCTACTACACAAAGCCATGCTAATAAGACTGGGAGACTTAGGAGCTTTGCTTAGAACACACAGAAAGGCAGCGAATGGAGAAACAAAGAAGCAGGTGCCATATAAAAGAACAGAGTAGAGGCTCCAGGAAAAATGGAGTCAAGCAGTCTAACAGATGCAGAGTTAAACACTGGTTGTAAAGATGCTCAATGAAATTAAGGGAGGTGTAGATGAACTCAGTGAGAACTTTAACAAAAAGATGAAAAACATAAAAGTGGAAATGAAAACTATAAAAGAGAAGCAGTCAGAAATGGAGAATACATTATCTGAGATGAAGAGTACATTGGAATCAACAGAGCGGATGAAGCAGAGGATCAAATCACCTATATTGAGGATAGGGAAGCCAAGAGCACGCAATCAGAATGGCAAAAAATCCAAAACCATGATAATTTAAGGAGCTTGTGGGACAAAAAAATGTAACAGCATCCATATCATAGGGGTACCTGAAGGAGAAGAGGGAGAACAAGAAATTGAAAACCTATTTGAAGAAATAAGGATGGAAAACTTCCCTAACCTGGTGAAGGAAATAGACATAAAACTCCAGGAAGATGAGAGAGTCCCAAACAATATGAACCAAAGAGGCCCACACCAAGACACATCACAATTAAAAATGCCAAAGATTAAATGCAAAGAGAGAACCTTAAAAAGCAGCAAGAGAAAAGCAGGTAGTTATTTATAGGAGAGCACCCATAAGACTGGCAACTAATTTCTCAAAAAAAATTTTTCAGAACAGAAGGGCTTGGCATAAAATATTCAAAGTGATGAAAGCCCAAAATTCTACAATCAAGATTATTTTTATCCAGCAAAGCTAACACGTAGAGTCAAAGAACAGGTAAAGAGATTCCCAGGCCAAAAAAAAAAAATAAAGTTCCTCAACACCAAGCCAGTATTACAAGAAATGTTGGAGGGACTTCTTTAAGAAGAAGAAAAAACAATGTACCAAAAACATGAATAAAGAATGGTAATAACTACAATCTATCACAAGTACCTCAACTAGAAAAGAATTAAATGTTCCAACCAAAAGATAGAGTGGTTAAATGCATAAGAAAAACAAGACCCTTACATATGCTGCCCACAAGAGATTCACTTCAGATTAAAAGACACACACAGACTAAAAAGGAGGGGGATGGTAAAAGATACTGCCTTGATGGACCTAGAGGGTGTTGTACTGAATGAAATGGTCAGATAAAGAAAGACAAATGCCGCATGATTTCACATACATGTTGGAATCTAAAGAACAAAATAAACACCACCAACAACAAAAAAAAACAGAAAACAAACTCATACATACAGAGAATATTTTGAGGCTACTAGATGGGATGTGGGGTTGAGGGGTCGGTGAAAAAGAGCAAAGAAATTAAGAAATACAAATGGATAGTTTACAAAATAGTCATGGAGATATAAGCATAGCATAAGGAAAACAGTCAACAATGCTGTGATAAATATGTAAGGGATAAAAGGAGGGTAATAGATTCAGCGGGTGATCACTTTGTGAGTTATATAGATCTCTAATCACTATGTTGTCCTAATGAAACTAATATAGTATTTTATTGTATGCCAACTATAATTGAAAAATCATTGAACCATATACTGTAAATATGTTATACTGTAAAACTGTCTATTATACTTCAATAAAGCTATAAAAGTAAATTAATAAAATAAAATAAGTGACAAATATTTAGCTAGACCAATAAAATGAGAGAAGACTCAAATACAAAAATCAGAAATGAGAGAGTAGACTTTTGCACAGAAATAAAAGAGGTCATAAGAGTCTACTATGGGGAATCATATGCCAACAAATTGGATAATCTAAAAGAAATAGATAAATTCCTAGAAAAATACATCCTACCAAGGCTGAAATTATGAAGAAACAGAATATTGGAAAGACTAATAATGAGTAAGGAGATTGAATCAGTAACCGAAAACTTTCTAACAAAAAATAGCCCAGGAAGAATGGTAAATTCTACCAAATATTAAAGAAGAATTAATGCCAATCCTCTCAATCTTTTTCCAAAAAAATTAAGAGAAAGAAATACTCGGATCATTTTACAAGATTATTATCACACTGATACCGAAGCCAGTTTACCGTCACTACAAGAAAAGAAAAACTACAGGCCAAAATCCCTGATGAATATACATGAAAATACTCTCAACAAATTTAGCAAACTGAATTCAAAACATATTAAGTGGGATTTATCCCTGGGATGTAAGGATGGTTCAACAAATACAAATCAATAAATATAATAAAGAACAGTAATAGAATAATAATATGATCATCTCAGTAGATGCAGAAATAGCATCTGACAAAATACAACATCCCTGTATGATAAAAATTTTCAACAATTTGGGCATACAAGGAACATATATCAACATAATAAAGGCTGTATATGACAACTCCATAACTGACATCACACTCAATGTGAAAGGTCTATGATCTGGAAAAGACAAAGTGTTCTCACTCTCACCACTCCTATTAAACATAGTACTAGAAGTCTTTGCCAGCATGATCAGCTAGAAAAAGAAATAAAGGGCATCTAATATGGAAAGGAAAAGGTAAAACTATCTCTGTTTGCAGATGATATGAAAATCCTGATGACTCCACCAAAAAACTGTTAAACTAATCAACCAATTCTTAACTATTTGATACTGTTAACCACTCCTTTAATTTCACCACTCTCCTGACTTTTGAGACATTATATACCTCTGGGTTTTTTTCTCTTCTCTCTATTCTGGTCCCTCTCAGTCTCCTTATCTGATTCCTACTTATGAATGTAAACATTCCCTGGGATTTTTTTCTTGGATTTTTTTCTCATCTATATTTTCTAACTCACAATCATCATCCCCAAGATTTCAAATCTCACATATATTTGAAACAGATGATACAAACTATGGTATCAATAATTACGGTATAGTACTATAAATATTAATTTATCTTTCTTATAATTTTCTTAAAAGTTTTATGTGGATTTTTTTATTGCATGGGGTTAAGTGATTTATCTGTGAAATGAGGGAGTCCTAACACATTATCTCTATGGATCTTTCAGAAATAATATTTAGTTTTGGAAAGGAAACATGGTGGAGTGAAAGACATCCCCAGATCTCTCCTCTTGAAACTACAATAAGCTGAACATCTAAAACTCAACAAAAAACACCCAAATTGCACACCAGACTTCAGAGCATGGGATCTGCACATAAGAGCCACCACAGGTCAGAACCCCGAGTGTCGGGTGGTGGACTGGGAGAAATAAAGAAATTGCCTCTCACAGCCCCCAGAGCTCCCTGGAGGAGGGGAGAAGGTGTAGCAACTTCCCTGAACAGCCCTGCTTGAGAGAGTTTGTGAGTGTCATGCAGTGGATGACAGGGCCTAGCTTTCAGGGCAGAAAGCAGAGAAGCAGACTACAGAGAAAACAACGGTTGATTTTACAGGCCACGTTTACAAAATCAAGGCTGAGCCGCAGTCCCCAACCCCCAATCCAGAGGGTCCCTCCCCATACACTCCGAGATCGAGCATCACAGAGCCCCAGGGGAATCTAAGCAAATGCTACCTAAACTGTTGCTAACACTGACAGGGACTGAAACTGAGGGTAGCAAGCATGATTAAATACCTACAAAAAAATAAAAGGCATTATATAAAGGTATTACTGAGGCTTTATATAAAGCAGGGATCCAAGAGGCTTAGATGGCACCTTAGAAACCAAAAGAAAAGCATCTTTGCAGCAGGCTAAAGAGAGACCTTCACATGATCTTTCTGGGAAAAAAAAAGCAGAATATATTTCCATTAATGCCCAGGCAGAGAAATAGTCCATTAAATACCATGAACAACCAAAAGTGACAAGGCATCTCAGAAAGAAAGAGAAAAATCTCCAGAAAATAAGCTTACAGACATTGAAATATGCAACTTAAATGACAGAGAATTCAGGATGGTACTTCTGAAAAAAACTCAATGAGTTCTGAAAAGAGTCATATCAACAATTTCAGGAACCGGAAAAACACCTAGATGAGCAGAGCAAGGCGACTGAAACCCTCAAAAAGAACAGATCTTCTGGAGATTTAAAAAAAAACACACACACACACACACACAGCAAAAGTTGAAAACTGAAATAGCAAGCTTGGAAAATAGAGTCAACCAAATGAAGGAAAGAATTAGTGATATTTAAGACAGATATCTAGAAATAAATCAGAAGGAAGAAGAGAGAAACTGAAGAATGAAAAATAATTAAAGAGAAATACAAGAACTAGCTTATACCATCAGGAGAGGAAACATATTTGCACATCGATGTTCATAGCAGCATCATTCATGGTGTCCAGGGCATGGAAGCAACGGAAAATGGTTGGCTAAAGAAGCTGTGGTACATATATACAATGGAATATTACTCAGCCATAAGAAGAGATGAAATACTGCCGTTTGCAACAACATGGATAGACTTACAGATAATTGTGCTAAGCAAAACAAGCCAGACAGAAAAAGTTGAAAATCACATGATATCACTTATATGTGGAATACAAATCTAAAGGCAACAAATGAACAGAACAAACAAAGAGAGACTTATGGACATGGACTATAGACTAGTGGTTACCAGAGGTTAGGAGGTGGGAGAGGAGGGGGTTAGTAAATAGGGTAAAAGTGGTCAAATATAGGAGGGTAGGGGAGGGTGAAGTGGGTAAAGGGAATCAAATATATGGTAGCTGAAGGAAACTGAACTTTGGGTGGTAAACACACAATAGAATATACAGATATCAAATTATAATGCATAGCTGAAAATTATACAATTGTATTAACCAATGTTATCCCAATAAACTTAATTTTAAAAATAATATTTATTAATGCTTCTACAATTCAGTTGAAAAGCACTCTGTTCATCACATTTATTTTCTAGGTACAAAAAAACCCTCAAAACCACCTTTTAATTATAACAAGAATGATAGGTTTAGAAGCCATTCTTTATAAAATTCTTGATTTTTTTATGTATTTATATAAAATATTTTGTATAATTATCCAGAATAGCATTGCCAGCTCATCAAGTTTTCAGTGGCAGAAGAGAAGGTGAGTAGATAGTTTTTGCTGAATTTGAAAGTAACAGCTCTGAACCGTAGCAAAGACAGAAGAAGGAATACCAGTTTCCCTTTAAGTCCAGCGGATAATTATTTGCTTACATGCGATGGTTAATTTTGTGTCAACTTAGCTAGAGCACTGTACCCAGATATTGGGCCAAACACGTCTACATGTTGATGTAAAGGTAATTTTTAGATAGGATTAACATCTAAGCTTCGAGAAAAGCAGATTCTTCATAATGTGGATGGGCCATCATATAATCAGTTGAAGGCCCTAAGAAAAAGACTGAGGCTCCCCAAGGAAGAGGAAATTCTGCCGGCAAACTGCCGTTGGACTTGAGCTGCAATACCAATACCAACTCTTCTCTGGGTCTCCACCCTACTTGCCTACCCTGAAGATTTTTGACTCGCCAACCTCCGCTGCTGGCTTTAAAAATGGAAGAAGGAGAATTCGGTTCAAAAATGGCATAGATGATAGAAGCTCTAGAGGTTCATCCCTCTGGAGACCAAATCAAAGTTTTCATGGCAACAAGGAACAAACAGCAAGGAAAAATCGTCTGGGATCTAGATGAATAATCCATACAACTAGGGAGAAATCCAAGAAATCACCTTGCAATGGGCAGAAGTAGGACGGGGCAAGGACGCAGGGCTGCCCTGTCTCAAGCAGCTGAGTGAGACGGGGGCTGCGGAGGCGGCAGCGGCGGACACCTCTTAAAGGGGCCGCTTCCGTGAGCGGATTTTCCCGGTGACGGACCTGCCATTTCGCTGTACGCAGGGGGCACCAAAGACTTCCAGGGAGACGTTGTTGGAGTGAGGGCCAGGTGAGACTCGCTCTGTACAGAAGAGCCAGCGGTACCCATTGTTCCTTGTTGAGCACCTCTCCCCGCTCAGCATGCAGACACAGTACCACCAGCGCTGAGACATCATCAAATTGGATAACAGAGGTTGCTCCACCCAGAGGATTCCCTGAAACCCCACCCCCCAACTTGCAGCCCCACCCAAGCCACATCCAAGTATAACCTCAGCAAGTCAGGTGCTCCTTGTTGAGCAGCTTCTAGACTCGCACTGGATGCAGCTGGCCTTGGTTTCTGGTGCGGCCTTTGGAGGCAACTATAAGCACAGCATCTGTGGGTTGCTTGCTGAGTTAACAGGTGGCCCATAGGGGCAGAGGCTTGGGATAAATTTGGCCTGCAGCTGAACCCCTCTCAGGACTGGGCCACTGGACACCTACTTCACAAATCCACACTATAAGACCAGGAGTCTTAGGAGCTTTGCTTAGTACATAGAAATAGACATAGAAAGGCAACCACAATGGGAAGACAAAGAAGCAGAAATCCATATGAGAGAAGAGAACAGAGATCCAGAAATAATGGAGTCAAGTAATCTAACAGATGCAGAGTTCAAAACTGGTTATAAAGATACTCAATGAACTTTTAAGAAGTGTAGATAAATTCAGTACAACTTCAACAAAGAGATAAAAAAAAAAACATAAAAATGGAAATGGAAATTATAAAAAGAAAACCAGTCTGAAATGAAGAACACATACATTATCTGAGATGAGAAGTATATTAAATGGAATAAACAAATAAAGAAGAGGATCAAATGGCCTATATAGAGGATGGAAAGCCAAGGACACTTAATCAGAATGGCAAGAAAAAAGAAGACTATAATAATGATTTAAGGAGCCTATGGGACACTATTAAAGGTTAAAATATCCATGTCATAGGTGTACTGGAAGGAAAACAAGATGTTGAAGAGCTATTTGAAGAAATAATGTGGAAACTTTCCTTAACCTGGTGAAGGAAATAGACATAAAACCCTAGGAAGCTCAGAGAGTCCCAAAAACCAGGAACTCAAGGAGGGCCACACCAAGACACATTATAATTAAAATGCCAAAGGTTAAATACAAAGAGACAATCTTAAAAGCATTAAGAGAAAAGCAGTTAGTTACCTTCAGGGGAGTACCCATAAGATTGGCAGCTCATTTCTCAAAAGAAACTATGCAGGACAGAAGGGCTTAGCATGAAATATTCAACATGATGAAAACCCAGGATCTACAACCAAGAACATTTTATCCAGCAAAGCTATCACTTAGAGTTGAAGGACAGATAAAGAGCTTCCCAGACAAAAATAAGCTAAAGTAATTTATCAACACCAAGCCAGTATAGTACAGGAACTATTGGAGGTTCTTCTTTAAGAAGAAAAACATTTATCAAAAACAGGTATAAAGAATGGTAATAACTACATTCCTAACAACGAATACCTCGAATGGAAAAGAATTAAATGCTCCAACCAAAAAATAGAGTGGCTAAATGGATAAGAAAACAAGACCGCTACATATGCTGCCTACAAGAGACTCACTTCAGATTAAAAGACACACAGAGAATGAAAGGAAGGGGATGGAAAAAGATATTACTTTGATGGACCTGGAAGGTATTTAAATCAGAGAAAGATAAACACTATGTGATTTCACATATATGTAGAATCTAAGCAATAAAAAGAAACTAATCAAAAACAGACTCACAAATATAGTGGACAATTTGGTGATGGACAGAGAAGAGGGGGTTTGGTGGGGCTGGAACAATGGGGTGAAGGGTTAAAGAAGTGCAAACTAGTAATTAATGGATGGCCACGGGATGGGAAGTACGACATAAGGAATGCAGTTGGCATTAATATGTTGGCTAGGTGGAGGGTCAGGGGAGGGAGGGGGCAATTGAGGGGATCATTTTATGAACTATATAGATGTCCAACTAATGTACTGTATACTTGAAACTAATTAAGTTTTTAAAAGAAAAAAAATGGAAGGAAGGAGACATGAGTCAATGAATGTGGCCTCTAGAAGCTAGAAAAGAACTATGACCCTCAACTAAAATACTGACCTTGAGGGGGAAACTGACCTGTATGACCACAGATACCTCTATGATGTGGTTTTTCAGGAATGTATTGTAGGTGAAACAAGGACTACCTGTACTGTTACAGGAAGTACAAACAACATTAACCAGCATTTGAGTGAACTCTGAAATGTACTTTGCAACCAACCACTGGATCAGGGTACCAGACAAATAATCATTTCAATGGAACTTGAGAAAGAGCACTAAATTGAATTTAATTTTGTTCCCTGACTTATCTTTGTTTATGACTCTACAGAGGGCTAATTGTTTTCTTCAATCCCATGACAAAAGAATTGGAAGGGACAGGAAGAGTAGGAACAACTTGGTTCTCAGTGAACTCTCAATAAATGATTGTTGGAGTGTGTGTGTGTGTGTGTGTGTGTGTGTGTGTGTGTGTGTCTCCTTTTGGTTCTGTTTCTCTGAAGAATTCTACTATAATAAATTTCCTAGACATAGAAGAAGAGTCACCCCCATCCCATCCTGCCCTTATCTAAAGTCTTCTGATTCAGGAAGGTCTAGCCTCAGCCCGAGGGTTCATCCACTCAATAATGAATGCAAATAAAAGGAATCTACAGACTATAAAGTATATGCACAAGTTTGCTAACATAACAACAAGTGTTATTATCTCTATCATCATTTTAGACATTCCATTTGAAATACTAAATACAACCAGATATGCTCAATATTATATAAGATGAAAGTCTGGACTCTCCAAGAGGAGGCAGACCACAAAGGGCAGGATGATATTGTATTCTGCTTCCACAACCCACCAGCTCAGCCACACATCAGATTATTAAAATTACTCCTGGGAAAGAACAGAATTCGTTGATTATGCATTCATCCCACATAGCTCTTGGCTCTAGCAATTCTCTACTCCTCCAGAGACCTCTCATCTTCCTCTTCATCTACATTATCCAGAAAAGAAAAAAAGCCAGCTGTCAGAAGGAGTGATCTTTTTAGCACTTTTCCAATCAAAACCAGACTTTGCTGACTTCCTAGAATAAATCCTGCCTAGTCTCCAAAAAGCTTATCATGGCTTTTCAGTGCGCTAGCTCCACCTAGTGACTACTTGATAGAATGCACTCACACTTTCTCAGTTTTGATCAAGTTTACAGAATTTACAACTAAATATTAGACAATGTACTTTAAATGGCCAGACCTAGATTTCAATTCCAGAGATTTCCAGTGAACATTTACATTGCTCATTTTAGTAGTTCCTAGCATAAGTTTAATAATATGGACCCTGGGTTCAAATACCTCTGAGTTCAAATACCTGCTCTATTTCATACCACTTTTTCCTGTGTGACTTTGGACATGTCATTGACCATATTTAAGCTTTACTTTTGTAAATAGCAGGATAATTCTTATCTAAGCTTAGTTAGGTAAATTTTAATACCTGATAAGAATCTCCTAATAATTATAATAGCCAGATAGTAGAGCGCTTAATAGACTACTTGGCCCTTAATAAACAATAACAAATCAAATATACCAATGGCCTTTGCACAAGTCTAGAAAAAAATAATCCTAAAACTTATATGGAAGCACATAAGACCCTGAATACCAATGCAATCTTGAGAAAGGAGAACAAAGTTGGAGGTGATCATGCTCCCTGATTTCAAACTATACTATAAAACTAATAGTAATAATAATCAAAATGGTATGGTACTGGCACAAAAAAAAAAAAAAACACATAGATCAAGGGAACAGAATAGAGAGCCCAGAAACAAACCCATGTTTATAGTCAATAAATTTACAACTAAGGATATAAGAATACACAATGGGGGAAAGACAGTCTCTTCAATAAATGGGTTTGAATGTTGGATATATAACGAGAAAAAAATTGGACCACTTTCATATAACACATACAAAAAGAAACTCAAAACGGATTAAAGACTTAAATGTAAGACCCGAAACCATAAAACTCTTGGGAAAAAGCACAGGCAATAAATACTGGTCTTAGCAACATTTTTTTGGCTATGTCTCCTTGGGCAAGAGCAATAAAACCAAAAATAAACAAACGGACTGCAGCAAACAAAAATCTTTTGCACAGTGAAGGAAACCATCAACAGGATGAAAAGACAACCTATCGAATGGAAGAAGATACTTGCAAGTGAAACAGCTTACAAAGGGTTAATATCCAAACTCTATAAAGAACTCATACAACTCAACCTCATATAAAACAAACAATTCAATTTTTAAAAAATGGGCAGAGGACCTCACTAGACGTACCTCCAGAGAAGACATGTAGATGGCCAACAGATACACTAATCATCAGGGAAACGAAAATCAAAACCAAGATGAGATATCACCTCATACCTGTCAGAATGGCTATTATCAAAAAGTCAACAAATAACAAGAGCTTGCGAGGATATAGAGGAAAGGGAACCCTCATGCACTGTTGGTGGGATTGTAAACTGGTGCTGCCACTACAGAAAACAGAATGGAGCTTCCTCAAAAAATTAAAAACAGAAGTACCATACAACCCAGCAATTTCACTTCTGGGTATTTACCTGAAGAAAACAAAAACACTAATTCAAAAAAATATATGCACCCTTATCTTCATAACAGTATTATTTACAATAGGTAAGATATAAAGCAACCTAAGTGTCCATTGATAGATGAATGAATGAAGATGTGGTATAAAAATACAGTGGAATATTACTCAGCCGTAAAAAATGAAATCTTGCCATTTGCAACAACATGGATGGATCTAGAGGGTATTATGCTAAGTGAAATAAGTCAGAGAAAGACAAATACCATATAATTTCACTTATATGTAAAATCTAAAAATACAAAACAAATGAAAAAAGAAAAACAGATTCATAGATATAGAAAACTAACTGATGGTTGCCATAGAGGAGGGATGAGGTGGAAAAGGTAAAGGGTATTGAGAGCCATGAACTTCCAGTTATAAAATAAGTCACGGGAATGTAATGTACAGCATTAGGAATATAGTCAATAATACCATAACTCTATCTGGTGACAGATGGTTACTAGACTTATCATGGTGATCACTTCATAAGGCATAAAAACGTCAAATCATTATGTTAGACCCCTGAAACTAACATAATAGTGTGTGTCAATTCTGCTTTAATAAAAATAACAACAATAAATCATAGCTATTTCTATTATTAGCTACTACTTAGAGGACTTCTATAGAATATCCATTTCTCTATGAATTGCTATTCCCTGCTCTTCTAACTGAACCAAGCAGAAGATAATGATCAATTTTTAAATGCCTACATTAGCACAGTTTGTGTTTGATAGATGCAGATTTCCCTGCAGGAATTATACATTCTTAATTATGCTGCTGCCTAGATTAAATAGTCAAATGATTCAAGAAAGGCACTTAATATTTTTATTAAATGTGTGTCACACCTGTTCCTTTTTTGATACTGGAATAGAAGTTTGAAGTTCATTCTTAGATCTGTGACCTTGAGAATGTGACCTTTTCAATTATCCCTAATATCCATTCTAGAAATAAATTTTCAACAAAAAAAAAACCTTCTTAATAAATGGGGAGGATTTTTTAAAGTACAACTATTTATTGTTAATTGGCCCTAACATACCTTTGATCAATTTCACAACCATGTCTTAATTCCAGGATCCCTTAGTTTGAAGTACTGTTAATCAAAAGTACCCAGCCTTGCTCTCAGCCCCTTTCTTGCTTTTCTTTGATTCCTTAGAAGTGTGTATTTTATATCTGATCCCATCTCTCTATCTTTGGTTCTAGATATTTTTTTTCCCATTAAGACTTCTTTATGATACAGACAAGAAAGCATTGGACTAGGAGCCATAGAATTTGTAAGCTAATTTCAGCTGAATCCATTAAACTCATGAGGCACATACAAGTCACATCCTAAGTCTCAGTTTCTGCATCTGAAAAGTGGGAATACCCACCCATCTTACCCTACAGAATTATGAAGAATATAATTAATTAGTGTAACTAAAAGATCTTCTTACATTATAAGTTACTATACAAATACAAATTAGTGCTTCCAGCCCAGGATGAGAATTACTATTCCATCCAAATGCATTCCCAATCCTTTCAGCATGAAAACCCTTATATAGCTGTAATTGTCTTTGTACTATCTATTGATTAAGAAAATACAAGCTTTAATTTGGATATCAAGTTCTTTACAGTAATTCCAAGGCTTCTCAGAGGGTCATGGTCACACACCTAGAACCACTGCCTAAAGCAACAGGAGATCAAACAAGGGTGACGCATTGGGTTGCTTTCTTCTTGTTTTCAAATTCCTCTAAACCAATACTTTCTTTTCCTAATGTCCTCTACTACTTGCTCTGACTCCAGGCCCCCTGTTCTCTTTGCTGATTCCTAGGAGCCTAAGTCCATCTGTCATATCTTTCATAACTAGCAATTTTAATCTCTTAACCATCAATCATAGTTAAGCCTATACCGAAAGGCATACACATCAATAGCAGAAAATAAAATTGTTATCACACAGGAGAATGGAAAGATGTGAGTCCAAAATACTAGTTAAAAGTACAAAAACACTCCTCTCCCCCAACCTTTGAGTTATTAATCATCTTGAAGTTGCAATACTAAGACATCTGTTGGATAAAAGAACAGATTAGAGGGAGGCAAGGAAATGTGCCAAGACCTGAGGCAGATGCTTCCTCTTACTTAGATTTGGACCTAGTAGCAATGCTACATGTTCTTACACTTTTTCACAGATTTAATTTTTAACAGCACATTTCCCTAATATATTAAAACTCCAGCAGAGGTGGACCTTGAGCAGGAGTCCCAGGCATTATTGGACCACTTCACTAATTCACTCAGAAGCATTAGTTGAGAGCCTACTCAATTAGCCCTAAGTTATTCTAGGACTGGAGATTTAGAGGTAAAAGACAATTTCTGCTCCCAAAGGGTTTTCTGTCTACTTAGTAGTTTACAGTAAGATGGCTTCAATTCAGTGGTGAATCCCAGGTGTCCTGGAGCACATGGGTCAGCACCTAGATCAGGGATGAGAGGAAATCCAAAGTGACCTTCTAGAGAAGGTGAGATCCAAAGTAAGATTTAAAATATAAACATAAACTCATCAGGCAAGAAAGAGATAACTTATTCTCAGTTAACTATGAAGGTTCAGAGATTTGAAAAGAACTTGAACATAAAATGCATATGGGGGGAGCTAAGAGGAGAAAGAATCCCTGAAGGTGTTTTAATGAAGGGCTTACTGTGCCCAGCTGATGAGTTTATATTGTGTCTGAAAGCAATGGAAGCTACCAAAGGACTTTAAGTGGGAAGAGCAGCATGATGGGATTTGACCAAAATACATCAAGTTCAGTCATTCTGGCATCCATATTCCCCTTACACTTCTTCAATCCAATCAGGATGTTACCATATTCTCCTGATTCTTATCCAAGCCTTTGCCAGTCTTCAGCCTCCTACTCATCCAATCCACCCCCTACACTTTCCAGAGCAGTCTTTCCAAAGTACAATCAATCATGTTATTCTCTTGCTCTAAGCCCTGAAATGGAACCCATGCCTAACTTCCCACACTCATTTTGCCACCAGTCACCCTCCTCATATCTTAATCTCTGGCCAACCTGACTACTTCTACCTCTCCAACATGCTATGCTGTTTTATGTCTCTTCTATAATTGTTTTTATCCCTAATGCCTCAGACACCCTTCCTCCACTGTCTTGCTCATGGATTTTTGCTTATTTTTTAAAATCCAGATTATTGCTGCCTCTTATATAAAATCTGCCCCCATGTGCCTACGCACCTTCTCCTTTGTGCCAATGCCATTCTTTGCAAAAGCTTCTGTTAGCGCATTTATTCTAGGGACTAGTCTCTATTGCTTGTTCAACCACACTCCACTTTTGTCCCATAGCTCCTTGAGGAAGAGATAGAACCTTTCTGCCTTTGCATCCCCAGTGTTTGGGGCTTAGTTAAGTGTTCCATATAGAATCAGTAAAGGAATAAGTCAATGAATGGATATTCCTTGTCAGAGATAAAAGAAAGATGTCCCAAGCATGCTATAGAAGAGAAATTTCCTGAATTCTAAGAAGGTAGCCATACACTAGAAAAAGTCCAAAGTTATCTTGGTTAATATGGAAGAATACTACAGACAATTTCTCTATGTTCTACTTCCCAATGTCTCTTTTATGAAGACTGTACATTCATGGAAATGCATAGATAGACAAAGGCTGTGTAGCAATATTCTTCTCATACATGAGAAACTTTCCAAGTATATAGATATGTGTATAACAAGAGAAAATGTGTATTAACTTACCTCCTTTTTCTACAAATCTATCTGAATATTTTTGCAGCCATAAAACTATCTAACATGCTCCATTGAAATAATGAGGAAAAAAAAAGAGCCCAAACGTATAGAGGTATTTCCTTTTCTACAAAACATGTTCCAAAAGATTCCGTTTTTGGTAATCTACACCTAAGTAATATCAAGGCATTTGTGAAAAGTGTGACTATTATTGAAAATTGAACTTGAGGAACAGGGTAAAAGTCTCACCAAAAAATGCCATGATGTGAAAATAGTAGTGTCACAGGTCCTAAAGGATCATATCCCCTGGACTCTTGCCTCCATGTTAACCAGTAGGGATTAAAATGAAGAATCACAGGGAATTCTCTGATATTTGACTTGCATGTGATCCCATTGTTAAGGTACCACGCTGAGGCTAGGGTAAGTTTCAATAATGGTGAGTGAATCCCCATGATTCCGGTAGAATAGGAGTTTGGAATTAGAATTAATTTGAAGTATATTAAGGAGCCAAAGGTAAAAACAAATTAAATATCCATCAATAGAGAGCTGGCAAAATAGAATTTATAGTAGATTGAACTATTGGTCCCAATTCTACTCCTTGTAGTAATGTTATACATCCATGACCTTGCCATGACCTAAAGGTAGATGAGGTATACTTCCTTACTTCTTGACTATGGGCTTGGCCATGTAAATTGCATTGATCAATGAGACGTTAGCAGATATGGTGTAAGCAGAGGCTTGACATGAGCTTAAATGAGTAACCCTGTTTACTAGTGCACTTGTCATCACTATAACAACATAGCTTGTTTATCCACTGCCCCTCCATGTGGAGCAACATTGCCTCAGTTGGTCTGCAGACCTGCAGTCTAAAGAGGAGCCACCCAAATCTCTCCGTGCAAGGACTGAAATAAATGTATGCTTAAATGCATGAGAGAAATAAATGTTCATTGTTATATACTGCTGATATTTTGTGATTATTTGTTACCTAGAAAAAGCTGACTGATGCATTACTCATCCCATAAAATGGAATATTCTCTAGCTATTAAGTGAATGATATAGACGAATCTCGAGGATATACCATTAAGTAAAAATAACAAGGTACAGAGCAGTACGTATAATATGCTATCATTTGTGGGGAAGAATAAGAACACATATTTCTATATTTGTTTGAATAATTCTAGAATGTCTTGAGAAGGATGCATAGGTTGCTAACTGTAATTGTTCTCAGAGAAGAAAACTGGGAAGGCTAAGGGACAGAAGTGAGAGTGACCAACCAGTAGAAAAGTATTTCAGTATTTAATAACCAGTATAGTTGGCCTGGTGCATATCAGCTGAGCATCCATCCTGGACAGACACAGCCTAGAAATAGCTTAGACCTCTCCTTTCATAGTTTTCAGTATGGTCTATCCAGAAATTGAAATTGTTTCAAGGTGTTCAAGAGAGCTGGATTTTGTTGAGTTGATGGGGATCAGAATGGAGGAATGCAGCGGGGAGAAAAAGGAAATGTGTGTTGAAATGAGTTTGCCATCTATATATTTTTAACAATCTGCCTCCTTTATTCTGTTTTTCTCCCTCGCCAGCAATACCATTCCTAAATTTGACCTCATTATAGCCCACAGTATGTAAATCACTGATTCAACTGCTTAGGATAAACATATAGAAAAAGGACAAGATGGATAGAAATACTGTAATACAAAAGATTTTTCTCACTATGTGGGAAGAACTGTATATTTTTTCCATATTTCACACAACCCAAGAAACACTGTTAGTATAAATGCATATTACCATGGAAACTAGATGTCATCATTAGCATCATCAACATTCACTAAATGTCTATAAGGTATTGTTCTGAGTTGCTTCCTACTTGCACTAGAAAAGAAAGCTATGATTTGCTATGAACAGATTTCTAACTCAAAGGACCTCTGGAATAACACATGTTTGGTAAGAAAGGAATGAACTTTTTATCATTCATCACTGTTAGGTTCTAGGGATAGAGAGATTAATAAGACTCAGTTCCTATCCACAAATAGATCAGTCTGGGGTAAGGGGACAGATGCATAACTGATTATGAGACTATGTGGAAATGCAGTGATAATGATATAGTCAGAGAATTATGCATAATCCCCAAAGCAATCAAATGCTGACACTAGAAGAAGCATATGCTTACTCAAGAAAAAACAATCTGTTTGTATATATATTTCTTCCCTCATTATTTATCCCTAAACATAATGTTTTAAGTTTTATAATGCATAGGGGAGAAGACTCCCTTTGTCTTCTCCCTAAATTCTTCTCACCGTTCATAGTTTTGACGTTAATCAGTGAAATCTCCTGTTCGAATGCAGAGCTCCTATAAAGACGGTAAAGACTGGGATTGCTATTTCTACAAGCTGCTAAGTCAAAGAACATATGAATAATTTAGACTCCACCAACTGCCAATGATCCTGTGTTCCAAAACTCCAGATCTAAGGAGCCAATGATGGGCAGGGTCCCTGGGACAGATAATATGGTGCCCGGGAGAGTGATTAATCTTTACTTCCTCCGCGTTGTCAACAAGCCCTAATGCAAACTGCCAATTGCATCTGCAATACTCATGTATTGCCCTCTGGGGCCCCACATGTTGCCAATGGTCCACTTGTTACTTCTTGTTGGGCTCCATGGTATAGGCAACTGCCTAAGCTTCTACACCCAATTTGTACCATCCATCAAAGACTATACTTTGCCCGTCAGCCTTTTTCCTCTCTCCTTCAAGTGTCTGCTCTTCCAGGAGAATATAGAGTTCTAATATTCCAGTATAAGAGCAGGATTCTCTAAAGAAGTCAAAATAAGAGCAATCAGGCTTGACACATACAGTGGCCAAGGACATGGAGTGTAGCATCCTAATCCACCCCAAAGGGTCCTGGAGTTCTTAAAGAGCTTCAATCCTAAATAGATCATGGCCTTCTGAAGGGTTAACACTGTCTCCCTCCTAAGCTATAGCACAGTGATGTTTATGAGGCATCTAACGGTCACTCTCAGTTTCATAAGGAGAAGGAGTAATTAAAGGAGTTCGCAGATTGCATGTAGGAAATTTAGGGACAAAATCATTATTGGGCTGACTGAAGGATTTCTTGCATGTCAGCCTCTGCAGCCACTATTATGCTCAATACATGTTCTTTTATGATCATAAATGTTCATTTCCCTTCTCTAACATATGTTCATTTCCCTTCTTTAATCCAGCCTCTAATTATTTGCCTCCTTCTCTAAGGCTTGTACACATGATCCAATCTCCTTCCACCAATAACTGTCCCTCAACCTTGGACATCCCTCAATCCACTGTCCTCTCTTTCTCTGATGCCTGCACATTCTACCCATTCTCACAGCCTCTGCCAGGTAACTCTCCCAATTTTATCTGAGTGTGAACATTGCTACCTGTACACAGGAAACTTCAGTTTCCAGGCTGCACTGTAGGGACAAGAAACCCAAGCAGACTCAGATACATTATATGTGCTAAGCACTGGGAATATAATGATAAATAAGATTCTATATTCAAAATACCAATTACTTCATCCCTGTCTCCACATCTCCTATAAGAGAACATGCCCATTCTCCTTCTCTAAGAATCTATTCCCATAATCTCTCCTTAGGGTTCAGCTGTTACATGTCTCTTGCCCTCTCGGCCTCAGCTAACTGGTCCAAAGATACTAATTGGACCCATCTGCATCAATCTGATTTTCTCTTCTGGGATTTTGGAACTGGCAAATATGGACCCAAATTAGTCTTGTTTGTGTTTGTTTGGCTAAAAATCCCTTATAAAGCCAAGGCTGCAGCAGAAATAACTGGCTTCTGTGCTCTGAGAAACAGAAAACAAATGGAAAAGCAGCATAAGGTAGGCCTGAAGAAAGGCATAGGGAAAGAAAGCCTTTGTCAAGATGACTCTGGCTACAAGTAACAGAAAATCTCAACTCCACAACTCGTAAACACTAAGAAAATGCATGACTTTATATATTAGTCTACTACGGTTGCCATAACAAAATACCACAAGCTGGATGGCTAAAAAAAAAAAAAGAAGTTTATTTCTCGCAGTCCTGGAGGCTGGAAGTCAAGATCACCTATTGATAAGTTAGGTTCCTCCCGAGGCCTCTCTCTTCAGTGTGCAAAAGGGCTTCTTCTCTCTATGTTTTCACATGGCCTTTCCTCTGTGCACGTATATCCCTGGTATTTCTCCTTCTTCAAAGGACAGTTATATTGGATTAGGGCCCACCCTTATGACCTCATTTAACTTTAATTACCTCTATAAAGACCCTATCTCCAAATACAGTCACATTCTAAGATACTAGAAGTTAGAATTTCAACATATGAATATGTTGATTCCCCTGGGCATTTCAGAGCCTGGCACTGGGTACTACAGAGTGTATTGTGGTTAGGAAATGTAATGGAGACCTGATTTGTGGTAGATATGGGTCAGTCCATAACACCTTATATAACAAGGAGTCCTCTTAATTTACGCTCCAGAAACAGATCAATGACATAATCAAGTTCTTAGATGTCTGCTCCTCATTTGGCATCAGGTTCATCCTGAGGCTGGTTTCCCTTGTAGTTGAAAGATGACAATTGAGATTATAAGCTTTCTTTTTAAATCTGGCAATATAGAAAGGTAAGTTCTCTACCAAATATGGAATATAAATTCCTACTTCAATCTGTTAGGCAAACTTAGATCACCATGCTTACCACTGGACCAACAGTAGCCAGAGGAATGTCATCTGTTGATTGGCTAATGAAGATTTACCCCTCTAGAATTAGAAGGGGAAAGGATGGTTATCTGAACATATTCAAAAATTTGTTATGGAGGGAGAGTGGGGAGTGGATGCTGGGTGGATTTGCTGCCAAAGCTAAAGCCATGAGAAGGAAACCCTCATGGGGACAAGAAAGACAGGGAGAAACCTGTGTCACACCCCTTACCTGCCAGCATTACCTTTCTTCCCCTTCATCTCTCTCCATCCACGTATCTCACAATAAATCAACATGGAGGGGGGAAAAGTCAAATTACACTTTTCATACTTTTTCTTTCCCCTCTCCTTCCACAGTCCTCTATCCACTAACTTACCAACAGTCTACAGAGCACCACCAAGGGACCACAAAGACATCTTTTCTCCCCACACACAACAGGATGCGGTCCCAACTTGTATTGTTGAAAACATTAGAAAACAAACTTGATGTTTCAAAACATGTGTTCTTCAGAACTTTTCAAAGCTCTTGCCCAAACTCATAATAAATAACAGAAAAAGCCACATTTTGGATCACTGACCCTCAGTTCTTTTGATGGTCGGTTCAGATCTCTTCCCTCTTAATGACACTCAACATTTGGTTGTATATAAACTAGACTCTTGGTTTTAGGAAAGAGAATCTATATAAACCAGCTTTTCTTCTGCCATAAAGAGGCAGTTGTTAACAATTCACAGGATATTTATACTGAAAATATTAACATATAAAATTAGGTTCCCTATGTGAGAACATATATTATTAGACTTAGAAATTTTTCTTTCTTTTTGAGTGAAAATTCCAATAATCCCTGAATTTGTGTATATGTGAGAACTTTCCCACATTGCTTCCGGGTATTGGCTACCGATTAACTTTTCAGATTACTTTTGAGTCAATGCAGAATAAAAGGCTTTGTCTTTTCTGAGCGTTTGTAGCAATAAAATGTGTACTTTGTGTATTTAACGGGGTGTAAATGGAAGGATAGCGTGACAGAAGGTGTGAATTTGCAAATATCTGAGATCACATTGCTCTGTGCTCGAAGAAGCACAGCGTGGGTTTGTGGGAAACTAACATGGATTAGCGTCTGGATGGAAATGGAAATATCGAGGTAGGTGGTTTTCAACTGGGTCAGTATACATGTCTTCATCCTTTAGAAGGAGGCAAGTTGCTTTTCAGCTTCCTGGTGACGTCAGTACAGCCTGTTGAAAGCTATGTAGCTTCTCACGCATCAGCTTCTGATTTCTACCCCAGGAACTCCTTTCTTTCAGCTTCCCTTGCCTGAGAATTCCCTGCCTACTCCTTTTACTTCCACCTCAGTGAGGTCAAAACCCTGCCCTGCGTCTTACATGGCCCTAGAGAAGACTTCGCTTTTTAGAAACTAGTGGGAACAATAGTTAAGGGGAGGGATGAGAGATGTGTGACCAATACTTTCCTCCCCGCTCCTGACCCATATCTACCACAAATCAGGTCTCCATTACATTTCCTAACCACAATACACTCTGTAGTACCCAGTGCCAGGCTCTGAAATGCCCAGGGGAATCCTAGGTCCGGTTCTCCTCTGAGTGCAAACGAATGTCATCACAGTCCTTTCTTTACCTGAAGACTCACTCTTAAATCTCTCCTACTTGATCTAAGTAAAAAAGAAAAAAGTGAGAATACAGGAGAAAAGGGGACGGGGTGTTTTAACTTACCATTTGTTTTTTGTTGTTGTTGTCGTGAAAACAACATTAAAATAAAAATCATTAAAACACACACACACACACACACACACACACACACACACACACACAGTGCCTCTGGATCAAATAAGTAGGGAGAAGGTTTTAGATTTTTGGCCTACGTTCTGTCTCTTTCTGTGCAGTAGTAAGCAGGTGAAAGGTGTGATACTAGTGGAAGAGGAAAGCACGTGGGACAGTCCTGACTCCTCAGAAGAAAGTTACAGACTGAAAGCTACCACCGGTTTATAACAGCAACTGGCCTAAAACAGCTATTGGGAGTGAGTTCCCAGGAGTCATTATCTACTGGGTTATAATATAAAATCCTGGTAATGCCATCCTCTTTGCTACTGCTCAGTTTGGAAACTGACTAATGACCAAATTCTGGTCAATGAACATAAAGGGAAGTTTGCTGTGGGAATTCTGGGAATTTTTTCCTATGTTTTGCTACCAGCTTAGAAATGAGGTCAATACCTAGTATAGCAGGGCATAAAAATTGAGCCTCTGGGACCTTATTAAAATGATTAAGCCAATGGGATAGCACTTCCCTGAACTTACTGTTATATGTGAGATAATAAGATTTATTATTTAAGACCTCGAAAGGCATCCTGACTAATATATCCTCCTTTCTCATAGTTCCCTGGACCTTTCACCACATTCACCTCCTGCCTTGCCACAGCCATAAGAGCTCCCACCAGTGAGTTACAGTTGGAGAGTATCTCTTACTATGTCCCCAGAGATGAAGCAGGGTATAAAAGGAAGTCCCAGGGCTACATCAGGGGACACAATGTTGTACATAAAAGCCAAGTTCAGTTGTAGTAATAATAGTACAACTATATGTCAAGTGCAGTACTAACAAAACAAACTTAATTACTATTAGATAACATAGTTTCCATAGAAAATGGATGTTCAGTTTGAAACAATGGATTTAGAGAATACAACACATGATTGTATACGTATTCTAGTTTTAAATGAAATCCTTAAATGAAGAATAACTTGGCCTGATCTAGATGTTTGAAGACTGTTATCCTAATATCAGGGACTTAAAAAAACACGTATTTGACTCCATGCCACTCCTTAGGCAGGGCTTCACTTGGCCAGTGTGTATACATGTGTACATGTGAGGGAAGAGGCTGGAAAGAAGGGGGAGCAGAGGCTAATCTCATGGTGTCCCCCTATACTCCAGTGCAGTTATTCAGGCAAAATACGGTTAAAAGAAACATTTAGGGCTGTCTTAAATATTAAAGAGTCACAAAAGAACAACTGTTCCCTCTTAAGGGTCCATCTCCCAATACTGACATGATAAAAGAGATGAATATCAGCTAATTGCATGTGTATGAATCTTAGATATATCTTTAGATCCAGGTAGAAAAATCCTTTTCCTCTTTGCCTGTCCTGTCCTTGACCAGTATAGCAGTGCCTATGAGTGGGAGGGACAGTTATCAGTCTATAAAGAGTGGAACAAATGGGAAATAAGAAAATTTTCCCATAGTCCTCATGACAAGGATTTCCCCTCTGATTAAATTACTAGACAGTATAAAATGTCTTAACAATCTTGGTATTCCTACACCCCTTACCCCAATGTGATAATAATAGCTACCTTTAACTAAACACATGTCAGGCACATTTTTTACATGATCTCATTTAATTCTCATACCAACACTTAACATAGACTTTATTGTTCTTGCTTTCATTATGCAGAAATAGAGGAGCAATTTGTTTCATTAACTTGATCAAGAACACAGAAAATGTTAAAGTCAAGTTTGAAACCCATCTAAACAATCTCAAAGTCCATGCCTTTACTAGGCATCTGTGACAAGGGTGCTCAAGATCACCCTCAGGTTCAATGATTCACTATAGAATTCACATAACTTAGAAAAGCTGTTATACTCATGGTTACTGTCTATTACAATGATAGGCTACAGACTAAAACCAATAAAGATAACAGGTGCATCAGGTCAAGTCCAAGGGAGATCAGGAATAAGCTTCTAGTTTTCTTTTCCCAGTGGAGTCATATAAGCACTTATAGACAGTTGCTTCTCCAGCAACAGTGTATGACAACAAGTGTGAAATACACCAACCAGGGAAGCTCACCTGAGCTTGGGGTCCGGGGTTCTATTAGGGATGAGTCACATCAGCATAGAGAGCACTCGTGACCTTATTCAGTCTCCAGTCCCTCCAGAAGTCAAACCAATCCAGCATGGCCCATGGCCCCCACCATAAATCACATTGTTAGCATAAACTATCTATCTAGAGTGGCTCAAATGTTTGATTGATTGACTTGAATATCACTTTGGAATCACTTTATATTTCCAGGGCCATAGTCAGCAGTCTGGACAACTATATTTCAGGGTCATTGCAATTCTTTGCCATTTACAAGTCAAAAGACACAAGTGAATTTTAAATAGATATTGGAGTCTTCTGAGTACCAACTAATTGAGAAGAAAATAAAACATTACATCAAAAACAAGAATATATTTAGATGGATAATACAAGAGAAAAGAAAATGTAGTTAAATATTCTTTGAAAACAATTATGCTTTTTAAGAATTGTAAGGTACTCTGAACCTTCAAGATATATGACTTATGGACTTAAATAGGCTTCAGTTTCCTCATTTATGAAAAATAATAAAAATTATACATGTATATACTCACATACCTTGTTGAATTTTTGCTCATTAAACTGTGCAATATTTACTGACAGCCTACCAATCACTGAACTAGGCTATGAGAAATTCAGTAAACACGCTCCCTGCTCTTATGGAACTTAGTCTTCTGGGAAAGACGGAAATCAATTAATTGATCATGTTGACACTTAATTACAAATTTAAACGTGTGCTCCAATTGAAGGAACATGGTTGCGTTAAAGTATATACCAATGATTTAAATTGGGGCAGGAGGGCATGTCAGAGAAGACTTTCCGGAGCTGAGATCTAAAGGAAAAGAAAGAGCTGGCTAACCCAGGAGAAGGGATGGGCAGGAAGGCAGCATTCCAGGCAGTGGGAACAGCGAAGAGACATGACAAATACACAGTGGCTAAAAAGAAGGTAAAGAGGCCGTAGGAGAGAGTGAAGGACAACAGCCTCACAAGAAAATGAATCTGGAGAGGGAGCAGGGCCAGAATGTTCAGGTTGATAGAGAATGTTGGTCTTAAGAGCAATAGGAAGTTTTAGGATTTTAAGCAGAGAAGAGACTAATTAGAGTTCTAGTTTTACAAAATCATATTGACTATAGTTGGAAGAGATGTTGGGATTGGGGAGGGGAAGAGATGTTGGCTGGGAAAAATGGATGCAAGAAGATGAGATAATAATAGGTAAGTGCCAGGAAAATTAACAAAAAAATATATAAAGAAGAAAAGAAAATGAAACTAACATTAACTAAATATTTGCTATGTGTTAGATGTTTATATGTATCAGCTGGAACATCAGCCCTCAGTCTGACGCCAACACTCACATTTTTCACATATCCAACTATGTACCCTCAGCAAGTACTACAGGAATCCAATTTTTAAACGAGAAGGATCAAGTGCTCAGTGACCTCATCAATTAATGTATATAATATGTTAAATTTTGACATAACATAGGGAAGGGACAGAAAAAAAAAACAAAGAAAAATATTCTAGATGGGGTTTCCTAAAGGAAATGGTTCTTAACCTAATTTATTTGAGTGAGGTGATGGGTCAAAAATACTTTGTGGGTTAGTAGTTACTCATAAATTTTAATGAATGTGCTTCCATTAAAAAAAAAGAAGAAGAAGAAGAAGAAAAGAAAAAGAAAACCAAATAAAAATTAAAATCCTAGCTCAGTTTCTCAAATGTAAGCTAAAATGGCCCATCAGAGCTATTCCACACTGGGCTAAAAAGGCTAGGCCTTTATACTCCCACCTTGATGTGGGCTGCCTGGGTGACCTTGGCTGAGGCAGTTCTTTACAGATGAAGTGATCTCTGAAGATACTGCCAGCTGAAGCTGTCCACTAATGACACTCCTAGTAGTTGGAGCAACAAGTCCTTCATTGGAGGGGGTTCTGAGCAACATATGTTGCCCATTATGCTCCCACAAAATATTATTATATTCTTTCAAATAGATTATAGATTCATTCAAGAAGCATTTATTGAACATCTCTTTGGTACACAGTGTCAGAACCAGGTAAAAAGTGGAGAAAACACAGAGCCAGGGACAAATCAGATACATAAACATTTACAGTAGAAGGCATTATGACAATGCTTCAAGAGTGGTACAGACTATTACAAGACTGGAAAGGCGGGGATCGTGGGTGAAACTATGGAGGCCGAGGGATACTGAGGAAACATAAAAAGAACAAAGAAAAAAAGTCTTAATGGTAAAAAACACCAAATGTATCCTGCCACACTTCCTTGCCCTGTACCAATCCTCTGTCTCAAACAGTTTACATTAATACTAGAAATAAGGATTCTGCTGAAGTAAGCTTTACATAGAGAAGATCTCAAAAATACTCTTTCCGATCCAAACACTCCTGGAATCTAATTTCTTAAAGCTATAGCAATAATCTTTCCTATAGAGGCCATGACACCAATTATTACTACTAAAGGCATATTAGAGTGAAAAGAGCCTGGGTTATGAAGTTAAGAGAAACCTGAGGTTTATATTCAGACTTGGCCACTTGCTGAGGCAAATTACACACTCTTATGTGTTGTAAAATTGCCATAATTATACCTATATGGCATCTTAAGTATATGAAATAAAAATATTTCATGGCTAAATATAGGGCCTCAATAGATATTTGTTCCCTAATTTATTTGAGTGAGGTAATGGGTCAAAAATACTTTTGACCCAATTGGGATACTCTTCCTCGTATCCCAATTACACCTACTACTCAGGAAGATTGAAGCTATGACTAGAATCCCTACAGGTCAGTCTTCACAAATTGAGCATTTATATAGGTTATGTTTTCACATGCCCTGCTCATGCCAGTTATTGGATGCTGGGAATACAAAGTGGAATAAGACATGGTTCTGATCTCACACAGCTTACAGTTTGGTGAGCAGGCAGGGAATGTGAGATGCACAGGCCAATCAGTACATCAGTAACTAGAATACATCATGGTTCATGTTAGGGGTAAACCCGAGTAGGAGTTCAGAAGAGGAGTCCCAGAGAATAGAGGTGCTAAAAGGCCCTAGAGAGCAAATAATTCATCGCATCTTTTGAACATAGAGAACCTGATACAAAAAAGAAGTGATAACTCAAGGTCAAACATCTACTTATTAGTAGAATCTGACTAAAACAAAGAATTCCTAAGCCCAGCCCAGTGCACCTTCCTGTTTCTACACACTCTATCCCTCTCCCCTAAGGGGTTGTGGTGGGTTCTTCCCACTGCAGATGACTTGTCTAAGTGTCTAAGGCCCATCAGCAGGTGGTCAAAATCTTTCCCTGAGCTTATCATCCCTGACAATACCTATGAGTACTAGTCAACACACCCGAGTTAAAAAAATTTTAGAAAGGAACTCTTGAAGAAAGCACATGCTGGAAGTCTTTATACCTTTGGCTTTATATTTATGATGCTGACCAGCAATAAATTCACTGGGACTTCAGGAATGTAGCTATGATTTCCAAGCCTAGAATTTTACAGCTACAGAGGTCGAGGTAAACTGAAGGAAACTCTGAAGAAGAAAAACAAATATCCTTTTTTTCCCCCCTCTTTCTCCAATTGCCTCTTAACAGTGTTAGTGCTAAGAGGAGTGTCTAGGTCTGCAGTGGTGACTGAGTGTTCACACAAACTCTGCCTCACCACAGAAAGACAGTGACAAACCATCTTCATTTATAGCACAGTAGTTGAACACAGTTTTACTGAATTATCTAGTTATTTTAGTGCTACATATTTCATACATCATTAATACAAGTTTGGAAAAATTTACAAATAAGTTCTATTTTTTTTTCCTTTGGAAGTTAGAGCTTCTAGAATTCTCTTTGCAAATATACATACAATAAAAAAGGCTGGAGGTATGTTATTTTGAATACTTAATTAAATAATAAAATAAGAATAAAAGCTAATTGAAATTGCAAAGTTGGTACAGTGACTTATGACTCAAATATTTATATCTGCTGAGGTTAGCTCCACTATCAACTATTCTTGGAATTAGGTTCATATACTCATTTGAATAAATTTAGTATTCTGACTTAATGATCATCCACACAAAAGTAAATTAGATTTTTTTCTGACTATAAGGGAATATATTTTCACCATAAGTAATAAAATTATTAAAAAGTCAAAAGTAAAAATAATTACCTATAATTACACAACCAAGTAATAACCATTTCAACAGTAGAATATATATTTGTATGTATATTTTAGACATATAAACATATACATATTTAAATTATTATTATACTATACATAATCATTTTTAACTAATTGTTTTTTATTATATTTTGAAATTTCCTTGGGGGAATATCAGAGATTATTTCTACCATCAAAAACGAGAAAGTTTCTAGGGTAATGATTCCTGTTATATTACCATTTAACTTGCCTATACGGCACATTAAGAAGACAGAAGTATCTTGGAGAATCAATATGGATTATCATAAAATTAATTAGATGGTGACTTCAATTGCAGCTACGTTTCCGATTTGGCCTCTTTGATGACCATCTAATATGCAGCTATTGGCATGTCATATGTTTATTTCTGCTTTACACTATATAAGGATAACCAGGAGAAGTTTGCTTTTAACTGGTAGGGTGAGCAATATACTTTCATGGTTCTGCCTCAGTTGTTTATGTCAATTGACATAGTGGCCATCAGCAAATTACAAGGCCAAATTCAGCCTGCCACTTATTTTTGTATGGCCCACAAGCTAAGGATGGTTTTATATTTTTAAAAAAGTTGACAAAAATCCAAAGATGAATAATATTTCATGACACATGAAAAGTACATGAAATTCGGTATTCATAAATAAGTGTTATTGAAACAGCCACATTCATATGTTATCTATGTGTTATTTATGGCTATTTTCACACTACAGCCACAGGTTTGACTAGTTGAAACATAGATCGGTATGGCTCACAAAGCCTAAAATATCCACTATCTGGATCTTTGCATGTCCATTTCTGATCTCATTCACAGAGATCTTGGTTGTCTTGGAATACCACAGAACATCATGCTGAGTGGAACTGATGAGCAAGAAATAATAAGTATTCCATTTGCCAGAATGACACACATGGATGGCACTGGATGGGAGATAAACCCCATTTAATTTAAGGCCCTGCTACTTCAGTGAAATTTCTAGGAATTGGGTAGTCTAGGTCATGTTAGGCTAGCTCCTCTTAAATGAAGGACAAGTTGCTGAACGCTGCACTTTCCACCAAGAAAAAGAAGATACTTTGAGAGAATCTCTTGATTTTAGAGGACAATAAATACATATTTGAGTGTGCTGCCAGTGTGAATGGACCCACAAGCAACAAAGAGCTCTAAAACAGGTCCTGGATGCAATGGAGATGTTCTGCCACTTAGGGCTTAGGGCTTAGCAGATCCAATGATATTTGGCTTTTGCAGCAGATTGGATGCTATTCAGAGTCGCTAGAAAGTGGCAGTAGAAGAATTACAGCATAGCCACATACAGTGTTGGAGTAAAGCCATGTTTGCTTCTGCTGATAACATCTCTTTGAAGAAACATGTCCCAGACTCTACTGAGCCTTGGTAAAATTTAAATGACTGATCATCAGCCTTCAAATGACCAAGGGAACTGAACTTACCATCACAAATATTGTGTCGAGCAGACACAACGATCATCATATTATATATAATATCGGTCTCAAAAGTGCACTAAAGAAATAATTTAGCTGTTTAAACAGGTAGTGGCAGATTTCCAGGGCACCCACTACTACTTCATTGCCTACATCTTCACATCATCTTCCCTCTGTACAGGTCTGTACCCAAATCTCCTCTTCTTATAAGGACACCAGTCATATTGGATTAGGGTGTACCCTAATAACTTCCTTTTAACTTAATTATCTCTTTGAGACCCTATATCCAAATACAATCATATTCTCAGATACTGAGGGTTAGGGCTTTAACATATGAATGGGGGGGACACAATTTAGCCCATAAAAGCTAGCTATAATTTTCTGTGTGCACTTCTATTTATTTGAGTCCATATTACAATACAATTTAATGGAGATGCTTGGCATAAACAAGTAGGGGTAAAAATACACACGTAAACTTTTGTGTCTTCTTATCACAACCAAGGATGATATCCTAGTAAATGGTACAAGTTTCTAAAGGGGGTGCATGCCTTCAAATACATGGTTTAGTTTGTAAATTACAACCATTTTGTTATTTTACCAAGTATTTTCTAAAATTATGTTTATAATTTGTTTACTAGATAAGCTTTTAACCATTATGGTAAAATATTCATTGATGACCACTGGTAAAATAAGATTCCTTTGGAGATGATTATTGTGAAATATAATATTTTAGACAATTTTTAAACAAAGAATTCCCTGACACTAAGGAAAGCCACCATATGTGGTTATACTTTTGTGTCACATTTTTTTCCCTTAGAACTTTGTAGACCTTGACATCTTCTAAAATTAAATACTCATATAAGGCCAACATTTTATTTTTCCTTCATTTAGGGGCTTTTCTTTTAAAAGAACTAGTTGATTAAAGAATTGTTTCTTTTTCTCATGTCTTACTGTTGATCACTCTATATCAGTTTTTCCTGTACAGTGTGAAATTTTGGTCTGCTGTTTCAGCTATGCCTTTACATCAGAAAGTTTTCTTCTTTTATATCTATGAATCTTTTCTATAAAGATATTTCAATATAAGTGTTCTATTTGGGGGAGTTTCTAACCATTAAGGAAATAGCAATTATCCTACTATTGAATTATCTTTACTTTCCATCACTATCATTATTTTTCTTATTGCTTTTTGCTTTATCTCATTTCTCAGCCATTGTTTAAGAGCTAGTCAGGTCTTAATTCATTTAAACTTTATACCATACCTATGCGCTACCTGCTATCATTATTCCCATTGCTTTGGTTAGGAGCGCAACAGAAATGTACTCAAGCTGTGTTATTAAAGGAATATTTAATAAAAAGTATCATTTACAAAGGTATGAGCAGAATGTAGGGTAACCACAGAGGACAATGAAGTACTCTATGTTTTATAACACCTAGGTACTGTTACTTTCCTTAGCCCTGAAGAATACAGGGGAAAAGTGATCACTACTTCTCTGAGAAAGAATAAGCTATTTCATCGGTAAGGGTGCTTGGCAGGAGATATGATCTTTAATTCTGGGTAGGGTCCTGTGACCTCACAGGAAGGAGGCTGGGGGAATAAACACCTTAGCTCTACTCTCTTCTCTCCCCTTGATTTCTTTTGAGTGCTTCCTATTGCCCAGATACAATTAGAAGTTTAAAAAATCAAAAGCTTGTTGATACAGTCCATATGGGTCAGCCTCTGCCTCCTAGAACACAAAGCAAAGAAGAGCAGATAATAGATCTACAGGGCAAAATAAGATAGCATATCCACTTTACGCCCTAGTACTACTAGTCATGTGCCACATAATGATGTTTCAGTCAACAATGGACCACAGATGCGACAGTGGGCCCATAAGATTAAAATGGAGCTGAAAGATTCCTAGTGACACTGAAGCCATTATAAAGTCCTAGTGCAACACATTACTCAAGTGTTTGTGGTGATGCTGGTGTAAACAAACCTACTGCACTGCCAGTTGTATAAAAGCATGGTACATATAGTTATGCACAGTACATAATACTTAATAATGATAATGAACGGCTATATTATTGGGTTACATATTATACTATACTATATTTTGTATTATTATTTTAAAGTGTACTCTTTCTCCTTATAAAAAAAGTTTGCTATAAACAGTATGCTGTATTACACTGGCAGCAGCCTCATACATCTTATGTTTACTGCATCTTTTGATTGAATCGTCTTCTCTTGTGCTTGATTTAATCATGTCGTTTTATAAATTTAGTGTAGCCTAAATGTGTATAAAGTCTACAGTAGTGTACAGTAACGTGCTAGGCCATCACATTCACTCACTAGTCACTTGCTGACTCACCCAGAGCAACTTCCAGTCTTGCAAACTCCTTAAATGGTGAGTGCCCTATTTGGGTGTGCCATTTTTTATCTTTTCTACAGCATTTTTATTGCACCTTTTCTATGTTTAAATGCACAAGGTTATAATTGCCTACAGTATTCAGTACAGTAACAGGCTGTACTGGTTTATAGCTCAGGAGCAATACACTATACCATATAGCCTAGGTGTGTAGTAGGCTGTACTTAGTTTCTATAAGTACACTCTATAATGTTTGCACAATGCGAAATCACCTAATGGCACATTTCTCAGAATGTACCCCCAACATTAAGCCACTCATGACTATATACCATTCTTTCTCCAGCAGTAGGTGGTTAGGAAGGTAGTCAAGTATTTTATAGGGGGAAATATGGAAAAAATTATATCCAGGCTTTTTAAAAACTAAGAAAAGAAATTAAATGAAAGCTTTTTTATAGCCACGTATCCCATTACTTTTGAAAACCGCTATGAAGTGTCATCTTCTTTGATTGTTACAGTGCTTAATAGCATCCAGGAGATGGCAGCATTGGTAAAGTATAGTACTATTTAGAAATGTTAAAAAGATTTTTCACAATTATCACTAATAGATAACAAACTTCCTAAATAACAAAGTGCAGAAATACTAAATTATTGTTAAATAATAGTATGGCTCTGGAAAGGTGGCTATTCAAGAATACATATATCCCAGTACTTTCCTGATAAAAATCGTTAAATCCAAAAGAGATGCATTTATATATAAATAAACTTAGTATTAAGTAGTCCCCTCTTCTCAACAGAGGATACAGTCCAAGACCCCCAGTGTTTGCCTGAAACCAAGGATAGTACCGAACCCTATAGATACTGTGATTTTTCTATGCATACATACCTATAATAAAGTTTAATTATAAATTGGGCACAGTAAAAGGCTCATTATAATAACTAATAACGTAGAACACTTAGAACGATACATTGTAATGAGAGTTATGTGAATGTACCATTATTAAGTAAAATAAGTGTTACTTGAACACGCGCACTGCAGTACCTCTGCAGTTGCTCTGATACCCCAGGCTCCTGAGTGACTAGTGGGCAGGCAGGGAGCGTATGCAGCATGGCTACACTGGACGAAGGGATGATTCATGTGTCGAACTGGATAGAGAAGGACAGCAGGAGATTTCTTCACACTACTCAGAACGGCACACAATTTAAAACTTACGAACTGGTTATTTCTGGAATTTTCCATTTACTATTCTCAGGCTGAGACGGACCACGCGTAACTGAAAACCTTGGAAAGCAAAACCGCACATAAGGGGGTACTACTGTACGTAGTTTCTTTATATTATTTGCATAAATTGTTTAATTTTAAAAGCTTGGATTATACATATAAAAGATATCATCTATAAATTGTATTCAAAAGAAAGTTTAAAAACTCAAGGTAACTATTCACAACATATATGTGAAGTATCATATTTCAGATGCAATGACAAATTAAAACATGGATATCATAAACATCACGTCAACTATGAGAAAAAAATTAATCTGTCATTAAATGTTATTTCTAAACTGCTTTACTCATACCCAACATTCAAACTTGTGAAGTTTTGAAGATGCACATAGACAATGTCAATATTTGTGGCCGGATACTTCACTAGGTACAACGGTCTGGCCCTCTGAACCATCAGCCTGACACAGAGAGAGGCAAACTAAAAAAATGAGAATACAACTGGGTCTTGCTCTGATAAAGCAAGGTGCTATGTCACTGGAAAGGCTAGCTCACCTAAATCCACCTTGAGAGTCATGGAAGACTTCACCAAGGAAGGAGGACTGAGCAGAGATAGTGAGAGACGCGCAGGTTCTGCCGGGACAATCACTCCCTGCAGAAAGAAAGGCAGACATGAAACGGCATGCTCTATCCCAGGGTTTAAACCAAAGGGAATTTTGTCCCTCGGGGGATATTTGGCAATGTCTTGAAAACAGTTTAGGATATCACATGGGGTAGGTGCTATGGGTATCTAGTGAGTAGAGGTCAGGTATGCAGCTAAACATGCACAAGAGATCTTCTCACAACAATTAAATTATCTGACCTCAAATTAGTGCCACTGTGGCGAAATTCTTCTCTAACTGCAAATTGCATCTCTTGGAATAGCCAGGTTGTGGGCAGGAATAGGAAAAAGGCAAGAGATGAAGCCAAAATGATAACAATAACAATAATAATAATAATAATTAAAAATTTTTAAACACAAAATTACGGAAGCCTCATTAGCAAAATAAAGTTTAGATTTTATCCTAAATGTGAGCAAAAGGCAAACATGATCAGATTTGCACAGTGGAGAAATTGCTGTGGCTGCAGGAGGGGCAATAGATTAAAGATGGCCGGGCGGAGAAATTACAAAGAAAGTGGAATTTTAACTATTTCACTTGTATTTTCTTTATCAATGGAAATATCTTCAGAATAAAAAAAAAAAAACAGAAGACTGGGAATAGGAAATTGAAATCCAAGATTGATGACAAGATTGTGAGACTACAAGTAGCTGCTCTAAGTAATTTCAAGATTTCTGGTACAGATAAATTAAACGGCCACATCTGTACCTCATTTCCTGAATCCCTCCGTCCACTGCTGCCCCTTTCCCCCTCTTGCTGGGCCTGGTGTCTCAAAGCCCTTCCCTTGGTTCAAAATCTCCGCTGCCTTTTCTTTATCCTTACTAAACTGGCAACCAGAACTGACTTGTTCTTCCAGTTTTGACTTGGAAACTATGTACTTAGTCTTTTGCGCCGCTAAATGAAGCTTAGAGGTACTCCACCCCTTAGCCTCAAGCATAGTGAGACTGAGTCATAGGACTGGTGAAGAGAGGGAAAGTGAGGTTTGACAAATTACCTCCCAAATGATAAGAGAATTTGCAGATGAAATTAGCAAGCTGATTTTGTCAGTCCAGAGTTCTGATGAAGAGCCAAAATTCTTTCAATTTCTTATGATATCCCACTTCACCTACCCTGTCCTTACCTTCATTCTACTTCTACTATCCTGCCCCTTAGTCACTCAGCTCCAGCCCCACTAGCCTCCTCTGGCATCAAAGAGTTTGCATCAGCTGTTCTATCTAGATGAGAAACAGAACTCTCTATGCAGCTTGTTAAAAAGGAATGGCAGGCTCAAAATGAAGTCACCTGTGGGAAACCCTACTAAGACTTACTATATAAACTAATTGCAGTTTCACCTTCTCTAGACAAGTGGAATTTTAAACCAATCAGTATGGAATTTCCTGGTCAGCACCAGTGAAGCAATATGCCAGATAAGACCCCATGCCTTGCCCTAAGGGAAGATGATCTTGCCTAAAATAATCACCTCTTTTACCTTTCTTGTCCCACCCCATTCCTGCCTATAAAAGCTTTCCATTTTTGTACAGCCCCTTGGAGCTCCCTCCTATTTGCTAGATGGGATGCTGCCCAATTCAGGAATCATTTTATAAAGCCAGTCAGATCTTCAAATTTACCTGGTTAATTTTTTGTTAACAGGAACTTTTATAAAATGCTCAGATATCTCCTTTAGATCTTTTTTCAAAAGGCGTATACATTATTCCATCTGAGGAATGGCTTCCACCTTCCTTCTTTCCTTCCCTTTCACCTGTATCAGCACTCCCATCCCACCCTACCTCCACCATAATCCATGTCAATAACCTAGTCAGTACCTGCCATATCTTCTCCATGCTTAAGTAGAACAGTTAAGTAAATAAGAAAACACTAAGAAAAATAGAAACATGAATATGACACCTGAGCTTTACTCTTCTCCCACCCTCCGCTCTCCTTTGGATGTTCCCCACGAGCTGGACTCACATGGAAGCCAGACAGCAAGGAAGCTTGGTAAAGTAGTTCAAATAGGTCATTCTCTGCCACGTGGCAGGCCAGAGAAGGAGACTTTAAATATTCAGCACAACCATTTTTCAGATCACTGCTTGTGTTTCACCGTACAACTTAATAAAGTATTATGTCACTGAACTCAAGGCGTTCATTTTTGTCTGCATGCATCAAAGCCAAAGGTGTCATGGACAGGAGTTTGCAGCAAAGAAAGTAGAGAGGTTTATTTAAGGAAATGGCACCAAGCCTTGAGACATGGTGGGCTAGTACTCAAAGACCTGGCTTCCCAATAACCTCCAGGGGATAGGTTACATAGGGGAAAACTCAGTAGTCATGGTAGCTAAGGCAATTGGGATCATGGGCTCTACCGATTGGTCCGGTCTAGAGCAGGCAATAATCATTGCATCAGGTTCTGATGTCAGTCATGACATCATTCTGTCTGGTTTCAAAGGATGCCAGTAGGGTCCTTCTGCTTTCATGGGTGTGGGGCTGCAAGACTGAAACTGTTTCTGTGGTCAACAGACCTGAGATTTTGTTCTCAAGAGTGTTTGATGCTGACTTAAGAGCTTAATGATTAAGGAAGTGTTCATGCAGTATGCAGAAGGATAAGGGGAAATAAAAGAAGAAGGAAGTGAGCCCAAGGCCAGTTTGAATCAAGGAGAAAGAGAAGATAGAATGTCACTTTAAGGAAGTGAAGATTTGCATAGTTACTGTTAGGTCACTGGGGGTCTACTTGGAGGCTTCCCAGCTTGACATTGGAATCCAGACAAGGGCCCACCCTAAAGCCCTGGTGCCACCACCGCCCTAATCCCCTAATCTGCCACCACCCTAATCCAGATGCTCACTGAAGTTCCCCATTCTCTACCGTACCCCCACATAACCCTATAAAAACTACGCCCTCCATCCCAGGACGCAACTTCTCTGGCCCCTCTCTTCTCTGGACCACAGAACCTCGCCTGGGAGCACTCTCCCAATAAAGGCTTGCTTTAAAAAATTCTCTCTTCTCTCGGCGTGTCACACGGTTACCTTACAGTTACATTATTCCAGATATTACTGAAGCTCCCAAAAGACTGTGCTGGGATCTCATTACCCTTTTTCCCTCTCAGAAGGCAACAACTATTTTTAAGTATTTGCTTCTTATTCCCCAAAATACTTTCTATTTCTACTACAAATGCACAAATCTAGAAATTTACATAATGTCATTTTTATATGTTTGTAAACTTTCTATAAATGGTTGTATAAAATATGAGTTTCTCCGCTACTTCTTGTTTTGCTCCACCGTATGAGTTTGAGAACAGGTCATGTTATACATGCATCTCCAATTCTTTTATTTCAGTTTCTTCTGTGGGGTTATATTATCCCTTTGTATAAACCACCACAGTAATATCCAATTGTTTAGAAATGTTTATTATTACAAGCAAGGCTGTAATTAATATTATTATAGATATCTCCTTATCACATATGTAAGCATCTCTCTATGGTTTGGAACTGGAATATAATTGTATCTTAGCTTGAGTCCTTTAGAAAACAGCCTGAGGCGAGGGTTAGGGCTCTGCCACTTTATTTAGAAGATAAAGCCTGGAACAATATAGGAAAAAAAAGCAAGAACAATATAGGAAAAGGAAGTGAACAAGGAAATACAATGAAATTCATTATCATGCTCACCTCTGCATCACAACAAGACACAAAGAGACAGTGAATCATATATGCATATAGTATGCAAATGTTCAGTTTTATCTGAAACTGAAAGTTCACATGAAGTTCACAGAGCATGTGAATCTTTTCCCAGAATGTTTGAAGGAGAACGTGTATCACAGCATAATTTATAGAATGAAAAAGAGAGAGGAGAGTTATTTACCTATCTCTCTCTTTCTTCCTATAAATCAAGGTTCTTCCCACAAGGGTCTCTCACTACCTTTCCTATCCCTGCATTTCAGGGTTGCATCATCTGGCTTCATGGAAGTGACTCAAAAAGCCAAATTCTGTGACCTGTAGTGTATCATTATGTCCAAGTCTGGAAGTGGAGAGACACTCGTGAATAGGGATTGGCACAAACAATTTTGAGAGCTATAAAGTCTGGCCTTTCAACCCAGACTCCAGCCACTTGGGGAGCTTGGCAAAGTCACCACCAAAAACAGCAATATCATTAAAAACTAGGAGGTGACAGACAGTGACTTTCAAAAGAAGGATGTGGTCACAAGAATCTGAGGAACTACACAGATTTGTATCCAATATAGTATGTATATTTTCAGTTTTATCTAATTTTACAAAATGCTCCCCAAAGTAATCTACTCCCACTAGCAGTCTACAAGAATTCTAGTTCTACATCCTTGTCAACACTTAGAATTATCATGCTTCAGAAATTTAACTAATCTGATGGATATATAATGATATTTGACATTGTTTTAATTTTCATTTAATTTATTAACAGTGAGACTGATTATCTTTTCATTCAGTGAATAATCTGTTCAAATCTGCTTTCAGTTTTGCTTTCAGTTTCTTTGTTTTGTATACTTATCTGTAGAAGTTCTTTAAATCTTCTAAATAAGAATCTTCTTTCATATTGAAAACTTTTTCACTCAGTCTATAGATTACATTTCTACTTTGTATGTGATACCCTTTGATGAAGAAAAATTTTCATTTTAATACAGTCAAATGCATCAATTCTTTACTTAAAGTTTATTAGGAACGGCTACTAAAATTTATCAATTATCTCTTCAAAAATCTATTGATATAATTTTTAAAAACAATATAATTATACTGAGTTTCCCTGATGTTGAACTATCCTTGCATTCCTACAATAAATCCTTATTGGACATTCTTTATTATTAATAGAATATATTTCTGAATTATATTTAATATTTTTGTATAATTTTTGCATCTATATTCATAAGTGATAATATTCTCTAATTCTGTTTTCTACATTATTCTTATCTGGTATCAGTATTAAAATCTGCTGTATTCATAAAAAATAATTAGAGATTTCTAACTTTTTCATGTCTGCCTGAAACCAAAGGCCTTGGTTAAATTAAGCATAACTACAGAACCAACCTTCCGAGAATTCTGTCCCTTTCCTGTAAATTTCCTTGCTCTTTCTTCAAATTCCTCAGCTCCAAAAATACCCTATTCAGAACACACTTTGAAAACATCTTTTCTTGGGGGTTCGAGCAAAACATACTTTTCACTATAGTAATAAGACATCCTTTCAACAGTAATCTAAATTAAGCTGTGGTGTATGGGTATATGTTTAAACAAACAAGCAAACATGATTTGTAGCATTTGCCAATAAGCCACCATGGCCAATTTAAAGCTACCAATGTGACATCACTGAACATGGAATTGGGAAGAAATGCATACAACTGGCTCTTGGGAGCCAGTGAGGACTGGCTCTGGCATACAACTGAATCCAGATCCTTTCTCCACACCTGTTAAAAGGCTCTGCCAGATCATGGAGAAATGAAAATGTTAAACAAAGGTTGGACTTTACCCCATAGATAATAGAAAGACCAGTATCACTCTTTGACCCTAGCAAGTAGAGCTCCTTTTCTGGATATTAAGCCTCAGAGCCTCCCTGCCCTGCCCTTCCTGCTTTGGAGTGCCTCTCAAAGTTTTCCAAGTCTCGCTCCAATGCCTAGGATCAGCCAAGTTTACAGTGCTCCCATGCCAATATCTTCCTTTCAGGGCACTCTCCAACATCCTGCCTGTCTTGACCTCCTTCTCTCCTCCCCCAAGTTGGGGTGCCCAGATAGCTAAAGGAATTCCTGGACTCATGTCTATGGGATTATACAGATGCCCTATTGTTGTGCCCAAAGCCAGCTCAGTTCCAGAAAGGTACCTGGTGAGAACAGTATTATTTTGTGGGATCCCACAAGATCAAACTGCCAGAATAAGGTGGACATGCCGATTTTTGGTAACTCAAATTGTTCACATGGACAGAGACACTTGCATAAAAAAATTTTTTCCTTTCAAATTTAAGCCAGGTATAATTCCTTATAGTTAGTGCTTGAATAGTGTAAAAGAAAGAAGATAACTAAAATGAAATGCAGGGCTTTAGAGTGGGACGAGGAAAGAGACACTAATTTAAATCTTCTCTCTAGAAGTAATATAGGAAGCCCTCACAGCAAATAATTCTCTAGAGAAGCCAGTGAATAAAGGGAGAAAGAAAAAGGGGGAAAAAATCTTCCAAATAATGTTAATTCGTTCTCTAAAATTTATTAGAGAGGCATCTCTTGGTGAAGTACATTTTGCTCAAGAGACATACATACCTCCCGTCCTTGGTCATGAAGAGAAGAGAAAGGCACTGACCACACATAAGTGAATGCCAAGATTAAAGATTAAATTCACAGCTAAAGAAAAGGAGCTAGTACATGAAACTAACAGCTCACACATAGGACAGGAAGTGGAGCAACCTACATTTATAAATGTTTGTCAAAACCTGGGACCTTCCACATAAACTGTGGTTCTCAAAAGAAATCTACTTGTATCTAATAATTTACCCTAGGAAAAACATACATGGTAAAAAGAGTAACCATATCCTAATGAGATAGTTCCTGGATTTTGATGAACATTGATATTGCTATGAACAGCAGAAAAACAAAAGTATCATGTAATAGGGAATAGTTTTACAAAACAAAGAAGTAGAGTAGTAAATATCCTCAGAATTTGTAACCAGAAGCTGGAGTTGAAAAAAAAAAAATAGGTAATGAGCACTGAGATTTTTTTCAGAAAAGCAAGGAAATAATTATTAACAGACAATCTCTGAATACAGAAGACAGCGACACCATTATATTAATAAACAAGTTCATTATTCTTACCTATATGAAGATTAGTGTTCTATTTTGGTGGCCATTTGATGCTTACAGAATTCTATTTTTTTATGGCTACTAGCAGAGGACCATCTCACAAAACAATCCTCTCAAAAGAGGGATTTTTATAGTAAAGTTCAACTTTGTATCTCCTAAAGTGAAAACTGGTATATGGTTCTTAGCATTTTTAGTAGAGAAAGTCTAATTTAGCATTTTTAGTAGAAGAAGTTTCTAAAGTACACATCTGTACTTTGAAATTAATTACATGCTTCCTTTACTCTTCCAAGCACCACGGAAAGAACTCTGAATTTTATAAACAATAGCAGCACTCTCTTATAAAACAATAGTGCCTCTGGCTGGATTAAGTCATAGCTTATTGGCATTAGAAAAAAATTTAGACGTCATGGAGTAGTATTTGTTGGATGTTGCCTGCCATCATTTGTTCCCATTCTCTTGATAGCAACATCTTAATTTTCATTTGGAACACCTTCTTTCCTACTCTGAGTTCCTGTGGTTTAAGCTGGGGTACTTCACCCCATCCTGGGCTCAAGGGTGGACATAAGACCCAGGATTGGACTATCTATATATCTTATTGCCCTGGCTCTAGTGATTTTTCCAAATACATGCACATGCCCTACTTGAGGCCAATAAGAGGAAATAACAGAATATTTTGCTGCGATCATTGAGAATAAGATGTTATTTTTACATCAGAAGAACATAATCTAGAGCTGTCAAAATGCCAACATACTAGACTGACATGTAGGCCTGAAAACACACACACACACACACACAACACACACACACACACACACACAGCAACAAAGAAAGTAAAAATAAGAATAGGACAGAGAAACTTGATGACCTCATTTCAGCCCTCAATCCAAATGCATGAGAAAATAGTACTGTTAAAGACTAAATCATATATCCTCGAAATTCATATGTTGAAGCCTTAACCTCTATTGTGGCTGTATTTGGAGATACGGCCTTTAAACAGGTAATTAAGGTTAACCGAGGTCATAGGGATGGGCCCTAATCCAATATGATTAGTGTTCTTTAAAAAAGAGGAAGAGACATCAGGGAGGTATACAGACAGAGACAAGACCATGTGAGGACACAGAGAGAAAGTGACCATCTTCAAGCCAAGGAGAAAGGCCTCAGGAGAACCCAAACCTCCTGAGAGCTTGGTCTTAGACTCCACCTCCAGAACTATAAGAAATAAACATCTATTCTTTAAGCTGCCCATTCTATGGTATTTTGTTATGGCAGCTAGCAGACTAAGACAAGTGCTATCCCTGAACTTTTCACATACAAGAGTCAATATATTACCTTTTTTTACATAATATAATTTGAGTTGGAGTTTTGCCTCTTATGGTGGAGACATAATTGTTTCAAATAGTATCAGAAATATGGTATTTAAAATAACAGACCCTAAAATATGGAATTGGCTAATTGAAAGGTACAGGGTAGTGAGGAGTCCTGCATTCCCCAGATAGGAATGGTTATCCTCACTTTTTGATAGGAAAGTAACTGGTTAAATTGCTGACTATTTTATCTTAGGACTTTCCATGTATCAAACAAATAAGGCTGGATGTTTAGAGACTTAATAGAAAATATGTTTAGAGGATTTGATAGAAAATTTATTATGTTGGAATGTTTACTTTTTGCTAAAGTCCAACAAGGAAGAAGCTTTGTTTGAAGCTCATTGTCTAAAAACAAAAAAGAAGAAAATACAGCTTTGCCTATAGTGAATAATCCAAGATGTCTGAGTGTCATTCCTCACCTTCCAGGATTAAAACATACATATTCTATATTCCAAGCTAAGTGAATGCTAACAAAGCCAGGATACTGATACCCACAGATCACTCCCAGTCACTTCCTGTTATTCATTCCCTGCCTGACGAAAGGGACAATTGTTCTAATAGCAAAGAGCCAGTCAATGGAATGTGGCCAGAAAAAAAGAGGTTGATTAGCTCTGTCTCCCCACCTCAGATAGAACCATGATAGAGCTATGAGCTAGTGGATGCCCAAGCATCAGTGTTTGTTTCTGAAAGAGAAGAGAAAAAAAAAATTCTGGCTTTGGTCACAGGTTTGGAGAATGTACATTAAAATATATAGATAGATAGATAGATAGATAGATAGATAGATAGATAGATATAGATATATAGATATATAGATATATAGATATATAGATATATAGATATATATACTACTATTATTATAAGGGAGTTGTATGGCCTTAAAAACCCTAAAGAAAAACAACAACAACATTATGATACTCCACCGCTAAGGCAATTAATACTCAAATACCCAAGTCCCCCAAAACCTTCCCCAAAGGAATTTGGCTGCTAAACAAAACAACAACAACAACAACAGAAATTTCCATAATGATCACCTCAGCTGTGGCCATTCAGGGCAAAAGAGAAGAGAAGACTTTTCAGGTAGTAGAACTCATAACAAGAGAAGTTGACCAAGGAACTCACCACCGTTAAGGCCAGGGTATCTGCTGTTCCTGTTCTTCAGGGTGTTACATATGCTGCAGACCAGCAGTCATTATATATTGTCTCCCTTTATTCTCCTTTGAAAATGTTAGTTTTTAATTTTGATAACACTCTTCTCCTTTCAAAATTGTGCAGTAGATGTGTCAGGATGGTCAAATATATTATTTAGCTATAGATTCCAAAATCATGAAGAAATACTTTCTAAGTCCAAACAAGAGGAATTTGTGACACCTAGATACTGTGAACTTTGAGCTGAATAAGGTCACTAAATCACAATTTGAGTCATTGTCTGTTGAAGATGACAGTTTTTAAAAAATTATTATTCATATGAATGGTTGCATTATGTTAAATGCGGAAACTAGGGTATGCATGATGTTAAGAAGCCAAGGAGTTGAGGGTCGTGAGTTTATGGATCTTGTTTGCCTGTCTGGAATGCATTCCCACAATTCCACTCCCAGTGCAAGTACTTCAGGAAGGCTTCCTCCACTTCCAGTCCTAGCTCCACAGCAGAAACCGAAATCCAGTCAAGCACATATTTCATATATTCCATCTTCCCAGTCACAGTCAGTTTGAGATATGCCTAGACTGAACATTGGCTATAACTTTACGGAAAGTAAAACTTCCCTTTGCTGTGGTTGTTTAAGCTGTTAGAATGTAAGTCTAGAGCTGACTGCAAGGAGCCAGCACGTGGAAACAACCTGCTTCAGAATGAAACCACAAGAAGAAAAGCAGAGCCAAGAGATGGAAAGGGAACTTGAGTCCCAGGGAAGTCATTTCAGCTCAAACCCAGCTATGCTTGAAGCAATCTACTCCTGAACCTTTCAGCTATTTTAACCAATATATCCCCTTTCTACGTCAGTCTGAGCAGTTTCTGATACTTATAACTTAAAAGAGTTTTGATTAACATAGTCATTTAGGTAAAGCTCTCACCCAAGGGAGGAATACCTTTTCTTGTCAATGCTTGACAATGTGGGGCGGGTCCAATTTTGTTTCTGAGAAGAAAAGACAGAAAAGTAAAAGCAGATAAAACCAAGATAATCTCAAGTTTGCTTCCACCACTCTAGTGCATTTTTGACCCTACGAAAACTGTGGTTCTCGTTTATGACAATATGGAAGCCCTCAGAATTGATTTAAACTAAAATGTTTGGATTTATTCAAATATAGATTCTGTATTTAATGGGATTTTGTATCATAACACAAGTGAAGTGAGATTGTAATACGAAGGGAAAGAATGAGAAAGTCTAGTACAAAAAAAAAATGTATTTATTGTCCATACACGTGGAAAGTGGCATAACTATGCTTTTTTCAAAATCTGGAGCAATTCTTTGCAAAAAAGAGATTTTGTGTGGACCTGAAAAGTCACTGTCAGCTGTCTCTCTATTTCCCCAGTCAGAGTAATCTGAGTATAACTTCAAGTTACTAGATTTAGTCATGAGGATAATGCTGTAAGCTAATTAGGGGGAAAGCTGTGAGCATGTGATTTATGGATCCAGCTTCATTAAAAATCTAATTAAGAAGTAAAGTAGGCAGGTGAAGAGAAGCAAGATGACAAAAAGAAAAGGTTTTGATGGTCTTAATATCCTTCATTCTATTGAATCTTAAGACTACCTATATGTCTGCACTTCCTGTGGTTTGCTTATGTGAACTGAAAAAATTCAATTTTTCTCTTCAGCTACTTGATGTGTATTTAGGTTCCTTGCAATCAGAGAATCTTAACTATTAAAAATGGCTTTCCATTACTCCTAAGATAAATTCCAGAATTTGACTGACTGCCAAGCCGTCTTCTCCAGTTTATAGGTCACACTTACCAAACTCCAATCACTCAGGCCTCTTGCAGTTTCCTGAACACCTGGGACTCTTTTCTACCTTAGGGTTAACACATGCTATTTCTATATCCTAAAATGATCTTCTTAAATCTTATTTGTCCTTCAGATATCAGATTAAATTTTTCAGACTTCAGATTAAACACCAGATCATAGAAGATGTTTCCCTGATCTCCCAAGCTAAATAACGTATCTCTCCTGTGTTGATTTTAGCATCTTGTTGTCATTGGGGTTTTTGGTTTTGTCTTGTCTTTTTGCCTCCAGAGTATTCATACCATTTGCAATGTGTATTCGATTGTTTACTTTTTAATAATCTATCTCCCTTTCTAGATTACAGTCCTTTATCCATATTAGTGTTGTTTGTCACTCTGTTCTCTGAATTGAGCACAGGTACATTACAGGGGCTCAGTCGATATTTATCACATGACTACATACTCCGCCACAGAGTAGTTTGCACTTTCTGCCTCTTTTTTCACATCTCTCTCTGTATCAGCCAGAGTTCAACCAAAGAAGTAAAATCACTACAAGGTAGGTAGGTAGATAGATTAGATAAATAGGTAGGTAGATAGATAGATAGATAGATAGATAGATAGATAAATGATAGATAAATAGATAGATAGGCAGATAGATAGAAAAAAAGGGATTTAGATATAGATACATACACACATGCATACACACATACAAAGAGACTACAGATCTTATTAATTGTGAGATCTAGGTGAATAGTTTCACTAAGGCTGTTGGCTTCGTGTCTTATGCCAGTTTGTGACAACTGCAGGTCACACAATTGGAAAGAAAAGATGGATACAAAACGAGGGAGAGCAAGGACAACCTGGAACCCAGAGAACAAACTGGAACCTTTGTCGGTTCTCACTGCCTTCAGTCTTGGTGATGTGGGTGTCCTGCAGGAGAGGCTGGTACTCTTCATTAAAGAGTTAAACACACAAATAGTCCAGTAGTCAATACAGCTGAAGGAGGATTCAGGGGAAAGTAGAGCCATGGGGGAGGAAAAATAATTTCCCTCCCATCCTTCTAAATTCTTCCAGTTGGATTAATAATCAAATTGGCATGAGACAGATGAACAGGAGGAAATTACCAAGTTGATTTTATATGTACTTATGGGGGTTCTTAAGAATATGGGAACCAAGGACAAATCAAGCAGTTGAGGCTTACACGACACCTGGAGCTAAGAAGAAAGGGGGAATTGTTGTTTGGGACTTCAAGGATCAGGAAGGCAATACACATGGAGATGGAAAAGCAAATCTTTGGTAAACAAATGCTTGTTAGGGAATCTTTAACAATAGGACACAGGGAGGACTTTGATCAAAGGGCTTTCCTAGGTTCCTCCCTGTTTATCATACACTAGCTCATAGTAAACTACAGTTATCTATGATGATAGCTCCCTTCCTGCATCAGGTCCTCTACCTGAATTCTTTTAGCCAGTCAGGGGAGAGGTCAACGGTTCTTTCTGAGTTTTTTTTGTTTCTTGAAACTAGCCGCCTTAAAATAATATCTCAAAGTCATATTTGGGGGTGGCAAACTCAGTTTTGCCTCCAAGCAACGGCGTGGCCAGCCAATGAGGAAAGACAGCAGTGAGAGACAATTCCCGTGAGCTACAGAAGCGCCTGCCCCCCCCCGTTTTCTAAAATAAAATACAAAATGACCACTGTTTCACTTCAGCTGTCAAAATCTTCCAGATCAATCCCTCTTGTAGTCCACTCTTAAAGGAAAACATACAGGGAAGGAAGGTCTGAGAAATAGAGTTCGGCCTATCCAATTTGACAGCATTACAAAGCTACTACACTCAAAGTGGCTTGTACCCAAAACAGTTCATTACCAACCAACCTAATACTAATATATTCTAGTGATAGTTTCACAGTCCTCATTATCCTCAGCTTCTACTATATTTAACACTTGGGACTATCCTTTCCTCTGTGAAATCACCTTTCCCATTTTCTTTGTACAAACTATATTCTCCTGGCTTTTTCTCTCTCCTTGCATCATATGGGATATGTCTCCTTTCCTGTTCTATCCCTACATAGAGATATCCACCACTATTCTGTGTTTTCCTCCCTCTTCTTCCCTTACATTTCATCATCCTGTCACTTTTACAGTTTTTTTAGTAGTCTCTCCCTGCCTCCAGTGACCTCCCTTTGGATAGAATGAATAGGGCTTGGGGCATTAAATTCAAACAGCACTGGATCCGAATCCCAGTGCTGTCACCTATGACTGCATGACCTTGGACAAATTAAACTTTCCAGTTTCAGTTTCTGTTTGTAAAATAAGATAAACAATGCTAGCTAGAATACCAGGAGGGCATGGAACATCCTCTGGACCATAATATTATCCGGTAACTGTTAGATTCCTTGTATTTCTTCCCTTTGCTTCCCCATTCTGTCCACCGACTGCTACCAGAATCATTTTCATGTTAGATGTTACATTCCTGCCTAAAACAAGAGTGACCAACTCATCCGGGCTTTAAAACTGAAAGGAACTCATGCAGGGACTCCCCCTTAGTCCCATGCAAACCTAGAACTCTTCAGCGGCTCCACTTTGCCTACTATAATTATAACACGACATTAATCAAACCTCCGTGGTACTGTGAGGGTGCTTCAGTGTCTTCTGTAAATGAATGTACTGGAATTCTACAAAATGTCTATTTTTTAGAAGGAGTGCTCTGCCGAAAACCCCAGGCCTAGAGGAATGAGTTCACACACCACTGCATGGCACCCAAGATTCTCAGTGATCTAGCTTGCATGCCTCGGTGATTTAGCCTGGCTTTCCACTGCTCTCCCCTTTTTACTCTATACTCCACTCATATGGCTTCCTGTATTTCCCAGGTACAGCATTTTATTTCAGATCTCTGTGCCTTTAGGAGTCCATTCCCTCTGAACATGTCCCTCCCTGACTTTTCATTAGTGTAAACTTCTCCTTCAATTCCCAGCTCGAGCAACACTCTGTTATATCTTCCTAAAGATTGCCTTTCCCCTTCTGCTTTCTCAGCTCCTTATCCAGGATCATCATTTCCAACATTGTGACACTAGAGTTTGAACCTATCTCTATTATGTGGATGAAAAAAGGAATTCTTTGTGTGGATGAAAAAGAGGTTCTATGGACAGTAACCTCACAAGGTGATCTAAATTCCTAACTGATCAGGTCATGGTGGGTATTCACACCCCAGGCATAAAACCTTTTTTTTTAGTAAAAGGGGTATCTTTGCCTTAAGCAAGCCCTGACCTTTGTTTCTGTATATTTAGGTTAAGACACCTTTAAAAAGCCCCTTTACAGACCCCTCCTTCTAAAGTGTGACTGCTCTCAGGAGAACACATGATCTTGTGGCAACCTAACCCTACCTGACCATTTCCTGCTCAAATGAGTTAGTTCCTGACTGCACCCCACTCCACCCCCAATCTCAGGGCTCTGCAGATGACGTGGCAGTCTGAAAACCTGCTTAAACGATTGAGCTGGTTTCCTTATAGTTTGGCAGCCAATCGGTGTTCTCCTTATGTTCTTCTTCCTTATATGGAATATCTGTAGCTGTGTAGGATGAGGAAGTACAAGGTTGTATAAAACTGCCCACCATGTTACAGTTGGGGCTCAGCCTCTGGATAAAAATCTGCTGAGCTGGTGCCGACATCAATAAGTGCTGCTTCCTGCTTATAGCCTCAGTGTCCTGTCTCTCTGTTCGAGAATCCCGCAACAATCTTAACCATCCTGTAATCCAATCCCTGCGCAATGAAAAACAGGAATTCAGGACTGTTCTCGTTGGGGGTTGGGGATGGGCTAGACAGCTACTGACAACCTAGCTTTCTTCTCCTATCTCTGTTCAGGGCCGCATTTTTATTAGGATGGACATTAAGGATAGCCTGCTACTCCTAATCCAGGGAAGGTTAAGGGGTATTTTCCACTCAAATGGCTAACCTTGTAATCAGCTCTTTGTTCTGCTTCTCTGAACAGGCTTGCTACATAGGCTGAAGGGCAGAGTAATCTCAAAATCAACTGAAAACTCACCCTTCTCCTTTGATTGTTCTGTCTAGATAACAGATGTATTGCCTAAATTCTTATTTGAAAATCTCATGCTCTGTAACTGCCCATAACCCATAGGAACTTCTGCAATGCACTAGAACCATAGCAACTCCCACAGTCTGTAACCAGCTGAAGACAAACCAACCAATCGGCCCATGCCAACTGTAACAGCTGTAACAGCACAGATATAAAAACAAAGTTGCCCCTAAGTTCAGGGCCCAGATTTTCAGAGCCTAGTTCTTCTGAGACCACCTGCATAATAAACCTGAGTTCTCCAACTCTCCGAGTGATGCTTGGTTTCTTGCCAGTCTGATTTTTGCAATTTTTCTGTAACAAAGGAATAGAAAGTTGGAACCAGAGAGGACCTGAACTGACACTTCTCCCCAGAAGACATACAAATGGCCAACAAACATATGAAAAGATTTTCAACACCACTATTAGAGAAATGCAGATCAAAAGCACAATGAGATACCATCTCACACCTGTTAGAATAGCTATAATCAACAGGACAAATAATAACAAATGTTGGAGAGGATGCAGAGAAAAAGGAACCTTTATACACTGCTGGGGGACTGCAAATTGGTACAGCCACTGTGGAAAACAGTATGGAGGTTCCTCAAAAAACTAAGAATTGATCTACCACATGATCCAGCAATCTCTCTACTGAGCATTTACTCCAAAGACTTGAAAACCCATGTCCAAAAAGATATTTGCACACCAATGTTCATAGCAGCACTATTCACAGTGACCAAGGCATGGAAGCAACCAAAGTGTCCTACAATAGATGATTAGCTAAAGAAGCTGTGGTACATATATACAATGGAATATTACTCAGCCCTAAGAAGAGATGAAATACTGCCATTTGTGACACCCTGGATGGACTTCGAAGATAATCATGCTGAGCGAATTAAGCCAAACAGAAAAAGTTGAAAACCACATGATATCACTTATATGTGGGATATAAACCTAAAAGCAACAAATGAATAGGACAAACAAACAGAGACTCATGGACATGGACAAAAGACTAGTCAGTTACCAGAGGGTGCGGGGAGGAGAGAGAGGTAATGGGGTAAAGGGGGTCAAATATGTGGTGACAGAAAGAAATCTAACTATGGGAGGTGAACACACAGTGTAAAGATATATATGCCTTACTGTTAAAGTGTACAGCTGAAACTTATTGGATTTCGTTGACCACTGTCACCGTAAAAATATTAATTTAAAAAATAAATAAATAAAAACAATATATTGACCAAGAAAAAAGAAAAAAAGAAAGTTGAAACCAGGAACATATCAGGAAGGGATCAAGAAGGAAACGAGAGGGAGAACGAAGGAGTGCTGACTAATTTTCCCCTCTCCCGGCTTTGCCAGTGGCAAACAGCAGCTCACTTCCTCTGTGTGCTCTGGCAGAGAAACAGCACATTTCACTTTATGTCTGTGCTAGTGCAGCATGTGTGTGTTTTTAATTGCAGAAAACAAGGTTGGGATAGGAGTGAGATTCATAGAAGGAATTTTTTCCCTTTCTTTTTAAAAATAATAAGTGAAAGGAAATAGAACACATTAAGATGAGAACCATTATTTCCTCACAGATTGGTCAGGTGAGCTAGTATCTAGTTCCATCCAGCAATACAGTACAAATGGTTTAAGCTCTTTGGACTTCCATCTCATCTTGAAAAGCAGGAGATTTTGTTGGTTTTAAATTGCTATGGTTTTATATTAAGATACTTTGAGAAAGTAATGACCATTTTCATGAAAATAAAGGCGATAAGAAACTAACATTTAACAACATTCCTCTTGTGCTAGGTAAATGGGTCTAGAGTTTTAATAAAAGTATAAGCTTGGAACCCAGACAGCCTGGGTTTCTGTATGTGTTCTGCCACAAACTAGCTGTGATATCTTGGGCACATTATATAACCTCTTTGTGTCTGTCCTCAGCAGTTAAATCGAGATAATGCTATCTACCCCAAAGGGTGGCTGGGATTAAATGAATATACATAATACAGTTGAATATATATATGAATATATATGTACAATCAGAAATTTTATACTCCTTAACAATGGGGTTATGTCACAATAAACCCACCGTAAGTTGAAAATATTGCCAAGTTGAAAACTGCATTTACTATATCTAACCTACTGAACATCATAGCTTAGCCTAACAGGTTTGTACTGAATGCATAGCACTTTCACACCATCGTAAAATCCAAACATTGCAAGTTGAACCATCCTAAGTCGGGGTCAATTTGTGTTATGTATGTGTATCACGATAGTATTATATGTATATAGGAGAGAAACTGGAATAAAGTAAATGGTATTATAATGATTATTACAACTCTGTAAAGTGGACATTCCCTTTATTACAGATGAAAAACAAAATGGATGAGAAAACCAAGACTTCAGAACTTTGAGCTTTTCTGACTTCCATGTTTAGTTTCTTAACTATTACCCTATACCAGTTGAAAGGAGTGAAAGTAACAGCATTTTGTAGGCAGCTAGGAAATTTCTACCAGTTATACAGCCATCAGTTAGTCAAAACCATTCGATGAATACAGAATAAGGCCACGGATCACAAAAGTCCTCCAGCCCCTAGCACAGCTTTTAGGACCAGTGCAATAACAGCTAGTTTGTTCAGGTAAAGAAATGCCTCAAAGGGATTACTCTTGTGTTGGGCTGAAATCCAATGAGGTGTCTGACTTCTAGTCTATAGCTTCTCAGAGATGCAAATTGCCTACTTAAGATACCAGGAAATTTAAATCTCTGCATGAATGAGACCATCTCTGGAGAGAAGGAAGAGACTTTTTTAAAGAAGGAGTTGGTAGACCCTTTCCCTCTACTGGGCAGGGAAGGTTTTGATGGGAGGGGAGGGGAGTGCCGGTAGACAATTTCAGATTTAGATATCAAAACCCTGGAAACTGCCTCAGAGTGAAATCAAGTACTACCGATGAGAACACAAAGACTGTAAGGATTATAGGTTAGTCTCTATTTTTAGGGGGATAAAATTGAAGCAACTGTGAAGATTCCATTACGCTCAGGAGTTCTCACATTACCCGAAGAGGAGCCATAAAATAAATCAGCAGTTACTTAGTATTCACAAGAGAGAAAGAACGTAGGCTAAGTCTTGAACAAGCTACGAAGTATAAAAGAAGAATCCAGAAAATAGTGAAGTGAGACTAAAGACATAGTATTTAAATTAAATGTATCTGTTCAAAAAATATTTCTTCTTTGTTACTTTTTTGCCAGATACTATTTCAAAAGCTGGTTACACCGTTCTGATCAGACAGGCCAGTGAGAATGAAAGAGAATATACAAGAAACAAATATATATAATTGTTATAAATATATATAATTATAGTTATACTATAATTTACCAAAAAAAAAAAAAGGAAGAGAAAAAGAGGATGTCATATGAGAAGAGAACAAGGTATAAGGAAACTACTTTTGACCAAGTGTTCAGGAAGGCTTCTCTGAGGTGGTGACATATATGACAAGGCTTGAGAGGCGACGACTGACCTGTGAGTAGAAGGAACAAGCAGTTCAATCATGTGAAACAAAAGGTGTGACGATCTTAAAGTGAAACATAATCTAACAATGAGAGGGTTGGTCTGGATTATTTGACCTCCAATACACCAATATACTGTTTTTCTCACCACAATAATTACTTAAGATTTTAAATCTCATAAAAACAGATTCAACTGATGTATTCATCTTTTTTATATACATTGCGAAGGTGACCTTAGCTCAAACCTGAGTCTTTGTCAAGAGTACTGACTGACGCACAAGACCAACCCAGCCCCTTCTCTCTTGCGTATAAAAATAGCTTTTCCAGCTCTACGGGTCGTAATTGGCTGTTTTCCAGGGATTTATGCTCTACTGAAACTCAAGGCTTAAATGAGCAATTTAAGTGTAGTTTTTCGCCTAGGAGAAATGACAATATTTTGGGTTCTGCTTTTAAATCGTTAATTTATAATTAAGCCTTTGAAACATCATAGAAGCAAAACCTCTGCGATCCATGTTGGATAAAATAGCCCTGTACCTCGCACATAAGTCAGACAAATAAAATGCACGTGAGACAAGGTACTGAGGGCGATTTTTAGTAAAGAAGCCTCGGATTTGTGATTCGACATGTAATTGAGACATGTTCAAAAGGCCTTACGACGAGATAGCTCATTGCTTAATTCGGCCAGCAGGGGAGACTAGTGAGCCGTCAAGCACCATATGGAGCCACACCCAGACTATGGTTGCTTATGATCTGTCTCTTCTCTGATTTTTTCAAAGAAACACAAAAGGAAAATGAAAAATTGTCAAGAAACGCTTAACTTAAAAATTGAGATAAAATTCACGTAAAATAAAATTATTTTAAAGTGTACAATTTAGTGGCATTTTGTACATCTACAGTGGATCTAGTTCCGAAACAAGGGAAATGCTTAAATTTTAGGGAAGGAGAATTTACAAAAGCCCAGCCCTGTTCTATGCTGATTCCGTCACATTCCCGGTTTTGCCTCCACCTGCATCATGTTAGGAATGGTTCCCGCGCATTCTTCAAACGGTCTTCTTCACTAAACAATTCACAGACTCTGATCCAGGGTAAAAATTACATGTTCGAAAACCAAAACCATCTCAATTCTTCAGTTCTTTCTCTAGGAATCACATTAGACAGCTAGTACGGGTGACTGTTTAAAGATTCTATACGTATTTTGTCATTTCTCAGCAAAGAAATGAATTATTTTAATTTAAAGTTATAAAAACGGAAATTAACAATGTACTGCACCAACACCCTCAGCCTTTGATGTGAAATTCAAAGTTATTTCCATTCACAGTGAAAATTTAAGATATTTCTAGGTCAGAATGAGAGCCAACATTTTAAGGGTACCAAGTCAATTGGTTAGATAACACATTTGAGGAAAGCAGAATTAAATAATTATTGTATTAAAAGCTGAAGTTTATAACATAAATCCATTATTTTATTAAATAATTTAATCTTATTTCATAGGGCCTTGGCCCAGGGAAGGGTAAAAAAATGCCAAACTGGAGAGGCAGGGGGAGGGGAATTCAATTGCAGTTGGTGACTGGGAAAACAGGAGGGAGGGAAACTGAAGAGCGAATGAGGCCGGATCCGCCCTAACAAAGAGCAGAAACTGTGTTTCAACAGCCACCAAATCCAGTTCTGGGCGGTTTGAGCCAGTTTCTGAGCTGGATTGAGAACAACAGCCTCGGCTGAGACTTGACTAGGGTGAAATAGAAAATACAAAATGGATTTCGCAGAAAGAAGTGGATTTGGCCTGCCCTTCAGGAGCCCAAAGCTGTTTCCTGGAGTAGCAAAGTCAGATAAAATATAAGGCCTGGAGTTGGAACAGCAGCCTGTCACAGAAGGAGAAATTACAGAGCACTGCCTCTGTGCCAGAATCCCGTCCGCATTTTATCTCTTACTGCCCTTAATTGTAGCTGGTGAGGGAAAAGGGCCTCAGGGTATCAGTTTTCAGAGAAAGCTGGCTGCAGTGGGGGAGGGGAGGATTATGTGTCTTTGGGTGGTTTAACGTGTGTGCTGAAGGCGGGGGATGTATGAGAGGGTCTGAAGGAGAGGGAACAACACTTCACACCCTGCAGTTCACACCACTTTTCTGCACCTTTGCCACATTATTGCACAACCTTAGAAAACACTGCACATAAGTGTTGTGGGAGTGCCCTACATACAAATGGCACGTGTACATATAATTACCCAGCTTGTGCAGCCCTATGCATTAATGATAATAAACACTCAAAACTGTAGACATGCTCTTTTCATTCTTGTCCTTAAATACATACAAGCTGTACATACCTTCTTAACCAAGAGACAGCAGTATTAGGTAACAGTGGAATGATAACCCTGTCCTCACCTCCCCTCCCCCAGGTGCCAGAACCTCTTGACATCTGATCAGTTCCACCCTGAAGTGGCTCCTCTGAGAGTCTAATCGCCTGAGCTGTGGTCTACAGCTTTCGAAGGTGTGCACATCCTGCGGCCAGGTTTGGCTCAGAACCGTCCTGGACCAGTTACATATCCTGACCCCCCAAAACTCCAAAGGCTCCCTAGGAAGTCTAGACAAAGTCACCGCCTGTCTTTGGAAGGGCAGGAGAGCAGAGCAATCTTAGGGATGAGAGGTACTAAACTCACTCTCACCTGAGTGTCCAAAGATGTTTAGACTCTTCCAGAGGCATCAGGTAAGTACCTCCTGACCACAGGGCTTCTGTGACTTGGAAGGCAGCCCTGGTGTGGGAAGTCCTGTGGGGCCCCCTGTGGAATTTAAAAGTCTTACATATACACACAGTTACAACCTGATTTGTAGGTTTCAGAAATCCCCTAAGAGATTGGGGGAGGGGAAAGTCAAGATGAAAGATGTTACAGTGCTATTTTAACCTTCTTACCATAGATGGTGGGTGGAAAATTGGAACACCCACCTCGCATTATTTATGTGCGAATCTACCATAAACTAAACTTGTTATTGGCGTGTTCTATTTGCTACTTAGGGCACAAATAAGTAATTTACACAGTACTTTCATCTGGATTTCATTAGCTATTAGACTTGGGCTGCTACAGACTCTGCTAGAAGATTTTTTGTTGTTTGGGGTTCATTTGTGTTTAGTACGGGACAGTGTTTCTCACATAAACATGCAGGAGGCTCCAGAAGAGATAATGACAATAATAATTATAATACTGAGAGCTCGCTATAAACCAGACAGTATCAAGTTTTTCATATATAAAATTATTCAATTCCCATTATAAATCTGAGTCAGGTCTTATCACTCCCATTTTAGAGATGAGGAAAGCGAAGCTTGGAAAGATTAGGTATTTTATCTATTTAACTGGCAGACCAAGACTCTTGACTCCGCAGTCCATGCTTTTAACTCACTGCTAAACCGCCACCTCACTGGCAAATGGGTATAAACTTTTTTCCAGTTCCTACTCCGTATCGGCCTTCTGGGGAGGTAAGGGGGGAGATGTTCATAATAAACGTGGAATAATGGGTTCAGTCATGAGAACATGATTCCTACCTTCAACAAGCTTTCCATCTAATGGCAGTTTTTTCAAGAACAATTCAGAACTGCCTGACAAGGGATTTTTTTTTTCTGCCTCTAGGCCTCAGAGGCCATCTGGGTAATATAGTTTGGAATTTCCCTGCCATTTCCGTGCTGTGCATGGGGAATATTTGAAGTCAGTACTGCCCTGGTACTAGCAGGCAGCACAGGCAGGCCGGCGGAAAGGGGCAGGGCGAGGCCGCTTGGGAGCCGTAGCCATGCAACCCAGCCTGCTTTCCAGAACAATGTCTCAAACCAGGAAAACAGCTCCAGAGAGCTTTCTCTTCGTAATCCCCACAGCCGGTTGGGCCAGGGAATGCACAAGGGGATTCTTTCTTTGTAGAGAAATGACTCTATACAAGGCCCAGAACAAAGGAAAACATTTGTTGTATAGGGTCTGTCTTTGTATTTGGCTGGCATAAAGTCAACAAAGCACAGTTACTTAGTTCCTCTCCACTGTTCACAGGAAATGAATACAGCTTTGTTACGCACGCTTCCTATTTTTGGATAATATTTGTTTAATTTTTATTTTATCCCCATTTTACAGATGAGAGATTAGTAAGCATGAATGGACTTGCTCTCTAAACTATAATTAAAACACCAGGGCGTCCTTTCAAAAGGCTTTAAAAAGCTAGCACTGTTTTTTTTTTTGCCTGTTTTATGATAATCCTACGTAAAATGTGAAGAGGGTTCAGGTCCACGTGCTCAGGGGCCTGGGGGCTCTCAAAGGTCCCGGGACTCAGGGCCTTCCACTCTCGCCCCTCCCCGCACCAGCAACCGCAGCCTGGAGGAGGAGGTGGAGGAAGGAGGAGAGAGGGGGAGGAGGGAGAGGAAAGTGGGAGAAGGAGGGGAAGCGGAGGAGAAGGAGGGGAAAGGCGAGAGGAGAAGAGGGAGGGGAGGAGGAGGGAGAGGAGGAGAAGGAATGCGGAAGACATTCCAGCTCCGCCCCTGCAAGTCTCCACTCCAGAGAGTTTGGAAACTCCTGCTAAGAGGGCTAAAGGAAGCCAGTGTGCCTAAGGGTGCCCACTCCTCCAGGCTTTTAAGTGATTTACAGCCTGACTACGCTCTGTGCATAGAAGAGTGTCCCTAGCTTGTCGAACCAGGGTATGACCTGGTAAAGGAGACAGCAGGGTGCGGTTGTCAATCTGCACCCGCAAGACAGAGAACAAAGGCAGTTACTATAAGCTTAATAACAAACGATCTTCCATAAATGCCCACACCTATAAATAATGTAATTTTTTAACAGTTATGTGAACCAGAAAGAGTAAGAGCTCAGCAACCTCGTGGTAATAAAAAGCCCTGCGCCCTGAGTCTGGTGAATCCATCATAAAATCTCCAAGACCAAAATCAAATCCGTCTAGGCCTCCGCCTTAGTTCCTTTGCGCAGTGATAAGGGAGGAAGGAAAATAGGTTGCATTCTCCTGTGGGTAAATTGATAGGAATAGCCCGAGGGGCTTCCTCAAACTACAGTTTCTACCCCATTCTTAGAGATTCTGTTGCCACAGAATTACGCAATGATAGGAAGTGGCACCCCTCCCCCACCCTGAACAAAGTAGAGAACCATTGCCCGTGTCATTTTTATAAGGAGTTAATTAGATGAACTGTTAATATTAGAGTAAGACCAAAATTTGTTGTCCTTCCCACAGTTACTTATGCTTCAGTAGATACTGTTAGCTTACCCTGCTTTAGGAAGTGAAAACAATGGATCTTAATAGTGAAATATTAAGGACTCTTAGTGTTGTAAATTCCTGTAATGCAGGGATTATATAATCCCTCTTCCCAGAGTTTGATCTTGTAATATCGATATTCAACATTCGTTGGTACTTTTCACGCTGCTAGACCCGTGAATTTTTGAAATCACTTAAAACATCAAACTTACTTTCAAAGAGCTTGCAGGCTGGGAAAGAAAGACACCCAGGAAATCAGGCATCGCAGAGTGGTGCAATATATGCATCATAAAGATAGGAGAAAGATGTGCTGTGGGAGAAGAAAGGACAGACAGGAAAAAGAGAGTAAGGCTGGGTGGAGCAGTGAGATAATTGGAGAGCTTCTTGGAAAGTGCTGAAAATGAGATGGAGTTAGCTAGAATGATAGTACAAGAAAACTAAGTTTCGGGAAAACTAAGTTTCAGTTCCAGATTTACAGAGGGGTCAGCTATGAGGTAGTCATAAAAGAATTTAAAAGGCAAAGGAAGAACCTGAAGTCCAATAGTTCAGGAGCATTGTAGCCTGAATTGGGAAGACTAACCTAATAGGAGAATTTATCTATTTCCTTGGCCAGGAGACTTCCACGCCTTCTATTAGAATAATAGCTACTCCACAAGCATAAAGAATCCTGAGAAAAGGTGAGCTATTGACCACAGCACTTTTTAAAATTTCAACAAGTTATTTATGTTAGGGTTATTAGCAAAAGTACACATTATTGTGCCCGATATCAGAACTACAATTAAATACCCAAAGCTGAATCAATACTGCTTTCATTGAAGTTCTCAAGTAGTCTTCTAAGATCTGTTCACACATGCTAACTAGGGTAAGATCCAGCACTAACAGCTAAGCTTAGGATTTACTTCTCCCTGCGCCATGTGCCTAACACTTGATCTATTTAAACACTTCCTCTCTTAGAGACCAGGACAAAAGAAGATTCTTGACAAGGTTTGGGGAATTATGGAGCTAGTGTGAAAAGTCTGTTTTCATAATACAACCACAATTTCTGGTCCCTCAGAAAAAGGTTTTGCACACTTATTTTTTCCTGCTGGTAACTCATTAGTGGTGTTCATCAAATATTTCTGCATCTCCAGTTTCTGGTTACAACATAAGATTGCATTACTTGACTTCTTTGAAATTAGGTGTACAGTACTCGCTTTGGTCAATAAGATAGAGAAGGTGTTATGTGTCACTTCCAGTAAAAGCTTTAGGACTCAGTAAACAATTTGCCACTTTCTTAGCCCACTTCCGGGGAGATCATAAAAGCAAGTATTTAGCTGGGGGTCTCCTTGCCAAATCACACTGGACAAGTAGTATGAGAGGAAAATGAACTATTGGTGTGTTATACCATTGAGAATTGGTGGACTATCTTAAGTAACTTCAATATCCATTTCTCTACCCTACTTCTTTTTAATAGAAGTCACTATGCTCTACAGTCTCCTGTTTCAGGGAAGCAATAGTTTCAGCTCCAGGGGTTGGTCTTGTTCAGCGTAAGCCAATCATGATAGTAGTCTCTCGCCGGTCATTAATTAATAAGTTGGAATCTGACCCAAGTCTGCCCAGTGAAATGTAAATATAAATCTGCTGGGAAGCCTCGCAAAAGTTTCTCCAAAAACAGAGAGAGAGAGAGAGGAGTTGTCCCTTCTTTCCCTAGCCATTGTCACACATAGATATTACACTAGTTATCTAGTGCTATGTTACCATTTCCATTTGTTTTCTCAACAAATATTTATTATTCCACAGTTTCTGTGAGGGTACTTAATAAAAATAGTCTACCAAGTCTCAGCAGTGCAACACACCAAGTCAGGAGCAGCTTAGCTGGTGGTTCTGGCTCAGAGTCCCTCACGAGGCTGCAGACATTTGCTGGAGCATCATCATCTGAAGCCTCGGGTGGGGCTGGAGGATTTACTTCTAAGATGGCTCCCTCACATGGCTCTTGGCTGAAGCTCTCAGGTCATTAATGGCTCTTGGCAGGAGGCTTCAGTTAATTGCCATGTGGGCCTCTTGATGGGGTTAATTGAGTGTCCTCATGACACTTTGCCCAGAGTGAGGGATCCAAGAAAAAATGTAAGGGCACCACAATGTTTTTGTGTCCTAATTTCAGGAGTAACACACTGTCATTTCTACCACATTCTATCCACTAAAAGTAAATCACTAAATATAGCCCACATTTAAGAGAAGGGGAATTAGGCTCCACTTTTGCAGAAAGGAGTATTAAAGAATTTATGGGCATATTTCAAACCAACAGAAGTAACAGCAGGATGTAGTGTGGACTTATTAAAATCATGAGGGGCTTCAGCCTAAGGGTCTCTTTATATGGAAAGGAACTCGATGACATTACTAAACCTACAACCTACCCTGGACTATTAGTTATGCAAGAATAAATAATTTTTTCCTTAACATTTCAGCCTTTTTGAGATGGGATTGGCTGATATTTGCACCTGGGGTTGAAATTCAGCATATCGGACCACCAATATATTGTAAATTAACCTATATATCAAAATATAAATGTAAAAATTAAAAATTATATTTTCCTTCATTGTTAAATTATGAATTATTATATGTATATATGTATAAAAATTTTTATACAATTACATATGTACATATGTAGGTAGGTATATATATGTATAGAATTGCTTATCATATGATAAAATCTAGGTGCAAATTGTTCTTCAAATTATTCAATTTCCAAATACTTTATTAATTTTTAAAAATAGTTGGTCTTATCTTTCAATGCAGCTCTCATTAGTTAAAGGATGCTCGAGCAGGAGCCATGATTTCATGTAAAGAACTGTATAAAACTCTTTCAACAACTCTTCAGTTGAATTGATGGTCATTAAGTGACTTGAAATCTAAATAATTTGTCTTAGCACCAGCAGTGTTATTCATGCTGCTGATTTCTCAGTTTCCACTGATCTAAAAGTGATTCCATTCAAAATATTTCTAGTAAAACTTTTTTTTAATACTTAGACTTTTATATAATCAATATACATGTTATCAACAATCAAATAGAAAATACCATTTAAAAATAAAACAAATATAATCCATCAGGCCAGATGAAAGGTGGTAATTAATGCATGCTCATGTGCCAGATTGCCCGGGTACAAATGCTGGCTTACCAGGTAAATTTTAAATAATTTTCTATACCTTAATTTTCTCATTTGTAAAATATAGTTGATGATTTTCTTAAAGGAGCTAAGATACTTTCAGAATATATCCTGACACAGAGAAAATGCTTTATATCAGTAACATTTTTTTTAATGAAATTAATATTAATGTCCTTGATCAATGGGCATTCAGTGAGTTTTAAGTAATTCATCACATTAAATAGAGGTAATATTGAAAAGTGGTATCTGTACCTCAGTTCACCCTTGGCTCCAAACTGTCCCCAAGAGTCTTGTCTTTTCCTGAATTTTCCCTCCCCTTTTGGGAGTGTCTGCAATGCCAGCAGAGAACACAGAGCTCTAACTATCCAGGGCTGCATTTGCCCCTGCTATATGACCTGTCCAACTGAAATTTCTCTTCTCGTTTCGCTCAGAGCCAAAATTCTGCAGAGGTTGCAGCTTCCATAGGCAGTCATATGGGGGTTATTTGGTGAACCTTAAGCAAGGGTTCCCTACATGGACCCTAGGTTTTTGACACTGAGTGCCAGCATCACGCCAGGGGCCCCCCAACTGGGCTTCAGATTCAACTTTTTAGCAAGGCAGGAGCCTTGCTTGAGGTGTGGACTAGACAATGCCAGAGCCCAGCTCAGAGGTGATTGGCATGGACATCAACCAATCGGGAGGGACTCTGGTCACAGGTCTGAAGCAGGGTCATTAACCCTTTTGTTGCTTGACCTTTAGGAAGATCTGGGAGGTTTCAGGGAAGGAGCCAGGATGGTCAGGGCTGCAAGCAAGATAAGAGAGTCGTGGGCTTAGGTCAGTGGTTTTTTACTTATAACCAAAGAAGTTAGTTTTTTGTTTGTTATTTTGTTTATTTTAAACAACTAGTACTTCCACATCAGTAAAGGGCTTCATACAGAGGGAAGCTGTGTTTGAGGATGATATTAATTTACCTTCCCAACCATTCACCATACCTCAGCCTGCTAATTGGAAGAAAACCTGTATTATTGGAGATATTTTAGAAGATTTCCACATAGGGCTTAGCCTGGGCCATGTAATGAATTTTTATATATTATTTTATTGTTTATTTTTTAAATAAATTTATTTTAAACTTTATTTATAAATTAATTTATTTTTTAAATTTATAAGCAAAGAATAGTAAAGTATCCTGACAGCTATTAGTAAGTGAAGTAGCTCAAGGTCACAAAGTCCTTTTTTGGAATATACTTGCATATCTGCACTAAGAGAATGAGTAATCTATGCAAATCCACTTTCACAGACTCTTTCTCTAAGGCAAATAACTTCTCAAAGATATAAAAATTAAATTGTTTCTTTATACCCCAAATAAAAAAAAAAGATTCACTAAGAGTTCACTATGGGTAGAATTCTAATTGGATGTCACCACCCATTTATCATTCAGCAAGCAATTGGGAAAACAAAAAACACTCTAGGTATTTCAATCAGAAGAGCTTTAAATAAAGGAATTTTTTAGCTTGTTGGGAATTCTAGAGAATAAGAGACAGTTACTCAATGAGTAGTAAGGATACAATTCCCAGATTAAGAGAGCAAAATCATTAACCTATTTCTCATCTAGAAAAAAAAAGTGCAGCTTGCTGCCAGTGTTAATTTAATTTGACATAAATTCGCTCTTTGAGGCTAAAGCAAATCTGACTGGTTTTCAATGTGAAAGTAAAATATAAAAACTATTCTTGGAGTTATTCCTAAACAGCAATTGTCTCTAATCCCAATTTAACACGAAAGTATACATAAATCAGATTCATCAAATGAATCTCAGAATAACAACTGTTCGAGGACCAGTTAACATCATGCATAAGGATTCTACGTTTTCTAGGATTTGACATTTTTAGCAATCAAAAATTATTATATTTTGTAAATGGAAATACCACTACTAAAATCAGAATGCTAGAAATAGAATGATGTCATTTGTTTCCAAAGACCATCGATATATTAGAGTAATGCAAAAATAATAATAAAAGAGAGATTTCGTGGCAAACTGGGGAAAGGTTTGGACTGTGATTCGCGAGTTATTTCGGGGTAAACGCTGGAGACACAGCGCAGCCCCCAAGTATTCCCAGGGCAAACAGGAAAAGGGTTGAGCAGAGGCCACACGTGTATGCAGCTAAGCTTCTGTTACTGGAGTCCAGCTCCCTGAGCTACATACTGCCCAGGAGCCTGCAAGCCTGGACTACTGTTGGTTGGAGTCACTATAACTTCCCTTGCCCCAAATATCCCTACTACTTTTGCCTCTGACACTTCATTCTTTTATCATTGGTTTAGTCTTTGTTGTTTCAACTGCTGTTGAAAATAGAAAAAGAGAATGACAGCTCCCTTCCTCTTGTCTTTTAATCTCCTTTCATTGGCAGAATCTGATAACAAACCACTTGGTAAATGTAGAGTACAGAATTTAAACACCTTACAACATACAGCAGAGCACATAAGTAAGTGTAAGAATGAGGGTTGAGATCAATAAGCACATACGTAAATAACTAACCTGAGGATTGCAATGCAGTTATACCACATGGACCCTAATAGGGTCAAGACACTCCCTCACCTCCCATAGGTTTCTAAAGAGACTCAACAGTAAAGCAGCAGCAGCTGCTGAGCATCTTCAGCCCTCAAACACTGAGGGTGCAGGACTCTATTAGGGGACTAGGAAACTTAGTCAATTGAAGATTCCCACCTTCAGGCAAAGGATAAGGGAGGAAAGCTGTACTGGTAATATTTAAATATTGTTTTTGTGAGTGTTGATAGGGGAAATTAAGAAGTACAAATTGGTAGTTACAAAATGGTCATGGGGATGTGAAATATAGGTAGGGAATATAGTCAATAATATTGTAATAACTATATATATTACCAGGTGGATACTAGAGTAATTGGGGGGACTACTTAGTAAATTACATAAATGTCTAAACCATAAGCTGTACACCTGAAACTAATATAAAATAATATCGAATGTCAATTCTAATTGAAAAAAATTTGATAGGGGAAAAGGACATGTGAAAACCTATAGGCTTTTTTTCTTGGTGTCCTAAAATTTGTCTTGTTGAGATTAAAATAAAGTGTAATCTTTATTAAGATTAAAGTGCACTAGACTTATTGTGGTGATCATTTTGTAGTGTATACAAATGTCAAATCATTATGTTGTATACCTGAAACTAATATAAAGTTATATGTCAATTATACTTCAATTAAACACGTGCACACACACACACACACACACACACACACACACAAAAAATAAACAAATTTAAAAAGTGCAATCTTATCCAGAAATGAAAAGCACCATTATAATTGAAACTCTAAAACAGCATACTTTTTATATAATTCTCTCTATCTCTATGTATATTAGACAGTGAGATAGAGAGAATAAGGCACAATTTCAAATACTAGCCAAATAGTTACAAGGGTGAAAACTGTGGAAATAAACAAAGACCAACCAAAATGGGAACAAGTAAAGGTTATTTATTCAGAGTTTGCTGTAGCAAGAGAATCAGCCACCATCAGAGGAATGGGAAAGCTCCGTAGTGGAAAAAATGAAAGGCTTCAAATATACTCTAAATAAAGGCTGTAGGCATAGGAAAACTGTAGATGGGCCAACCAGAAGTGGGTATTCCTATGCGATCGGTTAAGGGTGCATATATGGCTTTCTCTAACTTGTCTTAAGTTGGAAGTGGGGACAAAAATTAGGAAAGCTGTCAGTTATTAATCAAATCTTGGCCATTTAGGCTGTGTATTACTACAGGGGTTATTGTTTGGTTTCCTGGACCATTACTAGAGATAGCAAACTGACTTCCCACAAGTCTGACTTATAGCCTATTAGCTTTCTAAGCTGGTTATTATAAATAATAGTTTGGTGTCCTGTGAGGGTTGTTTCAAGTTGTGGTTGTAAAGGAGGAAAGACTTTTCCCCTGCCCTCTTAGGTTCAGTGACTGAGCCCTGAGAATTAACCTGACAAAAGACCAATTAAGAAGAGACATGCATACAAGTTTTCTTTGATGTTATTTGATGTTATGTTTTTATACAGTATGGCTTCCTAGAGAAAAAAGTGAAACCCCAAAGAAATGGTTAGACTTGAAGACTGACATACCATTTTAACCAAGGGCCCTAAACTGTGAAATGATTAGACAAAGCAAAGGAGTTTGGGTTCCATGGGCACTAAATTTCGAGAAAGTGACTACGAAATACACGGGGGAAACTAATGGAAGATAAGGTTCTTTTAATAGGGGTTGTTCATGCAAACTCATTTTGGTGTCAACTCTGTCTCTGGTGATAAGAATGTTCTCTTTTGTTCCTGGTACAAGGAGGGCACCTTTCTAATGAGACATTTATGATCTGCTTTTAGGCAGAAAGGAGGAAGGCAGAGAGTCTCTCAATTGCCTTTCAGTTCAAAAGTATCAATATGCCAAAATGGTGTCTTTTAAGTGATGTGTTCCCCTTCATGGGTCAAAGTTCTATTTTTATGGTCTGGCCATTGTCTATTTGTATATTTAGTCTCTCAACTCCAAATTACAGTTGTAGAGTTGAAATCATACTCCTCTTGATATAGACAACTCTTTTAAGCCTACTCTAGAGTAGGAATTTACTTATTTCATGATGGTTAATGATTCTTCTGAGCAATAATGAGGCCAGACTGAATATTAATAAGAGAAAATTAATGTAGCCAACTAATTTTCCTTAAGATACATAAAAAAATGATAGCCACTTTTTAATTCTGTAAGGGATATTTGAATTTCCCAAGTTAATGCCTGACACCCATATGCATCTCTCATGGGTAGAATTTCAAACTTGATAAAATGGAAAATTTTACCCAATTATTTTGGTACGGCCTCATAACTGAGCTGTCTTAGGGCACATTCTTTAGAAGCAGACCTTAAGCAAAAGATTTCAGTGTAAGTAGTTTGAAAGGTAGTCCTAGGAAGCATTGGTAGGGGATTGGAAAAGTGAGACAGAGAAGTCTAGACCAGTTACATTAATTAGCAAGCTTCCACTGGGCAACTGAGGCTCAATCATGCTGGGAGCCTCTGGGAGTTATCTCACCAAGGAAAGAAGAAGCTGAGGTATTTGTCCTGCAATTCTTATCAGTCATTAGCTGAGGTTTGCTCCCAAGGGTGTTAACTTCCCAGCTTAGAACTACTTCTTACCTAGGCAGAGAGAAAGCCATCAAGCAGAGTCCTATGCTAGCAGTAAGGCACTGTTTCCATGTACAGAAATAGCAAGTGTTTTGGGGATATGAGCATGGTACCAACAGTGTCTTCTTCACTGGCCAAGAAAATGAGGACTCAGCCTCCTATAAAGTACTGAGATCTGAGATAATTCAAAAGTACTTAATAGCAACTCTCCATGATGCCTACCTGTAGGGATATATATAGTAATTCCTGAAAACGTATCATAGATCTGGCTTCGCTTTCATTTATATCCCAATATCATCAGGCTTTGACTTGCTTGTATGTTCTTTCAGAATTGACTATGGCTCGGTTTCAGGAGAAACAATTTTATTCACCACAATAGGAAACAATAAAAATGAAACCAAGTATTAGATACTGCTCCCACCAGATCTGATATCTTGAGGACTCGTAACTTTTGTCATTTTTCAGTTAGGCATGCATAACCTGAATCAAATCATAAGGAAACATCATACAAACTCAAACTGAGAAACATTTTATAAAAGAGGATGAATTCTTCAAAAATGTCAATATTATAAAAAACAAAGAAAGTAATTTTTACAGATCAAAGGAGGCTAAAGAAACATGACAACTAAGTGCAATATGTGATCCTGGATCCCATCCTCAAAGAAAAATAAGTACCATGATGGACATTACTGAGACAAAATCAGAATATGATTCATAGAATAAAATATCGATGTTAAATTTTTGAACTGAATAATTGTACGGCAGTTACATAAAAGAATATCCTTTTCCTTAGGAAATACACATTAAAATTTTTAGACAAGGGGCTATAATGTATACAAATGTGTCTATCCTCAAATGTATCTTCTTTAAAGAGTTAAGTTTTTTGAAACACTTAAATTCAGGATAATTTAATAAACATTATGAGAATTAGTTCTTGTTTGGTACACACACACACAAACATAAGAATTAATTGTGGCAAGTTAGGCTAAAGTCTCTGCTTTAGTAGGCAATGTGACAGGGTGTGGCATTAATCTTTTCCTCATCTTTTAATTATTAAACAAAACCAAAAAATGGACCATAGCCCTTGCCTGGAGTGGAACTCTACCTAACCAGCGTTTTTGCTTTGGGGGAGCTGAAGTGGAAATAGATGAACAGACTTTCAATAAAATGAATTCTGTCACGCTATTAACTCAACCCTGGTGATTGTTTGCATTCTTTATTGATTGTTGCTCATAATATATGGTTTTCTAATCATGTAGCATGATCAACTTTCAACATAAAAACATTAAGGCAAGAAGGGATAAGAATCAGAGTAGAACTCCTGGACAGTAGGTATATATGTATTAAGGTATAGCATGTATATATTAAGTAAACTCTTGGGTTCTACTAGGTAGATTGGGTGACAAACTTGGCTTCACCACTGACTTGCTGCATGACAGTGAGAATGTTATTTTAAATTCTCTAAATCTGTTTTTACCTCTGTAAAATGGAGAAAATAACATTGCCACCTTCCTATGGTTTTTAGGAAGATTGAATGAGATAATGTATGTGACTCCTTTGGAATAAAGGTTGTCTACATTTGTCTTAAAACCTAATGTATCAGTCAGAGTCCAGTGAAGGAATAGAGGCACAGTATATGTTATTGGAAAAGTGACTTATAAGAGGAATTAGAGCTTACACAACTGTGGGAGGAGCTGAGGAAGTAAAGATTCGGAAGGGGAAGTTGGAGGACTGGTCACTAAGCAGTCTTCCTGAAGCCCTTTAGTGGGTGGACAAATTGTAGTTTGCAAAGAAATCTGAGAAGCCAAGCACATCCAACAGCCAAAGTCACTCTGCAAATGGGAGCTTGCTAAGCACTCTATGGGAAGCTATGCATTTCCATAGCTATGAACTGTGCCCACTCCACTGCTAAGTGTCTGGTGGTAGGTCTGCAACTGTTGTTGATCAGCAGGGCTAGCAGTTGGGAAGAAGAGCCTGGTGTAGAACAGCAGAGCGTGAACAAGCTGAACCCACTGAGCACCTTGACATCTGCTCATTACCATGTGGGATGAATACCTTTAGAGAAGCATGGCTACTGTTTCATTTCTGCCTCTCAAATTATGAGCAAATTCCTCTTGTGGTTAACTCTAACACTGGAATCACACAGCAAAGGGGATTCTGGGAAATGAACTTCCCAGGTTAGCCAAATGGATAGCAGAACAATCCAGCATACCCCACATAATATTGGCTTTAAAAGTACAGTTTATTTCTGTCTCATGTAAAAGAAGCCTAGAGGTAGTCATTCCACAGTGACAGGAATCTGGCTCTTTATATAATTATCCATAGCAGGCAGCTTTACTTGATAGTTCAAGATGGACAAGGAAGCTCCAAAACTCATGTCCTCATTGCAGCCAGCAGGAAAGAGAAAAAAGTAAAGAAGAGTCTGTCCATTATACAAAAACATTTCCTGGAAAAGTCATACAGTTGCAAGAGATGCTGGGAAATGTAATCTTTACTTCAGGAAACCTTATATCCAGCTAAAACTTAAAAATGGAGAAAGCAGATATCAGGACAAATAGCTATTCTTGCCACATCCATGCGTTCCTTTCCACATGGAGACCCCATCCCTCTGAGACATGACTACAAAGTGCCATCTGGCTACTGCATTAAGCTCAAAGTCCATAAACACTAGGTGATGTTTGGTCATCTCTGTCATGGCTAGATAGCCCCTCTCACAGTCCAGAAATCCATAAACTAAAGTTATTTATTTGCCCTACCCCCTCACTCGTATTCAATAGATAATGTTGAAACAAGAAGAAGATAACCTGAATTAAAATTCCAATTGGATAAGGAAAAACTAAGAAACCATTACAAAACACTCACTGGCACTGGTCCACAGACATGGTTAAACCCTGCTGGGCAAAAAATTACAGACTCCTTGGCCTGGGCATGGAGTTCCTTGATTAGCCTACCAGGAAGCCCTTGGCTTGCTCTCTGTAATAAACTCCTTCACTTACTGTCGTTATGAACTGAATAGTGCCCCTCCCCCAAATGCACATGAAGATAGGGCCCTTAAGGAGGTGATTAAGGTTAAATGAAGTCAAAAGGGTGGTGCTTTCATTCAAAATGGTGTTCTCAAAAGGAGAGAGACACACCAGAGGAAAGGCTGTGTGAGAACATAGAAGATAGTTGTCTACACTCCAAGAAGAAATGCCTCAGGAGAAGCAAAAACCGGTTCACACCTTGACCCTGGACTTCCAGCCTCCGGAACTGTGAGAAAATAACTTTCTGTTGTTTAAGCCACCTAATCAGTAGTACTTTATTATGTCAGCCTTAGAAGACTAATACAATCTTCAAGGTCCCCAGCTTTGCTATCTTAGAAGTTCCTCCTTGCAGGCAATGTAATTGTCAAATGGGGATTCCTTTTATTTACTTTCAGTCAATTCCCTGTCCTTATAATCACAGCCAAAGATCTAGCCATCATTTACTAAAAAGCCGAAACACTGTTGTTTTACTTATTAGCTGTAGTATTCTGCCCAGCCATTTCTCTTGATTAAATGGAGCTACTTAGAAGTCACTTAAAACACTCTTGGGCAGGAAGAAAAAACCCTTAATTTACTCTTTGCCAACTTGTAAATGCTCTTGTATGATGAGGCACTAGTTTTATCTCCGGCTAAAGCTTCAGGTTTTGGCCACTGTGTGTAACTATTTCAGTTTCGGGTGCAGAAGCCGTTGTGCTTTTCATCCCCGCAAAGCCCCAAATAGCAGCTTAGATTGCAGGTCTCAGGCATATAGCAGCTCTTCCAGCAAAGCTGTAGTCCCTTCCATCTCTGCTTCTATACTGACTGTCTCTTTGCTGAAAGTGTCAAGAAGCAATCAATACACACAAAAATCATTAATCTTTCCCATCATCTCCCCTAAAGCTACGGTTTCAGTCAGCACATGTCTACTTTCAGCTAGGTGTGGGAATACAGCTGACTACCCAGATATTAAGAAGAAGAGACCAAAAAAAAGGTATGCTCTCTCCCTTTGGGTACACTGCCCAGAAAGAGTACTCACCAATTGCAGTTTGTGCTCTATGGGTAGAAACTTAGTTGCCTGGCATACCTACCTGCAAAGTCATTTACAAAATAAAGCTTTTATTCTAGGAAGCCAAATGCCCAGCTAAAAATTGAGAGTTTCGTTACTAAGGGGAAGCCAAGAAGAGATATCCAGTGACAAATAGCAATCCTGGCTATGACATGTGAATCATATAGCATAGTGTCTATCCTATAGTTAAAAATTTGATACATGTTAACTATTATTGGTGCCAAAATGTGGCCTAGGGAAGACCCTACGCAAGGTGTCTTATTTCATTCCTACTTGGATAATTTCTTTTCTTAACAGACTTTTTTTTCCAAAGAGTAGTTTTAGATTTACAGCAAAATTGAGAAAAAATATGGAGTTTCCATGTACCTCCTGTCCCCACACATACATAGCCTCCCCTGACCTTCAGTGAATAATCATTTATGTTCACCATATAGAGGTGAAACCTAACCTTCCACTTCTTAATATTCTTCTATTGTCATCACCAACATACACACACACACACACACACACAAACTTGAAAACAACTGATACTTTGAGTATGAAGCTACTTTACTACAACTTGAAGAAATAGTAGAGTACAAATTATATACATAAAGAAAATGGAAATGGAATGCTAAGGAATAAAACCAATGTTCTCTATACTTTCTTAAGTTTATATTATTAGCATATTTCATAAATGTTAAAGAATAAAAGCAAAGCACAGATCGATAGCACATTTATTGTACCTCTGAGGATATATGCATTGTGAATAAGTATATTCTATATTATAATATTCTATTTGGAGAGAAAATGAAAGTTGATATTTCTTTAATTACACAAGAACAGCATGTTAAACTTGACCAAATCTTTGCTAATGGTAAAACAGAAGATTTATTCTTAACTGGGTACAATCACAGGGTGACATTTCAGGGGCCATAGAAGGTATTACCCTACTCACTATTCCATTCCTCAAATACTGTTCTCTCTGTCCTTTGATATCTGAAATTCCTTTGAAAAGATATAAAGCCTTTTTTTCACAAAGATTTTAAAGAAAAAAATAAATATTATTAAAGATTAAAGATTGAGAGCTTAGTAATAGAGTGAACATGGTAAGGCGGCTCTTGGAAATTAGGCTTGAGGAGGAAAAATGGGGTGGTCTTTGAAGTCAAAAGATTATAAACTCTATCTGCCCATATTAGGAAAGCAAATTCACTGAGTGGTATCATCGGCTACTGATTCCTGAGTTTATCAGTTATGTAAGCACTGAGCTAGTTGGAAGTGACCTACTGTGTGTTTGAGGCCCATCTCAGAATTACGGCATCCAACTGCCTCTGAGGAGGTGAAGTTCCCCTTTGAGATCAGAGTATCTAGCTTTCATTTAACATGAATCATGATTATGTTACTAGGCAAGTCTGTATCAGGGTCGCAGGCTAGGCATCTAGGTCTGTTAGGTAAAGGTTTATCAAAAGGAAAAGATAAATGAAGATAAATGCAATTAAGTCTGGGAGTGTCAGAATAACGTAAGTAGGCTTCAGTCAAGATATAAATAAATGATGATAGATTTTTTTTTTTTGAGAAAAGAAAGGAAAATAAGAACTTACTTAACAAAACTTCAAAACTTTTAATAGCAAGTGAATCAATAGCAATTGTAGATGTTTGGCAGTGAGTAAATAAACCTAAGTGAATAAGTAAAAAAGAAGCAGAAAAGACTATCGGTCACCTACATTAGAATATGAGGCATTCAAAAAGAGTTATTTCCCCTGCTGGTTGCCATGTTCCCTGAATTCTACCACTAGTCTTTTCTTTGCCTCTTTAGTTGCTTCTGATGTTTAAGAACCCACTTTTAAATTATGAATATCTTAGAAAGGAATAACATTACTAGAAATTAGCTAACTGAGGACTTGGAAAATAAGTGATGTTGGGAGTAGGGAAACCTGAAACGGATGGAAACAATCTAAAGGGAAAGATGCCAAATATAAACTTTACCTACTTTATGATCTAACCCACAGCTTTGCTGGTAGTTAAGCTGCAGTCCTGATTTACTTTGCTACAGAATGACACAAAACATAGTTTTCATATTGTTCAAGGTTGCACTCTTTATTTCAAACAAGAAGAACAAGGTATTTTCTGACTTCAACCCAAGGAGACCCCTTTGTCCCAAAGGGAACTGTTCTTCTGGTTACGTACTCAAAATACAACTTCATTTTAGTTTGTAAATGATTTTTAAAACAAAATTCTCATATTACTGGGCAAAATTTTCCAAAATCAGCATTCTTTCATTCCTCCTTTCAAAATATGCACTCCAAATTTCAACTGCCACTGACATTGTTTTCTCCTACGCTTTCCAAAGAAGGTAACTTACTTAAAATTACATTGGTCTCCATTTTCCCAAAGGATTCTGCTCAGGCAAGAAAAATTCTAGGAGCTCAAAGATGTAAATTACCGCTTGTACCAAAGAGCAGCTACTCTTGCACCAGGATTTTATCTTCAGGTTTTATTTACATCTGCGTATGGAGTAAATGAGCATGGCAGGAGGAAAACTCCACCCTTCCCCTCACTGGAGAAATAAAAAGAGGGGAAAATGTTATTTTCCACTTGCCACCTACTAAGTCAGAAACTAGGCTTATCTAAAAACATGGTAGCTTCCCTTTTTCTGTCATGGTTTTTCACACTAATTTAGTTACTGGTACTGGTACTCTTGCAGAGAAAAACAAAACAAAACAAAACCCTGTCATGGATTTGTCTTTAGAGCCTAACTAGAAAATGAGACATGGCAGCACCTGAAGGCAAGAAAGAAGGCTACAACCTACATAGCAAGGAAGAAAGGAGAGCATGGGCTAGCATTGTGACAGGACCCTGCAGATGAGTAGTCTCCTAAGGCCCCTGTGTGGGTTTTCAACTAGCTGTCATAACATTCTGAATTTATTATCTATGATGATTAGTCTTACATTTATCTCCCAGAGCATGCTTAAGCATTCATGTAGCTGTTGAAGATGGGAGATTCATGGTCAGTGACTGGTCTCCTTACTCAAACTGGGTCAACTGATTTCTAGGAAGGACATGATTTCTGACCCCAATAGTCTACTCTCAGAAGAATGCTGTATTTTTCCAAGGTCTCATTTTAAGCTGTATTTAGGTGGGTGCTTAGCAATCTCCAGTCTCTTTTATCCTTTATCCGTTCAAGTGAACAGTAGCTTCCTGGGGCTTGGGAGAGGAAATGGGGGAAAAAACCAACCTAAAGAATCAACTTATTTCTCTTGTGTTTTGTACTTGCAAATTCCTTTTTTTTTTTTTACAGGCATCTAATACACACACACACATATTACAACATAAATGGTTGTTATTGTAGAGTTGTTCAAATGTTTAATTGTTCCCGAAATATGATGATAACAAAGCCTCTAGGGTTTGATAATGAGTTCAGTTCCAACTGGGGTTTACTACAAATAATTCTTGCACTAACCACCAGAAGTTTGTGAAGACTCCACAGGTTAGGAGCTCGGTCCTCCACAAACTGCCCTTACTTCAGTTGGCAGCCACAAGTTCTGGAGGTCCTCAGACAACCTGTACTTCTGACAGACTTGGGTACAAATTCAGGGGTTCCATAACCTCCTTAGGTTTCATAATTTACTAGAACAACTGAGGAAAGTGCTCTACTTATGATTTATTTTGTTATAAAAGGATATAACTTAGGAACAGTTAAATGAAAACATGTATTGGGTGAGGTCTGGAAGGAAATGCAGAAATTCTGTGCCTTCTCCTCATAGTATCCAGGTGAGTCACCCCCAGCACATCAATGTGTTTCCAACCAGGAAGCTCTATTGAGCTTCAGTGTCCAGAGTTTTTATTGAGCTTCATTAAGTAGACATTGGTTGATTGAGAAAATTATAGGCTACATATTGAGCTTGTCCCCTTTGCTTCTTTGGAGGTCAGGCTGGTTCAAAGTTCCAACTACCTAATCCTCAAATCACATGTTTCGTCTTTCTGGTGACCAGGCCACATCCTGAAGGTATCTAGGGACCTACCAAAAGTCACTCCAATAGTATAACAAAGACACTTTCTCACTCAAGAAGTTCCAAGGGGTTTTGAAGCTCTCTGTCAGGAACCAAGGACAGCGACTAGATATATCTTTACCATATCACAATTTATCTTTATTTACATTATGTTAAGTGATATAAAAGTTCAGGCGTCCACTTCCCATCAGGGTTATTGGCTGAGATAAAATGAATTGGCTTTCAGGAATAGAGGTGAAGAGGACAGGTAAAGCAATTCAAATGAAAATTTTTAATCTCATTGTTTTAATATGAGATATTGGTAAAAAAAAAAAAGTACAGTACTTTTGTTTGACTGAAATGAGAATTAGTGTGGAAAATAAAGTGTAAAAGTCATCAGGAGCTCAAAAGTGAAAGACTGTAAATACCAAGCTAATGACTTGAAAATTTATCGGGTTGATAGGTGGTTTTAATGAGGAGGGGAGTTTATGTCAGTATTTTAGGAAGATCAGACTGACAGCAGTATGTAGTTTGAATTAGAATAGGAAAATACAGAGAAGACGATTATAGGGAATAAATTTCTGTCTAAAAGTAATACACAGAAGTTTAAAAGAGTCGTACTATGTATTTTAAAAGATGACTTTATATATAGAAAATGAACTTTATATAGATATAGAATGACTTTATATAGAATGAACATGCATCAATAATTTTAATAATAATTATTGCTAACTTATTAATTAATAATAATAATAAGTTTTTATTAACTCATTAATGAGTTAGTCCAAAGGATAATTAGAAGAATGAATGGATATATAAATAGTCCATCTGAAAAAGCATATAAAAATACATCTGTTATGTTTGAGATAAAATTTTGGAGGTTTTTTTTCCCTCTATGAGAAATCATTTGCATCCACTCAAATATTTTGCAATGAAATAATGCAACTTCACAAAGTTTTGGACTCTAGTTCTATAGTAAATATTAAGTTGTACAAAAGTATATTCCCTAGAAAATTAAATAATTCTGGGGTGGGGAATTTGTTAGATATTAAAAGGACATGTAATCATTTTTCTGTCTTGTTTCTGAGTTTTGGAAAATTTTTTTATTTGTCCACCTTATGATTATAAAAATATTCTGAAGATTATTCTTGATAACATATACTTCTTAATACTGGGCTTGTAAATTATATTCAACCTGATATATTTCTGTGTATAGTTTTCACAGACTAGGAACCATACCAGTTTCATTGTAGGCTTGTCATACCAAATGAAATGAGATTTATTCTCTAATATGACAGTTCAGTATAGTCCTGATTGGAAATTGATTTGTTTAATTGTATCTTGATAGACAGATAGATTCTATTGAATGTATATAAATTATCATATTAGCATGAAAAGTATTAAGAAGTTTTTGTTCTTGAATGCTGCAGGATCAGGGAGAATAAAATACTATTTAAAGAATATTTCATTTCAGTTTGCAAAAGCATAGTCTATTATCTTCAAGGTTGGAGATATAATTTGAAGCAGAGAAGGGGGTTTCCTGATATACCCATCAGAAAACAGAACATTATAAGTAATACAACAGCATTCTTTCCAAAATAAACATCCGATATTAGATCTTCCTCATCAGTTCACTCAGTTCTATGCAGATTGTGTTCCACAAGAACTTGGGTTAGTAAATTTTCACAAAGTCATGCCTTCTGTTCTAAGGATAATCTGGAAATCACAATTCAGTCCTCTTATCCAATCTGACAGGGTGTAAACAATGCTGATTCAGAAGCCTGTATCAATGACTCTCTTTATGGCAATACTAATAATTAGAGTACTGGTATAGTCCTATTCATGAGGCTCTGAGGCTGTCCGTTGCTGAAGACCCAACTTGTACTTGTAGCTTATGGGAAAGCCCTCAGGCAAGCACAAGAGGAAAGTAGAACCTATATGTTCATAATAAGACTGAATGGTTCTGATTAATTAGCCAATAACATCAGAAAGGAGAATAAAATATAAAAGAATTTCATTAAATATTTATCAATGTTTCCCTGAAGTAAAAACATATTAGGGGCAATGATAACATTGACAAATATTCTTCCAGATAGAATATACACAGTATCTGAAACATATTTATATTCATAATATTTACCTCTTTAAAATTAATCAGGGGAAAGGTGCTTAACATCACTACTCACCAGGGGAATGCAAATCAAAACTGCAATGAAATATCACCTCGCATCTGTTAGGATGGCTATTATCAAAAGTCAAAAGGTAAGTGTTGGCAAGGATGTGGAGAAGTGAAAACACTTGTACATATTGGTGGGAATGTAAATTGGCACAGCCATTATTGAAGACAGTATGGAGATTCCTCGAAACATTAAAAATGGATATACCTTTTGACCCAGCAATTGCACTCTGGGTATTTATCCAAAGGAAAAAAAATCAGGACATCAAAGAGATATCTGTGCTCCCGTGTTCATTGCAGCATTATTCGCAGTAACAAAGATATGGAAACACCTAAGTATCCATCAATAAATGATGGATAAAGGCATTTTCATACACACACACACACACACACACACACACACACACTACTATTCAGACTTGAAAAAGAAGAAAATTGTGCCATTTGTGACAACATGGATTAAACTAGAAGACATTATGCTAAGACACAGAAATAAGCCAGATGCAGAAAGACAAATATCTAATGAGCTCACTTATATGTAAATCCTAAAAAAGTCAAACTCATAGAAGCAGAGTAGAAAGGTGGTTATCAAGGTGGGAAGGTGAGGAATGTGGGGTCAAAGGGTACAAAATTTTAGTTATTTATGATGAATTCCAGAAATACAATGTATAATATGGTAAGTATAGTTAATAAACACTACATAATAACTGTACTTGAAATTGGCTGACAATCTCAAATATTTTTAATAGACACATACACAAAAGTAATTGTGGGGAAATGGATATGTTAATTAGCTTGATTGTAATAATCAATTATGTATATGTATATTAAACTATGTTGTATACCTTAAATATATACAATTTTTATTTTAAAAATTTATAAAACACAAAATTAACGAAGGGAAAGTTATGCTTTCATATTGATTGGGAAGTTCTTCCTATGCACCTCTTAAAATAGTATTGAAATAATTACAAACTGTAAACATATCAAAAAATTATTTTTAGCTGTCTCTTTTAATAAGGTAAAATAACAAATCTTTGTGATTGACAAGGAGCCCTCTGGGAAAACCCTAAGTCAATGTAAATGTAAAAGACATCTTGAGATTTCTCCTCCCCCCTCTGCTCCTCCCTGCTGAATTTAGGGTCTTTCCAATCTTAGAAGAAAAAAATAAAACAACTGTCAGGGGAGATGTGTTACTTGATTAAGATAGGATCATTGTACCGTAGAGGTATTAATGATTATAGCTTGGCTGTCTATAAATTAAAGTGTCAGTAAGTAATTGAAAATAAACATAGCAGAAGGTAACACAATGCAAGGAATGTTAGCTTTTTCAGAAGTAAGACATAAAAAAAAATGATTAACATTATTTTGATGGGATAATGAAGCTCTTCTATTTGAACAGAAGGTAAAAATTAATTTTATTTTTTGCAGAAATAGAAAAATCCATCCTAAATTTCACATGAAATCTCAAGGGATCTCAAAGAACCAAAAACAACCTTGAAAAGGCAGAACAAAGTTGGAGGACTCATTTCCTGATTTCAAAATTTATTACAGTAATCAAAATAGTGTGGTAACGGCATTAAGACATATAGACTAATGGAACAGAGTAGAAAGCCCAGAAATAAATCTTCACATACATGCTCGAATAATTTTTGACAAGGATGCCAAGCCACTCAATAAGGAAAGAATAACTTATCAACAAGTGGTGTTGGAAAAATGAATATCCACATAGAAAAGAATGAAGTTGAACCTTTTACTATATGCAAAATTAACTCACAAAGGATAAAAAACCTGAGAGCTGAAACTATAAGACTCTTAGAAAAAAATATGGGGGAAAACATCACGATGTTGGATTTGGCAAGAATTTTATGGATATATACTGAAAGCACAGACAACAAAAGACAATAATAAATTATACTTTATAAAAATTTAAAACTTTGTGCATCGAAGAAAACAATCAACAGAATGCAAAGACAATCAATAGAATGGGAAAAAATGTTTTTCAAATCATATATCTGATAAGGAATAAATATTCAGAGTATGTAAAGAACTCCTACAATTCAACAACAACAGCAACAAAACAAATGGTCCAATTAAGAAATGAGTAAAGAACTTGAATAGACATTTCTCCAAAGAAGATACACAAATTGCTAACAAGTATATGGTAAGGTGCTTGACTTCATTAATCATTAGAGAAATTCAAATGAAAAAGTAAAAACCACTGAGATATCATCTTACACCCATCAGGATGGTTGGTATCAAAATGAAATGGAAAAAAGTCTTGGCAAGGATGTGAAGAAATTGGAATCCTTGTGTACTGTTGGTAGGAATGTAAAAACAGTGCATCCATTTTGGAAAACAGTGTTGTGGTTCCTCAAAAAATTAAAAATAGAATTACCACATGATCCAGCAATCCTACTTCTGAGTATATAGCCAAAAGAATTGAAAGCAGGATTTCAAAAAGATATTTATATATTCATGTTCATAGCAGCATTTTTCACAATAGCCAAAAGGTTGAAGCAATCTACATGTTTGTTGATAGAGGAATTGATAAACAAAATGTGCCATATACATACATTGGAATATAAGTCAGCTAGAAAAAGATACAACATGAATGTATCTTAAGAACATTATGCTAAGTGAGATATAGTTACAAAAATACAAATACTGTATGATTTCTCTCACATGAGGTATCTAGAGTAGACAAACCCATAGAAACGATAACTAGAATGGTAGCTGGCAGGAGCTGGGGAGAGTGGAGGTGCAGGAAATTTTTTAATAGCATAGTGTTTCAATTCTTCATAATGAAAAAGTTCAAGAGATTGATTACATAAAAATGTGAATTATTTAATGCTACTGAACTCTTTGGTCAAAAATGGTTAATATGATAAATTTTGTTATGTGTATCTTATCACAATTAAAAAATTTTTAATTTAAATAACTTTTAACTACCTTTAAAATCTTCCAAGATTCAATTTGTTATTGCAATAGAAATACAACCAAGTTCTACTTTTCATTGGGCAAAAATGATTAAAAAGCTCCTTTTTATATTTTATATATGAATAAGTCCATCAAAACTGAGCAAACTTTGCGGAACTTTCTTTTAAACACGTTCGTTACTGTTTTTCAAACTCATTCCTTCTTTTCAGATATTGCAGATATTAGAAAATAAAGTTCACATTCTCCACATCATTTGCAATTTTGTGTAACCATATAAGTTTCATCATTAGATGTTTCACACTTTCAATCATACAGGGACATTAGGACAAAGCTATTCTTAATATCCCTAAATAAATGAAATACATCCCATTACCTTGCACGCCTGGTTACAGTTCTCTGCCACTATTGTTCCTAGAATAGTGTAGCAGTTATTGTTACTGTCTTCCAGCTCCGAACCCACTCCCCCATATTTTGCTTTGTGATGCTAAAGCTAGAATTATTCAAACAACATTTTTGTTTTGCCAGATGGCTCCAACTTAGGCTTTGTCAATAGGAGTGTTTGAGGGAGAGTGTGAGGCTAGGGGAAGAAAAAAGAACTTGCCTCTTCCTGTCTGCTTCCTGTTAGCTTGTGGTTCCTGTAAGCATCATCCCAGCAATGCTTCCTCACCCTGGAAGCAGTAGTTCCTTCTTGTAGCAGCAGATGAATATAGTTTGCAATTTTCCAACAGTAGCAGAATGAATTTTAATGTGCCTCTGATATCCTCAGAGACACCAGTATGAAATGACTGGTGTCCCCTTGGAAGTGTAGATTTTAGCTTTGCAAAATCTCTCCTCCAAATTTCTAAGTTTTAATGATTCCAACCTCTTCCCTTTGATGCTTTAGTACTAGGGGTGTTAGATGCTTTTTGCAATTGTTACTTCCACGATATGCATAGTGATCAATAACAACAGATTTTGAAAGAATTGGCATAATTGGTCACTGATCATGATATGCATCTATTAATTTACACAGCGATTTTTGTACCAAAGACTGTTAAAAGTTAAACTGACACATATTAAAAACTTCAAGAATTTATTTGAAAGAAAATCGATTCAAATCAGGCAACCTTCGATCTAGAAGGTAGAAAGGAACTCTGAGGAGCTGTACAAAATTAAAGACTAATGGGCAAAAGGAAGCAGGAACAAGGAAGTTATATAAGCAAAAAAGCAGTTATGGCAAGGTTACTTTCCTTTAGGGAATGACAGGGGTCTATTAGGCACATTACCTAACTAGTGTCGAACAGGTGATTCCTGATTGACTGGTTTAAAACACCATGTCAGGGAGAGCTGAACTGTAATGAAGTTAAGTCTCAGTTTGGTGACCTGGGGTTTAGCATATGTAACTCCACTTTGGGCCTGTTGTCTTGTTTTTAACAAGCTCTACCAGGAAAGTTTTTACTTCATGCAATTATAGTTAATATGCCAGGGTAACTTAAACTTGAAACATGTCGTTGGGGATTGGTGTTATTTCACTAAACCATGGCGTTACAGGTTAAAAAGTGATCCTGAAAAATATTTTGCAGTTCTCACTCCTTATACCTTAATATGTGAGCTTATTTGGAAATAGCGTTGTTGCAGATATAATTAGTTAAGATGAAGTCATATTGGAATAGGGTGGGCCGTTAACCCAATATGACTGGTGTCCTTATAAGAAGACAATGTGAAGATAAGAGGGAAGAATAGCATATGAAGATGGAGGCAGAGATTGGAGTTTATACAGCTGTAAACCAGGGAACGCCTGGGGCTACCAGAAGCTGGAAGAGGCAAGAAATGACGGTCTTGCCAATACCAGCTTTCTAGCTTCCAGAACCATGAGAGAATAAAACTCTGTTGTTTTAAACCATCCAGTTCGAAACTTTATTACAGCAGCCCTAGGAAACTAATACATAGTAACAATATTGGAAGAACCTACAGTTCTGTTTTCGGCTTTACTTTCACATAGAATGCTTCACTTCTGACATTTCTGGTTACCAAATATGTGTGTGTGTGTTCCCCCATACCAAGCAGTTCTGCGACACCAGCTGAGTGTTCTACAATTCAGCTCAATTCTGAGACTACCTGGAGATAACATCGTCACATTGCACAGGTTAAGGGCTCAATCTCAAAGGAGTGCTCCTCACTTCAGATGCCAATTGCAAGTAGTAGGTTCCAGGTTACCCAAAACTTCTGTCTGACTTGGCTAGAAATCAGAGCTTCCCATGACCTCCTCTCCCTTAGATTCAATTTACTACAGTAGCTCACAGAACTCAAGGAAACACATTTACCAATTTATTAAAAGATATGGTATAGAATACAGATGAACAGCCAGATGAAAAGGTACATGAGGTGAGGTCTGGGAAGGTCCAGAGCACAGGCACTTCTGTCCCTCTTAAGGTGGGGTGCATCACTTTCCTGGTACGTGGGTGTGTTCGCCAACCTGGAGGTTCTCTGAACCCCATACTATAGGGATTTTTATGGAGGCTTCATCATGCAGGCATGATTAATCATTAACTAACTCTATTTTCAGCCCTTATTCTTTTCCAAGAGAAAGGTGGTGGTGGTTGCAGGGGCTTGAGGGGGCACAAACTGAAAATTCCAAGCTTCTAATCATGGCTTGGTTTTTAAGCAGCCCTCATCAAGGAGACATCCACGAGCCCACCCTTATTAGAACAAAAGACACTCCTACTACCCAGGAAATTACAAGGGTTTCAGGAGCCTGGATCTGGCTCTGTGCCAGGAACTGAGGGACAGGGACCAATATATGTTTTCTATTATCTCAGAGTAACTGAAATTATGAAAGGACACGCATGGTAAAATAAAATGTAGAATAACTGCCATTATCCTAGGAACAATAGTGGCAGTTTGTTGTGAAAATTGTGGAAAGTAAGGACTGCCTGCGCTCTTTACCCACATACAAATACATTTTAAACAAATTAACTGCTATTTCACAGAAAGAACCAGAAGGTAGAAGACCGATATCTGTCACATGTAAGCATTTTAGCACACCAGTGGAGCATATCTATGGTGATCTTCATAGCCATATACAAACATTATTTTAACACTTACTTAGGGTGCAAAAATGAACACTTCCAACTGTATAATAACATATAAACATAAAAAGCAAAAGTATGTAAATATATATTTAATGACCAATGCTTCAGTATTCTACCATATTTAAAAAATTATTAAGGTAATCAAAGATGAACTATTAATTAATATTAGTGTTTAAAAGTAAACTAAGGATCTTGGAAATTTTGTCCATGCTGTGGAACACAATTACTGTTGATATAAAAAAAGTTTGTCAGAATTATAAGTCAATTGAATATATAATTTTACATTTTTCATAATCTTAAATGCTTGTATTTTCCACTAATTAAATCAAGACAGCATAGTTCTTTTAAAACTCAAACAATCAAATAGCCCCATTTATCCAATAATTCATCATAGTACTGTGATTTGGATTCTCATATAAAAATGCACCTAAGCTAGAAGTTTTTATGAGATTTATTTCTTCTTAAAAGGCCAACACATTTAGAGTATTAGGAATTCAGTGGTTTCCCCTGGCATTCTTGCGTTTATTTACAGGTTGTAAGCTTTTTTTTTTTTTTTTTAGTTTCTATAAACCAAATAAATTGGAGCTCCTTTAACTTTAAAGACTTTATAATTAAATTCACTAATAAACTCCAAAGGTAGGATATTATTTCATACTTATGCAATGGGACATAGAGGTAATTTTTAATTACAGACACAAAGATATACTGAGAGCTAGAAGATTCAGTTCTACAACCTTACCTATGGGTAAAACGTAAATCTGGAACACAGAAACTCACTAGTTTAGATATCTAAAGACAATTCTTTCCAGGGGAAACAAAATATCTGCTTAATTCATTTCAATTCATAAGTCATGAGAAAAGCGAGCAAAAAGGTTACTAAACCAAATTATTGGCCATACCTCATTCAATATAAATTTCCACCAAATCAATAGAGGTCACCAAATGGTCAGATCATAAATCCAGATTTCTATTCCCTGCTTCTGCCAATGAGAAATAATTTATCAGCTCTGTGCAAACCAGAACTGGAACCAAACTTGGCCAAGAATCAGAAATGAAAACAAAACACAAGAGTCAGAAAAAAAAAAAGGAGATACAGGAGAGTCGGCAAAGGTAAAGTTATTCTGCTTGGAATTCACCCCAAAGATCAGAAAGAGAAATGCTTTATATAACCCATAATGGAATACTTCTTGAGCAAGGCAGTTTTACTGGCTCTAGTGGGTGGGTCCACTTTGGCATCTAGGTGGGGCAAATTCCATAACCATCAAAGTAAAATTTTTATTCTAAAAAGTTAAAAATGACTCAAACATACATAGAATGACACCATCAATTACTTATTTTATTAATAAATGAAGGAAATAGTAAGATTATGAAGTTGATTTAAAGGAGAAATAGAGAAATTAAGGACTATCTAATAAATTATCAGGAAAGACATACTGAAATAAATCTAAGTTTGAGAAAAAAGTGATTAAAATCCTACTAGTCAATAATACTCAAACCTATGATGGTATCTTTTCTAGAGAACATTAATTATTTGCATCTCTGCCAGAAAAAAATTTTTTTACAAAGTAATACATGGATCTTCACAGTCCTAAACCACAGTAATCTTAGAACTAGAGAGATCCTTAGTAACAGGATGAAGTACAGCATTGAAAGGACATGCAAACATCCTTTTGCTTAAGTTTCAAGTTTTGGATAATTTTTCTTAACAGGAAAAAGAACCAGAGTAAAGTGTGAAAAAAAATGAGTTCAAATTTATTTCTTCTCTAGACTTTGTTTATTCCTTAGTTACTTCTGCCTCATTTTTGCAGATTGTTGGGATACTAAGCCAGGTGGAGCCTGCAGGTCATCTAAAATTGCTTTTACCGAGAATTTTTTCTTAATTTATTAGCAAAGGCAAGAATTCTAATACCATTCATTTCTCTGTAAGCAGATAAATGCTAATGTTTCTTCAATGGGAACACTTTTAGCCAAGTTTCTGAAAATGGAGAAATGTTGTTTGAAACATATCACATTCAAATATAACTCCCACTCTTCATGACTCCCCACAAATAAATATGAATAATTTTTCACACGTACTTATGTTTGTATCATATGCAAAACTTACTTTCAGCTATTCCACTCAATTACAACTTCGTTATATGTTTTGGGGTATTCTCTGTGTCTTTTATTATAGAACAATGGTTAAGAGGGCAGTATATCTCCTCTAGCTCTGTGATCTCAAAGTGCATTAACTCTTTGGCCTTCACTTTCTTTACCTGGTTTTATGTTGAAAAGGAATACAAAGTATTCCCCAAGAAGGAATATTATACTAGTTTTTCACTACCCCACCACATCCATCAATCAGGGTTCAATTATTCCCATCTTTTTCATCATTATGATTTAATTGATAAGAGAAGGACATCCAAGTCCTACTTAAGGCTTGCCTCAGAAACTTGTAAAATCAAGATGCCTGGTCTGATTCTATGGAACGGAGCTTACATCAGGATTCTGCATTTTTACCCAGACCTCCCTTCCCAGGGAATTCTTATTTATGTGGTCCTTAGAACACATTTTTGAGAACCTAGTTTTCCATATCAACTGGTATGAAGGCAGAAACCAAAATAGAATTATTGGTAACTACAGTATTGGGCAGATTTGAGGTTGGCCAGGCACACGTGGCACCTGTTAAAATGGGTGGTGAGCTAAACACAGCAGTTGCAGAGTTTAAAAGAAAAGCATCAGATAATTAGGCATTGTAATATATGCACTGCCAAAAGATGCCTTACTGTAGGTATCAATAGTTTTGACTTTAGAATAGCGAGATTTGTAAGAAAAATTCTACAACCAGCTTACTAAGATGTTGCTTAATGTATATTTCATAAAAATACTGAACATAACAAAGAATTTCAAGCACCATGATAAAATAACAGGCTCTCAGGCAATTCTCAGACTTAAATAAACATGAAAGTAGAACATCTGAATGAATGGTAAATGAGAAACTCCACAGAAAGGATGATATAACATCACACACTGGAGGAAAGCAAATAGCAAAACTTTTTGTAGATTATTAGGTACTGATTATGACCTGACATATTATGTCCTTAGGATCCAGGACATCTCTAATTCCACTGGTCAGAATCTGGGCTTAGAGATATACGAGAGTTGGAACTCTAGTATGAATTTGTTGCACAGTTGGCCCAATCACATTCTGAACTCATCCTGAGGTTTCAGATAGTCCTTGCTTAGAAGATGATGGGTGGTTAATTAGTTGGATTATATGACTCATATTGTGGTTATCAATCAATCATCCTTGGCCTTGTTCTTGCTCAATGGACCCATGAGCAAAGCAGCACTCGTGGCAATGATCAGCAAAATATTAAGAGGAAAAGAGAAAGTCCATCCATACTTTAAGGGAAAAGTTATCTACCTGATTGTAGGTCAACTTCCCTGGGGTCTTCCTAACATATAGAGGACAATGTTTTGTTCTCACCTAGACTCCTGGTTCTGTATTCACTTCCATGGTTATGGTGCTATCATCTAGATACTTACTGGATGCATTATGCACCACTATGCCATTCTATCCACACTGCCTCAGACCATTCTTTGTAGCAAAAGACATAATATTAAAGCCCAGAGTGTTTATCATTATCACACTTCCTTGTGCCCACGAGTTGGCCTTATAAGAAAGTAAAATATTTTATTGAAAATCCAGCCAGGATGTCAGGTCGGGAACCTCATTTTGCGAAATCAGTCTTGCTTGCAGAATGTGATACATGTTCTGAACCAGTGATCAGCAATAATACTTTTTCCCTCATAGTAAGGAATAAGATTCCAGGAAACCAGCTGTGTGCTTGAGAGTGGCACTGCTCACGATTACATCTAATAATCTACTTTCAGAAGTTTTGTCTCCCAATTTTGCAACCATGAACTTTTCAGCTCTCAAGTCTTAGTAACCAAGGAGAAGATGAGATATGATAATAGTGGAAGTAGGATTGAAATAGAAACTACTACTTGGCTATTTCAGTCTCTTTGTCAAGAGGAAGACAAGGAGGGGCTTTAGCTGGATGATGGATCATGATTCTAAAGGACAAATGAAGAGTAGAGCAAGAATCCTAGGCAACTCCTGGGGCAATTCCCTTTTACCATTGTATAGTGGTACCAGAGTACTAGAGAGACATGTACATGAAGAATCACAAATGATTCATTGCCCTCAGAATTAAAGATCTGAATCATTCCACTGGGGGTGGGGTGAGTAAGAGTGGAAGGAGAGGGAAGGGAAGAGTAGAATCATACAATCTTAAGAATCGCCAGAGGCAAGGAATACAATCTAGGTAAAGGGAGAAGTAAATCATAACCTATAAATACTAGCTACTGCCTTATGACCAGTTACAGACATGAAGGCTTTAGCCACAGTCTCTACATCAAATTTATTATTACTATTTTGGTTTTTACTAATTGTAATAGAAATTAATAATCGTTCTCCACAATCTCTTTCTTTCCTTCTTCCTTTGTAACAGAACACCCAGTTTTTATCTAGGCACATGACTACTCAGACTGCTTTTCCTTATCTCTTTTTAAGCGAGGGATGTCCATATGATTAAGTTCTAACCAGTGGAATATAAGCAGAAATGTTGTTTGTGAAAGTCTTTAAGTGATGGTGAGGGGATATACCGTTTTCACTTCCTTCTTTCTCTTACTGACTGAAATAATGTATTTTCACTCTATTATTTAAGAATATTCAATTCTTCCATACAGGAGACAAACAAATGAGATATTTGAAACCCATAAAAATTATTAAGCCTAGATACCTGGTAAACTAGTAGCTTATGAGTTTTAGGTGGAACTCACAGGATGTGTTGATGTGTTAACTAGAGGTAAGTAAGTAGCTTATGACATGGACAGAATTTCTAAAATGTCTTAAATAGAGATTTTAAGTAGGTTGTAAGACACGTTAAAGTTACATATAACTAATGAAGGATGTGACAGGACAAATTATGCCATTTATAGGTAGGAATGGGTGGAAAGATCAAGTCACAAGGTACAGCCATATCTTTAGGCTGGCAGCTACAACACCCCTACTGTAGTAGGCAGAATTTTAATATGGCCTCCCAAACTCCGGGCCCTTGGTTATACACATCTTCTCTTACTGATTCATTGAACACTAAGTGGTGTTGTAAAGGGATTTTGCAGACGTGTTTAAGGTTCCAAACTTTAACTAAGATAGGGAGACTATCCAGGTGGGCCTGCCCAACTACAAGAGCCTTTTAAATCTGGGTCTAGAGGTCAGAGACGGAAAGACAGAGAGAGATTCAAAACATGAGAAGTTCATGTACCATTCCTTCCTTGAAGATGGAGGGGGTCACACAGTAAGAAATGCCCTCAGCTGACAGTCAATGAGGAAAAGGAACTTCAGTCCTGCAGCATCAAGTATTTGAACGAATTCTATCAACAAGAAGAATGAGCTAGGATGATTTTTCCACAGAGCTTCAGATAAGAACTCAGCCCAGCTGAACCCTGATTATAGTCTCGTGGTACCTTGAACAGAAAATCTGGTCATGCAGTGCTAGACTTCTAATCTACAGAACTATGACTAGTAAATGGGTACTATTTTAAGTTGCCAAATTTGTGGTAATTTGTTCCACAGCAATAGGAACTAATGTAGTTATTCATTAATGATATTCATTAGGTCCCATTCTGGCCTCACATGTGATCTATCCTATAGACATAGGTAATACCTACAGTTGTTCAGCAGGCTAATTAGGGAACTATAATTTGTAGTGAGGCATACTCACCTTTGCTTCTTGCTGATAGAACAAATGATTATGCTGGTTCCAGACACCTTCTGTCTGCCAAGCTCCCTTGCTCAAATTCCAGGCCTTTTCACGATCACACCATCAAGGAGAAGACTGATGTGATAGAGAGAAAGAGAGAATATATGAACACTGTGTGTCCCAGGATTCAGGCAGTGTGGTCCTTCTACCCCACTTGTATCCTATTCTATCACTCTATTTCCTAAGCATGTTAACCTTAGGAATTTTTCAGACATATTTAAAGTTCCAAATCAGTTGACTTCTTAAGATAGGAAAACTATCCAGGTTGTCCTGACCTAACTACAAGAGCCTTTAAATTATCCCATCTCCGATTCCTTGTTTCTCATTCTGTGCTATAAACTGATTTGATAAATCACATAATTTGAGCATCCTTATTTGGTCTGCAGGCCTTTCTGTTTCATGACTCTGTGATAGCTTTCATGGTAGTGTACTTACAGGCTACTGTTGCATGAAGGTAATTTCCCAAAAGACAAACATGGACATAATGGCTGGCACTCAAGCATCCATCTTAGCTGAGGTGAAAGGTCCATGCTGAGAAGAGAGCAGCTAGAAGATAGAGGGAGAAATGATTTATAAGAAACCAGAGTTCCTTACAGAATGGAGGGCTGGGATAGCCCTGGATTGGCTACCTCTATTTTTTATTTTTGAGAGAAATAAATTTCTATCTTTTAAAAGCTAGTATTATTTTCTATCACCACAAGTGAGCCTAATTCTATTTGAAGTATTAATGTTTCATGTTTTTTCCATATTCAAATAATTGGTTTTCAAAATGTGGTCCAAGATCTATCAGAATGGTCTGAGCTTCTTGTTAAAAATTTGATTTCTTAGAAGCTACCCAAGGTCTATGGTGGGGCCCAAGAATCTGCACCAGTGTCAAGCCACCTTGGGTATTCTTATGCCACTAATTTTTGTGGCGCTCATCAGTATAGAATGTTTGCGGCACTACACATACAGAATTTAGTCCAAAGAGTAAAGAATGGCCAGGAGTAAAATCTGGATAGGTCCCCAAAGGAATTAGAAAACTAATACGAAGTATCTGGCAATTTTGCACTGAAGGAAAAAAAAACACCTTTGAAAATTACCCCTGGTAATAGTTTAGTGTGGCTACCATGACAAATCACCATAAATTTGTTTGCTTAAAACAACACACATTTATTCTCTCACAGTTCTGGAAATCTGAAGTGCAGAATCAAGTTTTTGACAGGGCAACACACCCTCCAGAGACTCTTGGAGAGAATCGATTCCTTGCCTCTTTTAGCTTCTGGTAGTCGCCTGCCATTCCTTGGCATTCCTTGGCTGGTGTCCACATCATTCCAAACTCTGTCTGAATCGTCACACAGATTTCTCCTCTGTGTGTCCTTCTAATTTCCCTTTGCCTTTCTCTTTAAGGATACATGTGATTGTATTTAGGGCCTGCCCAGATAATCCAGGATAAACTCTTCCTCTAAATACCCTTAACTTGATCACATCTTTTGCCGTAAAAGGTAATATTCACTCTTTGGCCCTATAAGGTAGTATTCACAGGAGCTGAGGATTAGGAAGTGAATATACCTTTGGGGGAAGGAGGAATTTTCTCCAACTGCACACTTTAATATCGCTTTTTAATAGAGAACTTATTCTTGTGTATTAAAACAGTTTGAATACATTTATAGTTTTTCATATGATAGATCATCTTTGGAATTATAAGGAAGAGTTTCATGCATTACACCCAAGAAGTAAAATATATTGGATATAAAGTCATACGAGTTGCCAGACCCAGTGTCCTCTTAACTCAATCCCTGATCAGGGAAGCTGTTTTGAATTGCATTCCAGTATTCCTGATTAGATCAGAGTAGGTAAATGATTCGAAGGATACTAGTTTACAACCTATAAGATTACCTGTAGAAGTGATTGTAAATATCTGAGACAAACACACTAGCTTCCTCTATATTTGGACTATGGAGTTTGAAAATAATAGAGAAGACTGACAGTTAGTAGAGAGATTTAGATTTATTAAGTTTCTAGGGTAGAACCTGAGTTCTCTCTCTTTCTCTCTAAATCAGCTTTACACTGATTCTTATGTACTCCATTATTGGAGATCTCTGCTGTATTGGATTATGGCATATTCATCAAGTATTAAAATCTTGTTCGCTACCACTTACCCAGCTCTGTGATTGTCATTTAATTCCTCTCTGATCTTAATTATTCCTCCACTATGAAGATTATGTCTATCAGGGTTGTGAAGATTACATGACACAAATATTTAAAATAAGATTGAAGAACACTGGAAATATATAGTAGTAAGGATTTTACTGCATTTCTAAAAGAGAAACAAATAGGGTAGTAGTAAAACTACAAACATGGTCAAATGACAAAATTTAACAAATCTGACAAAGCTCTACAGTCTTTTACACCTCTTTTTATGAAATATTATTAGGAGCCCATTGGATTTCTGTTCTCCAGATGTCATCTAGTTTCATACATGTAATTTGTTAAAATTTCTATTCCTATTTACTATGATTACACCATAACAATAGGGATATACTAACTTTTGTTCAGGAACTTCCTTATGTCTGGTTAGAAATTTGCATTTCGCCTTCTGTAGATTGCAAAGCCCTGTGTTGATTGTGTCCTGGTCCTACTGGGCATTTTCCAGATTATATATGGTAGTAGATGTATTATATTTCAGCCCTAATTGATATTAACAAGACTGTTTTCATGTAGTGGTAAAGGGTATTCATTATGAGTCCTGTTTCATAGATTCTTTCAAAAGATAAACAGGAGCTAAATCTGGACCAGGAGACCCTGGATTAATCCTTACTGCCTCACTAATACTATACTTAGATTCTGCTATTGCTAGATACATTCATTTTTGAAAAGTTCTCATTTGCAAAATTATGCACTAAATATAAGCAGTAGCAAAATATTCCTAATAAAAATATAGCACAGGTAAAATGATATGTTAAATTCCTAATAAATACTACAGAAGGGGAAACTATGAAAAGGCAAAAGCCAAAAAGAAGGCTTTTAAAAGGTTTAAATTATGAGACATGGGCAAAGCTACATTGTTATCAGAATGGAAAAGCTATTGCAGACTTTGCACAGAATGTAGCGATGCCAGAAACTTTGGCTCATTTTATTGTTTGTTTGCACAGACCCTGGAGAGAACTCACATTAAGCACTTTAAATACAGAGTCTGGCCCAAACACAACTAAACAGAGAACTTGTGAGATATGGATATTTTACGCGCTCTACTCTTCCCTGTGGCTTGTTGTGTTCCACTAAGTCTGTGTTCTATGCATCCAGCTGTTATTCCTTGTGTCCAAAGTCGGGGCTGAATTAACCCTTTCTCATGGAGATTGAGAGCGTACTCACAACGAATACCTTCTTCACCTCCATACAAAAGTAATAATTGAAGTGAAATAAAAATAGGAAATAATTAAACAAAAAGTTTACCAACATTTACAGAGAAATCACTTGTAAATGATCCCTTGAATTAGCCCCACTTCATTTCAGTACCTTGAAACCTAACATTTCAATTCTAATGTCTCTTTTATGAACCTCTAGATCTTTTTTCACCTTTTTGTTCTCAAAGCCTTTTTCCTTAAGTAATCTAGTACCTTGGTTCTAAGTGTATCGAATGATAGACTTATCTTTAAACACACATTGACATAAATTTTATACAGACATGGTTTATGAAATAAAATAAATATCCATGTGCACATCACTTTTTTTGTATTTGATATAGCTGAGCTATTCATACATAATCTATTTTCAGTTCTAAGCCTGGAGGTGTCTTAGTATTAATAATTTCATGCCAACTAGTAACTTTTCTTTATCTCATTTACTCTTCTTCTTGGTAACTGGTGTAACATATAGCGATCTAAGGGTCATTTTGCTAATACACTCATTCTTTATCTGGTTAGGTACCAGGTGAAAAAAAAAGTAGTTAAATATATTTAATAATATTTTTATAATAAGAAAACGCAACAGATATATTCATCACATTGTAAAAAAATGTTGCATCCTTTTGCACTGTCATATCAAGTCACTTAAAAGGCTTTATGGAAGTAGGTAAATATATAAAGTTTTTTATTTACCAAACCAATAAGTGCTAATAATGTCAGTCAAGGCTCAAAAAAATTAGGCCGTGAGCACTGTCTATATTATTTCTAGTTTTTACCTCACTTAAACACACACACACACACACACAGGAACAATCAACCATACACACAGTACTGCAGAAACGTATGAGTTTTGGAAAGAAACAGCACTACAAAGATGAATGTTTCCATTGAGCTCGAATTTACTCATTTTATTATTTATTTATCTATCTAGTTATTGTAAAAAAAAAACATAACATAAAATTTATGATCTTAGAAAATTTATATGTATAGTTGTAATGTTATTTAGTAGTATATATAGTAATAAATTCACATGGTTGTACAACGAATCTCTAGAACTTATCATTCTCTAAAATGAAACTATATACCCATTAAACAAAAACTCCTCATTTCTCCCTCTCCCAGCCCCTAGCCACTACCATATTCTACCTTCTATTTCTATGAGTTTGACTTCTTTAGATACCTCATATAAATGAGATCATATAGTAATGAAATAGGTGTGCAAATATCTTTTCGAGATCCTCCTTTCAGTTCTTTTGGATATATATCCATAAAGCAGGATTTCTGAATCACATGGCAATTCTATTTTTAATTTTTTGACAAAACTCCATAGTGTTTCCCATAGTGGCCACAGCATTTTACATTCCTAGCAACAGGACCTGAGTGTTCCAATTTCTCCAAATCCTTAACAACACTTGTTATTTTCTACTTATTTTATAGTGGCCATCCTAATGGTTATGAGGTGATATCTCACTGTGGTTTTGATTTGCATATTTCTAAGGATTAATGATGTTGTATATCTTTTCATATACTTGCTGGCTATTTATCATATCTTATTTTTAAAATTAGGAAAATACACGTAAGTCAAAAAGTGAGTGTATCCTAACTTCTTGTGCCCTCCGTCTTCTTGTGAACTCACTTGGCAACAAACTGCAAGAACTCCCTAATCCCATTCTCTGTTTGCAACTGGGGCAGCTAATTCACTTAGGAGAAAAATCATGTAGTCAAGCCGATTGCACTGCTCCACATTAATGGCTACTTGCCTCAGCTCTGCCTTCAGTATTTGATTTCTATCTACCCCTACACTCAACTTTACACTAAAACTGCTTTTACTTAGATCAGCAGTTCCCAAAGTGTGGTCTGGAGACCAGTAAACTTTCCTGAGACTCAAGGATTCCATGAGATCAAAACTATTTTCCTAATTAAATTAAGATTTTATTTGTCTCTTTCACTCTCATTCTCTCATTCTCTCACAATGAACAAAATAATTCTCTAGAGACTACATGTGTTGCATCACAACAGATTGAATGTAGAAGCAGAGATGAGAATCCAGCTTTTGTTAGTTAAGTTAGATAGTAAAGAGATTTGCAGAAATGTAAAACAATGCCATTTCTTTCATTCATTTTGTTTGTTTGTTTTGGGAAATATAGTTATTTATCATTCTTGATCATAAGATAATATCCATTTTATATGTTGTTAGATTTGACTTGGTACTTTCTGTGAAGAAATTTTCCTTCTCTTTCCATTCTTCTATCTCTTTGTCTCTTATTATACCTTTATTTTAAAGTCTATTTTGCCTTGTATAAGTATTGCTACCCCAGCTGTTTTAGGTTGCTTGTTTCCATTTTCATGAAACATGTTTTTCCATTCCTTTATATTCAGTCTGTTTGTGTCTTTCAATCTGAAGTGTGCCTCTTGTATGGAACACATGTAACAGTCTTGTTTTTTTATCTTTTCAGTCACCCTATGTCTTTTGATTGGAGCATTTAATCCATTTACATTTAAAGTAATTGTTGATAGATATGAGTTAATGCCAATTTATTATTCAAATTTTTGATTTTTTTTTCTTCAAGAAGAAGAAATACTGGTTTGGTGGTGATAAACTTATCTTTTTCTTGTCTGGGAAGCTCTTTATTTGTCCTTTGATTCTAAAATGATAGATTTGCTGGGTAGAGTAATTTTGGTTGTAGGTCCTTGCTTTTCATTACTTTGAATATTTCATGCCAATCCCTTCTGGCTTTCAAAATTTTTATTGAGAGATCAGCTGGAAGTCTTACAGGAGCTCCATTTAGGTCACTAACTGCCTTTCTTTTGCTGCTTTAAAGATTCTTTGTCTTTAACTTTTGGCATTTTAATTATGATGTGTCTTGGTGTGGGCCTCTTCAGGCTCATCTTGTTTGGGACTCTCTGTGCTTCCTGGAATTATGTGTTTATTTTCTTCACCAGGTTAGGGAAATTTTTCATCATTTCTTCAAATAGGTTTTCAATCCCTTGCTCTCTTCTCCTTCTGATACCACCTACAATGTGAATGTTGGTGCATTCTCCCAGAGGCCCCTTAAATTATCCTCATTTTTTTGGATTATTTTTTCTCGTTGCTGTTATGCTTGGGTGTTTTCTGCTATCTTATCTCCCAAATCAATGATTCAATCCTCTGCTTCATTTTAACTACTACTAATTCTAACGTATTCTTCATTTCAGTTATTGCATTCTTCATTTTTACTGGTTCTTTTTAATGTTTATATCTCCATTTTTATTATTCCTATCTCTTTGTCAAAGTTCTCACTAAGATCATGGAGCATCCTTATAACCAGTGTTCTAAACTCTATACCTGGTGGACATTTTGTTTAGTTCTTTTTCTGGAGGTTCATTCTGTTGAGGACGTATTTCTTTGTTTCATCATTTTGGCTGTCTCCCTGTGTTTGTTTCTGTGTATTAAGTAGAGCTGCTATGTCTACTGGTTTTGGTAGAGTGGCCTTATGTAGTAGGTACCTTGTGGGGCCCAGTGGCACAATCTCCCTGCCCTTCTGAGCTGGATGCTCCAGGTATGTCCCTTGCATGCATTGTGTGTGCCCTCCTGTTGTAGTTAAGCCTTGATTGTTGCTGGCACATCAATGAGAGAGACTGACCCTCAGACAGATTGGTTTTGAGAACTGGCCATGACTACAGTGGAAGAGCTGTTGTGCAGAGGCTGACCCTATGAAGCAGGATTTGCTTTAGCAGGGCTCTGGTGACTGCCTAGTCTGCTATCTGCGTGTGTTGTTTGTGGAGGTAGTTGGATGGTGCTCAGATATGGTCTGAAGCTGGCCACTGGGTGTGATGGTTCTGGGGCCTCTTGGGAGATGCTCTGTTATAGGCCAAGTTCAGCTGCTGCTTGTACCCTGCTCAAGGCCACTTGGTATGAGCTACAAAGTGATCTGCAGATGGTTGCCGCTTGTGCTGAGCCTGGGGGTGCTTAGGAGAGGATAAGTTGAGAACCGAGGCTGGCTGCCACTAGTTCTGGGCTTGGGGCTGGCTGCTCAGCAAATGGTAAAGGGCACACCAAGGCCAGCTGCTGCTGCTTTGGGGTTTGAGAACCTCTGAGAGACCTTAAGAAAGTCTGCAGCATGAGTTAAGATAGGTCATTTGTATGGAAAAGTCACTGGAAGAGGCTTGGGTGGGCCCACAAGTTGGGTGTGGCAAGGGTCTCAGGGAATCACTAGGCAGGGCAAACAGTGCTAGCTAGATTGATGGAGACTCAGATATGGCACCTGCCCCCTGGTGCAGGCTAGGTGAAAGGAAAGGCTCAACAAAGGAACAATAGTTTCTTCTAGCACTTCTTTCTGAGGGAAAGATGCCCCTCTAGCTCTTGTCTTGTAACCAGACAGTTTAGTTCTTCCCTCTATGTCCCTGGTGCCTTTTGAGCTCCTGCCCCAGCACTGGTGCTCAGAGAAAGTGAGTCCATCAGTGAGTAAGTCTGTGCACAAGCCCTTTAAGAGGAATGCCTAGTACTCCAACAGCCCTCTGTCTTACCTGCATTGAATCTCCACTGATTTTTCATAGCCAAATGTCATGCGGACTCCTCTCCCCAGCACTGGTGGTTGGGCTGGGGAGCCCAATGTGAGTCTGGGACCCCTTTCTCCTCAGGGAAGACCTCTGCATCCCAGATATCCCTCCAGATTTTTAACCGCTGCATGTGGGTGTCAAACAAGCCTATTTTTGTCTCTGCTCCTCCTATCAGTCTTAATGTGGCTTCCTCCTTATATCCTTAGTTATAGGACTTTTGTTTAGCTAGCCTTCAGGCTCTTCTTAATGAGGGCTGTTTTGTAGTTTAGTTCTAATTTTGATGTGGTTGTGAGAGGAGGTGAGCACAGTGATTATACACTTCGCCATCTTGATCAGAAACCCTGGTAGATGATTCTAGTATTTCTTACTATCTCAGAGGGTAGTCACCTTTCTTTGCTATTCTTTTTCAAAACTGACTTAGCTCTTTTTAGATGTTGCTTATATTTTCCTACATTTATCTTATAATTACTTTATTCTTAATCCATTAAAAACTTGGTTTGTTTTTACATTTTATTATGGAAAAAAATTAAACATATAGCAAAGTAGGGAGAATGGTAAGAACATTCTAATTAACTCCTGTGGATTTCATCACCAAACTTCAAAAATTATCAACACATGGCCATTCTTGTCTCATATATTTCCCTCTGCTTTTCTTTACTTTACCAGACTTAACTCAAATTACAGATATGATAGCATGTCTTTATATCTACAACTATTAAATCACTATTCAGATTTTCTTGTGTCACTTTTTTATAGACAGAATTTTTTACTGAGGTATAGTTGACATATACCATTATATAAGTTTCAGATGTAAAACAAAATGACATAATATTTGTGTATATCATAAAATGATCCCCACAATAAGTCTAGCTTACACTCTTCATTATACATAGTTACAATTTTTTTTTCTTGTGCTAAGAACTTTTAAGATCTGCTCTCTTAGCAACTTTCAAATATGCTTTACAATATTACAAACTATAGTACATTACATCCACATGACTTGTTTATTTTATAACTAAGTTTTTATTTTTGACCTCCTTCACCCTTTGGCCTACCTCCCACCCCAGAACTCTGAGAATCACCTATTGGTTCTCTGTATGTATAATTCGGTTTTTACTTTATCTATCTATCTATCTATCTATTTATTTATTTATTTATTTATTTATTTATTTTTTTCAGATTCCACACAGAAGTAAGATCATACAGTACTTTACTTACTTCACTTACTTGGAGGTCTAACAATGTTGTTGTAAATAGCAAAATTCCATTCTTTTTCATGGCTGAATAATATTCCATTCTATATATACCACGTTTCTTCATCCATTCACCCATCACCAGATACTTAGATTGTTTCCATAACTTGGGTACTGTAAAGGATACTGTAATAAACAAGTGCATATACCTTTCCAAGTTAGTGTTTGTTTGTTTTTTTCCTTTGGAGAAATAATCAGGAATACTTGCTGGCTCACATGGTAGTTCTATTTTTGACTTTTTGAGGAACACCCATGTTGTTTTCCATAGGGGCTACGCCAACTTAAAAAAAAGTATTTCCTTAAATAGGATCCACATAGGGTCCACCTATTTCTTTGGTTTAAATGTTCATAATTTTTAAAAACAATCTACAATCCCTGCCTCCCTTTTCTCCTCTTACTATTTATTTTCAAAAGCTGGTTTCATTTTCATACAGAATTTCCTGTATTATGGATTTTGCTGATTGCATACATTTTAAAAATTCTTCGTATTTCCTAAACTTGTTAAATCTAGAGATTTAATTAGATTGAGGTTCACTTTTATTTGGCAAGAATGTTTCAGAAATGCTATATATTTCATTTTATATTGCATCATTAGTCAAATAATGTCTTTTTTGCATGAACAAGATTGGCTTTGAGTTCAGGTATTGTTAGTTCAATCCATTCATCATCAAGTTTCCCAACAATCTTTCAGCTATTGCCATCATTTTCAGACTGTAGTCAATGACTCCAGAAAATGCAGTTTTTCAGAGGTTAGCTGACATTCTTATGTTTTAAAGTTTTCTCAGGTTTAATTTCTAGTATGATTAATATTGAGAGCTATAACCCCCATTTAAAAAAAAAACAATTTTGTGGTCTCCAATAATTTTTAAAAGTGTGAAGCATTTCTGAGAAAAGTTGAACAACTGAGCTAATGGATTTAGTAGCCATTGATAATTAATCTCTGAATGTATTATTTCATTAAGGATTGTAAAATAGTAATATTAATATTAAAATATAAGTCTGGTCTTGTCACTCTTCTGCTTAAATTGATTTTTATTGTTCTTAGGTTAAAGTGCAACATCCAAGGGATATCATAGAGTACATTATAGATTAATGACCCTCTACTGGTGCTTTGCCCTGGGGGAATTTTCTATTTCCGGATACAAAATAAGAGAGTTGATATTCTGAGATTCATCCAGAGAGCTACTCCTGGGGAGCAGAGAAACTAACAGAGCTTTTTGGAAGCTTTGTGCTGGAGGAACAGAATTGGAAGTGTGAGAAGCTAAGATGCCAGTAAGAAGAGAAGAGTGTAGAATGGAGGTTAATGTGCAGAGAGTTTCTCCTTAAAGATATTTGCTAGATTCTTAAATTGCACAGTTATTAGCTAAGAAACATAGTAGAATGTTTCCAAGAATTAAGGGCAGTATTTTTCAGTCTCAAGGTGCTGAGGAGACAAGGATTAGAATTTAAAACTTTCTGAGGGACGGTTCAATTTAACATGCCAGGCATTTCGTTGAAACTCCTGGAGAAGTATACCTTAGGTGCAAAGGGGGAAATCAAGGGTAGACAAAGAACCTAACATAAAAGACATCTCATTGATTAAATGAGCACCTATTGTGTCTTCAAAGAAAATAGAAAGGTAAATCTTCTCTGAAGAAAACTATCATCTGGAGATTTTACAACTTCTGTAGATGATATTTAACATTCAATCAAAATTACTAGGTATGTCAAAAGACAAGACTATAAACAGATAAATGAAGACAAGATAGAGGACAAAAACAGATCCACAGCTGATCCAGACATTGAAAACAGCAGACAAGGACTTTAAAATAAAATAATATATTCAAGAAAATCTGAGTAGAGATGGACAAAATCAAATAAATAATGGAGAATTAATCAGAAAACAGGAATCTATATAAAGGGAACAAATGAAATTTCTAGTTACATACTCTAAAATATAACTGACCTTAACAACTCAACAGAGGAGTCTAACAGTAGATTAGTACAGAAGAGATTATTAGTGAATTGAAAATAGAAAATTATCTCTGAAGCTGAGAAAGAAAAAAAGAATGGAAAATACAGAAAAGAGCATGAGACAAATGTTAGCACAATGAAAAAATCTGATATGCATCTAAACGGTGTTCCAGAAGGAGAGGTGAAAAAATGTGCAGTAGAAGAAATATTTGAAGAGATTAATAGCAAAAACTTTTCCCAATTCTTGCAATTTCTTTCTCCTCCTTCTCTTTCCATTCCTCTATTTTTTTCTTCTTTTCCCTGTGCTTCAGTTTGGATAACACATATTGACTTTTCTTCAAGCTCACTGATCCTTTAGCCTATGTTCAGTTTGCTATTAAGCCTATGCAATAATTTCTTAATTTCAATTACTTTATCTTTCAGTTCTAAAATGTATGTTGGCTTTTTATTAGAGGTTTATTTAAATATATATATATTTATATATGTATTTATATATATGTATATGTGTGTGTGTATACCTTTCTATATATCTTTTCTTCTGTTTTCTTTAACACATTCATAATAGTAATTTAAAAGTCCTTTTCCCCCAATTACAATATTTGTATCACTCTGTGGGTCTGTTTCTAATGACTATATTTTATTGATTACAAATCACATTTTCCTTTATATTTGCATATCTTGTAATTTTTTTTAAAATTGTATGGTTAACACCATATCCAAAAACTAATATTACATATCCTCAAACATGTTGAGGATGAGATTTGGAGTTCTCTCCTGTGTATATAATGTACCTAATCCTCTAGCAAGACTTTGAGCTTAGGCATTGTGAGACTAACTACATCTTACCTGGAAGCAGAACTCCTATAAATGTTTCTGAGCAAACCACCAAACCCCCTTGATTTACAGAATGCCTTAATTATAATATTCCAAAGAATATTGTTTTCAACCAAGGAAGCAATTTTATAGCAAATGAAATGTGGTAATATGCTCATCTTATAGAACTGACTAGTCTTACCTGTCCCCATCAGCTAAAATAACTACTTAATGAAATGGTAGAATGGCCTTATGATTTAGACACTAAGTTATCTTTTAGAGTAGTCAAAAATATTTTTTTTTACTTTGATTCCATTACTTAAACTCTTCAATTCTTCGTGTTGATCCATGTTTCTGACCTCTATAATAGTCTCTCCCTAAAGAACTTCAATATTTCTTGTAGAGTAGTTCTACTAGCAATAAATTCAGTTTCGATTTGTCAAAAGACATTTTTATTTCTTCTTCATTTTTAAGTGTACTTTTGCAGAGTATAGAATTATGAGTTGATTTTTTTTCCAGCACTTGAAAGATATCACTTTATTGTCTTACTACTTGCATAGTTTTTTATGAGATGTGTTATAATTCTAAATCTTGACACTCTATAGATAATGAATCTTTTTCTCTGGATGGCTTTAAGATCTGCGTTTGTCTTTGGTTTGCAGATATTTTAATATACTATGACTAAGGTGTGTGGGTTTTTTATGTATCCTGCTTGGTGTTCTTTGTCCATTATTTATCCAAATATCCTGCCTTGTTCTACTCTGGGATTCTAAATATACATATGTCAGGTCATCTGATATTGTCTCACATCTCCTGGGTATTCTATTCCTTTTTTTCATTCATCCTTTTTTTCTTTTTGCATTTTAGGCTGGATAATTTCTATTGACTTTCTTTGAGTTTTTTTTATCTGTGTTGAATCTACTGATGAGCTCATCTAGGGGATTTTCATCTCCATCACTGCGTTTATTTTGATCACATGTGTCATCCATTGCACTGCTTCCCAGGGAAAAGCTATCTCTTGTAGCTCTCCAAGTCATTTTCTACTATTATTTTAGAAAGTCAAATCATTTTAACATGAAAAAATGGGTGAGGGAAGAGGGCATTCTATGATGTTCAGATTAAGTCATAGATTTAAGCAGGCACTGTAAAATTAGGTTTTGGGGTTTGGACTTCAAAGTTCCTGTCTCTCTTGTAGATGTAGTGCTAGGCCTAACATATCTTCCTGCTCTTCCTCTAGTGGTAGAACATTCTTTTTGTCTTACAGTTTTATTGCTTATAAGTTAAGATTTTTGTTCCTTATAGGAGACAGGAGATATGGATTTTAGCAGTGGATGCTCTTTCCATCTCCCAGCCAGCATGGTGAAGGAATCTTTCTCAAAATTCTCCGCACTCTTGTGAGAGCCTGGTTGGATTCTTAGAGGAAAAGCCTGCAAGAGCATGCAGTATACTACATGTCTGTGTCCTTCAGTACCTTCAAACTTATTTTAGCCTGCATCGGACTTTTAGTAATTTGGTTAAAAAAAATTCTGGTCGCATCTTCTTACTGGCTTATATGGTATCTGGAAGCATCTGCTCAAAGTGAAGAAGTGTTCAGAACTTGTTTTTCTCTCTCTCCAGATTTCAGGTTAGTTGTTTGCTCTGTAACTGCTGTTCTCTGATGGGCTCAAGAAGAGTCATTGATTTGTTCAGCTTATTTTTCTTGTAAAGGTGACATTCTCTCTAGCTTTTTATATCTCTGAGCTAAAACTGGAAGCCAAGAATGGCCTTTTGAAGGCTCATCTATGGTGCCAACTGGATAGCAACACTTTGTGGGGTTGAGATATGTCCTCCATTTTGCAGTATCTATGCTTTGATTCAGTGACAAAATTAGGATTCATAAATCTCAAAATCAAGGGCTGGAGATGGGATTGCCTTCTTTTGCAATTATACCTAAGATTCCGTTAATAAATTTTTTGTTTCACATTTCACAACTTTTGGCTCTCTTGTTTGAAGATATTGGTTCCCAAGAGAAAAACACTCCACCAGCAGACACATTGATTCCATTAAACTGAAAATTACCTGGCTTTTAAGGCAATTCATGCCAGGGATCCAACAGGAAAAAGAAATTACAGTACTGTTTGGGGTGAATACTGTTAAGGAAAAATTAAGATGTTGCTACATAATGACATAAAGAGAAGTATGTCTGGAACACAGGAGATGCTCTGAAGATACCTCTTAGTATTCTCATATCCCATGATAAAAAATTAATGGAGCACTATGACAAACCAATTAAGTCAGGACCATTGATGGCACAGACTCTTCAAAAATAAAGGTTTGGGTCATCCCATCAGGTAAGAGACACAATCATTTGAAGGCAATGGCAACATATAATGAGCTATAGAAGAAGGCAGTTATAAATACCATTTACTACCATGTGATCAATTGTTATAAATACTATTTACAAGCATGTGACCATTTGTTATCCTATCCTAACACTTATTAGTGATTCTTCTCTCTTCACTGAACCCAGAATGATGCACTTCTCTTACCAGAAGGGAGAATGACTGTGGACAGGCAAAACAACTATTGTGGACTACAGAAACTTTCATCAGAAGGGATCATGGACTGGCTGGCTTTGCTAAATATCCATAATTCAATCTTATAGTCATAAAGATGGAATCAAGTTACCTCACTTATTTTACTCAGAAATGGAATGTTCTTTATTTTAAATTGCAGCTAATATCTGCTATGTATTATTCATACAATTTTTAAAAGCACCCAATATAGGGTCTAGCATACATTAGTTTCCTTCATTCTTTCCCCTTTCTAAGACTACTCCCTTGCCAAATATATATATATATTGCTGAATATATATATATTCCTTTTAATATTCTGAAAAACTTATTATGTTTCTCTAGTTTGTTCCTTTTTACCTCTGCAAACTTTAAATTAGGTCTTCCTTAATTAGAAAAAAGATTAATTTGGGTCTTGTAGACTAGAGCATCCTAATTGATGTACCAAGCTACAATGATGTGCTAAAGTTCATTGGTGTTCCATCTATAGGTTGGTTACAGGCATGCAGATACACTGACCCTCTAAGGTATCAGTGCAATCAGTATAGGTCTGGGGCAGCTGGAATCCCACTTATCTTTGTCAATTTTTAATTTGTACTTTGACTGAAAATACTATAGTTCAAAAAGGGGAATTAGGGAGATTGATTACTGGAATTAATTTTCCAAAAGTGATTTTATCACTACAGATTGGATGAGCTAGGATATTAAAATTAGGTACAAGATACTTTGATGCCATTTTGACATAGCTCTTTCATTGAGGCCATTTTGGTGCTGTGGACATTTGAACTTTCCAATTTTATTCCAGATGTTTTATACCTTATCTAATTATTTTATATTCTTTGGCTCAATAGACAGCAGTTAAGCAAGAACATTGCTTAACATGTATAAAAGAAAAGTAGACTCTACTTTAAGAAATTCCTCCAAACAAAAGGGTATCTGCTGCAAACATAATTTAGTGCAGAGTTGTTATTTTACTACTGGTTATAGTTCTATATTTGTTGATAGCTGAACATTTAATAGTTTCATTCTTTCATCTGATTATCATGTTTTTCCATTTCTTTGCTAAAATTATTTATTAAAAAGTATTCATTTTTGTTTTTAACAAACTAATACATGCAGATAATTTGAAAAAATCTAATAGTGATAAAAGTCTTATAATGAAATAGCATCTGCTACCCTTTCCCTCCCTACTCCACGCCTTTCTCCAAAAACATCTACTTAAAATTTTGAAGCTCTCTTTGTTATTTGGCTACATGTTTCTAAGTGACATTCATATATCACCAACTCTTTGTTCACCCATTTATTTATTAACTTTCTAGCATGGTAGATTATGATACATCTCACTTACACCCAATTCCTCCAAACTACCCTTCCCTTTATTCTTTCAACATGACAGAAGTATTATGAATTTAACATTCAGTATTTACATTATTTTTTCAAATTAATTAATTAATTATTTTGATGACATTGGTTAATAAAATCCAGTAAGTTTCAGGTGTACAATTTAACAGTGAGGCATATGTGTATATACACATATATGTATACATACATACATGTATATATATGTTGCATTGTATCAGTATTTACATTATTGAGAGTAGGAAATATTATTGGCTGTGGAACCAAATAGTGCCCTAAAATATTTTCCTTCTTCTCTAAATTAATTTTCTTATGAATAGTAATTGTCCTGCTTTTCATTTGTGTGCTATTCTTTTTATTGAGGATTATCTTTCTATACCCTCAAACATTTTCTAAAAATATTTTTTCACATCATATAATGTATTGGGTTATCTAATAATCCCATTATTTCCCTCTGGAGATGTCTTTCAAGCAGTCTTTGTTGTCCTGCTCCAATCGTGGCTTGTTCTTTTCCTTTTACTCATCCCCAAATTTTGTCTCTCTCCTATATTGGGATCTTTTCCCTGGAACCCACTTTCTTCTTTTTGGTTAATGTCCTCATTTTGGTAGATGACATTCTTGATTAAGATTCCTGTGAAATTATATATGAGAATTAAAGTTTTGAGATTTTGTATATCTAAAAATGTCTATATTCTAGCTTCATATTTGATAGTTTAGTTATATAATTGAATATTGAGAAGCATTTTCACTCAGAAATTTGAAGATATTTCAAAATTTCCTTTAGTTTCCAATATTATGATTGAGAAGCCTAATATAATTTTTACTTTTGATTCTACGTATATGTGGCCTATTACGCCCCTACACACACCCTGCCATAAACTTTTAGAATCTTTCCTCTATTTCCAAGATCTTGAAATTTCAAAGTGAAGGGTTTATGTTTATGTCTCATGCTTTGTACTGAATTTCAAGGAACCCTTTGAATTTGGACTCTTGTACCCTTTAGTTCTGGGAAATTTTCATTTCACATTTCTTCCCTCTTGGATCTTTTCTCTTTTTTGAAATACTAGTTGGATGATGTACCTCCTAGACTGATCTTCTTTTTAAGAATTTTTTCCTTCTATTTTCCACTCTTTGTTATTCTTGAATTTTACAACTTAACATTCCAAAATTAATTTAATTTTACAATTTTGGTAATAATATTTATAATATCCAAGATTTGCTCTTGTGCTTTTTTTTTATCATTCTAAAATATACATAACATAAATCTTGCCATTTTGACCATGTTTAAGTGTACAATTCAGTGTTATTAAGTACTTTCACAATTTCAGGCAACTATCACCACTATCCATTCTAGAATGTGTTCATCATCCAAAAACAGAAACTCTGTACTCTTTAAATAATAACTCTTTATTTTCCACTTTCCAAGCCACTGGTAATCTTTATTTTACCTTCTGCCTCCATAAACTTGCCTTAGTTTAGGTATTGCATGTAAGTGGAATCATACAATATTTGTCCTTTTGTGTCTGGCTTATTTTATTTAGCATTGTATATTTCTACCATGCTTTATCTGTTCACCTGTTGATAGACGCTGTTTTTTTTTTTTTTACCACCTTTTGACTATTATGAGTAATGCTACTATAAACATTCATGTACTAGTACTTCTTTGAGTCCCTGATATCAATTCTATTGGGAATATACCCTAGGAATGAAGTTGTTGTATCTATGGTAATTCTATGTGTAACTTTTTGAGGAAATGCTGAACTGTTTTCCATAGAGGAATTCTGTCCAATTTTAAATTCCCACCAGCATTGCATCAGAGTTCTAATTTCTTTACATTCTCATCAACATTTCTCATTTTCTTTTTTCTCATTTTTGGTGATAGCCTTCCTAATTGGTGTGATGTGGTATGTCATTCTGGTTTTGATTTGTATTTTCGTAATGACTAATGGTGTTGAGCATCTTTTCATGGGCTTATTGGCCATTTGTATATCTTTTTTGGAGATGTGTTTATTTAAGTCTTTTGCCCATTTTTGAATTGGGTTTTGTTGTTGCTGTTGAGTTGTAGGAATTCTTATAATTCTGAATGTTAATTTAGATTTGCAAAGATTTCATCCCATTAGATGGGTTGTCTTTTCATTCTTTTAATAATGTCCTTTGATGCACAAAAGTTTTAATTAAAAAAAAATTGAGCTAAATTGACATATAACATTTTATAAGTTTCAGGTGTGCAACATAATGATTCGATATTTGTATATATTGTGAAATGATCACTACAATAAGTCTAGTTAACATCTATCACCACATGTAGTTCAAATTTTTTTTCTTGTGATGAGAACTTTTAAGATTGATTCTATTAGCAACTTTCAAATGTATAATACGGTACTATTAACTATAATCACCATGCTGTACATTACATCTCCATGGTTTATTTCATAACTAGAAGTTTGTACCCTCTGACCCTCTTCACTGATTTGGCCCCTCCCCACCCCACACCTCTACGTGCTATCTGTATCTATGAGTTTGATTTTTATTTTATTTTTAGATTCCACATGTTATCATACAGTATTTGCCTTAGTCTAACTCATTTCACTTAGCAAAATGCCTTCAAATTCCCTCCATGTTGTTGCAAATGGCAAGATTTCATTCTTTTTTTATGGCTAATAATGTTCCATTTTATACACACACACATATATATATATATCCATATACATACATACATACATACATACGTACATACATACATACAACATCTTCTTTATCCATTCATTCATTGATAGACAGGTAGGTTGCTTCCATATTTTGGCAATTGTAAATAATGCTGCAATGAACATGAGGGTACATATATCTTTTTGAGTTAATGTTTGAATTTCCTTTGAATAAATACCCAGAAATGGAATTACTAGGTCATATATCTATTTTTATTTTTTTGAGGAATCTCCATATTGTTTTCCATAGTGTCTACACCAATTTATGTTCCCACCAACAGTGTTCCCAGCACAAGTGTTTCCTTTTCTTCACATCCTTGCCAACACTTGTTATTTCTTGTCTCTCTGGTAATAGCATTTTGATAGGTGGGAAGTGATATCTTGTTTGTGGTTTTGATTTGCATTCAACCTGATGATTACTGATGAGCAGTGATTTCCTCTTTCCATGTACCTGTTGGCTATCTGTATGTCTTCTTTGGTAAAAATGTCTAGGTCAATCCTCAACCATTCTAAAATTGGATTGTTAGGGATTTTTGCTATTTTGAATTGTATGGAAGTTTTAAAAAATGAATTTGGAAATTAATCCCTTATCAGATATATGATTTGCAAATTTTTCTCTCTTTTTGTTGGTTGCCTTTTCATTTTGTTGATAGTTTTCTTAGTTGTTTAAAGGCTTTTCAGTTTTATGTAGTCCCACTTATTTATTTTTACCTTTGTTGCCTTTGCTTTTTGTGTCAAATCTAAAAAACCATTGCTGAGACTCATGTCAAGGAGCTCACCACCTCTGCTTTCTTCTAGAAGTTATGTGGTTTCAGGTCTCGTGTTAAATTCTTTAATCCATTTTTAGTTAATTTTTGTGTATGGTATAAGATAATGATCCTGTTTCTCAACAACATTTATTGAAGACATTATCCTTTCCCCATTCTATGTTCTTGGCTCCTTTGCCATAAACAAATTTATCATATATGCATGGGTTTATTTCTGGGCTCTCTAATCTGTTTCATTGATCTATGTCTGTTTTTAGGACAATACCATACTGCTTTGCTTACTATAGCTTTGTAATATAGTTTAAGATTAGGGAGGGTGATGTTTCCACCTTTTTCTTTCTCAAGATTGTTTTGGCTATTTAGTTTTTATGTGGTCTCACACAAACTTTAGGACTGTTTTTATTATTTCTGTGAAAATGCCATTAGGAATTCGATAGGGGTTTAATTAAATCTATAGATTGCTTTGGATAGTATGGACAATTTAACAATATTAATTTTTCTAATCCATAAAAACAAAATATTTCTCCATTTATTGGTATCTTCTTCAATTTTCATTATTGTCTTAGAATTTTCAGTGAACTGGTCTTTCACCTCCTCAGGTAAATTTATTCCTAGGTATTTTATTCTTTTTGATGCAATAATGAATGATTCTTTTTTCGAATTTAACTTCTCCTTCTGATAATTTGTTCTTAGTGTATAGAAATGCAACAGAGTTTTGTACATTGATTTTGTATTTTGCAGCTTTACTGAATTTGGTTATTAGTTTGAACATTTCTTTGGTGGAGTCTTTAGGGATTTTTAATATATAATATCAGATCATATGCAAATAGTGACAGTTTTACTTCTTTCTTTCAGAGTTGGGATGCCTTTTACTTCTTCTTCTTGACTAACTGCTGTGGTTAGGTCTTCCAATATTATGTATACTAAAAGTGATGAGAGCGGGCATTCTTGTCTTGTTCCTGATCTTAGAAGAAAAGCTTTCATCTTTTCACCCATTGATGATGTTAGTTGTGAGCTTGTCATGTATGTATGGCCTTTGCTACATTAAGGTATGTCCCCTCTCTACCCATTTCACTGAATTTTTATCATAAATGAATGTTAAATTTTGTGAAAAGCTTTTTCTGTATCTAAGGAGATGATCATTTGATTTTTATCCTTCATTTTATTAATGTGGAATATCACACTGATTTACAGATATCCTTGCATCCCTGAAATTAATTCCATTTCATCATGGTGTGTGATACTTTCACTATTTGTTAATTTTTGTTTGCTAATATTTTGTTGAGGATTTTTGCATCTATGTTCATCTGGGATATTGGCCTGTAATTTTCTTTTCTTGTGGTGTCCCTGTCTGGTTTTGGTATCAGGGTAATGCTGGCATCCTAAAATGAACTTGAAAGTGTTCCTTCCCACTCCTATATTTTGAAAATTTTTGAAAAGGATTGCTATTAATTCATCTGTAAGTGTTTGGTAGAATTCACTAGTGAAGCTATCTGGTTCTGGATTTTTGTTTCTGGGTGGTTTGATTACTAATCCAGTCTCCTTATAGTAATTGTTGTGTTCAGGTTTTCTATTTCTTCATGTTTCAGTTTTGGTAGGTTGTATGTTTCTAGGAATTTATCCATTCCTCTAGGTTGTCTAATTTGTTGGCATATAATTACACATAGCTGTGTCTTATGATCCTTTGTGTATCTGTGATATGATTTATCTCTTTCATTCTTGACTTTATTTCAGCCCTCCCTCTTTTTGTCTTTTCAAAAAAGTTATTAATTTCCTTGTGTTTTTTTTTTCTATTTTTTTTGTCTCTATTTCATTTATTTCATTTCTAGTCTTGTATTTGTTCTTTCTTTCTTCTTGCTAACTTTGGGCTTCATGTATTTATCTTTTCTAGTTTTTTGAAGTATAAAATTAGGTTTCTTGTTTCTTGATGTAGGCAATTATCACCACGAAGTTCCCTGTTAGAATTGCTTTTGCTGCACCCCATAAGCTTTGGTATGTTATATCTCCATTTTCATTTATCTGAAGGTATTTTTTAAAATTTCTCTTTTGATTCCTTCTTTGACTCATTGGTTGTTCAGGAATAAAATATTTTGTATTAAAATAAAAGTATTTATAAGTCTAGAATTTAATGTAATTTAGTTGCTAATTTTCAAAGTGAATATCGCATTTCATTTATGTTACATCAACTACATGTATGATTTACAAATATAACAATAATATAGATGATTTGACATTTCAACAAAATTTCCAAAAGCTATCTACAAATGTTGGAAATACTGTAATAAGTTCTGAGTACCTACAAAACCACAAACTGAAACATGCAAACAAGCAAGAAAATGGAAGCTTGACTTGACTGGTAGATGACTTTGTAATGCAAAAATCTACTGAATCTGTGTTAATAGAGAGGAAGGATCTGAGAAGTTAATTTAGTTTTTACTTACCTGAGCTATTTTGCTGCTTAAAGTATTCATACTCTGAACCTGTGTATGTCTCAACACACTGACCTTCACAGCATTCAGATAGTTAGTTGCCTTTTCCTTTAAGAACACAGAGCAAGAAATACAAAGAAACATTCTCCTGAGGTTTTGAATAATATTAGGGAATAAACATTTAAGGTCACAGTTCCCATTATGGCAGTGGTCTCCAACTTTTTGGCACTAAGGACTGGTTCTCCTATGAGAATCTAATGCCTGATAATCTGAAGTTGAGTTGAGGCGATGATGCTAGTGCTAGAGAGTGGCTGCAAATAAATACAGATGACGCTTCACTTGCTTGTCTGCTGCTCATCTCCTGCTGTGTGGCCCTGTTCCTAACAGGCCACAGACCTGTTGGTCTCCGTCCTGGGGTTTGTGGACCCTCTGCATTATGGTAGTGCTGAGTGTCAGATTCTGAGTGACAAAGTCATCATGTGTTCTTTTAAATGTGTGTGTATGTTAATGTAGGTGCCTTCTAAAATATGGGACCAAGACAGAGGCCCCTCTTGCCTAGGTATAATATCAGTACTGGTCCTCTTTTTTATAGAATGCCTGTTAAATATCTTCTAACAGAACCCATTTCATCTATTTAGTTATCTATGTACCTTGGAAGATGTTTTAGATACCCCTTCCATTCTCTGATCACTACCTGTATTAGTTTTCTATTGTCAACTAACAAATTGCCACAAATTTTATAACTTATAATAACATGCATTTATCATCTCAGTTTCTGTGTATCGGGAATTTGAGTTTGACTTAGATGGATCCTCTGCTCAGAGTCTCACAGAGCCATAGTCAAGGTGTTATTTGGGCTGCATTTTCCTCTGAGAACTTGATCGGTGAAGAATCTGTTCCTAAGCTCATTTATTTTGTTGCTTGAACTTATTTCTTTATGGTTCTATGATTAATGGCTTTTTTTTTTTTTTTTTTTTTTTTTTTTTTTTGCTAGTTTGTGGCTGAAGCCCACCCTCAATTCCTAGAGGCTAACCAAAGATTCTATAAGCCATTTCAAGTAACTTTCCATCTGGGCTTCTTCAACATGGCTGCTTAGTTCAGCAAGGAGAATCTCTCTCAGTGAAGGCCCAATTTGTTTTTAAAGGGCTTTTTCCAGATTAAGTCAGGTCCATCCCAAATAATCTCCTTTGGTAACGCAAAATTGATTTATTTGTGACTTTAATTACATCCACAAAATTCATTTGTCTTTGCTATATTCTATTGGCTAGAAGCAAGTAATTGGTTCTGCGTACACTCAAGGGAAGATTTCAGTGTGTGAAGACAAAGGGGTGGAAATCATCTTAGAAGTCTGTTTATTATACTTCATATTCCCAAAAGCTTTTTTTGTGTCTTTTCCCAGATTTGCCTACTTAACACCACAGTAAATTCTGTAAATTGGAGGGCAATAATACAAATGATCAGGTTGTGGTTAATTCATATTTTTTCTTAATGGTAGTGTCAAATGTGCAGATAGAAAGTGCTTAGTTTGAGTTATGTCGGTACTATTACTATTCCGAAAAGTATTGCTACTATGTTTACTACTGCTACCATTATTACTACTATGATCACTATTAGCTAACACTTAATGAGATATTACTATATATCCAGTATTGTTCTAAGTGATTTACCAGAATTTAATCTTCGTAAAAACTTTACCAGATAGGAGGTATTTTTTTTATCATCTCTATTTTATATATCTGGAACCATCTGCATTAAGAAATTTAGAACATATAGCAATAAAGAAGTAGAGAGTAGAGGCAAAATTCCAATTCAGATACTAAAGCTTTAGAGCCCATTTTTGTATGCACTATTATTAAGCTGTCTCTTATGTTATAGTAGTAAGAAACTTCAGTTTTCCTTTACAGATGTTCCTATTTTGAGTTTATGCTATTTTTCAAAAGTTCTGTTTTTCTTATTCAATTTCTGCTCAATTGCTACAACTGAAAACCATTTATTTATGTTTATTATTTGAGGTATTTTTGATCTTTGTTTTTTGGATTTTTTTCTGTGAGAAGTTCTGAGATCTTGTTTTGTTCCTGCATTTTTTTCTAGAAGCATATTCGGACAGTAAAAATAAGGACACAATAGTAAACAAAATATGAATTTTTTCAGTACTGATTGGTAAATAGCTGCTCCACCCTTGAACACTCCTATCACTGAGTCTGCCTCCCTCCCCAGCTGAAGAATACCTAGACCTATCCACCATCCTACAACTAGAGGACTAATATCTGACAAATTAGGGAGTGCTTAAGCCTGCTTCCACTCTAGTTGGTCAGTATCTGGTGCCACAGAAATTGATGATTATTTTGAATATCATCCTACCTAGAAGTTGAAACCACACCTTTATAATTCTTTAGCTTTTTGCATTTCTGTTTTATTTAACTTGAGTTCTCTTTGTTTTATACCTATTCTGTCAGACACTTTTAGTTCTACATTATGAGTCTGGCCAAATATCAACTCTTCTATGAACTTTCCCCATATACTATGAGGAAGATTTGGGTCCTCTTGTTTTTATATTTCTTTTAAGCTTAGAGTATACCTTCATGACAGTAATGATTTCATATTGTTTGTATATATGACTCTCCACTAGAGGCAGAGTCATTTCCTCTGGGCACCTCCAGTGCTTAGAATAGTGTGTGAGTACATAATAGATATTGTATCTGTTAAATGAAACAAATTAATTGGTTATATCAACTAGCAAGTAGAATGGCTGAAGAGACTATAAATATGCGGTTGAGGATATTTGGGATATTCAAATACAATAAAACTGTCTACTTGAAGGTTTAAGGAGGCAAGTTGAGAATATGCGCCTTTCAAAAAAATTCATCAGTTGTTAATGATGAATTTTCCCTTTGCCATTAGCCTAGACAATTGGGAGTGAACTATTATAAAAATTGCTTTTTACTTGCTTATAGATGGCAAAGAGAAACCTAATGGACTCTCTAATTCCAATTTCATTTCTCTTATTAAAGAGTAGAACTTTTAACATCAATATTAATATTTATAATTTACTAAGCATTTATTTTATAATTGAGCACCTATGTACTAAATGAATTATAACACAATTTGTTATAATTGAGACTCTATTTGAAATTATTAAACACCTATGCATTATTTCTGTGCTAACTACTTTACAAAGTTTAGCAATTAAGCAATGTAAGTCTATTGTGTTATTTCCTGACTTAAACTTTTAAAAGCGATTCTTCATTGCTCTCACAATAAAATTCAGCTTCTAGGCAAGAATCTCTTAAATCAGTTTTTATGTTAGAGATCATGTCTTGTAGGAAGGCAGTCTGGATTAGGCGATACTCCTCGAAGCCACCAGTATCAACTAAGTTAAAAGGCCCAATTATAAATAAAGTATTAACCACTCTGCACTAATTTCTTATTACTTACAAAATTTTCTGTTTACTTTTCTGTCTCCTCCACTGTAATACAGATTTTTTTGAGGACAGGCATCTTATATAGGTCTGGATCACAGTGGCTGCTAAATAAATAATAAATGAATAGATTAAGGGAGAAATTACATTACCCCCCCCCCCAAAAAACTTACAATCTATTTGTCAGGCTCTTCTTGCTTTGCAAAACACATTCACTCTAATCCTATCATTTAGCCCTCCCAACCGATTTGAACTACAGGTATTATCACCATTTTAGAGATGAGAAAACTGAGTAGCACAGTTAATCCAAAGAACAGGCAAGTAAGAAGTACTTAGGTGTGAGCCCAGATCTCGTAACCAAGAAGCACCTTCTCCACTACATCCCTGTAGCTTTCATTAACGGTTGGCTCCCAGTATAAAATTAAATAAGAGGGATACAACTTTCGGTGGAAATGTATGATTATAAGTGCTTGCTCTGGCATTGAACAAGTGAAAGAAAAGACGTGTTTTCATCAACCTCTCATTACTTATACAGCTTGAAGTATAGTTTGTGAATTTTAATATAAATCAACATACTCCAGCCTTTTCTGAAAACATTTCCCTCAGCTCTATAACTCTCGCCTATTTCCTTTCTTCTAAGGCTCATAGAGGGCTCTCAGAAAGTGCTACTCACTGGTTGAGGGAAGTTCTTCTGAAAAACACACCTCGCACTGCAACTGAGAGGCGCAGCGCCACCACCTCAGACTTTCTTCTTTTCCACAAGAGAAGGCGGGGCCAATTTCCCTCATTCAAATAAAAAAACAGGCTATTTGCATGGGAATGGCCAGTCTGTGAGCCTACTGGCTGATGGCACAGGGGGCGTGGCCAATATTACGACTACTGAGCCCCGCCTACAGTAATTTGCATAACGGCCCCGCGCGTGCAAAGGAAAAGCTGGTTTGTTTTTGAATCTGCGGCAGCGCAGCGGCGGCGGCGCGGCGCGGCGGCGGCGGCAACGGCGGCGGCGGCAGCGGCAGCGGGCGGCGGCGGCGGCATCGGCACGGCGACTGAAGCGCGCGAGACTGAGGCGGCAGCGTTTGGGACGGCAGCGCGGAACCGCTCTCTGGGAAGGAACTTGGTTCCCCCTCCCTCATCTCGCAACCTGAAAGGTATATGTACATCTTTGGGGCTGTTAAAACCACATTTTCTTACATTACTATTGTATTTCTTAAAAGTCAAGACCGCATTATGGCGGCTGCGGGAGTTGTGTTTGCGCCTGCGCGGTTGCGGAGCTGCGGGCGGGCGCTGCATGGGAGCACGTGATCTTGCGGGGTCGGGCTCTAGCTGCAGTTGTGCAGCTGGCGGGGCGGTGGCCGCGCAAGCGCAATATTCATTTTCAAGATCTAATGTTCTTGTCGGACGCCATTTGGGTTCTAGATTTAATTTTTCTCATTCTCGAGGGGCTACTTTTTGTTAGCCTCAAATTCTCACATTTTTCAAGAAAAACATTTCTCTTATGTTATACTTATGTACCGACCTTACTCTGTTTTCTTATATTTCTCAGATTCTCTGAGAAGCTGTGGACTTAATTTTCTCTAAAAGTGATTATCACTTGTGGTTCTCGATTATAATTCACTTTTAGAGTGTTACTGGATTCAGGTTCATATTTAGGGCGGTAAAGATCAGCACCTAGTGGTGTTCTCAGGGGAAGTGCGTTTATTTGAACTGCATATTTGCAGTTGCATTTTTAACCCTGTTTTTACCAGTGCTGTTACCATGGAATACTTACAAAATAGAAACAAATTGAGTTTTGGAAATATGAGGGGAAGGGGCATTAAAGACCTATATAGTGTTTTAAAAGAAATCTCAATCTCCTTGGGTAGTGGTTTTAAAAAAATTGATCCTAAGTCAATGAAGTTTTAAATTTAATCAGTTTGTGTTCCTGTGATCATAACTTGCATTTGTTTTACATTTTTTTAGTCTCTGATCACTTGTGTATTACTGCTTCAGTTAGATAATTTTTGTTACTCTTTTAAAATTAAGTAATTTTCTTTGCATTGGTAGATATGATACATAGAATATAACACTTAACTTGGTATATATAGCTGGTGAAGAATTCTACAAAGAACACCCAACTACACTGAGGCCATTAGAAGGAAATCAAGTGAACCATCAATAAAAAACTAATGAATTGATTTTTACAAAACCAAACTGCTCTATATACATATGTAGAATATAAAATTGTTATTTGATCCTTTTTAAAATTGTAAATGTTTGTGGTTTTACTTATTTAAAGAAGGTACTTATAAGTATGCTACTGATTATTTTAGCTTAAAATGATGTCACTATATTTAAAACTTACATAACATCCCTAGAGGAAATTTTATACGATTTGATATAATTCTACCATTATACAAATAACGATTTGATATAATTCTTCTGTTGTGCAAACTGTTTCTTACTAGGCTAAAAACTTATAAGTGGTTTTTGTAAACTTCACCTGTTGTTTTGTATATATAACAATAGATTTTATATATATAACTCTTAAGTTTAATTCAGTCACCTGTCAGATGAAGAAGTGGCTATTGCTTTGTAATCTTGGTTGCTTTAGGGACATTTTTTATTGCTTAAAACAAGTACCATTAGTATTAAGAAGATTTAATTGAATAATTGTGGTTGGGAAATTTTTTAAAAATGACATCACATATGAGATAGAATGGAATGATAGGAAAATTTCCTTTTTTCTTAATAGAAAGTTTGCACTGATATAATTCTTGGACTACTGAAGTCTTCTACACAGAAGTATATTTAGAGGGCAGTTGTGTAATCTTCCCATTTATGCTTCTGGGGTGATTACCCAGTACACTCCTCCTTCACCTTTTTTGACTTTTTTTTGTTTCTTAACTAGAATTGAAAACATGTTGTATTTTATGTATTTGTGTGTGTGCATGTGTATATGCATACATATTTAGGTTAAGAAAAGAACTTTGATTTAAATGCATGATACGCTTTGCACTTTCAGAAAAGTGAAATATTTGGGTTTATATATTTAAGCTGATGTTTTCGTTTGAGTATACAATGATTGCCTCTTAGATCAATGCTGTACATTGTAAGAGATACTTGAAAACACTGAACACAGTGTACAATGTAAATGTTTATTGGTAGGAAGTATTGCTGTCATATTTGTTTAAAAAGCAAATATAGTTCTGTGTACTTAAAACTAAGGTTAATGAATTGTCTGAACATCTCCTATTCATTTGTACTCTGTCAATAACAAGCATTTTTTAAATTTTAGTTTGATAGTGATGATGCCACAAAATTTTGACTTATATGTAGTAGATATAAATATTAAAACTAGGTTACTGCAGGAAAAATTACTAGAGTCATAAATGAATTTAAAGTATTATAGGATTTAGAAATAAAAGTTTTGATTAAACGATAAACCATTAAAATTATTTTTTCTTTAAATTATAATTTGAATGTATGATAAATATATTTAATTATTTTTACTTATTCATTATACCACATTTGGAACATATCGAAATTAACATTTATAAATAAATGCTCTAAATGTTTTGGTGATTTTTGTGACTTCCATGGTTGATCAATCAATAATAATTGGTCAAAAATATTGGTCAATTAATCGATCAGTTTTTCATATGGATCATAATTTTTACTGCTCTTTTTATTTAGTATTGTAGATATTTTCCCATTTCGTTATTCTTTTAAAATGTGTTTTAACGGTTACATGATATTATCCTGTGAAAATATTTCAAGTATTCTTCAATATGTTTTTAAATGCCTGAAAATATTATCTCTATTAAGGATGTTCTTTGACTTACTAAACTCATCTTGTTTACTATTTTGTTTGTTGCCCATTTCTCTATTATAAATAATGTTACAGTGAACATCTTTGTATATGAGGCATGATCTGCATCTCATGTTTCTTTGAAATTAGTGTTTCAAGGGATTTTAAAGTAATTTACAAAATTGATAAAAACTTGGTTTTTTGAAAAGCATTTCCCATACCACCATCAATATGGTGGTTGAAAAAGAACTTCCTTTTTTTTTTCTAAATTTGTGAAGTTGAACTTTTCAGTTTTCTCTTGGAAGTAGCTATTTGACTTTTTTGGTGTATATTTCTTTGTGTGTTTTTTTCTTAATTTTTGTAAGCTATTTATGGATATTATTAGCCTTTTGCTTTTCATATTTTTTGCTTTTTTGTAGTTATTTTTAAATGCTGGTGTTTATAATTTTGAAACATTGTATTTTATATGTGGTCAAATGTACTGCCTTTTCATTTGTGATTTCTTTCAGGACTTCTCTGCCTAGAAAATACTACCTTTGAGATGAACTAAATTTCATCTATTTTATTTTTTCTAGATGTTTAATGCTCTTAACAAAAACGTTTTAATGTTTATGAAATTTATTTAACATGCTGTGTAAAGATAGTTGCTAGTTTCCATTTGTACCAAATATCTAGTTTTCTTAGATTTGTTGTTTGTCCATCTCTTATTGCTTTGAGTTGCTTCTTTTCATCAGAACTTGCTAGGTTTGAGCTATCAGTTCTGCTTCATTTATTAGGGATATTTAACATTGGTCCATTGGCCTCAGAGTTCTGTAGGTAGTTTACAGAGTTCCATGGGTTATTGATGTATACAATTTAGGTGAATGCATATATACATTTTTGGGAAAGAGTTTCATTAGCTTCTCACAGGAGTATGTAATATAAAATCTGAAAGTAAGTTAACAACCACTGTATCTGGCCTTATTCATGGAATGTAACAGTACTGCATTGTTTATTTACTGTAGTGCTAAAGACTATATAAATGTATGAAGGGGAATACTCATAATTCCTTTTCATAATTTTTTAAGCTAGTTTTTCCTGTTTTTGCAGATGAACTGTATTCATTTCTTTAAACTTTTAAAAAGACAACTATTTGAAGTTTTGTTTAGACTTGCATTACACATAAATCAGGTGAGTTTAAATCTTTGTTTTCTTTTTCATGAATATGATATACTTCCTGCAGATCCCACAAAATGTACTTTTAGGAATTCTGGGAAAATGTATGATACCTGTTTGCACTAATGTGTTATTTACTAGTTTCCTGGTGTTGATGTAATGTTAACAGGGATGAATTGGTAGAGTATATAGGACTACATTTCTGTTTTAATAAGCTTTAGGACATGGTGACATGAAGATAATGCAAGTATGAAGTTAGAATTGGGAAAAATAGGTTGGTAAGATAAATGATCTGTAATATTTGAAACCAAAACTTTTCTTCTTTGGTTAACATAGACTTTTTTTTAATGGAGGAATTTTGAAAAGTTATAATTTATTTTCTGTCCAGGATGGAACCTAATACTGTAATAAAGGTAAAAATTTTGGTTTTGGTCTCTTTGGTAACATTAAAGTATTATAATCTCTCAGAAAGATGTTTCCCTAATTATTAGTATAAATTCATTCTCTATTAAATTACACTTTGTACTGATTACATTGAAGAGTATAATCTTGATTAATAGTGATTTATTTCAGCTGTAATTCTACTTTATCATTTTCATAATGGGTATAGGAAAGAAAGTTATTGCCAAAATTTTTATTGACCAAGTTAAACTTGAAATTGATGGAGACATGAAAAATCAAGTTAGAAATCAAATGGTAAGATACTGTTGGCTTTATAAAATAAATCTAGGTGAGATGTTAGGATATTATTGGCTTCTATTAAGCTTTTTTTTTTTTAATGAAGAATGTCCATATTTGGGCTTTTTCAAGCAAATTTGCTTACAGACGTTTATATGTTGTACTTTTTGTGTGTGTCATCTTTGCCTTTACCTGAGAATTCTTCCTACAAATGTCTTCTAACAAATGATATTCATTATTTTTAAACTATAATAGGTAAGAACTAGCAAATTTGGAACAAAAGTGCTACAAGAGAAATGCATATGGATAGTTGCAAGAGATGGTGGCTATTTTGATAGTGAAGGGTGTCAGATTTCAAGTGTTAGAAGCAAGAATTTAAAATCTTAGTTTTGAGGTTATTTATTGGGAATCAATATTCCTAGAGCTCATTCAATATTGATAACATGGTCATTATGGTAATGGATAATCACATTCATGATTTTGAATCATAGAGAATAGTTATTTTTAGCTTATTCAGGAAAGCAAAGTATGTGATTTAGTTTAGAAAGATTTCTGTTATAATTTCTTTTAAGTTTTGAGGTATTTGAAAATTCATACATTGGCATACCTAGTTTTTGAAGGGAGTCACATGTAGAAAGAATTTTAAAGATAAAATTTTTGCCTTTGAGTTTCTAACCTTTGTGAGACATTATAGATAAAAATTAGGTGATGTTTTAACAGTATTTACATAATAGATTACAAAAATATCAGGTAGCTCTGGGGAGCCATTGTCCCTGTAAGTTTCCTAGAGCATCTAGAAATTACCTATCCATTAGTGGAGCTTCTCTTTTTAAAATTCTTGCCTATTTGATTATGTTCTTAGCCCAAGATTTAAAAAATTACTTCACCATGTTCATTCTCAGGTTGTCCTTCCCCTCCTTCTTTCTCCTTCCCTCGCCTTTCTTTTTCTGTCATGTTAGTTTGCTACAGAAAAGTAAGTTCCACAAAATTAAACTTTGTTTATATATGCTTCAAGTTGCGTGGTGGAAACCCATTTGCTAATGGAGGCAGAGAATATGAGTGCTGGGCAGCATTTTCAGTTTTTTAAGTCCTGCAAAATTAGAAGAATAGGGCACTATTACATTTATACAATATGAATGTTTTGTTTTTGAATTTTAATTATTTGGACTTTCGAGTCTTTAAGATAATGACTCAGGCCTGTCTTTGGCCATCTTCCAAAAAAATGTGGCAAGCCTAAGGGGATGGTTGATAGTGCCTTCCAGAGAGTCTGTAACTGGACCCGTATAAACATGAAAGTCTGGGAAATGAAGATGCCCTATTAACTTTACTATCAGAAATAGTCACTTATTTATGTCTACAATTTTTCATGCTCAGAATAGTATAAAAAATGTTTTGTGTTATTTTGTATCTGATAGCTGGGAATACCTAGCTATATATCTTTTGTTTTGTGAGAGGGCTCCTTTGTTTAATGATGGTGGTGTGAGGTAGTAGTGTCATACTGTTTCACTATATAACCTTTTCTCCTTTTCTTTGTTGTTTGTATAGCCCTGTGCTTCTTTGGAGAGCTGTTGTCTTGGTGGGTAATGAGGAAGTGTGTGTGTAGCACTCTATGGCTCTTTTACATTCTAATAAAAAATTTGAATTGTACATTAGAATAGTGATTCTCAGAACTGACAGAGCTGGAAAAGGATTTCTCCTGGAGTCAGTGATTCTCAAGATAATACCTTCCATTAAGGCGTGAAGAGAATTTGTTTTAGGAACTGACTAAAAGCGTTTGGTGAAACAATAATGACTTGACTGCTTTAGATCATTCTCAACTAAGGCTTGGAGCTTAGGAGTTTATCTGCACTGTTAACCCTTATTAGATTAAATGTCTTAAGAAAAGGAAGAAATAGGGGAAAGCATAGAAGAGAAAAAAGACTATCTTGGAACTTTTATTTCCTTTTAGGTAGTAAATGTCAGGAGCTACTTGAGGTATAATAAGGGCTAAACTTCTCTGAGAGACTATTACTATTGTTTAAGGATGATAAATGTTTATTTCTTTCATAGAACAGTATAGAAGAAGACTGTTTAGGATTTATAGATGGCTTTGTATTAACATATGGTTTTCATATGTTGAACATAGTTTCTAGGTTGAACATGACTTACTCCACAGTTTCACCAGCCAGGGCAAAAGAGAAAGGGTAATGGGAGTGCACACTTACTTTTTTGAGAACATGACCTGGAAGTGGCATGTATCACCTTTACCTATGTTTTATGGGTAAAAATTTAGTCACTGGAATATATTTAGCTGGGAAAGGAAGACTTAGGAATGTAGTATCTAGTTGGACAACAATGAGCTCAGCTAAAATGAGAGAATTTTATAAGAGAAGCAGATAAATATATATTAGAGAACAATTAGCATTTCCTACTACAAAAGGAAGCTGGAGAAGTGGTCTCTAATTCATAATTTGATATTGAAAACTTTTTTTAAGAGTTAAATCCAATTATAACTCTCTGTATCTTCCTTTGAAATGAATTTCGTATTCATGATTTATGGCTGAGGTTCAAGTTATAAATATTTATTTTATTTGGTAGAATTCTTCCCTTTTCTCCTTGACTTTAAAAACATTCAGTCATGATTAGTTTTGTAAGAATTGGAATTTTAATTTTTAACACTCAGTGTAATTTTTCGAATCTTGCCAGTTAACTTCATATTTTAAAAGGATAAAGGACTAGGTAAATTATGAGCAACATGTGTTAGAATTGTTTGTTTTAGTATCAAAGTTGAGTGTATATTTGCATTATTTTTGTTTTTTCTTCATTTATAATTATGTATAAAATATACATTTTCTGGATGGAAGATGTAATTTTTTGAGGGCCTTATACACACGTAAAAAGATTGTGGTCATAAATTCTCTATATAGGTAAAACTTACCTGATTAATAAGTAAGTTAAAGTAGCTTTCAGGAGATGATAAGTAAAACAATAGGTATTTGTGTAAGGCACAGAAAGTGGGACTCTGTTGTGGGGAGATCAAGGAAACCTTAGTATTTTAGAACTCTAATTCTCTGATATAAATCCTTGATTTTTGTAAATAAATTGTCATCCTAGTGCCTACATAATATGCCTAATAAAGAATGTTATTCTCATCTGAAAGTTCTCTAATTTCTTTTACTTTGCTTTACTTTGTATCTCTTTTAAAGGTATTTGTTCCTTTCTACTTATATGTTTATAGTTATTTGTATAGTACTTTATAATCTTCCTGCAGTTAGAAATATCTATTGACATATCTGACAAATGTCATAAAGACAAATCCCTTCTAAAAAAAAAAGACATCCTGTCGAATTAGGTATGATTAAACCATAAGATTACTATTAAAATTATAAGATTGCTTTCCACAATGCCTGCCTTAGTGTTCAATAAATATTTCCTCAATGAAAGAATAGAATCAATTTGTTTTAGGTATAGGTGAAAAAGGCCAGCGGGCAGAGGGTGGTGCTGGTGGGGGGGGGGAGTAAGATATTCCTGCTCCTTTCATTTAACTTATGATTATCTAGAGATGTCATAACTTTTTAAAAAATAAACATGTAATTTAGTTGATAAGCACCCACTGGATAAATTTTCAAAAGATATGGTAGGCACTTTGCATATAAAAAATTATAAATAGTAAAACAACTTTTAGAAAAAAATTCTTCATTCTCATTCATTAAGGAATAGAAAAAAATTAAGAAAACAAGAAAACAGTGTTGCTTACCTATTAGTGTTTCTAAAATATAACTGAAAGACATACAAATGCAAATTAATAAGGGTTTGATGAAAAGATAGAATGACAATTTTGTTTGAAGTTTGTGTAATTCCTTTCCCTCGAATTTAAGTGATGTAAAAACAAATAAATTAATAAAGGAAGAAAAGAACAAAAGACAAAGGATTGTCCTAAAACCATTTACTATTACAGTGAAGTGGAAAGAACCAATAATTTTGTATTGGGACCTGGGAATTAGTCTCCCAGCAGTATTTCTTATATGTAATATGGTGATACCACCTACCTACTAGGGTTATTGTGAAGATTAAAAGAGATTAGGCATATAAAATGCTTAGCATGTGTTTTTGACACAGTTTTCTTTGGTTTCAGTCAGTTCAGGCATGAATATTTGCTAGGAGGCAATTACATGCAACTATAGGGAGCCCTGAGGTGCAAGGGGATGTATAGAAAATGATAATGTTCTTGATTACTGGAGATAGAATTTAAATGCATTTAAAAAGTAATTTAGAAAATGTGTTTGATAAAAGCACTCACTGAAAGGGAAAAGAAGCATTTAGAAAAGGAGTTTATTTGCAAAGATTTGTTAGGGAGTCCAGCTTTAGGACTGTTTCATTAATTAAAAAACAACAGAGTAAAGAATAAAAACCCTATAATTACTAAATTTGCTAAGTTTACAGTAATATTTATGGTGAAAAAGCAACCATTTCTCACATTATTTATCTTCAAGGTTTGTCAGATATTTTTAGGTAGTCATCATTGCCTAAGTTAGAGATAATGTCATTTATTTTGGGTACTAAATTCACATAGGATTATCCCATTTTTAAAAAATTTCAGGGTGCAACACGCTCCTTCTCCTTTTATTTACCTTCCAGTTATGGAACTTGCTGGATATGCTCACTCAAAATTAAGGTAAAACAAAGTGTTTGTTTTCTTCTGTAACCTTTTCTGAGGCCAGTTGCCTACCCCTTAAGGCACGGATTTGACCATATACGTTTGTTTAATAATTTTATGATTCATTTTGATGTTTTATTTGACTTATTTACATAGGTCTAATGAGGTATTGCTTAATATAGAAAGACCCTATTGTCTGGTTAACAACACTATATCCATTTTATATGCGGTTTAAGAGTTAACTTCTATCTAGATGTTTTGTGAAGTATAATAATTTACTTAGATATTTTTATGTGCTTGATTACAAGATCAAGAACCAAAAGCCACCTAACTTACCTCAGTGAGTATTTACCAGCAGTGGTTAACACTGTAGGGTATCATGGTTCTCTAAGAGTCCCACATTTGTCAATGTTCCTTGTCTGTCAAAAGGTGATAGTCTTTATTCCCATTAAAGCTGAGAATTCATAAGTTATAGAAGAGATGCTAAATTGATTTTCTCCGAAGATTTAGTAGGCATCTTTTCTACATTTGAGATACAGTCCTTGTTTCCTTTCATACCTAATTAAAAGAGATTTGCTTTTAAAGGTCACATTTCTCTTGCGGTCATGGTTACAAATTTGATTTATCCAATGATCTTCTGGTAGGAAGGAAAACATATTCCTATTAAAACTATGTGAACTGGTTCTTAAAAGTAAAAAGGCTCAGTTACAATACTGTGTACAATGTTCAATAATTGTTTTAAGTCGTTTTTGGACAAGGCAAATCAGTATATTCAGTAATTTTATACAGAATTGTTCTTAAAATGTTCTGGTGGTTTATTTATATAACCTATATTAAGATCTTTCATAGTATTTTTCCCTCTGGAATTCTACGTGTATCAGATCAAGATATTTAAATTACTATTTCTATAAAGTATATCTTAACAGAGGGTTAAAGATTAGATTAAAAAGAAAACATCTTCCTATATGACCATTAAAAATAAAATATTAACCATAATTAAAGCAGTTCATTGAGCCTGGGTAATTCTTCTTTTACTGATCTTGGGTTAAATAATCTACTTAAACAAAATTCACCAGACTAATAGAATCATGGAAACCCTTACCCATTCTCTTGATACAGTTATAAGAGATATTGATTCATGAAGGTAATGTTAACTGTATACCAGGATGCCTATATCCATGAGTCTCTTTCATGTAATGATAATTAAGGTGATTTGGTATAATCATTTAGTAAGGATCTTTTGATGTTTAAGAAGACACCTTTTTTTCCCTCTAACATAGTGGCAGCAAGGATCTTGACCTCACGTTTGTTTCTTGAGTCTCATTGCTCCAATCTAGCCTAGTTGCTCTCTACATCTGGCACATCATTGTCATCCTTAGAACTTTATTCACTGTTGTGGGATTTTCTTCATGCCTCTTCTGGGTAGGACCCTTGTTTTCCATGTGTCATGTATTTTTATTGACTACTTCTGTCATTAGGGGGAGGGGACCATGTTGTCTAGTAACTTTTAGAGATAATATACAGGAGGTTTTTTTTTTTTTTTTGAGACTGTGTGGCTCAAAATTGTCATTCTATACTTTGCTGACTGATAGTTTGGCTAGGTATAGAAATCTAGGTTAGAAATTATTTTTCTTCAGGATTTTAAAGGCTGTGTTTCATTACTTTCTTACTTCTGTTACTACTGAGAAAAATATAAAGCCATTCTTATTTCTGATTTTCTCTTCACTGGAAGCTTGTAGAATCTTAGTCTCTAGTATTCAGAAAATTTATCTTTGGCTGGTATTCATCGGGCTCTTTAGTTTGGCAACTCTTGCCTTTCAGGCCTGGAAATTTTCTTAAATGTTTTTATTGGTGATATCATTCTTATACTGTTCCGTCATTCCAATGCAAATTTTTGAATGGGTACTCCAATTTTCTTATTTTTTTTCTTTTATTTACAACTTTCTTTTTTGGCTTAAAATTCTTCAGGTTTATCATTCAGTTCTACTGAATTTTTTATTTTTTTCTATCATGTTCTTAATTTATGTTTCATTTTTTGCCTATAGTGTTCTCTACTTTTGACACATGAATGCAATATCTTTTTTTATCTGTAGATATTAATGTTTTTTTAAAAGTTTTTCTTCCTGAGTATTGCTTGTTCTTTAAATTTTATTTTATTTTTTAACATGTCTTCTATGTTACACTTTTCTTGCCTTTCTTTTCCTTGTCTGCCTATTGTGGAAGATTTAAAAGTTGATTAGAATATTTAAATTTGTGAGTTTTTAATTTTACTATAGGCCGATCTGGGTCAGCTATTTTTGGAGCGTTCCCAAGATCTTAAGGTCTTGTCTCTCTCTTGGGCTTGTTACATACCTCCAAAGAATGGCCTTCCATTTCTATACAGGGAAAATCAGGGTCCGAATGCCAATATTCTGGGAGATTAATGGAGGAAGAAGACTGAGAATCTCTGTAGTTAGCACAAAATCCTCTTTTCTTGGTATGCTACTCTTGTTTTTAACTGTAGATGTTGTTTTTAGACTTGTTAGAATTGGGGAGAGGAGGTATCCAGTGGAATGTGATGAGAGCATCTAGGGAATCTTATTGCTACATACCTTTCACTAGTATTCCCATTTTTAGTCACATCATCCTACTATTTGCTCCCTTCACTCCAATTTGCAAAGGTGCCTGGTTCTAGTTACTCTTTTTTTTTGAAGTTGCTGCCAGGTGAATCAAATCGATTCTTAACTTGTCCCTAGTGCATCTTGTAATATGATGTTTTGGGAACTGCTAAGTTAGTTGCCAGTGGTCTGCTTATTTTTTAGCTTTCCAAAATCATTCCAGCTATAGTCTCTTTTAATTTTCTTCCTGTTCTTGAGGATTTATGCTTCAAAAAAAAAAAAATCTCTACTGTAGTTTTAATAGGATTTGAGGGAGTGAAATTAGGCATACCATCTTAATATCCTTTTAAGGTTCTTTTTCTCTTTTATTTATTTTTCTTTTTTTCTGTGGTAGCTGTTATGCACAGATCCCATGCTCAGACATGCTGGTGTGCAGTTTAGGTGTCTTTTGTTGAGTTTTAGATGTTCAGCTTATTGTTGTTTCAAGGGGAGAGATCTGGGGATGCCTCTCATTCCGCCATGTTTCTGATGTCGCTCCCCTTTTCTCTTTTAATATGTATTATGTTGATAATAATTTGTGTAATTAAAGTATGTTTAATAAGTAAATGAAAAATATATTTACTTCCTATCCAATACAGTGAAACCTTTTTTATAGGTTCTATGGAATTTTCAATATTTTATGTATGGAAACTTTTCTAATAGTGTGATATGATATATAAAAAGTATAGTAGTTGACTAGAATTAATTCTTTTCTAGTTTTTTTTCATTACTACCTACTTGTGTGACCCCAGCCAATGATTACATTCTCTGGTCATAAGAATTGGAGATTACAAGACTCTTGCTTTACATGGTCATTTTAAGAGTGAAATGAAAAAATTATGTGAAAAGTGCTAGTTGTTATTTTGGAAGAGATAAAGCATTTGGTAATCACGGAAATGTGTAACATTAGAAATATCTTCCAAATGTTTGCTTTTACAAATAAACAATGATATGTTTTATTATGACTCTATCAAAAACAAATTTCTTATAATCTATGACATTATCATTACTTTCTTAGTAATGTTAAGAATTTAAAGGCAAATTATATACTTATGTTCTATAATTTTCTTTAGACTTTCTTTAGAGTTCAATTCTTCTAGCGCATAGTAGCTTTTATGTAGTGTCTATAAAAACACTAAAAACTGAAAAATGCCCCACAAAGAGTATTTTTTCCATCTTGAGTTTTTAAGTGTAGAAGTTTTTAGGCCGAGACTAAAAATTTAGTTAACTTATTAGTTGACTTATTCTTCTTCCTAGAAAGTAAGAGATGAGATCCTAAAAATGAAGGTTCTTAAATATGTAGAGTGTTTAGAGATTTTTGTGGTAGAAACAAAAACACTGGAAATCTTTCAACTTACCATCTATTGAGCAAATAAACACTTTCACACTGTGGAAGTGACTGGAAAATGAATTAAGATGTGATTTCTGTCCCTTAGGAATTCATATATAAAGATATAAGTAATGAAATATGGTAAGTATGATGATGTTATGCATCAAAAGATCTTGAGAGAGCAGTTACACTTGGTTTGGGGGATGGGCATAGTGAGGAGAAAGGGGAGTAAGAAAAGAATTGTCAGTGATAAGATAATTTAGTTTGAATCATGAATAGGACATTTGAAGGTGTGTTAACATAATTTAATTTTTTGTGGAACAGATCTCCAAAAGAATTTGCTTCCTGAATATCAGAAGCTGTTCATTAGTCAGCTTTAAATGTTTTGGCTATTTGCCTCGCATTAACCTTAATCACATTCCGGTGCTACAGTAATGTCTGTTCTGTTTGAATATTTCCCATTTTACCAGGCTCTTTGTTTTAGCCAATAAATTTGAGCCAGCTTAGTATCAGTTGTGTTTTTGAAGAATTAATGTGACTTGGATCAAGTATAGTTTTTTTTTTTTCTGATAAAGTACTTAAAGCCATTTTTGTATACGTTATCCAATTTGCCTCCTGGAAAATAAATACCTTTTAAAAGCTGAGTAGTTTTCTTTTTAACTTGTACGGAAAAATTTAAATATATATAGAAAGAGAATGAAATAATGAACTCCATGTGCCCATCACTCAGCTTGAACAATCATCAATTTATGGAGCCAGTCAGTCACCTTTTAGCTATACTTCTACTTCACCCCACGCTCCTCAACAATTTTTAATAAATACTTACATCAACTGGTGGATTGAGACAAGATAGTACAGGGCAGCCAAGTTTTAGGAATATACACCAAGGAAGAGAGAAGGGAAAGGTGAATTTCCTAGCTATATGAGTTATCAAGCAAACAGGTTCTTTCTCTGCTTTTGTCCTTCTCTTAAAGGTTAGGCTACTGCCAAGACATATTTGTTGGGATCAGTCTCAAATTTGTCTTGTTAATAGACCCACTTTCAGACTGAATTTTACGCTTTTAGTTTCCATAATTGTTTCCCCAGGAGTATCCACATTCTTTATTTTTATTTGCTTTTCACCATATCAAAATGTTGGGAGGTTTGAGGCAGGGCGTGAAATCTAATTTGCCTTGGGACGACTCACCTGGAGATGTCTTTGTGACCACCTGGACTACAAAAGTGAAATTGTATACGGCTGGCCGATTACTCAAAATAAGCTTTGTTGCCGTCATAGTTCTAATGACTCTAGTCCCTTGCCAGCAGTTACTTAAAATTTTTGTCAAGATTCAAATATTTGATTGCAATTTTAACCATTCTGCTAGATTTGAGCACTTTGGGGGCTTAAATTCTGTGGAAAAAATCTTTAGCCTTTTTCTATAAATGGAAATTGACTATTAGGATTTAAACAATTAAATTTCCCAGAAATGATAAAAATTGGCATTCTTTTTGTGGTAAAAATACTACAAAAGATTTTTTTTAAAAGGCCTTGAGCAGAGTTTGACTTTTTTTTTCTGGACTGAAATGGAGGCTTTCTTTCAAGCAAATTCCCTGATGTTTGCTGTGTGTGATTTGGCTCCATCTCTGTAACTGCTAATATGTGGCCTGGACTTCAAGCTGTCTGGGATCTGGATGTGCTCAAAGTCTGTATTGCAAGTCGGGACTCACAGGCATTATGTTACAAAACTGGCTTGCTGCCTTCTCTGTTTTCTGTGCCCTGAGTAGCTGCATTGTTTGTTGCAGTATATGCATTAGCTGTTGTCTGTGTTCAGTTTCCTGCAGGCTGACAAAGTGGGAGGGGCTTTGTTTGATACATAGCTGAGTTTTCACTGTGTGAGTTCTTGAGTGCACATTGCAGCCATCTTAATTACACTTTAGTGCAACTGAGACAGTGCAGCTGTCTCAAAATGGCTGCTAACCTAGTCTTTGTAGCTGCTTAGGCAGCAACTATGCCAGTGTGGAGACTTGTCACATGCATCAAGACCAGAGGTAAGAACCAATTACTCTTTATTTTTGAACATTTTAATTAAAAAACATTGGAATTTTACTGAGTTTACATAGGAAGGTGAACTTAGAGCTTGCTTGCTAGGAAGTTGAAATGTTTGCTGATAGAACCTTTAAGCCTCTATTATGGAAACAGTGCATAGGATGGTGAGGTCAAAGGTTAAATTCCTGTAATTTCTCACCATCTTATGTTCTGTCATTGCCAGAACATTTGATCACCACAGTAGTGCTTTTCTGGCTTTAATTAACTTAATATTCCTTTAATGTTGGATATTTTAGTTTGCTTGATATTTGTAGAAATTAAAAAACAATATATTAATCTGAATAGATTTTTTTTTTTTAAAGAAGCCATAATCAAGCCTTGTTTTGCACGGAGTGTGATTTTTCTTTTTGTGTATGTGTGTGTGTATGTATATGTGTGTGTATGTGTGTTTTTTGGAGGTATTGTTTGGTAGCTTCTGGAAAGAATGTTAATTCTTTGAATATGAATTATGGTTACAGAAAGAACTTTTTTTAACACTTAGACTTTTTGTACTATGGGTTTCAATTATTTTTCATTGTGCTGCCTCCTTTTGTCCATCCAATTCTTTCACATTTTTAATTGTGCTAAGTTTTTATCCTAATTACTTTTTGCTGAAATTGACATTCACATGCATAATTTTTATTTAGAAATAAGTTCACATCCTCTAGTTCTCAATACCCTTTTCTTTATAGTTAATGTTTTCTAATGCAACCAGGCCAAAGTAAATACTAAATTGTTTTAATTAACTGATATTAGTTGTTGATGTTCACTTTAGTCTTAGTTTAAACCTGTGGTATATTTAAAAGTAGTATAACTCAATGATTTTGTAAATTTAGTTTCAAAAATTTAAAAAGGTTTAACATTGTTTGTTCTGAAGTAGAAACATTTATTGAGATATTGTAAGTCCACAGTGACCCAGTAAGGTAGAATGATATTCTTACTCACATATTCTAGATTGCAGAACAATTATACTTTTAGGACTAATTTTAAAATCACAGTATCTTTTGAAATTTTTTCTAATAGTATGGTACATTTCTCTAGCAATGTCAATAAAGTATTATGAATATATCCCTGACTAATATGACATAAAACAGTAAGTTTTGAACTTTCTAAATATAATGACTTTTAAAAAATAGTAACTTTTTACACATTAAATTTTTATGAAGGACCCCATTATATGAAAAGGGATACAGATGGTATTTAACTACTGTGTACTTATTTTATAATGTAAATTTATAACATTTATTTAAAGTTTAGTAAATAAGAACAAAACTTTTGAAAACAAAAGTTTGTATGAAACTAGATGACATATGACAATTCTGATCTTATATATTAGTGTAGATCTAGGTCACTTGTTTGTAAAGCTCCAGGTACTAAGGGACTGGAATTCAGTTTGAAGAGTATTCTAGGACATACATTCTTTATGTTCTTTTTTGATTTTCATGAAAGTAGAGTATAAGCTCTGTATTTACATAATTTAACAGTTTAAAATTGCTGCCTTGCCACGAAATTATGTTTATGGTTGTTTTTAGTTTTTTTTTAAAAAATAAAATAATTGGTTTTTTTCCAACTTAATTAGTGTTCAGAGGCCTAAAATATAGTCGATCATTAGCTCAGTTTCAACAGCATTATTAGTGCATTTATTTCACTTTCATTACCTTACTTTGTAAAGTTGTTGGGACTTTTAATGTAATAATCCGAGCATTACTTTATGTAAATCTCCTGAAAGAGAAAAAGGAGAGGAAATTCAGTATGGGTGAGAAATTCTATCCATCATGCCTTTCAGTAAAGTTGTGCCCTGAAGAATCACATAGAAAAGTGAATGTTCTGTGACTTTAATCAGTCTTATTTTCATGCCTTTCATAGTAAAAACAGCTCACTGTTTCAAAAATTTCGTACAATGGAAGCCATGTACTTGGTTTGATATTCTTTATTGCTGGAGAAAAATTGTCTTGGTTGAAATTATTGACTAACTTTTGCTGATCTTCAGAGTAGAACCTCAGGGAAATTTTAATGATCCACTCTTTTGCCTTCCATTGTGGACTGTAAGATTTATCTCCATCCTCCACATGTTGACTCTACTGGTTATTATTTGTACAGGGGGAAACGAATACACTGGTCACTCAGGATGTTATTGCTAATTCTTTCAGTGCCATGTTGCATTTTTGCAAATATGAGCATAAACCCTACTGGGATTATTACTTTTGGGATTGGTGATAGTTTCACATTTTCTATGCTAAATTTCAGGTTAGCTATTATGTTGAATCATTGAGAGCATAATAAATGTCAGAGCTGGATAATTAGAAATTTTATGTTAATATTTTGTCACTTCTTGTCCTCCCCATTTGTTTACCCTTTTTCATAAGCTGTTTCATTAGCATAGGCCTTTAAGGCAAATGTTGAGATAGCGGAAAGAACATTGACAAAGAGTTCAAACCTAAATGTGAATTCTGTTTTTGTTACATTTTTCTTATAGTGCTGACTCTTGTTTCCTCATCTATAAAATAGGGGAGGAATTCCTATCTATTTTGGCAAGATATGCTGAGGAACAGTTTACACATTTCTGAATAGTACCATGAAATACTCCACAAATACCTGGCATGTTAATTTTCCAGTAATATTTGAATGCTTTTCACTTCATTTGCTTCTCAGATGTCATATACTTTCTCAGATGTGACTGGATCAGGGAATGTGGTATTTTTAAAAGTATGGGAAATTTCTCATATAACTTATGCTCAGAAGCAAGAAGTGCTGATAAAGTATATCAATTTGGTAATATAATATATTCACTACTGAGTCTTACTCTGTAAATAAATTAGCCAATATAGAATGTTTACATTACACAGAGGAGTGGGAGAAATGTTTCAGTTCTTGTCTGGCTGAGTTCTCCAGATATACAGGACGAAAATAATTGCTCTGAAGAGATGACTAGAATGCAGGGCCTAGAGTTTTCTATTTCAATACAAATGAGAATCTTAACAGTATAGTTTTCTTTCAGTGGTCACAAACTGGCAGCCAACAGACTTATTTCATCCTTTCGCCACTGCCCTATTTCTCTAGTTGTCAAAATTTAAAGCTGTTCGATTTTACACAAAAATGTGGCTGTCTCATCTTTTGAAAATAGAAGATCGGGCAGTGCTGGGATTGTGTTTCTGACTGAGAAAAGTAATCTGTAGCTGTGTAGCTACCATCTCCTTCAGGTAGGGCGTAGTGCTCACATCTGGTGCTCTTCCTTAGCTCACATTACCTGCTAAGCACCTGTAAGCTGTTCCTTTTCAATCTCTATCCTACTTATTTGACAGATTGTTGGCAGCTTTATATCTAAAAACAACTTCTAACCAAGAAGAAAGTAAAAAAAACATAAAATCTAGCCTACTTTGTAGAAGAGAGCATATATAGAGTCATTTTATTCTTTAGAAGATAATGGCGCATTTGCTAACCTTTAGCCTTGTCCTGATTTTTCTATTGGAGTACTGTGGTAGCTGATTGAAGGAGATACAGTGACATCAACAAAAGTGACAGATTGAACATGAAGACTAAAGAAATACTAATTAGAAACATATAAGCACTTCGAGGTCTTTTAACGATAATAAGGTATCTTTAAAAGTTATAACTGTTAAAAACATCACTGTTTATTAATTTGTTGTTCTTAATGGTGATAATAGATAAGCAAAAATTATAGTCAAGATATGCAGTTTACCAAACAAATAAAGGGACTCTATTTTAAAAAAAAGGTTTTTGCCTAAATTGCTTGAATTAAGAAGTTTTAGCATTTAAAATGAATAAGTTACTAATAGAAAATTTTCTTAACTGCCCTAGACTAGATTATTTCAGGGGCCATTACAGACTTCTGTTTAAATAATATTCACTGCCTCAGCTATATGAAGACTACCTTGATAATCCATGAAACATGGTAGTTTATAATCAGGATCTGCTGTGAATTTGAATTTCACATTTTTGAGAGTGAAAGCCAGCTTCTTAGCATTCATGTAATCCCATGACATTGGAAACTCTAGGGAAGTGCTGAAAGAATGTTATTCTTTTTTGGCAAATGGTTTTCAGGTTAGAGAGAAAACTTGAGCGAAAATTGAAAAAACAGTTAACTCACACAGGAAACATTGACTGCCCTGCTTTCCTATTCCTCACACTTCTAAAAGAGAAAGTGATTTGGGAGAAAGCTTGAAGTCTATAATCAAATAAGGGATTTTTTAAAAAAAATTGCTCAGTTTAGAACTTTCATAAAGTGTTCTCTATTAATAATTTGTAAGTCTGTTATTAGTCATTAATGTGTAAATATGGAAATGATGAAAACAGTGCTTATTGATTCAGTGAATCTTTGAATTTAATGAAAGAGAGAGTTTAACACCAGAAGATGTCTGAGAAGTTGCTTCTGCATCTGCCTAAGGGCTTCTACCTTTCCTGCTCAAGTAAATCAGACACAATTAACTGCCCAGCAGAGGCATGACTTGGTGCTTTCCTTTGCTGACATAGAAGTAAAAGGGCATTCAATGTGGAAAGTATTAGTATAGAAGTCAGGAAACAATTTTTTTGTTGTTTGTTGTTCTGGTACTGTTAAATAATCGTATTGTTTTGGATAAATTATTTAATCTCTCTTAATGCCATTCCTTGACCGTTAATGAGGGAGATGGTTGGACAATCTAGATTAGGAGTCAGGGAAGAACAGAAATTTTGGTGTCAGTGTCAAGGCGAATTCATATTCTTCCATTCACTAGCTAGAAGTTTACATGACAAGTGTAACTATAGTACCTATTTATATTAATAACTTAATAAGTCTTATGCAATATTTTTTATGGGATGATGCTAGCTGCTTATTTTCAGAATGCCAGTTTCCCTATCTTTAAATAGGGATAAAGTTTACCATACCGAGTTGATAATGAGCTTTAAATGAGCATAACAAATATAAAGCACCTAGTGCAGTGTGTAACACAAATTATGAGCAAATATTGGTTGCTTTTTCCTGCACAATTTTTTCTTTTCTTTCCCCCCTCCGCCTGCCTCTGCAATCATTATGGAATTGGGGAGAAATCTGAGCTAGGTGTTACTTTAGAAAAAAATCTTAGGGAGAGGGCGTTTTTTAGGAGCCTAGCCGATTTACAGTAAAAATGCCAGAAAACAAGATGTTTACATATCAAAGTAAAGACTTTAAAAGAGCCCAAAAGGGACAAAAGAAGAATTCTTATTTATGCTAGGGTAGCATGATAGAGTAAAAAGAAAAATGGACTGTGAATTAATGAATTGATTCAACATTTAACAAATGTTTTTAGGCACCTGTTGTTTGCCAGGCACTGTTTTGATGGTTGGATCCCTGCCCTCAATGAGTCTACATTGGGGCAGGGAAAATGGGAAGACAGTAACTATGAGAAGGTTAAAATGCTGAGGAATTGAGAATGCTGGGAGGTAGGGTGGAATAGGTAGCCAGATGAGCACTAATATTTGTTCTTGTCCTTTCATCCACTGCTGGTGGAGCTTGACAAGAGAATATGGTTGTTTGAGGACATCTATTACAGCTTATCAGAGGTAACCTAGGTTAACACTTTGAATTATCCACATATCAGAATACCTGGTGATATCTAACTTTATCATTACCCAAAGTAGACACCCATTTTCTTTATTGTGTAATAAGAATAATTTAAGGACTATATTTTAAGACAACTGAAAATAAGATGAAAAATAAGGAATATATTTTGAATAACCTAATTAGCATATTAACTACTTTTTTAAATCTTATTTTAGGTATGACTCTAAACTAATTTCTTGATTTTTATTTGAAAATGAAATTTGATATATTTATACTCAACAAAATACTTGGAAAAATAGACATGGATAGACAGAATTATTTATTAGGCCATGAAATAATTTTTAAAAATGAAAGGCCTTTATAGTTAATAACGCAATACTTGCCCAGTTAGATCTGGCTAATTAAAACAATACACAAAATTTAATATGCTTGAGTTTGATATTGAATGCATGCTTTAGTAATACTGACTGGTGATAAATATGTTGAATTATTTAACCATCATAATAGTGATACCTGAAGATGCATTGTCTTGTTATTCGGTGAAACGAAGCAATATGGTTCTAAGAGCAAATCAATTAAATGATCATTTACTATTTAAGTGGTTAGTATACAAAATTTGAAAGGTAGCTGTAGAGTAAAATGAGGATAGCTTTTAGCTAAATGTAAATTATATTTTACATTTTTAATGATTGTTAAAAATAGCAGTCATTGGATTTATGTAATCATTGGTCTACACCACAAACTTAAACTTTTGTACATTTCTGGGGGTTAAACATATTTTTGGAGGTGGTGGGGCAGAATTTCAAGTTATATAGGGTTATAAGTTGATTTTCTCTTATTACCTGAATTTGGATCATACTAATAAATAGATAACTAGGTATATTCTAGAGCCAGTCGGTGCCTTTGGGGAACTAATGGGGGAGGGTTTACTCAGCAGTATTCGCTTTTAGTTTGGTCATGAATTGAAAACTGCTTTATGTAAATCGTTCTTACTGGCGCCAGCTAGCTGTAATTGCAGTCTGGCTGTGCTAGAGCAGCAAATAATATGTGTCATGGATTTTCTCTTTGGAATGTGTAAGAATTCAGCCTTTTGGAGTGAAAGAATAGAGTTAATGCATTAGAATAGGGGACCTCCACAGTTGACAATGAATATGTGGGAATACTGAGGAGCTATAAGCCTTTTAGGCTTTTAGTTCAGCTTTTATAGATTTATGCCTATTGATGATATTGAGTAATATGTGGGAGGTACTTAACTGCACACAGTTGCTGCAGACCTAATAGTTGGCAGCATAGAGAGCAGTACAAAAGAATTCTAATTCTAGGCATCTTCACTTGGAAGAGTCTTGGAAAGAAGTACTTTGTGTGTTCTGTTAGCTTCATTGACATACTTTCTTATGTTTTTTGGCTTTGTGATTAATGGGACGTTTGCTGCACAGACTACACAACAGATGTGTACCACTGTTTGAAAGGGATTTTAATATGTAGTCAATCTACGGTATTCCTGTTTCTCTTATGAATACAAACCAGAGAAGGAATTTAGGCTCAAGAAGGCTGATCTAGAAGTCTTCATTAGCTTTTAATGTTTATACAAATGAACTAAGTAGCAGTGGTTTACAGAAGAGGAAGTCCTTTTCACAATATTAAACTGCCCACAGGTAAGAGATTCAGGTCTTCTTTCTGTGACACTTCCAGCCCCCACCCCCTACTCCCTCAGATCTTGTATCTATCACCATTGGGAAGGTTTTTTTTGGTTTGTTTTTAGTTTTAGTAATATCAGGATTGATAGATTGTTTAATGCTAATTTTTAGGAGATTTTCAATGGTATATTTGGGTTTGGTCTTAAAAAATATTTTCATCATCTAATTTTCCTCAAGTTTGAGTTGGAATGAACAGTGGGCTTTCATATATTAATATTCATGCAACATAGTAATCAATTATAGATCTCTTCATTATAGCCCTGTTACTGTATTCTCAGTTGTAGTAACACCAGCTACATACAGAAACACGACGTTTTGTAATCCTGCTGAACTGTAAAGTTTTAGTGTAAACCTACCACTTTGACTTCATAATCAAAATCAGTGCTTATGTTTTACCAAGTGGCTCATTGATATTCATTAGATAATGTATATTTACATATAGCATGGTCAAGTTTTCCAGTACCACCTGTATTTTCATTTCCACATACTTGAATTTATCACCATTTTAATAAAGTGAATTTGAGTCTAAAACTAAAATGGATGTATTAATTAGAAATTACATTGAATTGAATACCTTATTCTTTAAGCTAGGCATTTGTTATATTCATTTTTGGTGTGCATGAAAAATTGCATACAGAAAAAATCACTGAAATAAAAATAAAGAACTGCATAAAATAAATAACATATAGTCATTACTGTAAAGATACGAAGATTTATATCTGTAAAGAAATGCAAGTATGTGTATCTATCAATACCAGTATGGCCAATGATAAAAATATATTACTCATTGTTATAATAATTTGGGGGAATGAGTGTGGGGAGGAAAGTAAGGATGAAGTGAAGAGTGTTAGTGAGGCTAGCTCACTAGAGAAGTGGAGGAGGAAAGGAATTCTATTAGGCAGTTTTCTCTTTGCCTCCTTCTCTATAGAAGTTAAACAGCAGGCTCTTCCTGCAACCTAAAGTGTCACTTTAGGTGGGACTTCCAGTTCTCTTGATTCTGAAAGGCAATTAGTCAATTATTACTACATGGTTAGATACTTAAAAACTAGGGGCCAGCTGTGAAGAATCCACACAAACAGGGGCACAAACTGTTTCCTGTTGCCTTTTGATGGTGTTGCTTGAGCTTTAAAAAATTACTATTTTAATATATGTTCTGTTAAACTATAAAACATGTTTGTATGTTTTTCTTCTCAGTAAATGATTTCACTAAGATTGGAGAAATGGTGATAGTAGAAAGATAATTTTAATTAAGGTGCTTGAAGTTGGATGGGGAAAAGTTGGTGCTTCTCAGTGTGGAAAACACACAAATCTAAAAACAATTGGGAAATGTTTTCACACTTCTCTACTCTTAAGCCCTTGTTTGAGAGAATGTTGTGCTGGGAAGATAGTTGAGATGGAGTAACTGGTTTTTATATATAGGTAAAGAGGCAAGGAGTTGGTAGACCAAAAAAGGAATTTACTGAATGCTGTTGGAATGGGGGATCATAGCAAAGAAAGGTGAAGGAAAATAGGACAGAGGAGTATCGTGTATGTACACAAATAAACCTAAAAGAAAGCATGTAAGATAATGATTAAAGTCATAAGCATAAAGGTGTATTAATCTTTGAGACTACTAAAATTGAGTGTGAATGATCCAACAATCTGGGGGATTAAATCTGAGTTTTTAGTTTGTGTTCCTCTGAGGGGACAAAATTTATTTAGCAAGCAATGTAGAATCACAAAATCTTCTAAAAGAAATGGACCTAAGTGGTCAAGTAATTAGTTCTAACATCGCTCTTTGCTCTGGAATCTACCATTTGGAATTCCTGACAGGTAATTACCTAGTCTCTGCTTCAGCATTTCTAATGACAGAAGGGAGCATCTCTAATTTCATAAGGCATTTCCTTCTTTTGTTGGACATCTGAACAAATTAATATTTGTTGCTTTTAAGACAAAGTTGGCTTTTATTGTTTCTGTTTTTATGCATCACTCCTTCTGTCTGTATGTCTGTCTGCCTCTCTCTCTCTCTCTCTCTCTCTCTCAGTATCTGTCCCTCTTTTACATGACAGATTTGCACTATTTAAAGAAAGCCATTAAAATTCCCTTGTGTTTTCTAAGCTAAATATACTCCATTTTCCTAACTAGTCTTCAAACAATACATTGTTCTAGTTCATTCTTTAGCTAGCCAGGTCATCCTTGTTTGACCTACCGTTTTTAAAAGCCACCTTTATGATGCACAGAACTAAATGTAATACTAAAACATGGCCCCATTCGCTTTGTATACTACCATTCTGAAGTTTAACTTTGCATTGACATTTTTAGCAGCCATCACCTAGCACTGTTGAATTTCATTGAGTTTGCAATAGGTTAAAAATCCCTCAGTCTTTTTCACATAACCTCTATTTATTTGAATATTTGAACCAAGTTTACTTTATATTTAATGTCTCATAATTTCTAATATTTTTTATTTTGCTTTTATTCAATTCTCCTTGCCATTTTTCCCCCATAGTCTTTTTGAAAACTGACATTTGGTTTCATTGATTGCTTACTGTTTTGAGTTTTCCCTCATTTTCTGTTCTTATTGTAATTTCTTGCTTTGGGTTATACCTTTCTTCTTTTATTTGTTTTTGGGTGTGGCTTTTAAAAAAATTAATATACGCATTTAAGGCTATCAGTTTTCATCTGAGTATCATTTTAGTTTAATTCCCTAGGTTGTATTCTGTTAATACTTTGTTGTTGCTATTTTATCAAGGATTTCGTCTTTAATCCAAGGTTTTTTTGTTTTTGTTTTTTAAAATTTGTATGGAGATAATTTTCCTGTCATTTCATTGTTTATCTAATTATGTTGTGGCCAGAGATTGTGACCTTGTTTGATTTTTTTTATTGTTATGAATTTGTTAATATTTCTTTGTTCTACATTCATGGTCAATATTAATGTATTTTGAATGTGTTCATAAAACTGCACATGTGGGGTTTATTAAATATGCAATTCTATTTTTTTCCAGCATGTTATTTGAGAAGTGCATTTTTTATATCACTTTTTTCTTCATCTATAGACTTTAGAGATGTGTTTATCCCTGTGGATTTATTAGTTTATTTCTGAAATTTTTAAGTCAATTTTCATTTTATGGGATTCAAAGCGATATTATTTAGGTACATCAAAGATACGTGTTTCTAGTGGATTGTACCTTTATCAGTAGGAAATATCTTTTTTATACCATTATTTGATTTTCAATTTTAATTTTTCTATGTTATATATAGGTTTTATATGTATATCTAACTTTTTGTTAGCATTTGCCTTGCATATCACCTTTCATCTGTTAATTTCTGTGCTATTTTATTATAAGGTATATCTCTTGTTGATAGTACATATCGAATGATATTTTTGTCATTTTACCCAGCTTAAAACCTGTTATTTTTAGGATGATAGTTTTCTTTATTTTTTCCCCATATTCGGCAACTTCTAAATCTGTTAACTTATTTTCATTTTGTAATTATCTGGGATTTTAATTTCACAATGTTTATTTTAAAGATGATGGATCCTTAATTATTTTGGTTTTTTCATGAGTTTTACTTGTTTTTTGGAGCATCGCAGTTTCTCATGTCTGAGTTCCTTCTTAAAGTCTTTTACTATATCCATAGTATACCTATGCAATTATTTTAGCAATGATTGTTTACTCAGTCTTTGCTCAGAATAATATCTTTATTTCTCTGTCTTGTTGATTGCTAGTTTTTCTGACAGTAGAATTCTAGGCTAAAAATTACTTTCCCCCTAAACTTTGAGGATATTGTTGTTTATTTAGCATTCAGTATTGTCTGATGTCAGTTTAATCTTTCTTCCTTTGTAGTTAAATGATTTTTTTTTTTTTTTACTCTTAAGTTATTAACATTTCTTCATACTGGTTTTCTGGAATCTTAGCATAATATGTCTAGGTGTTAAAATTCTTTTTGCTTGTTTTAATTTAGTCTGTTTTGACAACCAGTAGGCTTTTTATATATGGAAACTGAGTGTGTGTGTGTGTGTGTGTGTGTGTGTGTGTGTGTGTGTGTGTATTAGCTCTGCCATTTTTTTCCTTATTCTCTAATTTTTTTCTCAGTTCTTTTTTTCTAGACCTCTTCTAAAGTGAAAGTTGTCACTTCTGAGTGTGACTACCATGTCTCTTAGCTTTTCAGTTTTTTCTTTGTATAATATTTTGAGAGAACATATTTTGAATTTCTTTAAATCTTGTTTCCTTTTTTGTTTGTTTGTTTTGGGGTGTGTTTTGGGGTGAAATAACATCCCATACACTTGGAGGACATTTAATGTACTATTTAAAAATGTCTTTTCATTAACTAGCTTTTGTGGGGTTGGCATCTTTTTTTTTTTTTTTTTTAAGCTTTTCTTGATTGTACTCATTTTTGTATTTGAGATTTCCTGTTTTACTTTGGGTGTATGCACCCAAATGATTGTGAGAGGTGGGCAAGTAGTACTTGCTGCTCATTGAATATGCTCGGAATTTGTCTTTTGTATGATATCCTTCCTTTCCTCTTTCTTCTGGAGCTTTGTGTGCTATATGGGTCACTACTCTATCCACATTAATAAATATCACTGCTGCCCAGCTTAACAGTAATACAGAAGAGATAAAAGGAAAGTCAAATGAGCATAATTGTTAAGAGACAAATTACTACAGGAATGTATTTTCGTTGTGAAAATTTAAACTGGCACATCAAGTCTAAGTGAAAGTCTATATTTATAGCCTCTCTTCTTCACCCCTAGTAAAGTGCTGTAACTAGTTTGGCATTTATCCTTCCTGACTTTAAAGTATCACATGAATGTATATATAAATGTTTAGAAATAGAAATTATTTTGTGTTTTAAAACATAATGGCATAAAAACTGGAAACATTTATTGACTGCTTATATACTTTCCATTTATTTTCTCATTTAATCCCCATAACATTCTTAGGAGGACAGACATTATTATAGTCTCAGTTTCACAGATGAGAAAATTGAAACAAGAAGAGGATAAGTATCTTGGATAAGTAACTTAACTAGGAGGAAATAATAGTAACAGTATTCAAAAAGGTACGCCTGGCTCATGTTTGCACTCTTAAGCATTATGAGTTATATAGCTGTTTTGTTATACACTTAAATTGATGCCCATAAAAGAGGTGTACCGCACTCTTAACTTCTTAGTGTCCTTTATTTTTAGTGTTGATGCTCCAGTATTTTTTAAAACTATTAGTGATGGATGTTAAATTTGTTTGTATTTTTGCTATTACAGTGCAGCAATAGTTATCCTAATACACTACCTTTTCAAGCATATTAGTGTGTCTTAAGCTAGATATCTCAAAGTGTCTTTGATGTGTCAAAGTGATGTGTAGTTCCTGCCTACTTGCCCTTAAAAATGGTTACGACAATGTAGTCTTCTACTAACAGTGTATGAGACTCCTTGTTTTTGTACATTATTGCTGACCATAAATAGTTGCCAGTCTGATGTCTAAAAAGGTATTTTTTTTGTTGTTTTTTCTCTTTTGCATATTATTAGTGAGGTAGAACATCTTCTATTCGTTTTATAGATTGCCTGTTTGTTTCTTGTTTGTTTTTCTTTTGAATTGTTTGTCCTTTTTATTCATTAATAGATGTTCTTTCTTATTCTGGATACTAATCCCATATCACTATGCTTTTTATTTTTCAAGTATTTTCTCAAAATTTGTGGTTACTTTATGTACCTTTGAAATTGATATATTTTTCTGTATTGAGTCTTTTATCCAACATAGCTCTAATATTTTACGTATTTTCATACTTCTGAATTTTTTCATATTTGTTAATGTTTTTAGATACTGTTTTCTTGCTATTCTGAATTAAATATGTTCTTCATTGTATTTTCTGACTTCTTACTGCTTTGGTCAGGATTTCTAGAACAGTATTGAATATATAGTACCACACTTTTTTGTTTTTGCCTTTAGTGGAAATGTTTATGGTATTTTACCACTAAATATGAAGTTTCCAATTGGTTTGAAGTAGCCATTGTCAGTTTAAGGAGCAATCTTTATGTTGTTAATTTTTAATTTTATCAGTTAATGAGTGTTGAACCATGTACAATATCTTTTCAATTTCTGTTGAAAAATGACAATTTTTGTAATTATGTTGGGGTAATTACGATAAATTTGTAATTATGATAAATTTCTGAATATGCTTAATTTTTTAAACATTAGAGGTGTCTAAAGTTGGAAAGGTGCAATTTGGGGTAGAAAATTTGTCTCTTCTTTTATAAGTTAACCAGGCATACAGGGATAAAGGAATTTAAAGAAAATGTATAGGTTTTTGTGTCCTGGCCTTAAAGGTCCTGCATAGAAAGTCTTAAGTCATTTCTCGTAGACTGCTCTCCTAGTCTAAGAGCTATTTTTTTTGCACAATATATTTGTTGAGTCAATTGTTATGCCATTAACAATGACATGTCGGTTAATCATATGTCTTCTGTTTTCCAATAGAATAGCTTCAGAGACTTTATTTCAACATTAAAAAGATGACAAATTTAGGAGAAAATATAAATATTCATAAATGTCAAAATAAGGGTTTTCGTCTGAATTCGTGAACCCTTACAAAGAGCTTGCGATTTACTGTGTTTGTCATTGTATTTCTTTGGGATTTCCCCCTCCCCCCCTTTTCTTCTTTTTTAAATTCTGGAGGCTCTAGGCTCAGTTAAATATTTTCATTTGGCAGAGAGCCAGATTTCCAATAGCCCTGAACTCAGCATGTTGCTGTTGCTTAGCAACTACATGTGAAGTCTTGTGGGTATAACTGAATTATAAATAGAGTTATGAGCAGAAGTGCAATTGAAATTGAAATTGGAAAGAAAGGCATACTTTTTTTCCCTCCTTCCATTTGAATTTGAATGATTCTTTATTCACAGTTTTCAGAAATCGGGTCACAAAAATTGGGAGTACCAACCCTATCTGGAAAACAATAATGGCTCTGTAGAGGTTTTTTTTGTAATTACACATTTGAAAGCATGTTTTTTGTTATTAGGGTTAAACAGTCTGTGTTGGAGAATTGACAGTTAATAGAAAGTAGAGGACTTCTAATTTTCATGGTCATTCATGTAGAAAGATAGCCCATACATTGTATTACTGTTTATATTTCTTTTCCACATTTATATTAAAGTCTGTATGTCATAACACTTTAGAGTTAGGATATATATGTTATATTGTTAATCACATTGTTTCTCTAGAATATCTTTAAAATTGTCCTATAATAGTGACCTACATGGCTTTTGATAAGTATTGAATACATGAATGTACCAACTTATCTTTATCATTCCTCAGTAGAGCAGTATATTTTGGAGTGGAATTTATTAAAATTTTGTTTAAGAATCAAAACTTAAAGGCTCCTTTCAGGTCTTGTAATTTAATTTCCATTTATCCAGATGGAAAATTTTAGACCTAACGATGTTAAATAATTTGCCTAAACCAAACCCCCCAGTCTGTGTTATTTTTTTCTGCAGCAGCCTCTCTTATTGATGCATATCTAGCAGCTCTTTTTTTTGCACTCATATTTCATCAATTTACACAAAATTTAATAGTATTTTGTAATTTATAAAATAACTGAATTTATAACAAGCACAACTAGTATGAACAGGTTTACATGAAAGCAGAAGATCATGAGTACTCAGTATATTTGTGGTTATCAGTCAATATGTTTATTGAATAGGTGGAGAACATTAGATCATTTTGTATGATGGATGAGGATAGAGGTTAGGAGAGTTTCCAAAGTATAGTGTTTTTTGCTCAGATCTCTGCAGATTTTTTTTAGGTTCTAAAGGGTGAAACAAAATGATAATTCTTAATTTTGGATAAAGGAACTCTATATTTTCTTAAAATATATCATAAACTTTTAATAAAAGCTTCTGACAACCCAGTCTCTGAAATTAAGCTTCTTAGGAATGTTTGCCAAAAACATATAGATTTTATCCTTATGTAGTATTTGCCAGGAAAATTTTAGAGTGGAAATAAAATTTTTCTTCTTTTGTTCCCTGGGGGAAGTGCTCATCCATTTTGAGTTGTATGCCCAGGAGAGCTCTTGCTATCAAAAACATAACTTTTTTTTTTAAAGTTCTAATTGAAGAAAGATGTAAATTTGTAAATAGGATTAGCTCAAAGTTGCAGTAACTGTAATTTTAGTTAGATCTACAAGGAGGGATAAGGTATTAGCAGTATTGCTTTGCTACAGAAGAGAAAAATAATAGGAAAATAAGAGGTACAAAGGAGAACTTGAACTTCATTAGGATATGAAAGATTAGGGTTCTTCCTTTAGTTACATTTGTTATTAAAATTAGACTTTCTGTACACATAGGCTAGGGCCACAGAACATCTGGCTCTCAGCTGACATTTGAAACTCATATGTTATGGGGAGGGTCAGAAGTGGGAGAGAGAATGGAGTGATGATGGCAAATGAAGTTTCTGGAACTATCTGAACTTCTGCATTTTATCTGCTGTACTAATTATTAACACTAAAGTGCCATTGATTATTCAATCCACCCAAAATTCATATTGGTAGGTATGTAATAAGATGGGTGACTACTTTAGGTAGTGTTCTGCAGACATCATGTGTTTTCTGTTCTCTTGAAATAAAACTGGATGATGTAAGTAAAAATTAAAAAGGATGATAACTGCTTTAATTAATACTGAAGAAAAACTGAAGTGCTGAGATTTATATTTAAAGTGATATTTGACTTTTACATATCTGGAATTATAAAATAATTTTTCCCACTTGTAATGCCTTGTTATAACATTTGACCCATTCGTTATATGCTTCCCCACTATTGTAACTCATAGGTTAATGCACATTTCTTTCCTTTGTGATAATGATCATAGTTTATTTGTTTAGATAAGTAAACAGAAACTATGTACATATAATCTTTAAGTTAAAGATGTGAATACAATTGTAGTTAGATTCTGGATATCTAAGTCACATACAAATACAACATTCAGAAAAATAAGACAATAAGCTAAGTTACTTTTCATCCAGACCTATATTTAAAATAACTATGTTTTTTAAAAGTTTGGTTAAACGTAATTTTAAAATCTAGCTATCCTTAAATATTTAGATTAAAAGGATTGTTACTCAGTGGATTGCTCATTTAATTTTTTTCCATCCTTCACTGAAGCTCTTTTTGTTACTTAAAACTGTCTGCATTTCTGTTTTAAAGACATTGCTTCTAAGCTTTATTCGTGATTAAAATAAGTGCTTTACATGTAATTTTCATAATTAAAATTAAAAATTTTCCTACTATTGAGTGTATGAACCATTTGCATTTTGTATAACAAATAGTAAACAAAACATTTTGAAATTAATTTACCATTTCATTACAACACACTGATGGAGTTCAATGTAAGAAATGCATAGAACATGCACTCTGATAAATAGCGTTTGTTTTAACATGACAACTGTCTAACCAGCCTTTTAGCAGCTATAATTCAAATTCTTGAAATTAAAGTCTTTTCTTTTTATCTGAGAGAGAGAGAGAGAGAGAGAGAAAATAGATAGATATTTGGTCATTTCTGACTGGCCCATAATCTTCGTAGTTAGTACATTAGACTGAACATTATTTGCCATCTTTAGGAATTAAAATCCACTCCATCGTAAATTTCGAATGTTTCAGACAATTTGCATATTGAGCATTATTGGGTTGCATAGTTAGAATGATGAAATACATTCCCTTATCTGGGTAAAATAATAAGAAATGTCAAGTGTTATCAACATTACCCCACTTTAAACAAAATTGAAAAAAATCAAAAATAGAATTATACAGATTATATTTTTACATGTTTGATTCAATTTTCACTTGATATGAACAATAATTTGTTTTCCTCACTGACAGGAATTATTTTGACTGAGAAAATAATTATTAAATGCCTACTATATAAAGGATACTATGTTGGAACAAGTTTGTGTTAAAAATGAATAAGACATAATCCCCACTCTATTTAGAAATCTGCTGTGAAAAGTTATTTAATCTTTGTATTTTTAACACACAGCAAGCAGCCTTTTAACACATAGCCAGTTTCCCAAATAATTGCCGGGGGAAAAATGCTAGAAAAAAAATACAGTGCTGTTTAGATTTTGGAGATTAGAGACAGTAGAACCGTGATCAGAGCACCTCATCATTCTCAAAAAAAAAAAAGGCTTAAATGTTTATCTACATACACACACATATATACATATATAGACACAATAATATGAATAATTACATGTAACTTTGAAAGTGGCTTATTTATTTACCTTAGAATTTATTTTTTTAACTTGCCACTTACTAAGGAAAGGTACCAAGTTAATATTGAAATGTGCAGCACATCTTTTTCCCCAAGAAAATAAAGTGTTTTTTTGCTGGTAGTTTTGCTCTTATATTCATTTCTATTCTGGGATTCATACTAGCATATTGTTTCTATTTTTAGGCTGTTGCCAGGCAGATTTTAAATTTCTTCTCTTGTGGTTGCCCAATTTTTAGCCATCTAATTGGTTACGAGAGCTTGCTTCCTATAGCCAACCACAGTGACTATGCAAATTATATTAGGTTTCTGTTGCTATGAGAGAACTGATAAGATGGCTGCAGGGGCCTCCCTTTGGGGTATGTTTATTATTTTAAGGAAGATTTTCATCATTATATATTAAAAAGTAAAAGTAGTTTTCTTTCAAAATGGTGTTTTATTTTGGAAATATGAAATCAAACTATCTAAAGCTTTAAGGCTTGAAAAATGTCTTTCATGTCACATTTCATTAATTTTAGTGGTGCTGTGTATTATACTCTGTCAAAGGCAGCATCATATATAAGTGGACATATATTGTTACTTTTGTTAGTAAATAAGCATCCTGACTCCCCAAAGAGAAGTCATCCTCTGTGTCTAAACTTACATGTGAACATGCCAGCACAATAGTTCACAATTATAAAAAATATTCTAGATTTCTACTTTTGCTTCCTAAAAGAATAATTTAGTTTTATCATTTAAGAATTATTTTAGATGTTAGATATATATGTGTAGCACATCATCCTTTTAGCTAGTATTTTCAAACTGTATACTATATGCCAAGCAATTTGTAGCTTATTAATATTATACCAGAACATTTTATTTATTTATTTATTATTGTTAAATGATATCAACATATTTTAAGCTTTGGACACTTAAAATGTATTAATATTAAATGTACTAGGTACATTGATGAGATGTGCCAAACAATACAAAAATATAGATGTTAAAGTCCACTTATAATTATTTCTAAAAAGATACATTTAAAATACTGGCAAATAAGAGTAAATGGTGGTGAGATACGTCATATGAATAAAAACAATATTGATAAAATGTTACTAAGCCTTATGTAACTCCAGAAAGTTCAATGGGTATACCTCATTTTAAAAGAAATTGATCAACATTAATTACATATAAGGCCTTTTATTATAGTGCCAGATTGTAATGGAAGATAATGCTTCTGTTTCCCTTAAGACTGTGTAGTCCTTTAGTATGTGTAGAAAACTTTATTAATATATATACATAGAGTATTCATCTGTGCCATGCTCAGTACTGTTTTTTTGTTGATAAAATTTGTTCTTTTATGAGTATTGAATGTCTGTTGCTACCATCCTGCGAGATGAACATACTACAGAATTATGCCCCATTTAGGACAGGGTTAAAGAGTAACTGGTTTATCTAAGATGTACATATAGTAAACAAGGCTGCTGCTATTTACATGTATTGTCTTTCTTTCATCACTAGTTTAATAATTACAAATGTACTTGTTGGCCTAGTAATGTAAAATTCCCAAGTATGAACCATTGCTCAGTTCTCTTAGTGTAGTTTTGTCCATGTTTGAATTATGACCTAGTAAAGGGAGGGTAGGTTAAAAACAAGTGAAAAGCAAAGTATTCAACTGTGGTTCTGCTATTTTTTTAAAATAAGTTAATTAAATATAATTTATATACCACACAGTTCACCAGTTTAAAGTGTACAACTCAGTGGTTTTTAAAAATACTCACAAGTTGTGCAACCATTACCACAATTAATTTTAGAACATTTTTATTACCATGTAAAGAAACCCTGTACTCTTTAGCAGCCCTCCTCATTTCCTTCCCAACCCCCAGCCTTAGGCAACCACTAATTCTGCTTTCTATCTTTACAGATTTGCCTTAACAATTATATTCAATGAATTCTTCATTTTAAAAGAAGGAGAGAAGAAAATTGTGGCAAATATCATATAGTTTATTGCTTAACATTATCATTACAGTTTGTTGCTGATGGAACACTCCATGGTAACACAATTTAGGCTAAAATACATAAGAAGGATGCTTATGCTAATAAAAACAACTATGTGCTGAATTGGGTGTTTGGTTGACCTTCTAAGTTAAAACTATTATCCATGTAAGGAAATGCATGATAGTAACATGGTTATTGATACATTAATTTACATAATTTGTGAAGTTGAATTTGTATAAATTGTCACTTAAATGAGAAAAGAATATGCCTTGATATAGTGTCTGATATATAATTGCCCGTTGATTAAGTGTCAGTCAAAAATAACATGGCCTTCTATAACTTCACTCATGGTATACGTAGGTGGTATCGGGGTTTGATAGGGCCTTGATGATAATGGACTTAATTTTTCTAAGAGGATGTTATTTGATAAATGTATTCTAAAATTACATATTTTAAATAAGGTCTATTAGTTTTAATTTGCCTATGTAACAGAATGATCCCAAAAATTACACTTGGAGAAGTGATTTTAAAGTATCTTGCTTTTTTTTTTCATGTAGACTGCCCTAGAATTTCTCAAAACATAGCAGCGAATATAACAAGTTAGTGTCATGACCATTCTGGTTTTAATGTAACCGATATTTCAAGAACATGATTTGTTCTTGCTTTGTCCAAGGAATTGGTGTAAAGCAAATTCCCTATTTCCTTTGTTGATTATTTTTTAAAATTTAGTTAAGAGCTTATTCCATTCTGCATTTTGATACCCCAGCTAATATCATTAGGTCGATGACAGGCAGAAGGGGTTATTTGTTGAGGTGTCCGATATCATGATCACTAAATACTTTGCTGAATTTGTGGTATTAGATAAGGAACATTTTACCAGTTAACGTTTTTTAAAACATGGTAGGATAGCTCTTGACAGTGTTTTTATGTAATTGAGAGAACCATAGTATAGCAGAATTGAAGAATTGTGAAATGTAGGGTGCTCTGTGTCCTCAAGTAAATATTGCTACTGCTTTATGAGTGACCGAGAGAACTTCTAGAAAACAAGAAAATGTGGGATTTTTAACAGAAGTAGTGAAAGTGGTGATCACGTTTTACTAAAGTTTTAGAAAAATAAGAGATGAGATATTCAGCATGTAAGATAAAAATTTTGAAAGTCTTTTCATTAAATTTGAGCAGATAAGTGTCAGGGTGGATGACCCATTGTATTATCAGGTTCACCAATCTCAATAATGGGCAGTAGACAGTAAAACAGATTATTAACATTTTTTATGAGTACACTGATAATCATTTATTTTTATGATTTTGTTTTCAGAATTGTTACAAATTTCTCAAAATTTAGGAGTGAAAAATAAAACCACACAGTTCTCAACTGAGAACTTAAAAATCTAGTAGCAGAATTGCATTTTTGAAGAGGCTAGAAATCATCAGCGTAAGTTATTATGAGAAGGCCATTATTAGTCAGGTCTATTGACTAATGCTTAGTTAAGCTGTTTAGTGAAAACTGAAAGTTGAATAAAAATTATTTCTGCGTACCATTATTCAGAAAAATGTTATACTAAAGTCAGTTAACAACAGGAGTGTAATTTGAGTGCCTGTGTCAAAGATAGAACTGTCAAGTCGACTTAAATTGCTTTGCTTAATATTTTGCCAGTTTGCTGTTTTGTTTTTAAATATACTTAATCAGGTATTCCTAACTTTGAGTTATGATGTTTGTATGCATGTGCATTTTGACCCAACAATCCTGGTACTTCCTGTTGTTTTTGTTAGTTAAGGCTGTTCTTGGAAAGCAGTAATACAGACCCTTGTTTATTTACTCAGAAAAACCCTACCGCAGACCTGTTATTTAGACAAAGGATCTGGGAGTATATTACAAATATGTTTCAATTTCATTGTTCACTGTATATTTTCACACCATTTGGATTCTTGGTAATGCACTTGCCCTCATCTGCTTCCCTTGTTGCTGGGCAAGGTTCTGCTGCTGATGTCTGATTGGTTTTAGGCAACTACGGCTTTAAGCCAATCAGACGGTGAATTTCAGCGCTCTCACAGGACTGAAGCATTGAAGCAGCTGCTGATTTATTTTGCCTATGGGGAGATTGTATAAACTAAGAGTATGGCTGCAGCAAGCTCCTTCTTGGGTATGTTTTGAAAAATTAAAAGGTTCATCTTTAACTGAAGGAGAGAAAAATGAGGTTTATTTGAAAAAACTTGTTTACTAAGATAATTTGACAGGTAGTGAATTTGAGAACAAATATATTCTTATGACAGATTTCCTACTTTTATTTTACAATTTTACTTTTAAAGGAATGTTGAATGATGCAATATAAGAAACATTTCCCTTCAGTTTACATGAATATTTATTTACTGTGTAATCCACACATTTGCTTTATTGTTTCCAAAGGGAAGCTTATATAACCTTTTTGTAACCAGCTGTGAAAAGTAGTTAGGGAGAAAAGGATGTAATAATTGTTCTTACAACACTTAAAATAGGTTGCCAAGAATCAGACATTTTATTTCATTAGCTAATAAAGTCAAGTCAGTTCAGTGCAGTAGACAACAAAATACTTTATAATGTTATCCACAGTAAACTTTTGGGTTCAGAATACGATTAATTTTTGGAATTGGAAGTCTATAACAATAATGATAGGTGAGTATGGAAATAATCCTTAGTCATTTGGATTTAAGAATTTGCTGCATTTTCAATTATAAATGTTTTATAAATGTTAATGACTATAGATATTTAAAAAGAAATTTACATTTGTAGATTCTAACTTATTTTGTAGAAAAGTACATTGTTAGGCACTGTCCATGTTTCACTCATTTCCCAGGTAGGAAATTGATTTATATTTCTGGAAACATTCATGGACGTTTAAAGGAAGATAATTAAAATAGCATAAAAGGTATAAATCTTATTTATGTGGTATATTTAATGCATTGTATATGGATTTAGGGTTTTATGCAGTTATGTTCTAGATTACTTATATCAGACAAAGAAAAAGAACCTCACTGAAGTATTGCAGATCCAGGTTTTAACTGTGTTTCTCTGACCTTATTGTCTGTCTCCTGTTGCTGGGCAGGAATCAGGATGCTGGCTACTGATTGGCTGAGTTTCTGAGCAGCTCTTGAACAAACACTCAAATTCTTGAGCTTTTTAAGCTGGCAGATTGTAGGCTAAGACATTACAGCTTTTGGTAATACTTCCCCATTGTTGTTTCATAGCTAGGCTGTTAGCTAGAAAGAAGAGTGAAAGGATTGGGTGGAAGGGGATGAAGCAGAGAAGAAAATGTTTTCATGTAAAGAAGAGGCTCATTGGACTTTGCCTAAAAATAACTTGCCCAAAATTTGAAAAAAAATTCCAAGCCATATAAACTTAACTTGCAGAACTCATCCTCCTTGGTTATTTAAATATAAATTCCTTTGGTAAAGGTGAAACCCTTGTTAATGCTGTAGAGAAAGATTTTATAGAGATATTTTCCAGATTTCTTGAATCTAAATATAAGGACTTAAAAACATTTTTTTTTTTTTACTGTCTTTCTCATGAAAAAATATTTTCAGGAGAAAGTAGTTCACGGTTTACATATTTACTTCTAGATATGGCAGACATTTTCTACCGTAAGATATGTTTTTTCTTAGAAAAATGAAATGCAGTCATGTGAGAGCTTCATGATTCTAATGTTGCCACCTAAAAAAGTAGTATTTCTTTTGTGGAACAGTTTCATGAATAGCATCTCAGATGATGATATTTTAAATGATCCTTAGAAGTGTTTTGTTCCGGTAATACAGCCATGGAGACTTGTTTGCAGGTAATGCACCCTTCTCTAACGTGTGTCTTTCTTAAATATACTTTGCTTATGCAAAATAGATTTTTAAAAACTACTGCTGATTGGTTTGCACAGATATGGCTGAACTAGTTTGAACTGGTTATTCATGCTACTTCCTTATTGCTTTGTCTGTTTTTCATTATACTTAGAACCCACAAAAGATCTGGTAAGTGGCTGTAGTGTGCTCCCTTGTGGGTATAGATGGTAGTTATTCTGTAATTCTTTGTACAGTATTTTATTGTTTCTGCATTGAATGGCAATTTTGTTGATAAAACCAGCTTACTTGGATTCTATTTTTATCAAGTGTTATTTGGTGGTGACAGTTTATTAAATGTTATTTGGTGGTGATATTTACATGTTAGATTTTCTAATTCATATACAAAAGTATTTAAGAGGTATTTGTCTCAGATTATATAGTTTATGCCTAAAAATACCCTGAATATACCTAGACAATTATGATAACATTTATTGAGTGCTTCCTATATTCTAAGTGCTTAATGTATAGAATCTTGTTTAATCTTCACCACAACTTCTGTGGCAGGTATTAATATTCCTTTTTTAAGGTAGCTGAAACTAAAAAATGCAATATTAGGTACCTTGCCTAGTGTCACAAAAGTACATGGGCAAGCTGAAGTTCAAATCCATGTCTCTGCAGAATTCATATTCGTAATGGAGTTACTAAAAAATATGAAAATATACTTCCTTTTAGAATAATGTTAGTTTTTATTGCAGCCAGTAAGAACTGCCAGCTATTCATATAACAGCTGAGAAATGTGGATATTATGAGGTCAAAGTAGAAAAAGAATTGCAATTCAGTATTTGAAAATATTTAAAGGATAACCATACTTGATAAATTTAATTATTTTATGTGTTTGGATCAGCAGAGAAAAGTGACTACAAAATGTGCATTGTATCTTTGCAGAAAATTTTTCATTTCAGTTAGCAGGAGTTTGGAATGGATAGTGGGTGGGAAAAAATTGAAGTTTGTTTTAGAATACCATGAATAACCCTTAAAATAGTGCCTGTGATAATTTTGCATTGAAATTTCTGTTCAGTTGCAAGATAATTTTTCTAAATAGTTTTACTCAGTTCTATAATTTAAATTAAAAGGCTAGGAAGACTAAGAAATATAAGTAATTTTCCTAGTGTGAGAGAATGAATGCAGAATGTATCACAGTTTAGTAGTACTGTGACAAAGTAGTACATTCTCAAGCTATATTGGCCTACAGCATACAGGCTATGCCATTGTTTTATGCCTTGCAACTGAAGGAATGGAACACCAGGAACACCAGGAACACCTGTAATTGAATAAGTTGGGTTTATTTGTTGCAGTGAGGGAGAATGCTCACTATGGGGAAACGGGCACATTGGTAAGGGAATGTTAGAAGAAAACCTAGTACAGAATTTGGTCGTAGTATCATACAGGTTGGGTTATTTGTAGAGGGTTGGAGGAGGAAGAACCTCTCTCGTGATTGGGTGCTGTCTGAAAGTTGGGGCAATTCTGTGCTAGGGTATATCAATATAAATCTATCTGTAGTGAGGGCAGACTATTGTGAGGATAAAGCTGCAATTGATAAACGAGTAGCCATCACTCATTTAGTCAGAGAGACTAAATGGGCTACAGAGTGACCTTATTTAACTCGAATGTTGAGGTAGTTTTATGTTCAACAGGAGAACAACAAACATGGATTAGCTGTAAGCATCAAGTCAGTGTATAATAGTATTTAAGGCCTACCTGTGAGCCTCAGATAAGTTCTGAGACCTGAGGCTGCTTTTTTTCCTTCTCTGGCCAAAGCAAGTATATCCTACCATCATTCCTACTGGTAATAGTGATGGTAAATGAACATTAAATGTAAAAACATTATTCTTGTTCCTTGTACATCTTAGTCCTTAAAGGACATTGTTTTATTCTACTATGGACTGGTGGCATCTTTCTCCAGGACCCAACCCTTGCCCTCTTTTGCTTGCTTTATGCAGTGGCCGGATGTTAACATGGAAATGGTGATAGAGAACATCCTTGTCTTGGTTTTGATCTTATTTCACTATTAAGTATGTCTGTAGTTTTATTGGTAGATAACTTTTATCAGATTTGAGTTGTTTCTTTTATTGTTAAGTTTTGTGAGAGTTTTAATTATGAGTCAGTGTTGAATTTTGTCAAATGAATGAATATTCTGTATCTGTTCAGATGGTCTTTTTCACCCTCTATCCTGTTTATATGGTGAATTACATTGCTTTCTTCAAAAAATAGCAGAAGTTTCGTATCTCACAGTTCTGGAGGCTAGAAGTTTGAAGTCAAAGTATTGGAAGGGCCATACTCCTCCTGAAGGAACTAAGGAAGGATCTGTTACAGACCTTTTTCCTAGTTGCAGCTTGTGCAGCCTAACTCCAGTCTTCACATGGTGTTCTTCCCATGTGCGCGACTGTACAAATTTCCCCCTTTTCAATAGGGACACCAATAATATTGAATTGGGGCTCATTCTAATGACTTTTAACTTGATTATCTCTGCAAAGACCCTATCCAAATAAGGTCACATTCTGAGGTATTGCGACTTAGGGCTCTAATATATTTTATCAAGTGGACACCAATGACCTGAAGTAAAACCATAATGCTTCATGACTCACTTACAATTTACATTGCTTGAATTTTGAATATGAAACCAACCATGTATATTTTTAATGAGTTTCAAATGGCCATAATGTATTACTTGTTTTTAAGAAACTTCCTTCTAAATATCTCATGTTGAAAGAAATTACAACATAAATTAGAAAATATTTTAACAGAACGATGAAAATATGACACATCAAAATGTGAGATGCAGCTAAAGTAGAGCTTAAGGGAAATTTATAGCTTTACATACATACCTTACAAAAAAGGAAAGATAGGAAAGTAATGATTATTGTTTAATGTCTTGAGGAACTGCCAACTCTGTTCCAGAACAGCTGTACCATTTTACAGTCCCATCACCATTTGTCCATGTCCTTGCCAGTATGTTTTTCTCTTTGATTGTAGCCATCTGCTATGTGTGAAATGTTATATCATTGTGGTTTTCATTGCATTTCTCTGATGACTAATGATGTTGAGCATCTTTTCATGTTTATTGCTTATTGACTATTGGCTTATTGACTATTTGTATATCTTTTAGAGAAATGTCCATTCAAGTTCTTTGCCCATAAAACTTTTGTTTTTGTTATTCAGTTTTAGCGGTATTTTGTATTTTTTAGATACAAGTTATCTCATCATGTATGTTATTTGCATATATATGATTTGCAGATATTTCCCTCTTTCATGTGAGTTTGCCTTTTCACTTTCTTGATGGCAATCTCTTATTAATATATTTACAGTTCTGTTAATCTATAGATGCACCTTATTATAAATATCTTTCATATGTGTTCCTTAATTTTCCCTCCTTTCCTTATCTCTTTGTCTCTTTCCCATTCCCTTACTGTTTTTATTCTTATACTTTTATTTTTCTTTGTCCATCTACTTTTTTACTTCACCTACTTACTTATGCCTATATATATCACCGTCAGACTTTGAATCTGGTGCTTACTAAGAATGAAAATTACAGACTTTTTTCTAATACTTCCAGTAATTGATCTTCTGTGGACTGTACCTGTTATCAATTTTATATTACATAAATCCAATAAATAGGAAAATTAACATATAGGAAGGATTATTATGCTTTCCATATGTCATTGTTTCAGAATTACATGAAGTGCTGCTTGCTTATAAGATCAATTTACAGTAAAGCTGTAATTAGATGACTTCTGTTTCAGTGATTAAATTCTCTTTCTCTCTCTCTCTTTAAAGATTCAAAATGGATAGTATAGAAGAACCTCAGAAAAAAGTCTTTAAGGCTCGAAAAACAATGAGGGTGAGCGATCGTCAACAACTTGAAGCAGTGTACAAGGTCAAAGAAGAACTGTTGAAAACTGATGTCAAGCTGTTAAATGGCAACCATGAAAATGGGGATTTGGACCCAACCTCACCTTTGGAAAATATGGATTATATTGACAAGGACGAGGTGAATGGCATTGAAGAACTTTGTTTTGACCCTGAAAAAAAGTCAGAGTGGAAGGAAACACCTTGTACCTTAAATGTTAATGTAAAAAACAAACCAGATGATGATTTAACGTGTGAACCTTTGTCTCCTAATAATATCACTTCTGAACTAGTCTCTAAAATGACTGCTGAACCAGCTTCTGGAGATCCAGCCTCTGGTGATCTGGCTACTGGAGATACAGCCTCTGGAGATTTGACCTCTGGAAATCTGGCTTCTGAAGTATTAACCTCTAGTGATTCCACCTCTTGTGATCCCACCTCTGGTGATCCTGCCTCTCCTGAGCCTGCCTCTAGTGATCCCACCTCTTGTGATTCCACCTTTGATGCTCCCACCTCTGGTAATCCAGTCTCTGGTGATCCTGTCTCTGGTGAGTCAGTCTCTGGCGAACCAGTCCCTGGTGAGTCAGTCTCTGGTGATCCAGCCTCTGGTGATCCAGTCTCCAGTGAACCAGTGTCTGGTGAACTGATCTCTGATGAATTGTTCTCTAGTGAACCAGTTGATGGTGAACCAGTCTCCAGTGAAACAATCTCCAGTGATCTGGCCTCTGACGACTTAGCCTCTGGAATAGTGGCCTCTGATGATCCAGCCTCTGATGAGCTGGCTTCTGGTGAGCTGGCCTCTGGTGATTTGGCCTCTGGTGATCCAGTTGCTGATGAAACAACTTCTGATAAACCAACTTCTGATAAACCAACTTCTGAATCAGCCTTTGATCCTGTGTTTGAACCAAATTCTCTACTACTTTGTGAACCAGTTCCTGAAACTGATAATACAGAACCTACCAGCCATAAAGGTGGTGATTTTCTTGAGAAAAATGGAGATGATAAAAAGTTAGACCACATTTTCTCATTTGATGAGCAGAATAAAGCTGATAGTAATATTGATGCTGGTAAAGAAACTCTAGAAACAGATGATACAATTATTTGTTCAGATCTACCTCCCAAAAATGAAAAGAAGGTAGAGGAAGATGCTATCACAGAACCTGCTCTTGGAGAGGAGGCTATATCTAGCAGTATGGAAATTGACCAAAGTAAAAAGAATGAAGATGAAAATTCTACAGACCTTGCAGAAACCATTAGTGAAAATATTTTAAAAGATGACAAAAATGAAAATATCTTAGACAATACAGATTCTATGGAGACAGATGAAATTATTCCTATTTTGGAAAAGCTTGCACCTGCTGAAGATGAACTTACTTGCTTCTCTAAAACTTGTCTCCTTCCAATTGATGAAACAAATCCAGATATTGAAGAGAAGATGGAAGGTTCTTTTGGTTCACCATCTAAACAAGAAAGTAGTGAGAGTTTGCCAAAGGAAGCCTTTTTGGTTCTCTCTGATGAAGAGGATTTTTCAGGTGAAAAAGATGAGCCTGAGGTTATATCACAAAATGAGACATGCTCTCCAGGTTAGCATATCATTTAAATTTTAAAATTTACTAGATTTAATAAACTGTTTAACAAAACACTCAAATTTTTAAATTTTAGTTGCAGAGGAAATTGAGAATGATGGTGACTAGAATATTCTCTTAACTTCATAGATTCTCTTACCTTCACAAAATTCAGTTACAAAGTATGCAGTTCATTCTGTGAGCAGCATTGTGTGAAGTGCTAAAAAGAAAGATAAAGTAAGAATATATGTCCCTTGCCCTGAAGGGGCTTAAAGTCTAGGAAAAGAGATAAGATAGACCAGCATATCACTATGAGATAACAATTTCAAGTCAGTGCATAATTGATCAAAATTCTAGCAATTGTTCTTGCTATCACTTAGCAACCAAAGTGTAGAATAGAAAAGCCTACTATTTATTTGCTTCAAGTGTTAGAAATCACATTTGATAATTAATTTTTCCATTGACATCTGATTCTTTTAATATTCTTTGTTTGGGGAATGACACCACCATTACTGGAAGCCAGAAACCCTGAAGCCTGATTATCTATTTGATGAAGACATCATCCATTTGCTTCCTCAGCCATCTTGATTTTACCCAACCTACTCTCTTCCCTCTCATTTTCTGAATGATCTCTCTGTAACCTAAATCTCTAGAGAAAAGGAGAGAATGAGAGAAATCCTACTTTACTTTCATGGTCAAATGCAAAGATTCCTATATGAAATTTTCTCAGCTTCTTTCAGACAGGCATGAGTAAGTACCTTTATGTTCTCATTGTAGCATGTTCTCTTATAACTCTAAGAGGAGTGACCTTATAGCATGAAACACACCATCTGGTTTCTAGTTCAAAGAAAAAAAATGAGGCAGGCCTAGGAGACAGGATTCCCCCCTCCGCCTTTCTCCCCCAACATATCATGCCATCTTTTGGAGGTAGTCATTTTTTATTATTAAAAGATGACTTCCATTTTCAAAGAGCCTTTATTCATTCAGTAAACATCTCTGGTGAAACAGGCCAGACTTGCTTTGGTTCTGGGGATTTAAAGATAAAATTGAGTACTTGCCCTCAGGATGCAGACAAGAATTAAAACCTAGGCCATTAAATACAAAGCTGTAAATACAGTAATAATGTTAAGTTGGTCTTACGGAAGTTAGAGGAGAGTGATTTTATGAGACTATAAGATGTATTCCTGAAAACACTTGCCTTTCACTGTCTGTATAACATAGAGTTTTAATGAAGATAATCCCTCTTATGGTAGCTTTATCCTACTTGCTTAGGCCAAAAACCTTGGAGCCATTGCTTTTCCCCTCATATCCTATATCAAACCCCTCAGGAAATCCTCTTGGCTTTACCCCTCCAGAATAGCTCTAGAATCCAGTCTCTTCTGATCTTCATTGCTATCACTCTTGTACAGAGACACCACCATCAGACCAAAATCATACCTGGGTTATAGTTAAATGCTCAGTAAATATTTGTGGAGTGGATGAATAATTGGTAATGTAAGAGAAGTATATTATAGAGGACCTTTGTTGCAGTGTTTAAAGCATTCTGATAGCACAAGGGAGCCACTGAATGATTTCAAGCAGAGAATGACATGTGATTTACATTTTGGAAAGATAATAGTTAATAATATTTAGAGTGAACTTCATTCATTCAAAAGGTATTTATGTAGAGAGTGACACTGGGGCAAATCCTTAAACCTTTTGGTAGTCTGTATAAGAAAGGCATAGTAAATTGTAGCTTATTTAAAGAGTTTATACATTTTACTTTTATGTCAGAATCTTGATATTGGAGACCATCCCTCCCACAGTGCTATAAAATGCAGAGATTAATATTAAGCCATCCACGTTGCATACTTCAAAAATTCAAAATTAGGTTTATTTTTGGTTACTTTTAGACTCTTATCTGATTGTATGCTATTAGCAGAGTAAGGTCAGTGATAGATTTAATTTCTTAGCCAGTAACTAAACTTTTATTTTTTTTGTTTTTCCCCCAAGGAAATTTTGTGTATAGTGGGTTGAAGTATAATTTCTTCATCGGTTCTTAAACTATATCTTGTTTTTTTTTAATATGGTAGCCAAATTTGTTACATGTCATATTTGTTACTTTGTACCTACTCAGGTATTACTTTCATCAGATTCTTCATTCTTGACTAACTTTTAATGTTTTCAAAACACAAAATTATAAATTGAAGTACTGAGGTCTGGCTCTTTCTCTGTTAACGTTTATGTGCAGTACTAATAGGAAATTTCTATTATTTTAGGCACTTTTTTAGCAAAATTGTTTTAAATATAGTAGTTATGATGGGTATGAGCAGCAAGAGAAAACAAATAGAAAAAGCAATTTTAATTTTACAAAGGTAGAAGAAAGACATAAGAAAGTATTGCAGATAGACCTTATAGGCCTGAAGACACTATGCTATTGTTACATAATAGTATATAATAACTGATACTTACTAAATGATTAAAATTGTAGTCTAAAGATTTCTCTCTGGGAAAGTTCAAACAATACTAGAAGAGCTACACACATCAGTTATACTTTCCATGTCCCCTCCATACCATGTACTAGGTACCTTCTCTTTCCTCTTCCTGTAGAGCCATTTTTCAAATTATGTTAACAAAACTAGCATCATTCCTTCTCCTCCTGTTTACTCTTTCACTTTATTGAATTTCAATTTCCACTTTACCAGCCCCTGCCTAGTTCTCAGTGAAGTGACGTTGGTGTTCATGTTGTTAGATACAAGTGCACCTTTTTTTGGTCTTTATTCTCTCATACTTGGATGACCCCTTAAACATTCCCTTCCTCTTGAGACTCTCCTTAGCTTTTGAGCTACTACTTTATCCATTTTTTTCTCCTTTTTCATCCTACTGGTATTTCTTATGGAGAAATAGGAGGGAAGGCTCTCGTTCATTTGCTCTTTTCTTTTTTAAACTTTGCTATTAATATTGTTGAGAAAAATCTGTTTCAGAATAAAACAGATTTTATATTAAATTCTGACATAGTTTCCTTACAGATTTAATTTCGGATTAAAAAATCTGTGGTTGTTTTATTTTTCCCTGTTCATTGGATCTTTAAGAAAAATAAAATGAACATAAATACTAATGAGGATAATTGCATAGGAATAGAATCCAGATTTTTGTGTATTTTTGCTCTAGGTCAGTAGTGACAGAATTGTCATGGGTTAGTCAATTAAAATTTAATAATTTGTTGTCACTTAAAATTTCAGCGAAATGATTTTTTCAACCCATTTATATTCAACCATTTCTTATGTATTTGGATTTTCTTTGTGAAACCTCTTATTACTTACATTGGTGTGGAAGTTGCAGATTTTTCTTTTCACAGTTGAGGAAGATGAAAAATGAAGCAGGTTTTGGAAAGGGAGTATAGGAGGAAGATCAGTTTCAAATGACTTGTCCAAGTTAGATATATGTCTGAATTTCAAGGCAGAGGCATAGAGTGTCTAAGAGTTTGGGAGTAGATGTCTAGATAGCATATAGGCATTAGTTGAAGTTGAGTAACAAGATGAGATTATCTCAGAGTTGAGTATAAATGGAGATGAGAGGAGATCTAAAAACTAAGCTCTTGGCATTCTAGGGTTTGAAGGTTAGGGGCATGAGAAATAACCAGCAAAGGAGACAAATGAAGATCAGCTCTTCTGGTAGAAAGGAAAACAGATTTTATTGTCTTAGAAGTCTAGGAAAGAGAGTGCTCAAAGGAGAAGGGTATAGTAGTTAACTCTTTATATATCAAATGCTGCTACTTGTTCAAGTAAAATGAAAGAAACATATTTAATGACCTGGGTATCATTTGTGACCTTTAGAAGGGGCAGGGGACTTGAAAGCCTAATTTAGATTGGATTTCAGAGAGAATGGGAAAAGAATTAGACACAGTAAAATATAACCACCCCCCTTGCCCCTGAGTTTTGCTTTAAAAGGAGCACAGAAATTTACTGTATAAGATATTATTTGGAACTTTGTCTTAGTTAAGTGTAACTTCAAAAAATTTCTGGAAAAATCGCATTACCAGTAGTGCCACATTTTTCTGCTATGTCTTGTGCGTTTGAGACTCTTTACACGTTTATAGGACATTTGTATTTTCTTATCTATAAATGTCTGTTCATCTTTGCCTGTTTTTCTGATGAATATATTGTTTTTAATTTATAGAATTAAAAAAGAAATGTTCTCATAGAGCCAATAATCTAAGGCAGGGATTGGCAAACTATGGCCTATCAGCCCTGTCTGTTTTTGTTAATAAAGTTTTATTGGAACAAAGCAGACCCACTTGTTCACATATTATAAATTATTTATCATTGATTAAATAAAAAATATTTGCCAACCCTTGATCCAGAGCAACAGTTTTATCCATATTTCCTTGGAAAAAGTTCTATAAAGTATAATTCTGAAAATGAGAAATTAACTCCCTAATGTTAATTGTGTCCTCTAATCCTCTACAACACACTTTTTCTACCTTTATGTAATGGACGCTTATTTCGATATGATCATCAGATAGATATTAAACATCCATTTTGTCTCAGGTCTTTACCAAATTTTTTAGAGTTACCAAAACTACAAGATGTGGCACCTACTCTTAGTGAGCTTACTGTCTCATCCTATTGAAAAAATACCACACATAGAACTGTGTATTAAAACGTGTCAACTTGTAATGAGGCTATACTTAATACCAGAGGAATTATAGCAGAAGTTATCTTTGAATGAAGACAGATTCTTAAAAAAGTCAGTCTGAATCTAACTATTTGGATGAGTTTCAGAAGTCCCATATAAAAATGTCTATGTACACGGGCCTTTGATGATTATTCTGGGTTGAAGGAGGTCCACTCAGATTCTCTAGAGACTTTAGGAACAAAAAAAATTAAAGAAGTATAGGGTCTTATCCCTTTTGATAGAAACTCAGGTTCTTTCCATTAAATAAAACTCAAGCATAAGTTTTAATTCTGTGTGTCTATTCTGAAATCCCAATGAGTGTTTTGATTTGAGTTGAGAATCCAGTCATCCTCTAAGCCTATCTGGGAAATGGAAATTGGGTGATAGGAGGGGGTTTTGAAATTGAAGGAATCTCAAGCTAAATCTGATATGACATCTATAAGACAGGAGAGAGTTAACATGCTTAAAAGAGGCAGACTAAAACCAGGCTAATTGGCTCTGCTGTGTTTTGAATGACTGACTTGCACTTACCCTATTGGGAACCATGACTAATTTTGTTCTCGGATGGTATGATGATTTGCTATATAAAGACTATGTAAAGCCTTCATTTCTAGCAGCCCAATATCTCTGTGTGTCTAGAAACTCTGGAGACTGGGAAACTCAGAATTCATTTTCAGTATTAAAATCAGGAAGATTTGAAAAACTATATACTGTATAGAGAAAAATGTGAATCTGCATTCTACAAGAGAACAAAACAAATTTTCATTTGATTGAAACTGGGGTTGAAAGATGAGATTTTCTTTTTCCCAGTTAAATTTATTATTTTTTGTATGCATAAGAGATTAGAAACAAGACAAACTAAGTTTTATCAGAAATTTTTTTAAAGTGTCTTTTTTTAAAAGAAAGGTCAAGTGTGGTAGGATACTTTGAGGAATAGTAGGACCTCTTAAAAAACATGAACTGCTAGAAAAGAATAATTTTTTTATGCCCTGACTTATTTTTTTAATTAAATTTTTTTTTCTATTATAGGTGGTATACAATATTATATTAGTTTCAGGTGTACAACATAGTGATTAGACATTTATATAATTTATCAAGTAATCATCCCGATAAATCCAGAACGTATCTGACACTGTATATGGTTATTACAGTATTATTGACTGTATTCCTTATACTATACATTCCCATGATTATTTTGTAACTACCAATTTGGACGTCTTAATCCCATTTCCTTTATCACCATCCCTTCAACCCCCCTTTCATATGGCTATCATCAAGTTGTTCTCTGTACCTGAGTTCGTATACATTTGTTTTTTTAATTTTTGTTCTTTAGATTCCACATGTAAGTGAAATCATATAACATTTGTCTTTATCTGATTTAACCCACTCAGCACAATACCCTATCCATATTGTGGTTGGTAAGAATTCATTCTTTTTTATGGCTGAGTAGTAGTCCATTATATGTTCATACTACTTCTTCATCCATCCATTGATGACCACCTAGGTTGCCTCCATATCATGTTATAAATAATACTGCAATCAATATATATATTCACATGTCCCTTTGAAGTAGTACTTTAGGTTTCTCTGGGTAAATACCAAGAAGTAAGATTACTGGGTCCTTCTTTGTCTCTTGTTATAGCCTTTGTTTTAAAGTCTATTTTGTCTGTTATAATTATTGCTACCCTAGATTTTTTATTTGTTTTCATTTTCAGGAACCATCTCTTTTTTTCATCCCTTTACTTTCAGTCTGTGTGTGTCTTTCAATCTGAAGTGAGTCTGTTGTAGGCAATGTATGTAAGGAGTGTCTTGTTTTCTTATCCATTCAGCCACTTTATCTTTTGATTGGAGCATTTAATCCATTTATGTTTGAAGTAATTGGTGATATATATGTAGTTATTGCCATTTTATTATTATTCATAATTTTGGTATTTTCTTATTATTCAAGTAGTCTTTCTAACGTTTCTTGTAACATTGGTTTGGCATTGATGAACTCCTTTAAGCTTTTTCTTGTCTGGGAAGCCCTTTATCTCTCTTGGATTCTAAAGGATAGCCTTGCTGGGTAGAATAATCTCGGTTGTAGTTCCTTGCTTTTCATCACATTGGGTATTTCATGCCAGTTCCTTCTGGCCTGCAAAATTTCTGTTGAAAAATCAGTTGACATTCTTATGGGAGCTTCCTTGTAGATAATTAATTGTTTTTCTCTTGCTGCTTTTAAGATTCTCTCCTTGTCTTTAACCTTTGACACTTGAATTGTGACATATCTTGGTGCGGGCCTGTTTGGGTTCATCTTTGTTTGGAACTCTGTGCTTCCTGGGCTTATATGTGTATTCTTTATGCCAGGATAGGGAAGTTTTCGTCATTATTTTTTCATAGAGGTTTTCAACCCCTTGCTTGCTCTCTTCTCCTTCATGTAAATGTTGGTGCTGCACTTGGCCCCCTAAACTATCCTTATTTTTTTGTAATTTTTTTTCTTGTTCTGTTCTGATTGGGTGTTTTCTGCTACCTTACCTTCTAAATCATTGATTCGATCCTCTACTTTATCTAATCTACTGTTCATTCCCTCTAATGCAGTCTTCATTTCTGACTGGTTCCTTTTTATGTTTTCTATCCCCATTTTTATGTTTCCTGTCTCTTTTTAAAGTTCTCACTGAGTTCATCAACTCTTCCCCTGAGTTCAAATAAGATCTTAAAACATTTCTACTAATCATAGGGTCATAAATGAAATTTAATTTTCTAGTATTAATTTAAAGTTTAAAAAGTCTTAGTAATCTTTTATGTCCTGTTAGCTTTTTTGTTTTATTTTACTATAGTCACTTTTTACATTTTTATTGTTTTAATGTGAACAAGACATTTGTAAAATCCTTAAATGATCCTGGCCTCTGCCTGTTTTCACCTACAAGGTCTTTTAAGTTTTTTTAATCTTGACTTTCTACCATCATGGCTATTGCGATTAAAACCTTGGTGTTTGGAGTAGAAATGCCATATCAGAATCTTTATATAGTGCTATATACTTTGTGATTTTTAAAATTTTGGTGGGGAATATGATAAAATAATAGCATGCTTTTTTGAAGCCACTGGTAGCCAGAATCAGTGCAAAGGGATAAAGTAGAAACCCAAACATATTAAAGATTTGTTCTTCTTTCCCATGTAATGACTAAGTTAGTTGAAGAGATAGAGATTGATTCACCAACGGCTATTTCTTGATACCTTAGGGATTTTATCTGTTGTTGCAATGCAACTTTGTAGACATTTTTAGCAACATTTTTTTGGTAGCACTTTTGTATATTTGTATGCATCTTGTGAAAATAACCTTTCTGAACATTTTCTTCATTTGTATGATGGCAAAAATGCTGTGTGCAGTGTAGAATTATATTAAGAATATGAAGTAATATATGTCAAGTGCCTAGCTCAGTTGTTGGCTCTGGTATCAAAGTTGCTATTACTTCTAAGTAAATTCTTCATTATCTTTAGGATATCTTGTATATCCTCTGTTATGAACTGTCTCATAACCATTGAAGTAACATAATGATGTCTGGTCAAATACTGGTGTTTTGACAGTGGTTTGCCAGTACGTAATTTTTTATAATTGACACAACCACTTTTTTAGTATTAGTAATTGAATATAAGGAGTTTAAATGCTTAACCGTTGTTTTCACATTTTATTGATTGGTGACAGTAAAGTACTAAGTAAGATTCTTTGTTTTAAAAATCTGTACTATTAATTTCTTTCCATGTTAGGAGTTATTATGAATTTGTAGGAACATTTGAAAGTGGACTTGGTCATTTAATTATACCAGTTCATGCTCCCTTTTTTTTTTTTTTTTTTTTTTGGTAGTAAAATTTCACATTTTGAGATTCTGATTTCATAAAGATTATTAACTGGATAGTTCCACCAAAAGTGTAAATTATAATGAGCTGTTATGAATTCTAATGGAAGTAAGATTTCCTTTTCTTTTTTATTACAGAAGTAGAAAGTAATGAAAAGGACTGCAAACCTGAGGGAGAAGAGCAAGTGATACATGAAGATGAAAGACCTTCTGAGAAAAGTAATTATGTACAAAAAATTATACTAGCTTAAAAATACTGATTCACTGTTTCTGTTTTTAAGGCTGTGCAACATACTTTTCTGTCCACAAGATGATTGTAAAACTTTGCAATTTAAGTAAGCCACTGTAAAATCATTTGGTTGATGGCTAACCCAAGGACTTTGAAAGTATTATTTTATAAACTTCAGTGCTATTTTGTTTATTTATATTTATACTTTTCATTGTTTCATAAGAAAGATTTAAGCTTAACATTTAGTAAAGTACTAATTTGACCATCTTGAGAGAAGTTATTTTAGATTTATGTTTAGAACATGGGACTGTAAGAATTTTGTCTGGGGTGATATAAGTGAATGGAAGTATGTGTCTCAGTCTACCTAAGGTTCTTAAGCTTCATGGAAAGAGAAATGATGAGAGATTGAGATTCATTAGGTTTATAGGAAGATGATTGGATTGGAAATTAGAAAACCTAGGTTCTGTAACTCTCCCTGTCATACTGCTCTCCATGGATGAGTATGTATGTTGTGATTTCAAGAGAAATCATGGAGTAGAATTAGATTTAAAAAATAGGCACATAGATATGGATATAGAGTGAAGTGGAGTGGGATAGATATGGTCACATAATAAGGTCATTTGCCTTTAATAAGTGTGGATATTTTAGTATTTTCACTTCTTATATATTGAAAAAGAAACCAGATAAATTTTTGTTTATGATCTCATGAATGTTACCAGTAAGTGAAGATTTTTGAATAGCTGTTCTTTACTAAATTTACTTTTATAATGACATTAATTTTATTATTTTTATATATTTGAAATTCATTAGAATATGTTAAGAATAATTATTATTGTTATTTTCCTAAGGCTGATGATTAAGTAAGAATTTTTTCTAAATTTACTCAGGAGAAGGGATTAAATATAACTATATACAGTTGTTAGAAATCTGTGATATGAGAGTGAATACTGTATATTATCAGGATTCATGTGCAATATAAAATTCAGCAAAGGGAATGAATATGAGATGATTTCTTCTCATGATCATACTTTTGTTGATTCTCCATCTTAATATGATTTCAGGGGTAGAATGTTTTAAGTTTTCATTGTACATTGCTTAGCCATTAGGAAGTTCTCATTTATATCATATTGAAAATTGTTTCAAGTTTAAAGCTGAAAGCTACCTGTCTCCTTTTCTGATCTCAAAAAATATAAATAATTGATTGAGAATGCTATTGTGATAGCTACAAAAATATTTTGCTGAAGGTGGAGAATAGACATTAAGGTTTATAATAAAAACACCAGACTGATCATTATACTTGTTGTTCTCAGTTGAATTTTCTAGAAGAAAACGTTCTAAATCAGAGGACATGGATAATGTACAGTCCAAACGCCGTCGATATATGGAAGAAGAATATGAGGCAGAATTTCAAGTAAAGATTACAGCCAAAGGAGATATTAACCAGAAGCTACAAAAGGTGCTATAGTATAAGTTAAAAAGTCATATTAAGTAAATAGCGCCATTTTTTTCTTTTAGGTTTTGAAATTATTCTATATGTTACTGACATATTCAGGTTTTTCACAGAAAAAGAAGATTTGAAGAAGTGGTTGAGTTTATTATCCTTATTAATTTAATTTTAAAATTCCTTCTGACCCTTTTTAAAAGGTACATTTTTTTTTAGGGTCCAGTGGTAATTATCAAAATGGAAGAGAGAGATGATGATTTATTTTTATTTGCTTTAGTAACATAACGAATATTATTTTTCACAATTTTTTATATTGAACTTTAGTGGAAACATTAGAGTCTTATATGTTAACATTTTTATCATTATAATAAGTTGGTTTCATGGTTGTAAGTCCTTATATTCTAAAATTTTTGTTAAGTAGGCTTAGTATTAAAGATGGTTGGGGCAAGGCTTTAGAAGGGCTAGGGGAAGAAGTATTTAGAGTATGGACTTTGGGACTCTCCTCCCCTTCTTTCCCCCTTGTTCCCTCTTATCTGCTAAACTAGAGGGTAGAACTGAAAATATGCAGTATTTAATATATTTTTCAAAATGTTTTCACAAAAGTTAATGGCAAATACCTTTTAAAGAGAAGAATATGAAACTCAGGTGAAATTAATTTTTCAAGGCCTTGTAGATTTAATGATGAGTTATAAATAATCTAGGTTGTAGACCAATATTCTTCTACTTAGATACAGTATAAATATCCATTCTAGAAAAATGAATGGTAAGGCAATGAAAAAAGTGGCTTCCCCCCCCCCCGCCCCCGCGCGCCCAGTCTCCTTTAATTGATTATGGTGGTAGGTAATGTTTATTTATTTATAAAGCTGTTAGAAATATAAAAAGCTTTGCAAAAGAATTTTAAAAACTTGTGTGTGTACCAAGAATTTATTTGCTCCTCTAGAACAGTGTTATTCATATATGGTCTGTGGATAGGCTCTCTGTGTTCTTTTGTTAGGGGTCTATAATGAAATAAATATGGAAATTGTGAGTAGACATTTAAAATGTTTTATAGGAATTTTATAGTACAGTGACTTTAGTGTCTCACAAAAATATCATCTGCAACAGATTAGAAATTTTAAAAACTGGTCTTTTCCTTTAACTGGTTTCCTTTAAATCATGATAGAAGGTGTGGGAAGAAAATATTAAAACTTTAGTTTCAAATTATTTTTAAATTTCACCCTCTGGAAATTTTCTCCTTTTTGCGTATGTTATTTTGAGGTAAATGTATATCTAGAAGTGGAGGCTTCAGTAGATAACATTGTTTTATTGATGCCAGCATGTTTTTTTATTTAAACTAGTTAATACATTAGTACTACTTATTAGTTTTTAAGAGTACTTACTGTTTGCTGCTTGCTGAAATGCCTTCTTTGCTATAACAAAAAATATATATTTCTTTAGGTTGTACAGTGGTTGCTGGAAGAAAAATTGTGTGCACTACAGTGTGCTGTATTTGACAAGACTTTGGCAGAACTGAAAACACGAGTGGAAAAGATTGAATGTAACAAGAGGCACAAAACAGTCCTTACTGAACTACAGGTTTGTACACTGACTTGAATTGCATACCTGTGTTATCATTTTTATAACTTATTTTTTGTAATACATTTTTGAAGCTGACGACAAAGTACATTTAACTTCAATATTTTAGAAGTAAGAGGAGGAGCCTCTCGGTTTGTTCTAAAAGAGGTACTGTAAACTGGATGCTTAAACAACGGAAACATATTATCTTACAGTTCTGGAGGCTAAAAGTCCTAGAACAAGATGTTGCAGCATTGGCTCTTTCTGAGGACTATGAGGAAGAATCTGATGTGTGTGCTCTAGTTTCTGATGTTTACTGACAGTCGTTGGTGTTACTTGCCTTGTGAAAGCATTACCCTGATCTCTGCCTTCTTTACATGGTGCATACCTTTGTGTGTGTCTTTCCCCAAATATCCCCCTTTTTTACAAAGTTAACCAGTCATTTTGGATTGAAGCCCACCCTTTTCTATGATCTCACCTTAAAGAATTACTTCTGCAAAGACTCTGTTTCTAATAAGGTCACATTCTGAGATACTCAGGGTTCAGACATCAGTATATGAGTTTTTGAGATACACAGTTCAACCCATAAAAGAGCCTTAGAAATCACCTAACTTAGTGCTTCTAGAATATTTTTTCAGTCATCGAAGAAAGGCTAGGATCATATAGCATGTCATAAGTACTAAATACTTGTAAGTTATTCTTTTTACATTAATTCACTTGCTGCCATGTTTTAAAGACAATAGTTTATTAATCTATATTAATAATTACTACCTTTTGTTTTTTATTAAAGTTATTTATTACTATATAGTGCAAGAACTTCTCATCAACTGAAATGAGCACATGATAACATGCTGTAGTGATCCATTTCACCCCCAAACTAAGAAGCTGAAACTTTTTATCGGTACATTCGTCATATGTAAATGTGTGGTTTCTATTAGGCTATCTGAAATATGAGCATAGTCTACAGATGCTGAGTTGAAAAACACTTATAAAGGCTTATTTTACAAATGAGGGAAAATAAAGTCACTGTTTCCCAATTATAAAACAGATTGCAACCAAATGAGACTAGAATTTGTGGATTATATTTCTCAGCCTAAAAGTTTTCTTGATATCATATTGTTAATTTTGTTTGAAATGAAACCTTTTTATTAATAATAAGGCATTTTGTAGTAATTCTGTAATGTACTGTTTAGAACAACACTTGCCCTGTTTCTGTCTTTTAGCAGGTCTTTCTACAGCGATAGTATTGTCTAATTGTTAAACTTAATTTACTAGTACTATTTAGAAATTTGAGTTAGAGCTTGAAAATGTTTGAAAATTTTAAAAAGTAATTTAATTTCATTCATTGTTTCTCATCAGTCCCATGACTACCATTATGATTTTGTTTAAAACCTGAAATGTTGGCTTCTATTTTTTCACTTAAGGTGCAAGTCCAGATCCCTTAACATTTAATAAACCTCTATACATGTATGTCTCTTTGTTGCCTAGAGTATGAATCATTCTAACACCAAACCAATCTTTTCTTCCACAAATTAACCATCCTTCCCCATTGTTCTTCTTAAAATTCTTGGAAAATTTGTCAAGGGATGTCATTCCATTGTTCCTCTACTAACAGTTTTTGAGTTCTTAGAAACTGATTCCTCTCAGTCCTTTCATCTATACAATGAATTGCCAAATTACAAATTTTTTATTTCTTATCAAAGTCTATCTTTTGCTTCCTCTTTTCACAAAGCTATCACTACCCAAATCCTTAATTATAATAATAGCCTTTTACATGACAACTCTGGCACTACTTTTAAGCACTTATTGGTCCTTCCCAACCATTGTACTCATTATTTAAAAATACTGCTTATTTCAATCTCCTTAATGTAATCCAGGTTCCTCAGTTGTGAACCAGTTTAAGTCAGTGTTCATTTTCTGACTTTCCTAGTTTTTGGTACACTTTCCTTACGCCTACCAGTTGCTTCACTGTCCTACAAAGTATCAGTGTTTGTGTCTTTTTATATCAGGCTTTTTACTTTTTATTGTTTCTCCTTATTCACTCTCTCATAATGATTTGCCCTTACCATGGCAGTTATTTAATTTTACTAATAAGCCCAATTTAGTTCCCATCTCTTTCTGTTCTGATACTTACTTTTTATGAAAGTAAAATTTAGTTACCAGAATAACTTTTAAACCATAGAATTCAGCATCATTTAGTATATTCACATTGTCATGTGACTATCATTTCTGTCTAGTTCCAAAACATATTCATCCACCCAGAAGATAACCTCATGCTAATTAAATAGTCATTCCCCATTTCCCCCTTTCCGTAGCCCTTAGCAAATGTTAATCTGCTTTTTGTCTCTCGATTTACCTATTCTGCATATTTTATATGAACAGAATCATACAATATGTGAACTTCTATGTCTGGCCTCATTCTTTTGGCCTAATGTTTTTGAGGTTCACATACATTGTAGCATACATCAGATGGCTAAGTAATACTTATATTTGTATACTGTTAAAGATATTCATATACTGTTGAAAATAAGTAGGTATTAATTAAACATGTTAAGTGTAATACCTAAAGTAATCACTAAGGAAAACTAAAATACATACTAATAGATATGTGTAATATAGTAAATAATATAATGGAGATACACATACTATTTTGTTAATGAATTCCTCAATTGATGAGCATTTGGTTTGTTCTTCCCTTTTAGATATTGTGACTAGTGCTGCTGTGAACATTCATACATTACATCTGTTTGTTAAAGACATGTTTTTACATCTTTTGTGCATATACCTATGTGTTGAGTTGTTGGTAATATGGTAATCTTTAACTTATTGAAGAACTACTTAACTGTTTTCCAGAGCAGCTAACTCATTTACATTCCCATGGGCAAGTGTGGAGGTTCCATTTCTCCACATCTTTGCCAACTCTTGTTATTTGCATTTTGTTTTGTTTTGAAATAATATTCAAGTGGGGTTATCAGATGATATTTGTTATAACCATTGCACTTGTTTTCTAATGTTGTGTTTCTTCCTTTGTGGAGGCATTTATCCATGTGCAGCAAGTTGTATTTGCTATTGCACAAATGCTCCCTTGTTTAGTAAGTAGGAAATCAAGGACTGTTTGGTCGGACTTTTGTCAAGGTAGCAGAGTAGGTAAACATTGTGATCATTTCCTGTTGTGACCATATCAGAATCACAACTAAATTATAGAACAACCATCCTTGAGAACCACCTGAAGACTAGAACTCTTATAACTAAAGACATAAAGAAGCCAGGTCAAAACTCGTAGGATTCGTCTACGGTCATGCCATCCTGAACAAGCCCGATCCCATCTGATCTCGGAAGCTAAGCAGGGTCAGGCCTGTTAGTACTTGGATGGGATGCTGTAGGCGTAAATAAAATAAAAAAATAAGGGATTATAAGATGACAAGGTCCTTGTAATCTGTGAGGTCAACCAAGGGTGGCCTCGCCTAAAAAAAACACACAACTGGTAGGAGGAGTAGAGACTCAAAATAGCTGGTCCCACACCTCTGTGTGGCAGTTAAAATTTGGAGGGATATCTCAGCTGCAGAGGTACTTACTCCCTGAGGAGTGTGGGGTCCAAGCCCCACACTGGGCTCCCTATCCCAACCACAAGTACTGGGAGTCTCCACAGCATCTGCTGTGAGAACCAGCAGGGATTCTGTTGAGTTGAGATAGAGGGCTGCTGATATCCCCAAGCGTTCCTCTTAAAGGGCCTGTGCATGGACTTCTCACTAATGGATATAATTGCTCTGGGCAGCAACTCGAGTGCCAGTGACATATGGGAAGGACCTGAACTGTCTGGCTTCAGGGCAAGGGATGGAGGGGCAGTTTTTCTGCCATTTTGTTCCTTTGCAGAGCTCTTCCCTAACCCAGCCTACAAGTGCAGATGGGCACCAAATCTGAGTTTCCATCAGAGTCACCTCACCCTGGTTCCTCGAGAACCCCCTCTCCCAACTTGTCCACAAGACAAAACTTCTTTCAGGAGCTGTTACTTACAAGCGACTAGCCTCACCCTACTCAGTAGACTTCCCTAAAATCTCTGAAAGGTGCATAAACCCCAAACCAGCAGTGGCTGGCCTCTGTGTGCCCTGTACCTCTTGCTAAGTGGCCCCAGCCTGGCACTAGTGGCAGTCGGCTTCAGTTCACAGCATAGTCTTTCCCAGGTGCCTTTTAAGCCCAGCACAGGGACCTACCAACTGTAGATCACTTCATAGCTTCTACCAGGTGGTCCGGGCTTCAAAGCACATCAGAGCACCACCCAGTTAGCTCCACATATGACACACCCAATAGGTGGGCTTGGCAGGCACCATAGCCTCGCTATAGCAAATTCCAGTCTATGGGGTCAGCTCCCATACAACAGCTCATCCACCATAGTTATGGCAGGTCCTAACAGTCAGTCAGCCTGAGGGGTTAGTTCCACTCATGATGTAGCAATAGCAATCAAGGCTCATCTACAACAGGAGGGCACAGACAATCCACACAAGGGATATTCCTTGAGCATCCAGCTCAGGTGACCAGGGAGTCTGTACCACTGGGCCTCACAAAACACCTGCTATATAAAGCCACTCTGCCAAGACTGGGAGACATAGCAGCTCTACCTACATACACAGAGACACAGCAAAAATTAGGGAATAAAGAAACATGTCTCAAATGAAGGAACACGACAAACCTCCAGAAAAAAGAACTAAATAAAATGGAGGCACACAATCTACCAGAGTTGAAAACACTGATTATAAGGATGCTTAATGAAATTAGGGGAAAAATAGATGAGCTCAATGAGAACTTCAACAAAGAGATAGATAATAAACATAGAAAAGGACATAGAAACCATTAAAAAAGGATCAGTCAGAAATGAATATAATAACCGAAGTGAAGAATACATTAAATATAATCAACATCAGATTTGATGAAGCAGAGGATTGAGTTAGTGATTTGAAAGACAAGGTAGCAGAAAACACCTCATCAGACCAGCAAAAGGAAGAAAAGAATAAAAAAAAATTAGGATAGTTTCAGGGATATCTGGAGCAATTCAAGCATAATGATGTTTGCATCATAGAGGTACCAGAAGAAAAGAGAGAGCAAGGAATTGAAAGCCTATTCGAAGAAATAATGACAAAACTATTCCATCCTGGTGAAAGAAATAGGAATAGAAGTCTAAAAAGCACACCAAAAAAGGTGAGCCCAAAGGGGCCCACACCAAAGTTACATCATAATTGAAATGCCAGAGGTTAAAGACAGAATCTTAAAAGCAAGAGAAAAGCAGTTACCTACCCATAAAGGAGCTCTTATAAGATTGACAATCTTATAAGATTGATTTCTTACAGAAAGTTTGTAGGCCAGAGGGATTAGCATGCAATATTCCAAGTGACGAAAAGCAAGGACCTACAGCCAAGATTACTCTACCTAGCAAGGCTATCCTTTAGATTCAAAGGAGAGATAAAGAGCTTTCCAGACAAGAAAAAGCTAAAGAGGTTCACCACCATCAAACCAGTATTATGAGAAATGTTAAAGAGATGTCTTTAAAAAGAAGAAAAAAAGATCAGAAATAACTGGCAACAACTACATATCCATCAACAATTACTTCATACGTAAATAGATTAAATGCTCCAGTCAAAAGACCTAGGGAGGTGAATGGGTAAGAGAACATGACCCATACTTATGCTGCCTACAGGAGAACCACTAGATCGAAAGACTTGCCCAGTATGAAAGCAGAGAATTGCAAAAAGATATTTTATGAAAATGGAAATGAAGAAAAGGCTGGGGTAGCAGTACTTATATCAGACAATATAGATTTCAAACTGAAGGCTGTAACGAGAGAACAGGGCATTAAAAGTAGAACAACCATATGACCCAGCATTCCCACTTCTTAGTATTTATTCGAAGAAATCCAAAACACTTATTCAAAAAGATGCATCCCCATTGTTCATTGCAACATTTACCATAGCCGAGATATGGAAGCAACTTCAGTGCCCATCAAATGACTGTATGAAGAGGTGGTGCATATATACAATGGAATATTACTCGGCCATAAAAAGAACAAAATCTTGCCATATGCAACAACATGGATGGACCTAGAGGGTATTATGCTAAGTGAAATAAATCAGACAGGGAAAGACAAATACCATGTGATGTCACTTATATGTGGAATCTAAAAACAATATGAATGAACAGACAACAGAAACAAGCTCATAAATACAGAGAACAAACTGATGGTTGCTAGGTGGGTGGGGTATTGGGGGCGTAGGTGAAAAGGGAGAAGGGATTAAGAAGTACAAGTTGGTAGTAACAAAATAGTCATGGGGATATAAACTATAACTTAGGGAATATTATTAATATTGTAATAGCTATGGTGTTGGGGTTACTGTTATCAGGGGGATCACTTCATATTGGGGGAAACATCATAAGTTATATAAATGTCTAACTGCAATGCTGTACACCTGAAGCTAGTAGACTATTGAATGTAAACTGTAATTGAAAGAGAAAAAATTTTAAAGCTATTTGATTGTCCAAAACTACTTTAGCTGTCATGTGATTGTTGGGCTGATATATAACTTTAGCTATAGACTTGGCTAGCTCTCCTAATGTTAGGGAGAGATTTCTGACTACACATTCATTGCCACTTACTCCTACCCAAGGGAGGAAAGCTTTCTCTACATAAGCAAACCAGAGTCACAGTTCCTCCTGCAAGTTCTCATTTAAGGTGTCTATGGAGATTTAGTGGGGTGGACCAATGGGAGGCTTCTGATTTGCTCTGGATGTTAATAGGGACAGCGAAATGTCCAGTGAGTGTTAATAGGGACAGCGAAATGCCCAGGAGAAATGCCATCCACCTCAGACAAAAATGAAACCAGATGGAACTCAGAGGATCCAGCTAAGGCTTCGTTATTGACGGCATCGTTAGCTGGAATTTCTTGATTGACCTTTTCAAGCCAGGGGTCAGAGAGAGTTGGGTGACATTCTATGAGGAACTGTCCCAACTTAAAGGAATCGTTTTAAAAGCCCTGTAAAGAGATACTAGCCTGTTTGTGTTTTCCTTGAGTGAAGAGGGACAGTTGTATTCAGATAAGGATCGGTATGTGGGAAGTTGAAGACTGCATGATTGGTAAATGTGAAGCTGTTCAGTTGACCTTTACGGTTATGGCTTGGGCAATGTTGAAACAAATATGGGAGCACCTGGCCACAGTAATCTAACCTGAGAGGTAATATCCATGGATGGACTTATGGGTATAATTGACAGTGGCTTTTGTTATGTAGAAAGATTGGTTACAGGGATTGGTTACAGATAGGTAAAAGATCCAACAATAAGAACTGTTTCCCCTTTTGCAGTAGATTGGGAAATGCTAATAAGAGTGTTGTCTTTCTAAGAAAGAGAGAAAGTAAACAACAGGAAAAAAGGGTATATATGGGCCTGGTCCGGTCATCTTGGGAAATCTGTTGTCTGCATCAGTTCTAAAAATCTTTATTTTCAGGTAATCAGTTGGTGTGCAGGTCTAGTCAGGGTCTGGTGCTTTCTTTAGGTGTGACACATGAATCCAAAAGTCTATACCTTGGAGTGTGGAAACACAAGAGTTGGTTAGCAGTATTTGATGGAACCTTACTAACTTGTTGAAGAGAGTATTTCTGGAGATGTCTTTTCCAATAGGTGAAATCTCTGGGTTGCAAGGTGTGATATTTAAAGTCTTGGTTTCCCAAAATCGTGCAGTGGAAAGATTATTCTATTAAAGCATGGTTATTCTTGACAAAAGTAATTAGGCATTGACAGTTTGGAGTATAATTCCTTTTGTCAGCTATGGATCAAAAGAGGCAGGAGTTGAGTGCATGGGGCATACTGAAACTATTATCAAACGGCGAGGGTTTCTGGGTTCCAAAAGATGTAGACCTGAGATTTAGAAGGACTAAACTGATAGTGCTGGTATTTGTAGTGTCTCTACAAATTTTGCCAATTGACTCTTAATGATGCACACTCTGGAATACAGTATTCCATTGGTTATGATTTATAAAATGCCATTTCAAGTAGTTTAAATTCAAATAGTTTTTTTCATTTTTTACTTTCAGTCTTTCTTCCTCCTCCTACTACAAGAAGTGAATCTGTGGCTGTCTAATCCAAGAGACAGTTTGGATTAAAGGATACCAACCATGTGTCTATTTATTCACTAGCTTTTTTGAATACTAATATTTTGTTTTTAGGCCAAACTTGATGCATGATTAATTCTTTTTTTTTCAGACAGAATTATTTCCTAAGTGGTTTCTTGGTACATATGCAAAGAAATTTCTGGTTTGCCTGGTTTGCTAAACAAGGCCTAATATGTCTGAATCTCAATAGTTACGAGATTTATTATAACAGCTACCATTATATCATTATTAAGAAATTATAGATATGCTTAAGTAGAAACCAAGAGCAAATGAAATAGAAGTAGTAATTATGGGCATAATAGTGGAATATGACTTTCCTGAACTACCAAAAAAAAACTTTATAGTTTTAAGAATTATCTCACAGAATATTTGCTAAAATAGAGACCCAGTCTTGACACATTAAAACAATAACAAAAAAGCTATTCTTTAATATCTTTTTTATAATTAAATGACACAAGACAATAAGTCTGTCCAAATTTTGGTTTTCTTTCTCTGCTAGTAGTTTAATTTTTTAAGTGATAAAATCTTTTTTTTTTAAAAGTATTTGAATACTACAAATGTACATGACATGAAAGTAAAGTCCTTCTTTTTACTTTCTCCTTCATTGCCTGCCAGTCCTAGTCTCTAGAGGTAACAACTTTTACTTTGGTATTTATTCTTCTAGACCTTTCCCCATATATAACATATACAAAAGGATTTTTAAACTTCTTTTTAAGTAAAAATAGTATAATAATACTATACCTACTATGCAATTTATAGAATACCCACCAGATAGTCTGACTAAAGAAAAAAAAATCAAAGACAAAAATACCTTCCCATCTATCCTTCTGGAAAAAATTACTTGAAATATTTTAGTCACAGAAAAGTAAATCCGTATTAAGAATATAAAATTATGCTATATGTCCTTGGGTGTTAATGTTATTAATAATAACATTAATAAATAAGTCCTAGGAAAATCTTCATGTTGAGAATCATAGGTGATTGATTACCTAGGCCCTGTTGATTGACTTAAATATGTTAGATTTGGGGTCTCCTTAGAAATGACTACTTTCTGAGAGAAACTTTAAAAATAATTGATGTTATTTTCTTTTATGATATGTTTATATTGAATAAAAGAAATTCTGTGGAGGAGCTCTTAGGCCTCATGGACACACTCAGTTTAGCTTACAATTTTTGAAAATAACATTTAACTAAATGGCATCAGCAGTAACAACAAAAATAATTGAATATCACATCTGTGCCATAGTAAAATATTTAAAGGAAATATAAACAATACTCATGTGGTTATATATATTTTTCTATTGTTTTTTTTCTATCTTTTCTCAAATTCTATGAATATGTATTTGGACAAAATATGTGATTAGGCAGTTTACATAAAAACAAATGATTAATAAAATATTTTACTGACAAATGTTAACACTAACAAGATAACATTTTTGTCAGATTATTAAAACGAAACAGCATATGAAATTAAATGTTTCAAAGAGTAATATGAGTACTCATAAACTGCTATTGAAAGAGTGAATTTTAGCAGTCTTTCTGAAAAACATTTAGACAAGAGACTTAAAAATATACTCTGTCTCAGGAATTCCACCTCTGTGAATGTTGCCTAAGGAAATTATCTGAACACAATTATTGCAATGTTATTTGACTACAGCAGTATATTGGGAAACATTGACATGTCCACTAGGAAAATGGTATTTTTATGGTTCATACCTATAGTGATACATATATGTATAGATATAAATGTATAAAATCAATGATATATAATGATTCAATATATTATACACGTTACCATAAATAATATTGGCAAGGGATCTTTCTTATATGACTTACAGATATGCTTACTATATAATTCTCTATGAGAAAGTTATGTTTGGTTACAACTATGTTAAATAAAAAACACAAGCATAAATATTCAGAAATGTACTGGTTTGTGAGCAAACATCCACAGTTCTAGGAAGAAAAAAGCCAGCCTTCAAAAAGCAAGTGTTTACTTGTGGATATCAAGTTCAAGAACCATTTTAGTTTTCATTATGATTTTCTGTATTTTCCAGATATATATTTTACAATCAGCTCGCTTCATTCATTCATTCATTCATTTCATTCATTTGCCATTAGCTATCTTTTAAGGATCCTCTTACTGTGGGTTTCTTGTTTTGTATGCATCGGTTCCTTTTTAATGCCATAATGCCACTTCTGTTTCCTTTTTGCTTTTTTTAGGCCAAGATAGCCAGGTTAACCAAACGCTTTGGAGCAGCCAAAGAAGATCTTAAGAAAAGACAAGAAGTAAGAATTTTTATTCTTGCATACTTAACATTTAGCTCTAAGTGATAATCTTAAGAAATGCTGAGTTAGGAGGGAACTTTATTACGGTTTGGATTTTGCTTTCATACAATGTACTTCTAGTATGTTGTTTCTGATGCTACGACTCTAGAACCAATTATTAACCCTTTTCTAATCTTCAGTTACTATTTCATATTTCAATACTTATATTAATCAATTTTATGTTATGGCATTCTTGAAGCTGTGTTTTCTATCCATCTTTAAATTTTGTTTGGGGGATTTGTCTTACCATGTTTCTTTCTTTTTGCATTCTTGTCAGTGTCCTAGTCTAGACTCTTAACATTTACTCCAAAGTATTTTAGTATTTTGCAGCCTCTAGTAGCCCTGTTCTCTTCCTTTCTTACTCTATGTAGTTAAGTCCAAGCATCATAGCATAGCATAAACTTTAGTCTATAGTTTAGCTTTGATTTTTATTGTTTCCTTACTCTAGAGTACATAATTTTCTTTGTATGTTGCAGTATAGTTTTCAGTCGAATTTTATTCTCTTCCTCTTGACTTTTTTCCCATTTGAACAGGTTACATTTCTTTGTGTCTTGATAGCTCCATTGTTTGGGACATATTAATTGCCAGTAATAATCATTTCAGTAGTAATCATTATTCCTATAGGATTTTTAGCTTCATTTTTATATTTTCTTTACTTGAGAAAAATTTATTGTGATAGATGCACAGAAGGTTACAGCAACACATAGTTGTACAGACTTCTATGAACCCTTCACCCAACTTCCTCCAGTGGCGAAATGTTATATAATTAACAGTACAATATCAAAACCAAGGTACTGGTACAATTAGTTTATTATCTAGTAGTTTATAGACCTTATCAGTTTTTATCAGGTCTTATATGAATTCATTGTGTGTGTGTGTGTGTGTGTCTGTGTAGTTCTACGTAACTAGATATCATGTATAGATTTATATTACCCCACCACAAGATGTAGAACTATTCCGTCACCATAAAGGGACTTCCTCGTGCTGCTGTTTTATAGTTTCAACCTTGCCTTGTCCCTCCACTCCTACCTACTCTCTGTCCCCTGAAATTACTAATCTGTTCTCCATTCCTATATTGTTTATAGTTAACTTTTAAAACTCTGGTTTCTCCTCTTAGCAACTGACAGGTGGTTTTTATCTTTGTCCCACATAGACTAATCTCATCAACCCTCATTTGGCCATACCCAAAGATTTTTTTTTTAATCATAGTTTTCTTCAACTATATGATTCTCTGATTCTAAACTTCTCTTTCTCAACTGTAGTTCTTTGTCGTAATATAAAAATGAGCTATTTTATTTCTTATATTAGAAAATTAGTGTAAACCCTTTTTTAAAAAACAATTTGTATTTGCTATGCTTTAAGCAAACATAAGGGTTTGGAATTTTTTCATAATTTTGTACAGTATGAATTTCCATTTTTACTTTCAGCCTTGTGTTTGAATTAAGCAACATGCTGCCCATTGTGTACTTTTCCAATGTTTGTGCATATCAAATTTGTTCCCAAATCTGTTGTTCAATTTTTATTTGTTTAGTGAAAGGAGATAGGTGGAGACTTCAAGGAATAAAGATGATAATATTACAAATTTTGAAAGACTTGTTTTGGAGAGCTATATATAGTATACAAACAAGGAACAAATACTATATTTTTCCTAAAGATTGGAAAAGATCAATTTGAACAATTAGGGAGTGTGGTGTTTAAAAGCAAGATATTAAGGTAGTTTTCAATCTTTCACATTTTGTTGCTTCCTTAGGTAGTTGGTGGGTAATGCCAATTTTAAATTTTAAAACTTGGACATCTTTCTACCCATTCTTGTTAATATTTTCTTCTAGATATTTCAGTAATTTAGTTCCTTCTATCCCTGTTTCTCTTTAATTATGGTATCTACTATAATCTTACATTTGTGTCTTATTATGTTTTTAAAAAAGAAGAGGCATAGAAAGAATGTTTGGAACTTTAGTTCTCCCCCTTATCAAAGTAAATAAGCAAACAGTAATACTTTAAATGCTTTTCTTCTAATTTAGATTTGCTCCTTGGTCCTCTGATATTGACCAGTTAAAAATACACCCCACTATTCAAGTTTGTCTTAAAACATTTTTTATTTTGATTTTTAAAAGAGCAGAAAACTGTCAGGCAGTTTACTATTAAGACCACATTCATAATCTAATCTATTTTACTGCCTTATGACTGATATCTCTAACTTTCATCCTTTCTAGACTTATAAAAGAAATGTCAATTAAATATTTTAAAAATTATTTTCATTTTAATTGTAAAAACACATTACAGAATTTACTGTTTATAATTCTACAATTCAGTAGTATTGACTATATTAACATTGTTATGTAACAGATCGCTAGAACATTTTTATTTTGCATTTTGTAAAACTGAAACTCTACCCATGGAACAATAACTCCCATTTCTCCTTCCCCTTAACCTCTGGCAACCATCATTCTACTTTCTATTTATATGATTTTGACTACTCTAGACATCTTGTAAGTGAAATCATACAGTATTTTTTTTTGTAATTGGCTTATTTCAGCATAATATACTCTAGGTTCATCTATGTTGTAGCATGTGACAGGATTTTCTTCTTTTTTAAGGCTGAATAATATTGCATTGTATGTATATGCCACATTTTCTTTATTCATTCATTTATTGATGGATATTTGGGCTGCTTTCATCTCCTGGCTCTTGTGAATAATGCTGCAGTGAACATCGATATGCAGATATCTCTTCGAGATCCTGGTTTCAAGTCTTTTGGATATATACCAAGAAGTGAAATTGCTGGATCATATGGTAATTCTATTTTTAGTTTTTTGAGGAGCCTGTATACTATTTTTTGTAGTGGCCACACCATTTTATGTGCCTACCAGGTGGGCACAGGGGTTCTAATTTCTCCTCATCCTTGCCAAAACTTGTTTTCTGTTTTGTGATGGTGGCTATCCTAATATGTCTGAGGTTGTATCTCATTGTGGTTTTGATTTACATTCTTTAATGATCAGTGATATTGAGTATCTTTTCATATGCTTCTTGACTATTTTGCATATCTTTTGGAGAAATGTTTATTCAGGTCCTTTGTCCAGTTTTAATCAGGTTACTTGATTTTTAGTTGTTAAGTTATTAGATATGATTTGCAGTTATTTTCTTCCATTCCATAGTTTTCCTTTTCATTCTGTTGAATATTACCTTTGATGTGAAGTTTTTAACTTTGATGTAATCTCCTTGGTCTGTTTTTACTTTTGTTGCATTACTTTTGATGTCATATCCAAGAAATCATTGCTAAATCCAGTGTCATGAATCTTTTCCCTTATGTTTTCTTCTAGTAATTTTATAGTTTTAGGCCTTAAATTTGTCTTTAATCCATTTTGAATTAGTTTTTGTATATGGCGTAATGGCCTGACTTGTTTTTTGCACTTGGATATCCAATTTTCACACCATTAGTTAAAAGACTGTCCTTCCCCCCACTGTGCATTCTTGACACCCTTGTCAAAAGATCATTTGACCAAATACGTGAGAGTTTATTTCGTAGCTTTTTATTGTTACATTCATCTATGTCTGTCTTTATGCTAATGCCACACTGTTTTGATTACTATACCTTTGTAACATGTCTTGAAATCAGGAAATACAAAACTTCCAATCTTGTTCTTCTTTTTCAAGATTGTTTTGGCAGTTCAGGATCTCTTGAGATTTCATATGAATTTTATGGTTCTTTTTCTATTTCTGCAAAAAAAAAAATGACATTGGGATTTCGATAGGGATTATATCAAATTTCATCACTGAGTAGTATATATATTTTAACAATATTAAGTCTTTCAGTCCAGGAACATGGAATGTCTTTCCATTTACCTGTGACTTTTATTTCTTTCAACAGTGTTTCATAGTTTTCACTATAAAAATCTTTGGTCTTGGTTAAATTTACTCCTAAATATTTTGTTCTCTTTGATCATATGGTGATGTGATTGTTTTTAAAATTTCTTTCTAAGATTGTCCATTGTTAGTTTGTAGAAATACAACTGATTTTTGTGTCAATTTTCTATCCTGCAACATTGCTGAATTAATGTATTTCAATATTTTTTTGTGTGTTGAATCTTGAGACTTATCTAAATATAAGAAATTTCTAAATATGATTATGTCATCAGCTCACAGATCATTTTACTCTTCCTTTCCAATTTGGCTGCCTTTTATATATTTTTTTCTTGCTTAATATTCCGGCAAGGCCTTTCCAGTATCATATTGAACAGAAATTGTTGAGGGTGGACAGCCTTGCTTTGTTCCTCATCTTAGAGGAAAGCTTTACCATCAAGTATGATGTTAGCTATGGGCTTTTGATGTATATTTTGTTTTTATGTTGAGGTAGTTTCCTAATTTGTTGAGTGTTTTTATCATTAAAGGATGTTGCATTTTGTCAAATGCTTTTCCTCAACAATTGAGATTATGTGGCTTTTTTTCTTTGTTCTGTTAATGTGCTATATTACATTGATTTTCATATGTCGAGCTATCCTGGCATTCTATGGATAAACCTCACTTGGTCATGTTGCAAAATTCTCTTAATGCGTTGGTGAACTTGGATTGCTAGTATATTGTTGAGGATTTTTGCATCTATGTTTATCAGGTATATTAGCCTGTAGTTATCTTTTGTTGAGGTGTCATATACTTTGTATCATTATAATAATGCTTTCCTCATAAAATAAGTTTGGAAGTGTTCTCTTCAATTTCTTGAAGAGTTGAGAAAGACTGTTATTAATTCTTTCAATGTCTGGTAGAGTTCTTCAGTGAAACCATCTGGTTCTTGGCTCTTTTTGTTGTTAGGATGTTTTTCATTACTGATTCAATCTCCCTAATTCTTTATGTCCTTTCAAATTTTTTATTTCTTCTTGATTCAGTCTTGGTAGGTTGTATATTTCTGGGAATTTACTCGTTTTTTTCTAGGTATCCAATTTCTTCACAGTAGTCTCTCATGATCCTTCAGTGGCATCAGTTATAATGCCCCCTCTTTCATTTGTAATTTTATTTATTTATGTCTTCTGTCTTTTTTTTAGTTATCTAGGTAACTTTTGCCAATTTTGTTGATATTTTAAAATTCCAACTCTTTAGTTTTTTTTTATTTTTCTTTTTTCTATTTTGCAATGTTCTATCCTTTTTACTTTGAATTTAGTATGGCGTTTTCTTTTTCTAATTCTTTGAAGTGTATAGTTAGGTTGGTGATTTGAGATCTTTCTTTATGTAAGCATTTAATGCAATAAACTTTCCTCTTAGTACCACTTTTGCTTCATTATTTTTCCCAAATATTTGGTAGGTTGTGTTTTTGTTTATATTTGCCTCGAGATATTTTCTAATATCACTTGTGATTTTTTATTTTACCTGATGAATTTTTAAGTGTTTTTAGATTTCCACATATTAGTGACTTCTCCATTCTCCTTTTGCTGTTAATTTCTACTTTTATTCAGAAAAGATAATTGGTGTTATTTTTATCTTTTTAAATTTGTTAAGACTCATTTTGTAACCTAATATGTGATCTGTCATGGAGAATGTTCTGTGTGTACTTGAAAAAATTGTATTCCTACGCAGTTGGGTGACAATTTCTGCATATGTCTGTTTGGTCTATATGATCTATAGTGTTCACCTGCTGTTTCCTTAATGATTGTCTGTCTGAATTATCTATCTACTATATAGAGTGTATTGAAGAGACTCCTACTATTATTGTGTTGCTATCTATTTCTCTTTCAGTTCTGTCAGTTTTTACCTTATAGATTTGGGGGCTTTGGTGGTATGTGCATACATATTTATAAATGTTATATCTGGTTAATGATCCTTTTTATCATTATATAATGTCCTTCTTTGTCTATTGATTATTTTCTATTTGCCTTTGAGCTTCATTTATTGCTTCCTTTGTTTTGTTGACTTTTTTTGTGGTGACAGTCTTTCATTCCTTTCTCATGTCCTTTTGCGTATCTTTTATAAGTATTTTCTCTGCGATAACCATGGGGATTGCATTAACTATTGTAAAGTTACAACTGCTGTAAACTGGTAACAGCTTAGCTTCAGTCACATAAGAACTCAACTTTGCATCTTTACCTCACTACTTTGTTATTGATGTCATGCAATATATATTTTTATATTATGTATCTTTTAACCTAGATTTACAGTTATTTCTTATGTGTAAATTTTATACCAGAATTAAATGTGACTTATGCACCAGCTTTATAGTAATGCAAGATTCAGTATTTGCTTGTATATTTACTTTTACCAGAGGATTTTTTATTGTATTATGCTTTCTAGTTGCTATTTTGTGTCATTTCATTTCCACTTCAAGAACTCCTTTTAACATTTATTATATGGCAGATCTAATGGTGATAAACTCCCCCAGCTTTCTGTATCTGGGAAAGTCCTAATTTCACCTTCATTTTTTGGAATGAAAATTTTGCTGGATATATTCTTACTTGGCATTTCTTTTCTATCAGCGCTTTGAATATATCACAATACTACTTTGTGGCCTGCTAGATTTCTTTTTTTTCTAATTCTTTGAAGTGTGAAGTTAGGATGGTGATTTGAGATCTTCTTTTGAGAAAACCACAGATAATCTTATGAGAGCAGCCTTGAATATGATGGGTCACTTTCCTATTGCTGCTTTCAAAATTCTTTATCAGCGACTTTGACAGCTGGAGTATGTTTCTCAGTATAGGTCTCTTTGAGTTAACCTAGTTGTTTTTGAGCTTTTGAATTTGTATGTCAATTTAATTCCTCAGATTTGGGAGTTTTTTAGCCATTATTCAAGTAGATTTTATGTTCATTTTATCTCTTCTCATTTTGGGATTCTCATATTGATGTATCAGTTCATTAGATGGTGTTTCAAAAATCCCCTAGAATGTCTTCATTTTTTAATTCTTTTTTTCTTTTTGCTCCTGTAACTTGATAATTTGAAATGACTTTGCTTCAGGTTCACTGATTCCTTATTCTGCTTGATACAGTCTAGTATTGATCTCCTTTAGTGAATTTTTCATTTCCGTTGTTGTATTCTTCAGCTCCAGTACTCCTGTGTATTCTATTTTAAAGTTTCTATCTCTTCATTTAGTATCCTCATTTTCTTTGTGCATCATTTTCCTAATTTCATTTAGTTTTCTATTTTTTATTTCATTGAGCATCTGAATACCATTCTTTTGTTCATTCATTTGGAATTTCTCATTAGGTAATACACAAATCTGGTTTTTGGGGATTTATTTCTTTGGGCGATATTTCCCTGTTGCTTTGTATGTCTAGTTCTCTTTTATTGAAATGTAGGCATTTGACAAAACAGCCACCTGTCCCTGTCTTTTCGGAATATCTTTGTATAGAGGAAGACCTTCACTAATGAACCCAGGCGGGTACTCTGGGGTCTCTTAAACCTTTCTAGAAGTGCATCTTCTCAGAACTTGTGCATGTAGTTTGCCATCTGAAGCAGTTCATCTGTTTCTACTTGGGAGCTCCCCTCCAACCCTTTATGTGTTCCATATTGCAGTCTTGGTTTTGTAAGCCATAGTTTTGGAGGTCCCCCTGCTGTCGATGTTACTATAATTTTTTTATTCCCCACCAAGCTGAAAGGTACACTTTTATTCTCATCCATCCTCCAGATATTTAGTGTGTGCCACTATTTCAAGTTAAGGGAGACAGAAACCAGTGCCTCGGGCAGTACCCTGAAAAGCCAGAATGTGTTACATGCAGGTTCCTTTTTCTCTTGATTGTGCCACACTGTGCTGAGAAGAGGATAGAGTATGGTGGGTAAGTGCAGTAGGCCTTTTTACCCACTATAGTGTACCTCTTCATGGCCTTGCTTGGAGTGCTGTAACTCTCAACTGGTTTCTGGAATTCTCACAAAAGAAATTTGGACTGTATATTGCTAAGTCATTGTCTGAGGGAAGAAAGGTATGGGGCTTCCTAGTCTGCCATCTTGCTGATGTGACCACACTGTAGTGTTTAAGGTCCTGTATATGATAACTCCATACTACGTTCTAATCTAGTAGTATTTATTATGCATTTATTCTTCCTTTTTCTGTTTTTCTTCCCGAAATGTTGTTTACCTTCATCTTAACCATTTTGAGTGTACTAATTACTCAGACTTATTTGAAGATACATTCCTTTCCAAAAAAAATTTTTTAAAAAGTCTTTCCATTGGCTCTACACTGTTATACTTTAATTTTCTTTTCTATTTGTTTGACATGTCTGTTGTATCTATAGTCAGATTTTAAGCACCTTTAGAGCAGTTTGCCTTAATTCTGTCTTTTGTCTGTGCTACACACATAACTAGTACAATGCTATACTGGTTGGTAAAAATTATTCTTTTATCCTATGAGAAGAAGCAGGATGTATTTGTGTTTGAGAAGGGAAGAGTGATTAGTGGCATCTGCTTGATGTGATCCTAAGCACTTAATCACCTTTGGTTTAACTTCTATTATTGTTACACTTAATTAAGTCTTAAGCAGAGTTATTTTGTTTTTCTCAATTTAAGAAATCAGTGACGATAATGTCATTATTGATGGAGACCAAAATAATGGTAATTAACATGTAGATTAGAATTTTATTTCTATATTCCTTGATTTTGGGGGGGGGGAAAGGCTGAAATTAGTTGATACTTAAGTTTAGAATTGAGACATTTTTATGAAATTTTGTCACATAGTAGCAAGTAGTCCTTTTTAAAGCTAAAATTGTAAAAATAATTTTGATTTGAGAGTTTTGATTTGTGACCAAAGATGCCATTTAATTGGTAATCCACTACTCCTGGGTAAGAATAAATATATATGTTGTTTATTGAGTTTCTGATGGTAGTCTGGTGCCTCCTATACCTGGTATACAGTAGGTATTCACTAAATATTTATTGAACATGTCTAGTTTGTTATTTATATTTTTTTATTAATGTTTCTTGAACCTTTACAGCATGTAAGCTGTTTTCATATTCTTTATTTTATTTACTCATCTCAGAAAACTGAGGTATAGAAATTATTATATTCATATTTAATATGATAAGTAGTTTCAATTGGTTACGTAATTTCCTTAAGGCACAACTAAAAGTGGTAATTCCAAGATTCAGATTCTTATCTCAATGAGCAATAGTTTCCACTATATTATAGAAGTAACAGATAATACATTGACAGAGCATTTAAGATCTTATTTTTAAAGCTTTGTTGTCTATAGGGTTTTATTTTACTTTGGTATTTTTTTCTCCCTCAGAATCCATCAAACCCACCTGTACCTGTATCACCAGGAAAGTCTGTAGTTGATGTCAACAGCAATAATAATGTGCCCTATAGGTGAGAATTATAGCCTTGTCAAATTTTTTTTTTTTTTTTTATATTCCCCTCTTTTCCTTTTTGTTTGTTTTCAGTTCAATTTATTTAAACTAAAAATGAAAAACAGAATATAGTTCACCCGTTTCTCCCACTCTGCAACCCCCATCTTTGGAAACCACCAGTCTGTTCTGTTTGTTTGTTTTTTAGATTTTACATATAAGAGCGAGCATACAATATTTGTCTTTTTCTCTGTTTGACTAATTTCACTTAGCAGAGTGCCCACATGTTCCGTCCATGTTGGTGCACATGGGAAGACTTTATTCTTTTTTATGGCTAAATAATATTATTGTGTGTGCGCATGTGTGTACATATGGGTAAGTTTTTTATACATTTATCCATAGATGGACATTTAGGTTGTTTCCATATCTTGGCTATTCTAAATAATGATATAATGAAAATGGGGGTGCATATAGATATCTTTTCTAATTAGTCTTTTCATTTTCTTCAAATAAATATCCAGAAGTGGAATTGCTGGATCACATGGTAGTTTTATTTTGAATTTTTTGAGGAAGCTTCATACTGTTTTCCATAGTGCCTGTATCAAATTACATTTCTACCAGTAGTGTACAAGAGTTTTAAATTACAAGTCTTTTAAGTTTTTAAATAAGAGAACAAGGTTCTGATTTTATTTTGCAGAAGAATCCTAGAATGTAATCTCGTATTTTTATATAGAGATGAGTGTTTAGTATATTGGATTAACTGTAGTTTCTTTTTTGCTGTGTTCACCTGCGAATATTGGTTTTGCTAATTTATTATAAGGCTTTCTCTGGTCATTGCAGATTTCTTTAATCACTTGTGCTAAATAGTATTCTCTCAAATAATTGAAATGTTTTAGTCAGGGATGATAAAAACTGATGTCTACAGATACTAGGATATACATATGGTTTTCAGGTAAAAGTATTAAGGACATTAGAATACAAGAGACAGTCTCTTCCCTAATGCCATAGACCCCTGACATTCTGAAGTCTGTGTGTTAGCTTTGCCTCAGTACCCTCACTCGCTGTTTAGTGCTATAGTACCCAAGTCTAACCACCCTTTTTCCCTATGGGCACTGCTTTCTCTGTACATAAATTGATATTCCTCAGAATGGCATATCCGTTATTATTTATATGTGTATGTATTTCATAGAAATGCTGGCACAGTGAGACAGTTGCTGGAATTCAAAAGAAATGTAAGTGAGAGTGCACCGCCATCCTTTCAGACCTCTGTGAATACAGGTAATAATATTCTTTAACACTGAAATACATTTTCTTAGTAACTGAAGGCTTTGGTTTTATTTTCACATTCTTTTGAGGTTGAAATATACTGTGAAACTGAACATATCAATCTAAAATTGAGTGCTAAGTATAAAATTTTATTTAAATATTAGGGTTACCCATATGCATAAAAATATAAAAATTCAAATGTTTAGTGGTCTCAAACTTTCAGTCACCATATCCCTATATAATCTTAAAAAATTATTAAGAACCCCGAGAAACTTTTGTTTATGAGTTGTATTGATTGATACTTACTTTAGTAAAAATTAAAAATTTTCAATGTTTATTCATTTAAAAACAATAAACCCATATCATGTAACACAAATAACGTTCTAATGAAAAGATAACTTTTCAAAGCTTGAAAAGTGTTTCTTAACATTTTTATAAAGTTCTTCTGTGTCTCACTTAAAACATTAAGATGGCCTGTGAAAGCTGGATTCTCATACCTGTTATCTGCATTCAGCCTGTTGCAATTTGTTGTTTTGGTTGAAGCATATGAAGAAAATTCAGCCTCATGCAAGTATGTAGTTAGAAAGGGCGAATTCTTTTAGGGAATTATGGGTATTTTCTTTGACACAGTCAAATCGTAATTAAAGGTTAGTTGCAAAATGGACCCTGAAACCATACCAATGAACTTTTCTTTTTCATTAAAAGTCGTTTGTCTGTCTTGTACTTGGATAGATCTTTTACTAATACCATTCACTGATCATTTGGAAAATCTTCATTGACTTATCTGAATCGTCCAAATCTTGACACATCTCAGTAATGATTTTTTAAATTGCATTAATTTATTTGACTGTTTTTCTCAGAAAGCTTTTTAAAGATTTGGGAAGCTGTCATGCTCTCAGTGGCAGATAAAAATTTTTCTGAAGTTCTTATTTTGGTTTTTAAAATTCAGATTTTATTATTGCCAATAAATACTGTTATTGTTCTCTTTGAAATGACTACCTTACTTGATTTATTTTCAAAAGATGATTTGCCAAGTAGCCAAGTGTGAACAACCACAGTATGTCTGTAAGTCATCCTTTCAAGTAAAAATGGACTTCCATGAAAAAGGCTGTTAGTTTATAGCTCAGTCGTACAAGTACTTTTCCTTCAGCCAGCCATCTTACTTTGGCATGGCATGCATACGTAATTATATATACTTACTATTTCTTCACACAGAGTTTTAAGAAGACCTGTACTCAATGGTTCAGATTTTTAAAAATTAATATTTACTACTTTATCATGGACACTGTTAAGTGAAAGAGTTCTTTTTTGGTTTTTTTACCGTGAACATCTTTTGGTAAAGAAAGCAATGACGGTTTGGTACCACTACCTAGATTTTTGTACTAAGGCATCAGAAGTTTTACTGACCATTGCTTTTGCTCTGTCAGTGCAAATATCCACATGGTGGAAAAGTCAAGTAATGTTTTATTATCGTTCTAAAAATAATTTTAACATTGCAAGCTCCCTGAAAGGGCCTCAGGAACTCCCAAGTGTCCCCTGGACCACACCTTGAGAATTGCTACTCTGGTGTTTATATAATTTTTGAAGAAAGACTACAAATCAATGAGAAAGAAGCTTGGTCATCTATTTCAAACCTGTTCAAATGAGAATAAACACAAATAGTTGAAACAAGATTACTGTAAAACTCCAGTGACCAGGATTTTGGTTTTCTCTGGTCTTTAGTATCACCTCCCTTATTTCTTAGTTCATCTCCCATCTTCTCTCTGCTATTTTCCATATCATATAATGTCAATAGAATATCAATACAGGCAGGCTTCCCCCTCTAGTTCCTCTCCCAGGCAATTCAAAACAACTTGATCCACAGATGCAGGTTTCACATGGTCCAAATGATAAAATACATGACCAGGTTTACTTACTCTTCACTAATAGTGACAACTCTTACTAGATTTTCTATTTAAGTATATATTTTGGTAGTGTCCTAGAACATTTATAATGTTTTTAGTGTAATTTAAAAAATATCTATACAATTTTTCCAGGTTTTCAATGTTTTAAGTTTTTCCAATCATTTTAAAGTGATTATAGTAGTTTTCAGAGACTGTTTTGATAATGAGATAGCAGTTCTCCATATTATAACCCATGTGATGTTTTTATCAATGAATGTATCAACAGACGCAAAAATAATTCTACAAATTTAATTTTGAGAATTTCAAGAATTTCAATCTGGAAAAAAATTTATTATGAAGGATTTTACCTACTACAATGTATTAAATTTGTATTATATTATCTTAGCTGATAAGTGAAGAAATCCATTTAAACTGAGACTTCTTTTTTTCTTTCCATAGTATCTTCAACCAGTCTTGTCACTCCTCAAACAGTTGTCAGTAGTCAACCTAAATTGCAGACTCCAGTGACTTCGGGTTCTCTGACAGCAACGTCAATTCTTCCTGCACCCAACACAGCCACTGTAGTTGCTACTACCCAGGTGCCTACTGGAAATCCCCAACCTACAATCTCTTTACAACCTTTACCAGTGATTTTGCATGTACCTGTTGCGGTATCATCCCAGCCTCAGCTCCTGCAGAGCCATCCAGGGACTTTAGTGACCAATCAACCATCTGGCAACGTTGAATTCATTTCTGTACAAAGCCCACCTGCAGTGAGTGGTCTTACCAAAAATCCAGTATCCTTGCCATCCTTGCCAAACCCCACTAAACCAAACAACGTTCCTTCTGTGCCCAGTTCTAGTATTCAAAGGAACTCTCCTGCCAGTGCTGCACCATTAGGAACAACACTTGCTGTACAGGCTGTTCCAACAGCACACTCTATCGTACAAGCCACGAGGACTTCTTTACCCACAGTAGGCCCATCAGGGCTCTATAGTCCATCAAATAATCGTGGTCCTATACAGATGAAAATTCCGATTTCTGCTTTTAGTACTTCATCTCCCTCAGAACAGAACAGCACTACTACCCCAAGAATTGGTGAGTCACTAGTAGGTTTAATAATAGAAATACAAGCATATTAATGGCCTATAGAGAATTTGTGAGTGTGTTTGTGCTTGGGTGTGTGTGTATGTAGAAAGGCTAGCATTATTGGGAAAACAGTAAATGGAATATCCTGGAGATTGTGTTTAGTAAGTTTTTAGTTAGGTAAGAAATGATGTTAAAATGGAATTTGAGAGAGAGTATATGAGTCTGAAGTTAGCATTTGTAATTTATCTTTTAGAAATTTTCCTAATCAGTGAATTTTTTATTTAGGCTCTGTAGCAAGCATTGCAAATTATTTTTATAATACATTTTCCAGGAATATCTGAATATAACATGTTTATTTTAAATTATATAATTGATGTAATATATGTTTATAAGAGGAAAATAAAAACCACATATCTTCCCTATGCATTTGGAAAAATCTTTTATGTGTTCACGCATATTTTCTATTTTTGAACAGTTTAAAAGTAGGTTTGCCCCTCTCTAATTTACTACAAAATGTTTGGTTACGTTTTGTTTTCTCTGTTGTATATTTTCCCCTATGACATAGTATTTGATTATGTTTGTGTATATCTATGTACTTTGAAGTATTACAAAAAGGAGAGCTTGATTATATCTGTATGTAAAATCTTTATGTCTTTGTTCTTAGAAAACATACATTTATTATGCATTCTTGAAATTGCTTATTCTTCATTTCTTACTTCACATTTATCCCCACTGCTTTTGAAAGACAGTAAGAATGGGTAGACATCATGTGTATAGTAAAATTGGTACAGTATCTGTCTTATTGATATAGTAAATAACCATGAAACATAAACATCAGATTCTAAAGTACAAAATTACATTTATAGGTGAGATATATGAGCCTTTAAAAAAAATTTCTCATGTACTTGCCCTCTCAGTATATTTTCTCGTATAAAATAGTGATGGTATTTCAGAGTTGTTAAGAGAGTAAATGAGTGGCAGATCAAAATTAATATTGGACTGAATCTGAATATCACCCTCATATAATTAACAACTGGAATGTAAGAGTAAATCTGAAATGTTTTATAAAATGCAGTTATTAATATTAGTACTTGAATGCTTATAGAACACAATAATTATTAGCTTTATCTGCTACCTCATTATTCCTTAAACACTCTAATTCATGTTTGTAACACTAAAAGGTGCTTACTTTTAACTATCAGTGAAGGAGCAAGATTTTAGGGGATTACTTCAGTTTTCTCTAATTTTTTTTTTCTTCTGATCCTTATTATTTTTTTAATACGTCAGGTGGAAGATGATTTATCACGAACATTGGAGTTTTTCATCTTCATGAAATATTGAGCCTAAGTTGACATTGTTTTTAAATAATGGTCACAAGCTAAGATATAATCTTAAATATTGAACTTCTCCTGAAAGACCACGGTCTTAAAAGAAAGAAATAACTTAAAAGATTTTGTTTAATGTTATGAATGTTAGTACACTAAATATGTCTATAAATATCAGAATCATGATTTTATTATTTTGTTCTCTCAAAATTTGTATTAATATTTATCGACACAAAGGATGTTTTGCCAATTATCTAGCTTATGCATTCTATTATTTGTAACAAGCACCAGTCTGTTTTATTTGGATGTTTTAAATTCTTTTGTATATAAAATTAAGTTTTCAGTCATTAGTACGGCATTCTACTTTTATAATACATGTTTATACTAACACTTAAAATTTTATATTTTAACATTTATTTAACATTTGTATGTACTTAATCTATAAATTATATTAAGGGGATTTTCAAGTTCTATTTAGAATGTTTATATACATTTGAAAGTAAATTATTAGATATTATCATAAATGAATAAGCTTTGTTTGTATGTTATGTATAATGTTAATTAGAATGAGATCCTATGAGATGATACGTTCTTTGAACATGCATAATTTCAGGAGTGCCACAAATGATGTTAAAGTAGGCTTTTAGCTAGTTAGGCTTCCGAGAAACTAAGCTGAAGCCAGATAGCAAATTTTGGCTCGATATAGAGTTAAAAAACCAAACTTTAATACATCTCTAATGTGATTAGATGTGTAACTAAAACATTTTTTAAGTCCTATACTTACTTAGGTATTATTGACTTAATTAGAATATATGTGCTCTAACTAGACTGCATGTATTTTTATGTTTTATTACAGTTGATATATCCTCATAGAGTAATGAGGATATATCATTATCATACCATAAGCATATATATATCATACCATAAGCATATATATCTGCTTATGGTAAAGTAAAAACTATCCTAGGGACTACTTGGTAATTTAGGGATAAAATTATAGCTAATGTCAGTCATTCATGAACCATGGAGTACTTATATTTGTTCTAAAGCCCTGCAAAATAGTTTGTATTTTCACCAAACTTAAGTCAAATAGGGAACTTGGCTCTTACATAAGTAATTAATTATAAATGTGATGAATATTAAGATATGCAGGTTTCAATGAGAAGATATGGGAGGTCTGTAAAGGTATGAGAAAATAAAAGATGGTGGAAAATAGGATTAAAAAATTTTTGCTGTGAGTAGTATGATATCCGTGAATACTGGCTGCTGTGAGGGGGATGGTTTGGAGGAGATAAAAGTGGAGTTGGGGAGACTAGTTAGGAGGCTCTTGTAGAGGGTGTAGATGTGAGATGGTGTTGTAAAAATGATTTAAAAGTTTTGCATTTCATTCATTTCCATACATTATCCAGACTTACACAGGGACACTACTAATTGGCAGTCTTATAAAACCCTTTAAAACTCTGGTAAAAATGCACTGTTGGTTAAAAATGACAATATTTTTTAAGAATAATAAGATAGAGGTACTTTCCAAATTATAAAGATTTTGAGGTACAGTTTTTGATTGCACACCCTCACCAGTCTTATTGATAGATTGATTTATAACTTTTTACTTTCAGAATAAAGTAGATAATATAGTAAAAGAAAAAAAGATGCAGTGAAACTGTAAAATGTTACATTAAGAATCAAGAAAATTGTCTGTAGTAAAGGGGTAGAGGAATGTTAATTGAAAATCTAGATTAAAGAATATTATTACAGTTTTTTGACTCAGCATTGAGATGATTAGGGCAAAGAAAGAATCATGCTGGATAACAAAAATTTAAAAACATGCGCACGCGTGCGTGTGAATGTATATAACGTTTTATAATTAAGAATCTAAATCTTTTCCTGAGTGTTGAGGAATTCTTTTTTTGTATGAGGATATTTCAGTAGAAAATAAAAATGAAGCGCCTTCATCTATTTTCCACCTGAAGTTATCTTTTATATTCACTTGAAAATAAAAACGAGTTTCAAATCTAATTCCACTAACATGGAATTAGTTTTTTATTAAGTACTATTTCAGGAACTCCACAGTCCAGAACAGATGCTGACTTATTATAAATGAAGTAATTTAAAGTTTTTTTTAAAGTAAATAATATATTAATATATTCTTTCTACAAAAAGAACTAAGATAATTCAGATGGAGTAGGGAGGCAATATAAGGGACTCCTGTCACTAGCCTGGAAAAACCTCTTTTTAGAGATAGATGTTTATTCTGGTTTTTTAATTTATAGGTTAATATATGTATATATGGAAATACATAGTCTATTTCCAGATGTTATATTTTTATATGCATTCTGAAGATTTGCAAATAAAAGGAATGCCATACTTTACCCAAGCTTTTTAACATTTTTAACGGGATGTTTTAACATTAGAAAAATCTTATTAAATATAATTCACCACATTTCCAAAGAGAAAAGCTAAATAATCCTCTCAGCAGAGTCTAAAGACATTTGATAAAATCAAATACCTTCTCTTTAGAAATTGAGGTAGAAAAACATCGTTTTACTTTATGTTCTGAAAGTAACTTTCATGTGGGTGTGTGGGCGTGTTTGTGCATCACAAACTTAACACAACTTAATTGAAAAATGAATAAAGAAAGAAAAATCATCTGTGATTGAACTTATTGAGATTATGCAGGTGCATTTTTTCAGAAGCACTATGTTTATAATTTTTCTAATAAACTTACCACACTTTTGCCATGTCATTAAAATTATTTTCTAAAGGTATATAGTATGGAAGAATTATATTTTATTTAACCATTCTTTCGTATTAGAACATTTAAGTTAGGCACATCTTACATTATTTCCCTAAGGTATTTCTTAGGTAGAGTTAAAATTTCTGAGTCAGTCGGAATATGATGTTTTTTGATTTCTGTTTAAAAGATATTATAACAGTGGTCTATGAGAGTCCATTTACATATGAATGTAACATATTGATAGACCCCCCCAAAAATTGGAGAAAATTACATGAATTGTTATATATAAAGCAAACCACCTTTCACATCTTGTAGATGCTTTTAAAAATGGCTTTTTTTTTTTTTGACTCCTCAGAAAACCAGACAAACAAAACAATAGATGCTTCTGTTAATAAGAAAGCAGCTGATAGCACATCACAGGTAAGAGTTTCCTTCTGTTTCAAGTTAAAATTCTAATTATAGTCCACAGAAGAATGGATTTCCATCAGTATTCTTTAATACAGTGAAAATCAGAATCATTTTTCTGGGTGATTTTTACAGCTCTCCAAAGATTTTCAAACAGCTTCTCTGTAATAATTGACAAAAATTGAGTTTCTTAGAGGTGATTCGCATTTATTATATTAACTAGCTGTTTGGATTATATAAGTGACAGTTCAGTTATTTGCCTTTATTTAGTGTGAAGATTCAGTCTGCATGTGTAGTTTCCTTCTGGTCCATCTTTTTAAGGGTCTCGCTGGCTCTCCCCTACCCTCGTCCCCCCAGCACATATACAGAGGCACCATTTTAGTTTCTTCAGAGTTGATTAAAAATAACTTTTTGCAAAGAAAATCTTCATCTTTTTGATAGCATATTAGAACTTTGACAGTCTTGGTACTTTTTTATGTTAAATCTTAATCACCCAGAGATGGAGTAATTACTTTTTTCCTGTATTAACAATGTTCTTCCTACTTCTTTTACTATATTACTTTAGGTATAATAGATTTCAGAAACATCATTTCGGTTGTTGCTAGTTTTATTTCTTCCCTTCTTCTTAATTATTTCAAGAAATTCGTATATTTTTTCTAGAAGAACAAAATCTTGAATAAGCAGGCGTGAATAAATTACATGAATTTTGAAACAAGGGCATAATGATCTTTTTAAATATGACTGTTTGCTTTAAAATGATGGATTTTTGACCAAAGCTAGATATATACCATGATTTAGAGATCAAATTAAAGCAATTAGAAATATTTTTGTTTCATACGAATTTTAGCAGTCTTTGTGTATGATATTAAAGATCAAAGTTGTGATTAATTCTGAGGATGTCTTTTGGATTTTTGCTATATTTTCAATTAAAAGTATACGTAGGGTATTTTCTAGAAGACGTGGTATGGAAAATGTTGATTAGTGATTTTTATGTGATGTAGGAAATCTGGCATTACTTTATTAGGTAAAACTAAACTAAACCAAGAATTTACAAACATCTTTATTTCTCTCAGTGATTTTTGTATTTGGACAAACTGCATAACATTATCAGGACATAAAGATGAATATTGTAATGGCTATATTTTATCATCTAATACATGGTGGTTCTTCTAAAGTTATACTGTCTAAAATGGTAGCCACCAGCCACATTTAGCTTTTCAAATTAAAATGGAATTTTAATTTAATTAAAATTTTACTTTCGCTGCCACAGCAGCCCCATTTCAAGGCCAGTAGCCACATATAGCTAGTGACTAACATATTGGAATACACAGATATAAGACATTTCCATCATTGCAAAAAGTTATATTGGATTACTGAAATGAAGTATATGTAAAACTGTAAATATTTAAGTGAAATTAAAATTGATATAGAAGTTGCTATACTTTAAAATTTTATGAAAAAATAAAAAACAAAACAATGTAAACCCAGTTACACCCAACTGCTTATATTCTGGAAAATTTAAAACATTATGTATTATTTCACACTTCACAGGTGTTAAAATTTAAAATATTTTACTTTCTATTGTACTGACTTATTTGATGAAATAGCTTATATCAGTCGATCTAAAAGTCACCTGAAATAGTGACTGCATCAGACAGCAAAGAGACAATATAACCAAACACATTAAGTTCTCAGTGGATATTTTATTTGGCTTAGAGAAAGAGGAAATCAATACTAGAGAATAAAAAATACAGCCAAGCCTTTGATTAGGCAGCTAACCTGCTGAAGTAATACCTTGTCAAAAATAGCAATGTTTCAGCTTTGAATGAATTCCAGTTATGGATACAAATAATAAATACACAAGTTATATTATATGATGAGAAACTATTATGGAAGTATATATGTGCTGCCAGTTATAAATCCATGTTTTGCTGGCTTGACTTTTCTAGTACAAAATATAAATTTTGTCATTGTGCTGAATATCTTCATTAATGTGACTTGATTTTTTTGACGATGTAGTAATGTTTGCTGTTTGCCACTTACTAGCAAATAGAAAATAGTGTGAAACAAAGAGCCTATTATTCTTTAGAATATCACTTTTCCGGTACACATGACTAACACTTTCTAGTACACGTGGCTAACTTTTTTTTACTGTGCTTGTATGGACATAATTGTTGTTCAGTCATACCTAATCAGGAAATAACTGAATATGAAAAATATTATTTGTAGTTCTTGAATGAAGATTTCTCCTACATCTTCCAAATAAGTATTACCTTATTTCACATAAAGTATTATACTACATATTCATCTACCTCATTTTATATATACTTTTCAAATAGTGAAAAATAAATTTATTCAGATTATCAGCATCATTTTAAAACAGTGTAGAATTCTTTTTTGCTGCTATTTGTAGTTATATTGCTATTTTGAGGGACTCAAGCTTAAGTTTGTTGATTTGCCAGAAGGACTCATAAGGCCCATAGCAGATTTATACTCATGTTTATGGTTTACACAGCAAAAAGGTAGAGAGCAAAAATAATAGGAAAAAGATACGCATCAAGTGGGTTCCCAGAGGTCAGGCATGGGTTTATAAGTCCGCCCTTGTCCAGCATTGCATGGGATGTGCTTTCCCTCTTTTTATTAACTGCAGGACATTCGCCAAGAGTCTCTGCTTGAGAAGCCTTATTGAATTTCAAGGTGTGAGGTATTTTAAAGGGCTGGTCATATATAGCCATGTCTTTCTATGTAACCAGCCATGGCAGTCAAAACTCAGGACCCCAACAATAAAATCAGGTGTACATCAGCAGTCTAAATGTTTGTGTAAATCAGTCCTATCAAGCCAGTGTGACACAGTCTAGTTTTCAAGGTATTCGTAACAAAATTATCAGTTTGTTAGTGTAAACTTTCCAAGGGCTACATTCTTGGTACCTTTCAAGTCTCAGTTATAGTTCCAGGTTCCCTTGGACAGATATGCATGGAGTAAACAACCAGCTCTTCTGTATTAACTTATATTGCAGTTGTTTAAATGTCCTACTGTAGCCTTTCATACATGTTCTTTCTGTTTCATTACACACACACACACACACACACACACACACACCTACAAAGCTAATACCTTTTGCTCTCTTGAAAATTTTTTTAGTGTTCATTTAAAAAGAGTAGTAATTTTGGGGAAGTACACATGATTAGTTAATAACCTTTTAATAAAATAGATTCTTAGTATTAAAACCTTAACTTTTTTTTGATAGGGAACTTTACTAATATGTGTAATTGCAGATTTAAACATGTGATGTCTCATTAAATAAGCTTTCTTGGAGATGATGTCAGAAAAATATGTAAATATACACATACATGTAAATGTATTTGCTAAAATCTGCACCTAGTGGCATAGAAATAAGCTCTCGAGTCTCACAACCTGGCTCCTATCGCTTAACTAGTGTGTAACCTTTAGGCAAGTTATTTAACACTTTTGATTTCTCACCTATAAAATGTGGCTAATGCTGTTACCCTACCTCATAGGATTATTGTAAAGATTAAATATTTAGCAGAGAGCCCAGTAGTAATAGTGCCAGCTATCTGATTACCTAATTGCAGTTAATAATATAGAAATAATTACCAATTTTATTTCTCAAGAAGAAAACAGCTAAGAAAGTACTGTAGTATATGATAATAGGTGAATTGTATCTGTCAGGTTATAGCCAATAAAAATGTAATTCAGTAGATTAGATTTGATTGTAGACCTGTAGACCTTCTTGTCCTATTATATTTATACATTATAGAAAAATATACACCTTGTAGTAGAGCATGAAAACATATGAAGTGAAGGCAACAAAATTAATGGGAGCAATTGACAAATTGACCCTTTTATAATTACAAAGTTTCCGTCTTTGTATGTTGTCTAATATTTACATGGTCATAGTTTTTTGTGCTTGCTTTTTCAGTGTGTTTGTGTCTTTATATTTAAAATGAGTAGGAGAAAAAAATTAGTTATCTCTTGTTTTCTTGATGTCTTATCCCATCTGACAATTCCTACATTTTGATAGGAGATTTCAGTCTATTTACAGTTAGTAAAATTATTGATATAGTTGTATTTAGGTCCACTGTTTTATAATTTTTAAAATGTTTCATCTGTTTCTGTGTGCTTTTTTTTGTGCTTTAATTATGTCAGTCTTTTTAAAAAATATTTTAATTCTTCCATTGCCTTTCAATTTTTTTTGTTTCTACTTTAGAGATTTCTTATATGCACATTCATTAATGCCATATTTTCCTTTAATTCTTTGAACACATTTTTAACAACTGCTTTGAAATCTTTGCTGAATTCACCATCTGGCTCCTCTTGGAGTCATTTTCTTTTGACTATATTTTATCTTTATTTGGATTCTACTTTACTAGTCTACTAATTTGTTATAACTTTTGATAAATTTAAATTTTAGTAAATTTTAAAAGTGAACCTTATATTGTAGCAAGTGAATTCTGGTACATTCATTCAGACTTTGTTAAGATTTTTAATATTGGACTTTACAGATTTGCTGTGTTTGTTAAAAAGTTATTTTCTATGAAGTCATTATCATGGAATGGTTCATAATTGTAACATTGTTTTGCAATTGGGCCTAAATTTTCGAACTTCAAAGAATTTTTTTTCTTTTAACTTCAAAAAAATTTGAGTTTTGCAGATGAAAACCTTAATCATTTTGAGTTAATTCTACAGTAGAATATGATTGTGATGAACATATACAGTCATTGCTGCTTAACAAGTGGGATATGTTCTGAGAAATTAGATTTCATTAGGGGACTTCATCATTGTGCAAACATCATAGAATGTACTTACACAGACCTAGATTGTATAGCCAGCCCCTACTACACACCTAGGCTATATGGAAGAGCCTGTTGCTCCTAGGTTACAAGCCTGTATAGCATGTTACTGTACAAAACAACACAAAAGAAAAATGGTACAATTAAGAGACGCATTAAACACAAGATATAAGAGGCTGCTGCCAGCATAACCTAGCATACTTTTTTACAGCACATTATTTGTATAAGTAGAAAGAGCACGCTCTAAAATAACGATACGTATAGTGTAGTAAATACATAAACCAGTAACATAGTCATTTATTATTATTATCAAGTATCATGTACTGTACTATACATAATTGTACGTGCTATGCTTTTATATAATTGGCAACATAGTAGGTTTGTTTACACCAGCATCGCCACAAACACATGTAATATATTGTACTGTGATATTATGACAGCCCTGAAGTCACTAGGTGATAGGAATTTTTAACTGCATTTAATCTTATGGGACCACCATGTTGTGTGCAGTTCAGCGTTGACCAAACGTCATTATGCAGCACATAACCATACTAAGTAGTTACCATTATATCACCCTTGGTATTAAACTCTATGTATACATGTTTAGATTAATCCTCATAACAAACTCCATATCCAGATTTTGCAAATTACCATTTAACATAAATTCGCAAAGCTAATAAAATTATAACTAAAAGATGCACTCAGTCTTTTCGACTCCAGGATCCTGGTGCTTTAAGTCTGTGTTTCATTGCTTTCCTTTTTTGTGGCTATTATATGACTTAAAATTTTTTTTTTAAGTTACATTTCTAATGATTTTGTATGATGGTTTGGCTTAAGTCAAATTGGACATCAGTTAATAGTACAACACAGCATATTCCATCATACAGTACCATTTTTTAGGGGAAAAAAACAGATTTAGATCATTTTATTTAACCTAATTCTAGCTTTAGAGTTGCCTTTGGTGTTTTTATGAATAAACATTAATGATTTAATATAGGTTTGGTCAACATTTTAAATGGTAGAAAATGAATAGTTTGTGTTTAATCACTTATTACTTAAAGCCTAATTAATTTCAGAGCTCTAAGCAATTGACAGCTTACTTTTAAAAAACCATCTAGAATTTCTTGTGAAAAATACTTCAGAATTGTTTTTTATGTGGCAGATGTTTAGGTTGTGAGTATCCTGGGGTCTATCTGACAAACACTGTTTCTTCAAGTAAAGCCATTTGGGGTCCAGATTTGAACCAGGTCATTCATTATCCTCATTTCTCCTCAATATTATATTATTTTTTTTTGTCTGCAAGAGTTCCTTTTACAAAATGAAAAGTTTTTTTTCAGAGTGGAAAAGCCACAGTGGTGATTCTGGTGGTGTCATTGATCTCACAATGGATGATGAAGAGAATGGAGCTTCACAAGGTACTTAAATATAAGTAATCATACTAAGTGATGCTTCAGTACCATTTTGTCCTCTCAATTTAGGGTAACAGTCAGTGAAGACAGATAGCTACAGCTTATGCTTGGTGTAGTTATATCTTTTCTAGAATAGAATGAGAGCTTTTTAGATTAGAATTAAAAAATAGAAATCAAATCTTGAGTGAATATGAACAAGGCATAGAGGAAAACAGCAATTAGGAGAATATTTAACTTATGGAGCCACCTAATTTTTTATATCTGTCCCTTTTACTTGATCCTTGCAATAACCCTGTAATGCCCTTTAGACTTGAGCTCAGCTTCACTGAATATGATCAGTAAGGGAACTGAGAATCAAATCCAGCTCTTCTGACTTTAAATGTGTGTGTGTGTGTATGTGTTAATTTAGGCACTTTTAATATATACATTTAATTTTGGTTATTTGAAGTAAGTTCCATGTTCATGGACATGGACAGTGGATTAGAAGTTACCAGGGAGGTGGGGAAGGGGAAGGGAAGTAGATGGGGGTAAAAGGAGTGAAATGTTTGGTGACAGAAAGTAAATCTAACTATGGGTGGTGAACAACATAATGTTGAAACTTCCTGGATTTGTTAATCAGCATCACCCCAGTAATTTTTATTAAAATAAAGAAGCAACCCCTCTAAAAATAATTAAAAATAAAAAAATTAAAAGTTCCATTAAAACAAAAATAGAAAAAAGGAAAATTTTTTCTCTAAGCAGTAAATGTGACTGAGTGACAAGCAAAAGTAAAATTCACCCATAAAGGAAAAACCTGTATTTCAGCTTTTTAAAAATTATTAATAATCATAATGCCTCACTTTTAATTAACAGACCCTAAAAAGCAAAATCACACTCCTGTGTCAACTACTATGGGTTCTTCTCAGCTGTGTTTCGACCATTGCAACCCATCCAACCAGCACCTCCTCTTCAACCATCTGGGTGCCAACAAGTGGACCATCTCAGACAACAATACACTTACTACCTACAGGTAAACTTGTTCAGTCATTGAACTGAAGAGTTAGTTTTGTCTACAGTGAAATGTGACTATGAATCAAGTGGAAAGATTAGACAGAAAATTAAGAATAATTCTCATTGTAATTTTGAAAACTGTGTGTCTTTTCGAATGCATTATAATTTACTTTTGCTGACCATCTTAAGTAGCAGCACTGATATAGAATGGTTATATAGAAGACTTAAACTATGTGCCTTTCTCATCTACCACTGGACGTAGTAGAAATAATAGTTTTTCTGGAAGAGATGGGTATGATGATTCATTCTGATTATAACCAAGAAGTTATAATTGACTGATTAAATAGGACATTTTTCCCTGTCTTTATTGAAATATAATAGACAATTAGTTGCTTATATTTACATTGTACACTTCAATGAGATTTTTATAAAATTATAGTTGACATACAATAATATTACCAGTTTCAGTTGTATAGCATAGTGATCAGAGATCCACATAACTCGCAAGTGATCAACCCACTAAATCTAGTATCCCTCTTCCCCCTTACATAATTATTACATTATTAACCATCTTCCCCATGCTACATTCTACATCTCCATGTCTATTCTGCAGCTATCCATTTGTACCTCTTAATCCCTTTGCCTTGCCTTTTTTGTCCCCCAGACCTCCCATTTAGTATCCCTCTAAATATTCTCTGTATCTGTGAGTTTATTTCTGCTTTTGTTGTTGTTGATTTTGTTCATGTGGTATTGTCTTTCTCTTTCTGACCCATTTCATTCAGCAATACCCTCTAGGTCTATCAAGGCAATATCTTTTTCCATCCCCTTCCTTTTAGTCTGTGTGTGTCTTTTAATCTGAAGTGAGTCTCTTGTAGGCAGCATATGTAGGGTCTTGTTTCCTTATCCATTAGCCACTGTTAACTTTTGGTTGGAGCACTTAATTCTTTTCCATTGAAGTACTTGTTGATAGGAATGTAGTTATTACCATTTTTATTCCTGTTTTTGATGCATGTTTTTTCTTCTTAAAGAAGTTCCTCCAACATTTCCTGTAATGCTGGCTTAGTGGTGATAAATTTTTAGCTTATTTTTGTCTGGGAAGCTCTTTATCGGTTCTTCAACTCTAATGATAGCTTTGTTGGATAAAGTTCTTGGTTATAGATCCTGGGTTTTCATCACTTTAATATTTTGTGCCAAGCCCTTCTGTCCTGCATAGTTTCTTTTGAGAATCAGCTGCTAATCTTGTGAGTGCTCCCTTGTAGGTAACTAACTGCTTTTCTCTTGCTGCTTTTGATTCTCCTTGTATCTAACCTTTGGCATTTTAATTATGATGCGTCTTGGTGTGGACTTCTTGGGTTCCTGGTTTTGGGACTCTCTGAGCTTCCTTGGGTTTTATGTCTATTTTTTTTCACAAGATTAGGGAAGTTTTCTATCATTATTTCTTCAAATAACTCTTCAACATCTTGTTTCCTTTAGGTACCCCAGTGACATGGATATTTTACCCTTAATCGTGTCCCACAGGCTCCTTAAATTATTATAGTCTTGGCTTCTTTTTTCTTCCATTCTGATTGTGTCCTTGACTTTCCCATCCTCTATATAGGTCATCCGATCTCTTCTTTATTCACTCTGTTTATTCCATTTAATACACTTCTCATCTCAGATAATGTATTCTTCATTTCTGACTGGTTCCCTTCTATAATTTCCATTTCCATTTTTATGTTTTTTATCTCTTTGTTGAAGTTCTCACTGAATTCATCTACACTTCCCAAAAGTTTATTGAGCATCTTTATACCAGCGTTTTGAACTCTGCATCTGTTAGATTGCTTGACTCCATTATTCTGGATCTCTGTTCTGTTCTCTCATGTGTTTCTGCTTCTTTGTCTTCCCATTTTGGCTACCTTTCCATGTCTGTTTCTATGTACTAAGCAAAGCTCCTAAGTCTCCCAGTCTTATTAGAGTGGATTTGTGAAGTAGGTGTCCAGTGGCACAGTCCTGAGAGGGGTTCAACTGCAGGCCAAATTTAGCCCCAGCCTATGCCCCTGTAGGCCACCTGTTAAGATTAAGATTCAGCAAGCAATCCACAGGTGCTGTGCTTATAGTTGCCTCGAAAGGCCACCACACCAGAAACCGAGGCCAGCTGCCACCAGTGTGAGTCTCGGTGCTACTCAGCAAGGAGCACCTGACTCACGAGGACATAGTTTTGAAGGCTGGAAGTCCCAGATCAAAGTCTGGCAGGGTCAATTTATGGTGAGAGCTCGATCTCTTTGGCTTATAGATGGCCATTTTCTCCATAGGAATTTTAAAATAATTCTTAACTCTAATCAGTATTAACTGGCCTAACACTACCATCAAGAAGTATACACTAATATTTTACTTGCTACTTCTCAAGAAGCTGTAAATGAGACATTTACCTACAAAATAACTTATTTAAGCACACTTCTCCTTAAGGAAAACATTAAGTTTAGATGGAATTTTATCTAGTGAAATTAAAATGACAGTCACTTAATTTAGTCAATTTAGAAGAAAATATCATCATATAAACCTATGTGCAGGATAAATAATAAAATAGGGAATAAAGAGATAAAGAGATAAGTATTCTTCCTTGTATACTTTCGTCTTTGTTATATATAGCATTTAACTCCAAATTTATTTTATTATAGAACCTATTTATCCATATAAGAGGAAATTTATTATTGTTTTTATGATATATATATATATATAGTTTATATGTGGTCATTTGTAAATGTGATTCTAATTCAGAGTTATTAGCAAAAAAACTGTTGACTTCTAAATCTTTATCGTAGTCCCATGCTATAAGTGAACATTTAAGACTCAGTTTTCATAGATATATAATTAAACATCATTCAGGCATTAATGCTCTGGAATATACATTAGGAAGAATGCCAGAGTAGAGAAGGAGAAATTCTGTATCTTAATGGATGTTTTATTGTTTTGAATAAGAGATGGTTTGGTTCACTTGAAGAAGATGTCAGTTACAATAGCCAACTAGTTTCTTGAACTATGGGAATGTAGAGCTACTCTTTTGGACTTGAACCCATTTAAAGATAGCCTGGAGGGCCTAAAATTCCACTCTGCTAAGAACAATTTAACATGAAGAGGGAAAATTTGCTCTTTTAAGTCATTCCTTTAAGATCATATTCTTGAGTCTAACCCCTTTCTTTATCTTCACATGCTTATTATCTAGTCAGAGTAAAGAGATGAAGGCTATTGGACATTGTTGAGATGCTCTTTTTTCCTGAAGTTTGGATTATAGTATTAGTTTTGGTTGGCCCTATCAAGATTACAAAAGGAGACTGTTGTCTCTATTTCCTAGAGTTAGATTTTGTACAAAGTGAATCACCATTTAATACTCTTAGGATAGAGTTTACTGTATTCTTAATATTTTTTTCTAATTTTCATTAGCTCCAACTACCGTGAATGTAACACATCGTCCAGTAACTCAGGTGACCACAAGACTTCCTGTACCAAGAGCTCCTGCAAACCACCAAGTGGTTTATACCACTCTCCCAGCACCACCAGCTCAGGCTCCCCTGCGAGGAACTGTTATGCAGACTCCTGCTGTGCGGCAGGTCAATCCCCAAAATAGTAAGAGACTCTTCTTGTGTATGGCCCCAAGCTATGTATAGTTCTTCAGCATTCAGTTGGAATGCCTCTTGTTGATATTAGATTTAGTGAAAAGAGCTTATATTGTCATATTAAAACTATTAATAATTCATTTTTCTTCCATTAGAGTTAACCAGAAAATTTAGACATGTATGTTATATAATTTGTGCTCTGTGTGTTGTCTTCAACTCAACTTTAGTCATGGCCTATATAATTATGGTACCCTTTTTGATGTTGGCCTATACTCTATTAATAGATACCTTGCCTAATTAAAGTGAGAATGACTAATTAAGACTTAGCCTAGATGATGGAAATAATGGTAATGGAAAGCATCCAATGAGAGAGTCTTAAGTTATAGAAGATGGCTGAGAAGTAAAAGATGGGAAGACATTAAAGGGAACTTGTAGTTTCTACATACAGATAGATGGTCCCTGACTTGAATTTTTTTTACTTTATGACAGTGCAAAAGCAGTACATACACATTCAGTTGTAACCATACATAGAATTTTGAATTTTTACTTTTTCCTGAGCTTGTGATATGTGATACAATACTCTCCTACTCTCCTATGAGGCTGGGCTGCTAACCACAGCTTCCAGTCAGCTACATGTTCATGAGGGTAGACAACTGGTACTTTACAGTGTACTGTGTTACCAACATTTTTTGAATATTGCATTTTGTGTTTTTGCATTCCATCATGTCTACAAAATGCCCATCTTTGTCTCCTGCTTTTGGTGAGAAAAGGAAGGTAATTACTCTTGAGATGAAACTCGAGATCATTGCCGAACTGTCGGCTAATATATGTTCTGAGCACGTTTAAGGTAGGCTATGCTTGATGTTCGTAGGTGAGATGTATTAAATGTGTTTCAACTTAATGATATTTTCAACTTACAGTGGATTTATTGGGACGTGACCACATTGTAAGTTGAGAAGCATCTTTTTATATTTCTCTTGGAAGTAAAATATCATTTAAATAGAAGTTTATATAAAAGGCATATTTAAAGTTTAAAGAAAAATAGTAAAATGAACACCTATGAACTCCACCAGACTAAGAAGAAATAGAGCTATGTCAGCATCCTACAAGCCTATTGTATGCCTGCTTTTAATTGCATCCCTCTGCCTTTTCATCAGAAGTTACCATCATCCTTACTTTCTGTTTTTCTGTATGGTTTTGCCACCTATATATAGATATCACTAAAATATTTAATTTTGCAAAATTTAATAACAAGGACAAGGCTAGCTATTTAGAAAGACCACAATAATGCCATTATTATGTGATAACATCCAGGAGACTATAAAGCAGAGTCTCTGGTTCATAGTCTTGATTCAACTTTCTCAAGTTGCTAAGAGTTTTCTCTGAGGAAATCAATCAAGAGGATTATGAATGAATTTTGGGAAACGGGACTCATCTCAGTCAGGGTACGTAGCAGAACTGTAGTATGAGCCAGGTACATGTCATGAATATGGCCAGGGCAGTAAGTGGCTCTAAATTTTCTGCTTCTGTTGACCTGATGTATCTCAAAACAGTTCTCTGTTGGGTAAAATGAGTATCCTCAGCTGATCAGAAGACCTGAGTGTGGAGAGAGAGAGCAGAACCTCATGACACAAGGCAAGGGTAACTTAGTGGAGATTTCTGTCCTAGTTAAAAAGATGAGACAGCAGTGATCTTTGTGAGGATAGCTTTATTTTTTCTGTCTTTAGAATCACACTGCTCCATTCTGGCTTGTTTGCAAACATTCTACATGTACGGTACCACCAGTGTTCCAGTGATCTAGGATTTTTTGCTTATATTCATTTTGGTAGGGATTCCACTTATTTCATCCTCATGCTTCAATAATACTTTGGCTGAGTACAGACGTCTAGGTTAGAAATATTTTTCCTGCTCTTTTTTAAAAATAACACTTTACTAACTTCAAGTGTTTAATCAGTGTTCCACTAAATTTAGAATAGAATTCTAATTTATCCCTTAATTTTCTTTTGTAGGTGTCACAGTTCGAGTGCCTCAAGCAACTACATATGTTGTAAACAATGGGCTAACCCTGGGGTCAACAGGACCTCAGCTCACAGTGCATCACCGACCACCACAAGTGCATACTGTAAGTGTTGGTGCTTGTCTTTACAAATACTCATTGATAAAGCTGTCATACATTATTATAGTTAGCAAGCATTGTTTTCTTTACGCTAGTTATATCAAAAGGAAATGACAGATCTTCTGTTTTTCCTGCAGAAGTTTTTTTAAGAAAGTAGATCTTAACCATTATGAACAAATGTTCCTAGGGACGATGGTCATTGAGGATCATCGAGTTTGCTTGTGGTGGCTCACAGTGTACAGAGTCCACAGCTGGGGCATGTGAAGTAAAATAAGTAGACTACTTTAACTCATGGTTAAATTAAAAGGATATTTTTGAATATTAAGCACATTTCAAAAAGTATTTTTTGATGTTTTAACGTTATTCTTTTCCTCAAAACCTTATATACCAATTCTAACTGCTACATGGCCACCACCTTACTGTTTTTAATAATACATTGGTATTGGGAATTCATTTATTAAGAAATTCACAATACTGCTGGATTATTAGATATAGCCTCTAAAATAATGTCACATTATCCTGTGATGTGATTATAACAATATTTAGTACAGTATACCATGTAAATGGAAATACTGGCTTTATGAGGAGGGGAGAAATTGAGGCTGGTATCAGTTTTTACCAATCAAAGGATCTTTTTTTATTAAACATATTAATGGCTAGCATTTATTGAGTGCCTGCTGTGTGCCAGGCACTATTAATATACTTAATCCTCACACAGGACTCCTGTAGGTCTCTTGCTTTCTTTTTTATAGATATTGTAGCTAATACACAGAGGTCGAGTAAAAGCCCATGCTCTTGGGCCTATGTTCTTAATAGCTATTATTTTTTAGTATCCCACTCTAATGAAAAAAATTAATATGAATGGAGCACTTACTATATACCAGGCACTCTACTAAGTACCATATGTTTATTTTGTTTAATCTTACTCAAAACTTTATGAAGACTTTTTTTTGATATCAAAGAATACTGTGTCACAAAGATGTTAAGTGGTTTACTCAGTGTCATTACCCAAGCCAGCGTCAGTGGCAGAACCATCTTAAAATTCAAGTTATCTGATCTCAGAACCTCCAGAGTGTTTTCATAGCACTTCAGTCTGGCCCTATTAGGGTATGTGGCAAATATGTTATTACTGTTGTTTGCAGCTCCAAATAATTTATTTTATTGCATATCCTTTCAAAAATATATATAGTAAAAATATATTATTTATGCCATAGTTTTGCAGATTTGATAACTCATAAGAGTTTAGTTTGTGGTGTTTTTTTGTTTTTTGTTTTTTTTACAAGATTCCATCCATGTGTATTGTCTTGGAATAAACTGTGTATCTCACGGGAGGAGTATTCTTTTAATTAATTTAAATATATATTTTTAAATGGCAATTTTCAAATGTATTTAAAGGATGAGTATAACAATTCCTACATACCTGTCACCCATCAGCGATTATCAATCAGCACTTGGCTAGTCTTATTTCATCTATGTTGCCAGTCACTTAATTTCCACAACCATATATACACCAGATTATTTTGAAGCAAATACCTGATATATTATTTTATCTGTAAAACTTCAGTAAAAATATTCATTGCAGTGGCAAAAACAAAACAACAGTTGACTTAATTCATTTGGGGATATGAGCAGAGTCAGGATCCTAGAATTTCAAGAACTAGAAGGCATATTACAGGCCATTTAAGCTATTGTCAAACTCCTTGAATTCCTGTACTCTCTGCAGTCAAGTTCATGGCTCCAGCCATCTTTCTTAGAGTGCTAGCTATACATTTATGTAATGTTATTGATTTAAGTGATTGATTATGCCTTTTTAGGAAAAAAGACGGTCGGAGAGGAAATATAGCAACATGGCTAGTATTCATATCAGTTCTCATTCTTCAGCTTTCAGTGTTTTATCTATTTAAATTTGCTTTCTCCCCTCTAACTTTATATTTATTTTAGGTGTTACTATAGAGTGTACCTTTTTCCAAATGTGTGTATGAATTTTTTCTACTAGGCATATGAATTTCAGCAGATACTCATTCCTTGAAATTATTCAGCATATCCTTTCTAAGTTCTTCCTATGTGCATGTTTCTGGTACTAAATTTTGAAAGGGCTTGGAAATTAAAAGGGTAGCATCAGACCATCACAGAATTCACTAGTATATGCAAATTATTCATTTAATGAAATGCATAGTAAAACAGTTTTTATTAAATGAACTTCAGTTAAGGAAACCTTATTTGTTTCATAACTTCCAATCTAAAGGCAATGAACAATAAATAAAAATTACTCATTTCCCTATTTCCTGGCTCTAACTTGAATCTTTTTTGAAAAATTTATTACTGTAATCCTAAAACCCAGATATAATAATAATAAATAATAATAATAATAATAATAATCCAGTGTTAGATAAGTCAGTTTGACTTCCTAAGTTTAGTATTTATGCTTTTTCACATCTGGCTTTAACCTACCTTTCTAAATTTATCTTTTCTTCTTTACATACTCCATGTCTAAGTAAAAGTTAATACTTAGTTTTGCTATAATTTGAAATCCCTATGCCTTTGCTCATGCTTTACTTTTCGGCAGAAAGTTACACAGCTTTTCCTGCATTTTAAACTCCCATCTTTCATGGCCTAATTTAAATGTCACCTTTCCATGCAGACTGACCAAGAACATGATATACATTCATCCAGAAATATTCTTATTTATGAGAATATGCTGTTTATATGGAAAAAGGACTTAAAAGTGAAAGTAGAGTTGAATACTCAAGTGTCCTATGATAGACTGCCACACATATTTAAAAATGTTACATTATACTAAAATGAGAATCTGTAGTACATGTAGAGAATTAAATCATAAATTATTATTTTTTTTTTAGAAATAGGTGATTATTTCAATTTCTGTCAAGATGATATTCCATCAGCAAGGGCTTTTATTTCCTGAGGAAAACTCAGCATTGTAGGTCTAGAAAGTATAGCAGGAGTTACCTCAGCTCCATTGTTTGGGGCATGATTGGTTGCAAGTCACCAAATAAAACTTGCTAAATGTAGTATAATATTGGTTATTTCCCAGTATTCTTGATATAAATGATATCTAAGATCTTCTAGTTCTGTGCTCAGTATGAATTAACATGACTCTTCTCTTGTTAGGAGCCCCCACGCCCTGTGCATCCAGCACCCTTACCAGAAGCCCCACAACCACCGCGTCTGCCCCCAGAAGCTGCCAGCACATCTCTGCCTCAGAAGCCACACTTGAAGTTAGCAAGAGTTCAAAGTCAAAATGGCATTGTACTATCATGGAGTGTCCTAGAGGTGGATCGAAGTTGTGCCACTGTTGACAGCTACCATCTCTATGCTTACCATGAGGAACCCAGTGCCACTGTGCCCTCACAATGGAAAAAGATTGGAGAGGTTAAGGCACTTCCTTTGCCCATGGCATGCACTCTCACCCAGTTTGTATCTGGCAGCAAATACTACTTTGCAGTACGAGCCAAGGATATTTATGGACGTTTTGGACCCTTCTGTGATCCTCAGTCAACGGATGTGATCTCTTCTTCCCAGAGCAGTTAAACCTTGGAGCCTTTATCTCTTCCTCTTTGAAAAGTTCCGCTTTTTGGTCATGTTTTAATCTTGTGCATGATACCCATTGTAAAATCCACATTGTGCAAGATTTCTTGGACAGATGTATATATACACTACATTTGTTTATAATCAGAGTAAAATAAACTCAGCCCATAAAGCAAGAATCTTTTCCTGGACAATTCAAGCGTCAAGGTTTTGAAATGTAAATGTGCACCTTTCTTTAGTTTTGAGCCTGGGGAATAGGTGTGGGTGTTTGTGTGGGTTTTCCCCCCTTATTTATATGTTTATTGAAGTGGAATCTCTATTTTCATTCTCAAATTTACTTATCTTCCAGTATAAAGTTAAGTAGATCAAAAGAATTGAGGTTCGTAACTGGCATGATTCTGCTTCTAAGGGATCTGTAGGTTCATAGTTAAATGATTTAAACAGAATCAAAACAACCCAAAGAAAGAAAGAAAGAAAAAGCAAAATGGCTAAATCGTTCTAAAATAGGTTAATTTGAATGCAAGAAAGGATCTCATCTTTTTCTTTTGTTTCTTCTGATTGGTAATCAGGTGAAAAAAATCTGCAATGGCCGCTCCCTTTCCTAATCTGGCTTTTACATTTATTTTGTGCCTTAAAGATTAACTGCAAAAATAAACACGGCCATTTGTCCATTGTTGCTTACTCTTCCCTTTCAGCCTTTAGCCCTTCATTTTTCCTTCATCTCCACAAAATGTAGCACACTCCCCTCAAGTAAATTTTAAACCAAGGCTTTTTACATATTCCTGTCAGTGGCATTACTATATTTAACCCCCCAAAATTGACTTGCTATTTTCTTCTAAGAACAAATGCTTTTATTTTTGGTCACTATTTAAATTACCTCTATGTAAAGTGGACCAAGAGAAGACTGAATTAAGAAAAAGTTCCTACAAGCATTTTAGTATCTGTGTTCACAGTGTTAGAAATGATGAAAGTAATTCTAGTTCACTTTATCACCCAAAGCATAGTATTTCAAAGGAAGTAAATAGTAAAATTCACAAAATACAGTGAGCTAAAATAGAAAAGGGAAAGCTCTATCATCTCTTTATTCTCATATCAGTCTTTCTGTTTTAATCTTTAACTTTGTTTTGATGATGCCAAGTTTTGTCTGATTTACTGTATGTCGGCTTTGGATAGAATTTAACGTATATCCTCTGGGGTGGTTTTATATAACAATTAGATGTAACTTACTGTGCATCTCTGTCCCTTAACAAAGTTAATCAAATTCAGCTTACGTCATGCGTCTTCAGTATGAATGCCAGCTGCGCTGGTTATCAGGAAGGTGTTTGAGCATAGATAGGACAGGACTGCTGGGTAAGTTTGGGGATGAGAGTATGGTTGAAAATGTTTAGAAAGGAATTTATGGAGTTTGTGAAATAATTTATCAAGTCATCTTCCCTTAACCATATTGGAATTCCTTTTACTGCCTTTTCAAATTATTCATAATTTTTTTCCAGAATTATAGGAGGGAGCTGTCCCTTCTATTAATGCTGCTTTGTTTGCAACCTTGGTGGTTTGTTATCGGAAGCATTTTAGTTGTAAAGTCCTTGGAGACTTTGACCAGTCCGTGAACTGTCATGTTAGGTGTGAAGTTTAATTGATGCTGAAGAAAGCCTACAGATTGCCAAACTGTAAATGCTCCAAAACCTTCCTTTCACTTTCAGAAAATGAGGCCACAATGAGAAAGTTTTCATGAATCAAATTTGCCAAGCAGCTATGTAGATGTTACCCATTCTAGGACTAAATAAATGATGGTAAAGAAGTTGCCAGTGTCATGCCAATGAAAATTTCAAAAAGGGATATCTTCTAGGTGTACCTGAGCACCTATCTATATTTGCATGTATGTATGTTTTTACCTACAATGGTTGCAATGCTGTTTATGCGTTCAAGATCATTCCTGTCTACAGAACAGAAAGCCCATGCTCAAAATTGTTCTTTATTGGCTGGTTTATGGTCACGTAATAATAATTTGCTTACCTAGCCTAGAAAAGGTTACCTTGGTGAATGTTTTTATTTATACTAATTCTTTTTTTTTTTTGAAGTTTTCATAGCATATTAAGCAGGTGAAGAAAGCTCAGTTAGAATGAAAATATTTCATTATTTTAGCCTACTTTGTGTTTGTCAAAAAATAGTCAAATAGTAACCCTAAAAATAGATGTAGTACAGTAAAATAAACTTTTTATTCCAGATGGTGAAAGGTACAAATTATTTGAGGAAAAAGCATATTTTAAGATGGTCTCCTCCAATTAGCCTGCCATGACCTATGGGCAACAGCTATATTGGATTTACTGAAAAGTGTTGGCTAGAATTCTAGACTTTTATTTTGGGCAAGATTTAACATTGGTGAGCGCTTTTTGTTTGTTTTTGGGGGGGAGAGAATGGAGGACTCAACTAGGAATAACTACTGATTACAGACTTTTGTAGCAGTTTACACCCCCACATGGTACCTTTTCTCAAAGTATTACAAATAAGCTTGATTATCCCATTTTGGGAATGCAAGTTTGGTACATTTTTACCCTGACAAATACTTGTGTAAGTATTGCCTTGAAAATCTTGGAAACTTTTTTGTTATTTCAACCTGAAATATAGGATGAGTATATGGCATTTAAAGAAAATGGGGATGTTACTCTCTACTTTGCACTTTGCCAGAGTAATTTTCACCCTGTTTTAAGTGTGAGTAAGCATTTTTTCAAAATTATGTTATCACCTGTAAATTTATAAATTACATACAAAAACAACATCTGTTAACAGTTAACTTGATGAGGCAACTGTCCCTTTCTCTGGAACTCACTTTTTAAAATCTGCAGAACACGTTCTCCGTTTATCACAGTAGGAGTTAATGAGAGAAGTGACGATTAGAGCTTTCTTCCTTGAAAAGTATTTATTGGGATGCCATTTGCCTCACAGAGAGGTGTTTCCCCACCTTCCCCACCCCCCCACTGATGGATAATAAATGAAAGGTTTAATCAAAAAAGAGCAAAGAGCTCAAAATTTTAGGTACAGCTCCACAGAACTCATGAGGCAGGCTGCACCATACAGGTCTCTTACTGTTTCGCTGAAGTGTTAACTTAGTTTTTGTTGTTTGTTCTTTTGCTTACGTTTTCTAAATTATCATTTCTGTAGCAAGGTATTAGTACTGCATGATATGCATTTACCTTGTTCCACAAGTTTCCCAGTGCTGTACAAGGTTAACAAAACAGTCTGGGTGTTATTCCCCCCTCTTGCTTTTAGACCCCTGATTTTAGCACAGCGGAGCACTGCAGACTTTACACATGTTCTCACAGACTTACTTTCTTGGGCTGTTTAGTATCCTATGATTCGTTCACTTTAATTTTATCATTGACCAGTCATTGGCCCATTTTATTCTAATTTCCAGAAAAATCATGTCACCGTATTAGATTATTGCAAATAACTATCTAAAACCAATGGTTGAGTCTGCCTTCCTTACTGGGCAAATGATGCCCTTTCCCTGACCTTTTTTTTTTTTTTTTTTTTTTTTTTACATTTTGGGACAAAACAATTTTTATGAGGTGTTTTGTTAGTGTGGCAGATTTGTGTAATTACTAAAATACATCCCCTTTGAGCCAACCATTGGGGAGGAATAGACAATACAAAATTTTATCATGCTAAAGTTTTTTTTTTAATTCATAGCTAAATATCCATCATTTATATTTAAATGGTGTCTTGTTTGTTTTTTTGTAAATAAGGTAACTGGGCAATCAAATTTACCTTTTGGGGATCCGGGCTTTGGTATTTCATCAGCCATTTTAAAACTAAATATAAAAATAAATCCTTTGTAGGAAACTTGCATTCTGATTTTTCATTATTGCAGTTGAAAGTGTAAATAATAAGACAATGTAAGACCTTCCTAATGTCTAATACAAACTGGGCTATAGCAAGTTGCCCTATTTTTATTAGGTTTTAAAAGTTTTTTTTTTTTCTTTTCTAAATGTACAGTAGACTGGTGTCTGTATAAGTGTTAACTGTAGTGGGATTTTGTCCAGCAAGCCTGAAATTTATACTTTGAAATAAACTACTGGGTTTTTAACATTCTGAGTACTCTGATTCATTCTGATTCTTCTTGGCCCATGTGTTTCTTTTAAAAGTCACCTTTTAAAAAATCACCTATTAGACTGTGCAATATGGTTTATTTAACCTATCTGGCATTTACCACAACACTCAAGCCACACAGTTTTTCAACTTTAAAAGAAAAGTTGTTATGTAGAGTTGCTTCCAATTAGACACACTACTTAATGGTTTGCTATATTGTGTGCCTAGCCTGCACCACCAAAAGACTCATCTGTAGTTGTTAATGCCCAGAAAAATCAGGAACTGCATTTCTATTAGAAGTTCCTTTGCAAACACAGCACCATCTTTCTCTGAGCTTTTGTCATTAAGTATGTCCAGCCAGGGAAAAGGGAAAGAGCATGGAGCACAGATTTTAGGGGCCGGGCCAGAAAGTGGCGCTCATTCCAGATTCCATTGGTAAGAATTCCATCTCATGGCACAACTACCTGGGGACCTAGGATATACTGCCTGCGTGGCCAGGCGTAAAAGGTGAGTATGGTTTTTGGTGAGTGAGAGAGCAGTTTTTGCCATACCTTCTTGTAAATAAGTATATATGCCTTAACTTGGTATTGTTAATCATACATAATGTTTCTTCTACAGTGATTGCTACAGTGAATGCTTGCTACCTACAAAATTAACAGTGGGAAATGAAACCAGACTAAATTTAAGACATTTTATTAACTAATCTTGAATGGAAAAACAGCTAAAATAGTGCCTTTGGTATATTATTGCAGCCTTCTATTCCCTCATCTTCCCCCTTCATTTTTTGCAGGTTTCAAAATCGGTTTCATGATAACAAAATCAAAGTTGTAGGCTTCTGGCATGCCCTCATGGAGAGTTTTGTTGAACCGGTTCCAGTGAAAAACAGGGAGAGCGCCTTGTACTGTGGGACCACTAATGGCATGTGCTGTGTACTGTGATGCTAGGTAAATATCTGCCACCTGGAAAGAGAGGAGGGGAACGTTTTAGAAAACAATTTGGAAAAAACTAAATCTTTTATATTATCTTTTATATTTTCCTGTTCTTTTTACAAGGTCACAATATTAGTGCCTTTATAACAAAATCTTGCAAGCTTCCACATTATGCTTTTTGGTATGCATTTGGCATTCAAATGTGAACTGACTAGTAGAATGTAGCCAAAAGTGTGAGGTTTGTAGTAAGATTACTTATCAGAATTCTAGCTCCAAAATTTATTTTAAAATAACCTCTATCTGACTCAGTTTTCTCATTTATAAAGAAGGCTAATAACACTACTTCACAGAAAAGTTGTCATGAGGATTAATGACAGCAAATGCTTGGAGCAGTGCTAGATAATAACAATTCCTCAAAAGTTGTTGCTAATCAGGACAGTAACAAGAGTTATAAAATGGTACTCTATCAAAAATGAGGTCCATGGTTCTCAAAAATACCTAAACACTGGGTAGCAGCAAATCTAAACCTTAGAGGAGAAAGAAAAAATGCCTCAATACTTCTGACTTCCCCGTATTTAAAATGCCTAAAGAGAAATGATATTTTTCAAGTATACCCTCAACAGAATTTTTTTTGATGCAAAATTGGAAGGCTCCTGTTTCAGAAGAAAGTAAAATTTGAAAAATGACAACTTGGCCTGAATTCTAGGCAAGGCAGCAGAAATAATTCTTGTATACTCTGGAATGGATATCACACTTTTGCACACTTTACTGAATGTTCTCAAATACCATTAAAAAGAAATAAATATGATATTGTTCACGGGGGATTCATGTGTGCCACAGCTTTCCATCCACTATTGTTTTTTTATGTTATACAACATAGAGTAATTAAGGCTAAAGCTTTGCCATCATCACATAGCTAAAAAGTAGGATGAGTTGGATCTCAGACTACTGAAGCATCTCCTATTTAGGCATTAGGCTGATAGAAAAAAAATTGTGTAGGGAAGTTGGCATTCTTACAGTTTCAGAGCCGAAGAGAAAATAGATTACTTCTAACAGGTTTTCTCCAGAATTTAGGATGAGTTGCAAATGAGAAGACACATATCCAAAAGCAAAAGTGTAAAAGGATTTAGTAGAATGATTCTCTCCAACTAAAATGGCCAGCTCAAATCCTTAGACATCCCAAACCCAGTGTATCCAGGTAAATGTTTTAACAACCAGTTCTCTGAAGAAAGAAAGCCCTGATTTGTAGTGTTTGCTGATTTCCATGGTGTAAATACTCCTACCATGGCTAATTCCAAGCTATCGACACAAAGTCAACTGATTTTAACAACTGGTTTGCACAAGCTCGTATGAGTTGGCTTCAGACACCGCTGGAAACATAAAAGACACATTACAGCACTTATCAATTCTAACATGGTAAAAACCCTTCAGTGTCTCAGATCTGGTCCGATAAGCTAAATTCAATTTCTGCTTATTGTGAAATCACACTGCTCTCAATAATATGCTCTTTGGACTTTGGGCCAGTCTAGTAGAACTTAAGACATCAACATTATCACCATTATCATCATCATCATCATCATAATTGTGCATCTCAGTACTATTCTAAACCTTTTGTAGTTATTATTTTATTTTTCACAACAACCCTATGAGGCAAGTACTGCTATTTCCATTTCACAGATGAGGAAACAGAAGCATTGCAAGATTACGTGATTTGCTATTAAGTGGCAGAGCAGGAAGTTGAAATTAGGCAATGGTACCTATCACCAGAATCTCTGAAAAAAGCTGAATCCCGAACTGAGCTGATGGTTAGAAACATTATTGTGCTTTATGCCACAAAAACCTTTGCAGCTTTGCCTTTGAATAGGCATAGGTGCTGGTGGATATGAAATTCAAAAGCCTTAGCATGTTACCTTTGTATCATAGCAACCTCCAGGACTTGGGTTAAGTGAGTTAAGGTCCTCACGGCAGCAGATGGTATTGCACGGATCACCCCTACTGTAAGGATCGTTCTTATAATCTAGGAACAGAGGTGAGGACAAGAGTGAATGGTGACTATTCTGAGATAACACTTATCTGCAGTAAGCTTTTTGGACCCGTTAAAGCCAAGGTAATTAGAGAGTATATATACCCAGAGGCCTCCTCAGCCCAGCCTGCTCCCAGATACAGAAGTTTCCTTTGGCTTGTACTAGGGAGGGGCAACTGCAAGTCCCCTGCTCCAGGCCCAGCCTGCTCTCAAGAACCTTGCACAGTGAAGAGTAGATGGAACAGAGAGAACAGGATCAATGTGCATTGATTTTTTTTTCAACAAAATTAATGTATATTTGACTTTGATACTCTTCATCAAAAATAACCAATTTAGGAATAATTTTTGTTTTATCGGCTGCTTTTGTCCTTGGAAGGAAACGTGTTTGGGGGTGGGGTAGTAAAGAAAAAGTACTCTGGATGATTTCTTCTGTATTTTACATATAATTTTTCTAATGATAAAAGCTGTAGAATCTTCTTCCCTGTCATTTTATAAAGGAGGACAAATTCTATTTGTTGAGCATAATATATGTATAGTATTAATTGAATATTTAATCCAATAACTTCTTATAATTCCTTCTAGAAGAGAGATCATAAACTTACATGGATTCTTTATCCATGGGGAAGAAAAGGAGTTTTGAAGAATGATTCTTGGGAAATGTGCTACGTACTGTTGTATCGCATGATATATTTCATGGATGCCATATCAGTCACTTTCCCTTGGTCACGCCGGAAGATTTTGGCTCGTGGAGCCAGATCATATGAGTAGTCCAAACCCAGCCTCTGAACTAACATTGGATAGCCACTCCAGTTGTAGATTTTTTCATGGAAAGGAATGTTGTAAGAGGGCCAGTATCCTGATTTGGAATGGAAGGAAAGGAAGGGTGGGGTTGATGGGGAGGAGGCAGGAAAGGAAAGAGAGGGAACAAAAAACATATTATTAATAATAGTTTCTTTTGCAGAACTGCACAGGTGTGTAACTACAAAACGATATACAGAAATTAAAACTTTGAATGTGAACCCAGGCAGTCAAATTGATTCTTATAATTTACAGAATTGGTACATCTCTAGATTATTCCATTAGGAGAAAAAGAGGATCAGAATTCTTTGGTTTTCACCCCAAATTCTTAAAGCACTCTATTAACTAGAAAATAATCTTATTGTTTATAGAGCAAAATGTAGCGTAACACAAAGCAGTCTGGGGAGCTCACTTAAAAAGGGGACATGGTTAGTGAAACGCGGAAAGATGGTTTCACGATGTGGCCTTAGTGCAATATGCCAGGTGCCAATCATGGGAGAGGGGAAGAACTCAGTGCTGGAGATCAGAAAACCCGAATTTTAGGATCATGGCTGAATAACTAGGTCTTAGGTAGTTAACCTCATCTCCTCCCCTTCCCACCCGCCCCACCCTTTTGTTCAGCAGTGGGAGGATAAAGGAGAGTCCATAATATAAGGGCATTGGAGAGCATCTTTAAGATTCCAGCAGGTTTCTACTCCTTTGACTCTAAGCATTCACAAAGGCTCCGCTTATCAAAGCTTCATAATATGCTAAGGGCACAAAGCTCATTAGTCAGTAAGCACTGGACAGCTCTAGTAAAATCAGCATTCAGGACCATTCCAGATTACAGTAGCCTGGGTTATTGCCTTATAGGACAATCAGTCAACACAGGGACGTCGCCACCATTCAGAGATTGATTTTCCACCCCCATATTCAATTTGGGGACTTGAAAACTGAGAACCAGGCCCTGATCCCCAGGGTCCAAACTTTATCTTGGTTCTAGTCCTACTCATCTGTCAGCTGATCTATTTTGTTTCCTAATTAGTCTCTTGTCTTCTCTCTGACCTCCAGTCTATTTTCCCTTCTAAGAAATTCCTGTGTCCTAAAGGATAAATGCTAAGCTGCTTAGCAGGATATAAAAGGTTGATATTTCCCCCTCACTACCTGGCATCCTCTTCACAGCCTTTCCGTTAGCCGTCTTGAGCTAATAGTTTCTCAATCCTACCACGGTTTTCATGCCTCCATTTGTTTGACTCTGCCCCTGATCAAATTAGTGAGCTCCTATTCAGGCCTTTAAACCTCCACTCAAATTTCATCTTCACTTTTATTTATTCAACACACATTCAGTTGCTGAGTGTGCCCAGCATCATGTTTAATGCAAGATAATAGGATTTTCTATGTGTCAGCAATATGCTCAAGAATTTAAAAAAATGATCTCAATTAATTATCAATTACAATCCTTTGAAATTGTAAAGGTACACACTCCCACATCCAAAAATTCTTGGGGCCAGATGCGTCTCAGAATTCAGGGTTTTTAAGATTTTAGAACAGCAACGGAGTGATATATTAGATATGACATTGCAGTTTCCATGAGGAACACCTCATAATCAAAGATATTGGTATTTTTGTAGACTAATGTAGTCTCTCTTGTTTGGTACCAAACGAGTTCTGATCAGGTCATATTTTGCTCTTAAGGGAACTAGGACAAAAACAAACCAACAACTTTTGGTTTTAGAGTTTTGAGGTTTTGAGATTATTTCAAAATTACGACTAAGTGTCTATAGACCCGTATCATAACTGTTGTTTTACAGAGGAAGAAAATGAGACTTAGAGAGTGGATAATTTGCATGAGATTTCTGAGGAGCAGAGATTCAAACCAAGGCAGCATGACTCCCAAACCTAGGTTTCAATGTCTGGGCTACTTTCTCACCCCCAGAACTGCTTTCTCTGACCCCTTGCACTGATGACAGCTCATTTTTTGGTTTCACCAGAGTTTACCACCGCTCTTCGCTTTCTAGGTTCTAACGTTCCTTGCTTATGTGCCTTGCTTCCCTACTTGACGGTGAGTCCCTAAAGGTGGGGGCCTTTTGTGCCGGCATTCACGCCTTTCCAGTCACTCGGCCAGCACAGCACTCCCATAAATATTTACTGTATTGAACTTACCTTGGTAACACGAGAGAGAAGATAATATTAGAGCTGTGAGAAGTCATAAGATTGCGAGTGCCTGGCTTTGTCCCAAGCTACACACTGTCACATAAGAGCATGAGGTGCAGGTTTTACACGTTGTCCTGAACCCGGTAATTTCCTCCCAGTGTAGCCAGCACTCGTACCCTGTTCTTCCCACCACATACTCCCCCATGAAACATTCACACGCCACACACACTCCCCACCCAATACACACACATACTCACACACATATTCATCACACTTCCAGCTTGTAGCATGAAGAAAGTACCTTTCCGTAGAACATCGGTTTGGTCAGAAAATTCTACATATGAAGGAATTTGCTCCACAATGTACAGAGTCTCTGTGTCAAGGCTATATTTTGGCTTTACCCTCTTCAGGTCCAGGACCATGTACTGATTGTTATAGGTTCCTGAAATATGGGGAGACATGAAGCAGGGCATGGGTAGCTTAACTGGTTAACTCAAAATCTGAACATATATATGTACCTAAAAGTTATTCTGCAGGGGCCGCTTACCAGAATTGTATTTTGAAAAGATCTCTGCCCACTGCCTGCCACCATTGGCCATCATATTGGCCACGCGGACTCTCTGCCAGGCCAGGAGAGACTGGGGTGTCACAGACGTTAGTAGGGTTTTATTATACACGCTGTTTGTGGTCTGCAGCAATATCAAACCACTGCTAAGAATGTAAAAGTCATCCAGAGACTCTAAGAACCTACAGGAAAGACAAATATACAAATCAGCATACATACACATAAACTACTGAACCATCATTAGCACGGAGGTTAACATACACAATGCGTTTTGCCGAGTATCAGTGACCGTCATCCTTGACCTTTAGTAGCCTCTCCCAGCTTTGGCTCACTTCTGTGGCAGTTACTCAACTGCTATTTATAAAGGCGCCAGTGAACCTCCAACCTTGGATTTGAAATAGAAATTTTTTGAGTTTATGATTTGGGATCACAAATATTACATCGAAAATATTCCATTTCCCCAAAACAATGAACAAAAATCGATCCCTACATGCTAGGATCTTACAGGACAATTTTCAATGATTGGTTATAAGAATATGGACGCCTTCTTTCTCCTCTAGTTTCCAAATTTTACATAATGAGTCTACATGATTTTGATTAGCAAAAAAAACTACCTTTATAAAAGTGAACTTGTTTTGAAAGTCGGATAGTGACGTTGTGGGTCAGTGCTCTTTCGTAAACGTTGAAGGCGACATAGGAAAATCAGTGAAGCCGCAAGTCTTTTTAAAAGACCAGTTTTATGCTTTATACTGGGATGTGTGATGGAATCAAGAAACCTCAGACGCAGTGGTAATAAGGAGAGAGGATGTGTTGTCATCGGCCGCTGACAGTGACGGACAAACTGTCACTGCTAAGCAAACATGAGAGAAGGGCCCCAGCGAGAAAGTTAGCGCAGAGGGACAGGTCCTCCTGCGCTCCATAAACTTCCACCATTTTAATGCCACTTCATCACTTATCTGATTACTACTTGTACTATTGTTTACTTAATATTTTTCCTTAAATTGACGCTCTTTTTAAACTTAAAATACTTAGCTTTGTCACATGTCATAATATCCAGGAACTATGGATTTAATGTTTTGAGGTCCCCCCTTCAACCCAATACATTTCTACAAACATGCCAAAAATACTTGTCCGTGAACCACCTAATACCGCCTCACCAGCACTCTGCATGCCACACACTGAGCAATACCGATGTAGTGTGATGCTTTCGTAATTGGGAAGACCAAGATGAGGCTCAAAGAGGTGATGGCATCTACTCAAGACTGGATAGCGAGCTCCTAGCAGTCCTGGGCCTATAATACAGGTCCTTGATCCAGGCCAGAGCTCGTTCCACTAAATTTTAACACCTGGGCTCAGCCTTCACGGCTCTCTCTCTTTTGGCTTAATGGAGGCTGGAGAAGGAGAGATTCATGGAGGAAGTGGACCTGGAACTGAGTCTGAAACTTATATAAACATGGGCCAGGTCTCTACCAGTGAGCATTACAGGTAGGAACAAAAATATGAACAAAGATGTACAGAAGGAATAGATATAGCATCAGACAGTAGAAGTTTTGGGAGGTAGGGGCAAAGAAACATTAGAAAATACAGTTGGATAGTCATTCATTCACTCACTCAACAAACATGTGGATAGGTAGGGTGAGGTCAAATAAAAGGATAGTCTGAAGCTAAAGGTAAGACTTCAGAGCATGGTTTGGAAGTCAGAAGGCCTGCATTTTAGTTTCCCAAACTGCCACCAACAAATTTGCCCTTCTCATTTTGCCTCTGTTTCTTGAGCCCTTCCCCTGAAAACCTGGGGCTAAGTAATATTCAGCTCTAACAGCCTAATTTTAATTTTTGGAAATTTCTAAGTAGCAAAGTTACATGTTGAGAGCAGTGTCCAACTGACTCATAATGAGCCTCCACAAGGCTGTTATTAGCCTATACAGAGGTTTATATAAAAGAGAGAAAGTTGCACACTCCAGGTGGTAAGGCTTGATGACAGGCACCCTTGAATGAAATTTCAATGGGTAACCCCTGGGAAGATATAGCCTGGAAACAGGATGCATTGGCTTCACAGCAAAGTATGGGATGGATTTCATTGATCATTCATTCACCTCCTGGGATGGGGTTGTTTTGCAGTGTTCAAACTGTACAGCCATACTTGGCAGGCTTGAGCAAGCTCTCTGGTAGGAAAATCTTTGCAGGGCAGAGTGCTCTATTTCTGGCGTGATAAACTTGCTAATTCACTCCTTATTGTAGCAACTTCTATGGACACTAGAGGGCAGGCGTTCTTTAATATGTGAGAGTGAATATTACTAACATATAACAAGTAATCTTTCATTTACGAGCAAGACTGTTTATTAAAGATGGAAAATGTGGGCCACCCACGTTCTGGAACAAAGAGAATGAACTGGCTTGCGAAAACTTCTCGTCGAACTTAATTCTATAGTGTAGATTAAAAAAAAAAAAGATTTATAAAAGGAAAAGGCTCAGAGAGGGAACAAAGTCCCCAAACATTGTATTATAAGAGAAATGAATGTTCTTTGACTATGTAAAATTATATTCTCATTCTTATTTGTCATTGGCAGTTTTTGGAAGACAGACTATTTTCGATTAGGAGAACGCGAAATGCTTCAGTATAGAAGCCAGCCTGCAAATATTTCATCATAAGCTTCTTGCTGAATTTAATTAAGGAATAAAAGGGAACCTTTACAGTTAATAAATCATATTTTAAACTTAAAAAAATCACTTCAATCATGGAAGTAAATAGTGACCACTACCCTCTGATGCCATTTAGACCTATTGCTCAGTATAACCCAGAAACGTTTACCCTTCTTAGCCTACCAACTGCATTTAAAACGTACCCATTTGTACGCCTCATGCATTAGCAGCTCCAAAGCTCCAAAGACCAAACACACTTCTTCCTTCCAAAAAAGCAGACTTGGTGTTGACCGAGGACAGAAGTAACGAACAACTCAGAGTCAGTAGTATGAATTAAGATTGTAAAAATAGCTGTGCTGCATCTTTTCACCCTCTCCCTCTATCCATATTCTCTGCAATGTGACTTTGCAGCATCTCCCATCAAAAGGTGTTGTCTGTTTCCTCATCTCTTAAATCCGGACTAGATTGGGAACTTGCTTCTTTAACAGAATATTCCAGTTCTAAGTCTAGACCTCAAGAGACGTTGCACACTTCTGCTCACTCTCTAATAACCCTGTGATTGCATGGTCAACAAGACCAGTCTAGCCTGGTCTCTAGGCTAAGAGTCCACGGGAGGAGGACCAGTCGTCTCAGTCAAGGCCGGTCTCTAAGCTGGTCAACCTTCAAACATGCAAGAGAGTTCTTCTGAGAACAACAAAGCTGCCTACCCACAGTCAAGCACAGATGCATGAAATGTGCCACCTTACTTATCTAGAAAGAACCACTTAGCTAACCTGTGGACTCAAAAGCAGTAATAATCACACATTGTTCCCAGCCACAAATTTTGAAGGTTATGATTTTACACAGCAATAGCTGACTTACAATAACAGTAATCCAATTATACAACATATTTTGTTTTGAAATGTGTTGTTGCCCTTTGATTTTAACACAGAGGGGAGAATCCTCTTTTCTTTCTTTTTAAAAAATCAAAAACATAAAACAAAACAAAGCAACAACTATGCCATACGCAGTCTTCTGCTCAGCTTCTTTCCACTGCTGAAGACTATCCCTTCTCAGACCTGTGGGGAGCACCAACCTATGCTGGGCTGTCTGATTTCTCTAAGCCAGTGTGACAGTCAATCAATAATTGTTCATTAAACATCTGCTATCTCCCAAGCACTGCACGACAGTTCCCCAGCCCAGAGACTATATCAGAATTCCCTTGGGAACTCTCTCAAAAGGCACATGCCCAGACTGCCCTCCCTGCCTACTCATGCCCCCTCTGAATCTCTGCCAGGACGCATGCTTTAAGGTTGCTGTCTGCAGCAGGAGAGCCTTCTGCTTCCTCACTGTTAAAAGGAAGCCTGCGGAAGCTCTATTGTCCCAGGGCATGAAACTCTAAAGCCATTTATTTCTTCTACTCTACAATGGACCCACCTTCCAGCATGATATTATTTGCTTCTCTTCCTACCAACATTCTAACTGTATTAATCAACCTCCACTTCTTCCAGTGATTATTCCTCAACTAGGCATTTATTGAGGACATATTTGCTTAATCCTACAGTAAGAATGTGATCAATGGAGGATTCACACTATTATGTATTCAAGCGCATGAAGTCCATGCCATGGAGTGTGAGTATCTTATAGTGGTCCACTACAGGGATTAATAGATCTCTTAAAGATTATATGGACTAAATATAAAGAAGGTGGGTTTATAGTAATCAGCATTCTGTTACCATCCACATCAAAATTGAAATTTGTTTGTCTTCAATAACAAATTATTTTATTTACTTTAGATTATATTATTTGTTTACTGTTTTCTATCTCTCCCATATCATGTAAGCTCCATCAGGACAGGAACTTTTTTTGGTCTTGTTCACTCCAGCACCAAGAAAAAGGATTTCGCATATAGTAGGTGCTCAATAAATCACTGTTAAATCTAAAGAAGAAAGAGAAGATGGTGGTAACTAACATTTACTGTGCACTTACTACACACCAGATATCTTGCTTTAGAAAGATGGATACCCTTATTGTATCTTCATAAGAAGAGCACTTAGATGAGCTATTTTAAAAATATTTAGCTACTTAAAGCTAATAAACAGCATTGGCAGGAATAAATCTAAAACTAAATCTTAACACATGCCGTTGCCACTATACCATATGCCTGAAAAATGTGGACGGAACAGATATTTAGCCATGCAAATAGCAACAACACTTAGGATGGCAAATGCAGTAGAAGTGGTTAAGGAGAGAGTGAGTCAGAGGGAGTTGCATATACAGACAAGGGTGGAGTTGGAGGAAATCACCTTATGATTAGTTAATCAAGAAAAGTATGAAAAATAAAGTGGGATTTCTGGAAAGATGGAAAGGAGGAAGGTTCCTGAGCTGGGTGGGGACAGATGATCAAACAGGTGTGGCCTGGAAGAAGTCATCAGTGGCCTGGGATGGTGACAAAGACAACATAAAGAACAAGAGAAAGGTACTTAAGAAAGCAGAAAGTTAAATGCTATAAAAATGTATCTATAACTCTTTGCAATAGGTGCCCCAGTTGCTCTTTTATTCCTTTTCCTCCCTTGTTTCTACTTTTTGAAGGCAGAAGACCTAACTCTTGGCATGGATTGATTGTATTTATTTTAGCTTTGTGATCAAAGTTTCTAAGATAAAAGACGTAATGTGAAGTTAGTAAAAGTAAATAGTACATTGGAAATGTTTACAATATACACAGGCAATTTTAACCTTTGAAAGTGATAACATTATGGATTATAAAGGAGATTTGCCTACATCACCTTGGGGCTGTGAGGCTATTCTTTCAGCTTCTTGTGCAACTACTTTCAAGCATTTGAACTTCACAGAGTAAAAGGCTGAGCAAAGTCTTCGCTCTCTAGGTCAGGAGGGCTGCCAGAGTTGGAAAGAAGGGGCTTGGACCCAGCACGTCAGACTTACCTATGGTGCTTGTTACAAATGTCCCAGCCCAGATCAACTGAATAAAATTTCATGGATGGCACTTAGGAATCTGCATTTTTAGCAAGCTCCCAGGAGATTTTAAGTTTACGGAGTGTATATGAGTGTATGGGGAAGGCGATGGGATGCTTGGATGTAATGCAAAGTAGAAACACGTGCGTGCTTGCTAAAATACACTAAGTGCATTCCAGAGAACCTCACTTAGAGATAATTAAGCTTGACGCTTCAGCCTCATAGGGTTCATCATTACTGGAATCCTCAATTAAAACATTTAGAAAAGGTTCCAGCTTTTGATCCCACGCAAAAGCTCCACCTACCTACTGTGCTAAGAGGCCCTTTGAGTTCATGGCTCATTTAGTTTTAACCATTTAACTTAAATGCAAACTGAATCATTTCTGGGAGAAAAAAAATGGGTATTTATAGTTAGATATTGTGTTATAGTTATACTGTGTTTGAGCCCCAGACCCCAACCTGTAAGTGGTATGATTTTTGCATGCTAAGGAACTTCTCTAAAGCTGTTTCTTTATTTGAAAAATGCAGATACAACACCCTTCTTATTAGGTCTTTATAAAAATTAAATGACACATTACATACCAACTGTTTAGTATAGTACCAGACATAACACCAAGCACGTAAGTAGGAACTAAACAAATATTAGGGATTTTTTCCTTCGTGTTTCAATAACAAATTAGCAAAAACGAGTTTATAGGAACTCATTTAAAACTTGAATGCCGCCTAATTCCCATAAGACTAGTTAGGTCCTATTCCTGTCATTTATAACCAGGGTGGCTACAAAGATTTAGCTTCCAGGTCCAACGCTTGTGCTGAACATACAGGCCTGCATCAGAAATACCGTGATAACGATTCCTGGACATTTTGGACTCTTGTTTTCAAATCAAGTGTATAAAAGAGAAGGTAGTACAAAGAGAAAACAACGAGGTGGTGATAGGGACAAGGACCTCGTAGGCAGCCTCACGTCCATCTTTCATTTCACCTCCCCATCTTCCTCCCTCACAGTTCCCACCATGACACGTCAGAGTGGGTCATCCCTGACCTGTCTGCCTGTCTCCTTCCTTTCCTTGTTTCTCTCGTTTTCTTGTTTTCCTTCCATCCTTTCCTCCTTTTTTCTTTCCTTGCTTCCATAAATATTCATTAATAATTACAACGTGCAAGGCTCTGTGCTGGCCCTGGAAATGTGGACATGAATATAGAATATGGGCTCTGAAGAAATTATGCACAGGGTGCCAGGGAAGCTCAAAGGAGAAACAGCTTATTCAGCCTGAAGGTTAGCAAATATTTCTAAGAAGGGCTCCTGTGATGTCTTTTGTTAGTATGGAAAGCACTGGGCAAACTGTATTAAAAAGCAATAAAAATGCTCATACCACGGGTGAGTTTTTCCAAAACAGCAGGATGAAAAAATTGGATGACGTCTCCCACAAAAATAATAAACACTCTATAAAATTATCTACAACTTATGGTAGGTACTAGAAAACAACCCACAGGCAGGGAGAAACTGAACACTGGTAGTATTAATTAAGAATATGAGTCTGGGGTTTCCTTGCTTAAATGCACTTCTTGCTCCCTATCCCCAACTCTGGCGGTGGAAAACTGTAGCCATAATGACTTGAGATGGCAGATGTCAGAGTTCGGTGCTGCAGAACAGCTGAGAATTTAAGGGGGCAATTTTTGGAAGCAAAAAAGAACCACAGAAGAGCAGTGATCCAAATTCTGAACATAAATTTCCAATTCCCTGGCTGACCACTAACCATGCAGAAGTGTGAGAGATGCCAGGGAGCTCAGCGTAAAGGCAGAAAGAAGTGAGAAATTTACCCTCGTAAGACCTTTGTAATTGTTCCTGGTGAGATATATGAGTTTGCTGCAACTTTAACAGAGGGTGTTTCCCAGCTTATATATAGCTCAGAGCACTCAATCTGTCAAAGGGCAAAATTCAGAGATGGAAGAACAAATGGAAATTTAGAAGGAACCTTGGAAACAAGGACACCACAAAGAGAGTTAACTCTAAAACTTGAATTAAGCTCTGCCAAAGTCCTTGGCTATCTACTAAACTATGCAGATGCAAAGGCAATCTCCAGGGGGCCAGGTTGAGAAAGAAGCGTCTAAAAGCAGAAAAAAACCAAAAACAACAACAAAAAAACTGAGCAAAGACATCGGCTACTGCATGAGAGATATATTTTGAAGTTTGAGTACCAGCAAAGTAATTGCCTACTATAACAAAACACCAACAATTCTCAGAAAAAATAAATTCTACAGTCACTATAATGTACTATCTTCGATGTCCAATTTTCAACCAAAAAGTATTGGACATAAAAAAAAAAAGGACCCTAGGATAATGTGAACCACACTAAGGCTAAGATGTTGGATTTAGCTGACGAAGACTTCAACTTCAAATCACTTATAAAAATAAAGTATAGTGTTAAAAGCTACCAGAAGGAATATTAACAGAGAAATAGAAACTCAAGAACAAAATGGAAATTCTAGACCTGAAAATAATTGAAATAATTGAAATAAAAATTTTACTGGATGGATTCAATAGTAAATTTAAGATGGCGGAAGAAAGAACCAGTAAACTTGAAATAGATCCAGGAAAATTATCCAATTTGAAGCCTAGGGAGAAAAAAAATACTGAAGAAAAATGAACAAGGTCCCCAGGACCTGTGGAATGAGATTAAGCATTCTGGCATATAAATAATTGTAATCCCAGAGAGACAGAATAAAGGGATGGAAAAAATATTTGAAAAATATTCTTAAATTTGATGAAAAACATTAATTTACAAATCTTACAACTAAATAAATCCAAAATAGAATAAATACAAAGAAAACCAGAGCTAGTGTATCACAAAGCCAAAGATAAAATATACCTACACATAATATATATACAGAAGGTCTGACTTATAATGACTTGACTTACAATTTTTCGACTTCACGATGCTGTGAAAGTAATATGCATTCAGAAGAAACCATACTTTAAAATTTGAATTTCGATCTCTTCCCTTGTGCTATGTGATACAATGTCTCAACATACTTTTCGTTCAGTGCTGCAAATGTTCTTCGGGCCCAGTGTGCTTTCCGCTGTGTATGTTTGTGGTGAACACCATTCTGTCTTTCACTTTCAGTACAGTATTCAATACATTACATGAAATATTCAACACTTTATTATAAAATAGGCTTTGTGTTAGGTGATTTTGTCCAACTGTCAGCTAATATGAGCATTCTGGCACGCTGAAGGTATGCTAGGCTAAGCTAGGTTTGGTAGGTTAGGTATATTAAATGCATTTTCGACATGATATTTTCAATTTACAATGAGTTTATTGAGAAGTAACCCCATCCTAGGCTGAAAAGCATGTGTATAATTTTTTCTCCTGCATTCAAATTTTTATCTTTGTTTTTGTAATATGCTAGCTCTGCTTTTCTTTGTATTTATTCTATTGGGAGTTTGTTGAGTTTATCTATATTAATTATATATATAATATCAGCTTAAATTCTGTAAAAGACATCTATGTTGAATAAAAAGTATGACACCATGTGGTGGGTTTATAACCTAGATGTAACCTATGACAACAATAGCACAAAGAATGGGAGGCACTAAATGGGACTATTCCCATGGCAAGATTCCTACCTTTTTTTTTTTTTTATCAGATATAAAAGATTTAATTTATGTAAATTTTGATGAGTTAAAGATGTATTTTACAATTTTTACTGCAACCATGATAAGACACAGCAAAGAAATGTAACTAGAAAGCCAAGTGGGGTACTAAAATATGCGCTATTTTGTTAGAATACTAACATAAAAGAAGACAGGAAAAAAACAAACAGAGAAACAAAACAAAGATGGTGTAAAAAAAAAAACAAATAGCAAAGTAGCAGGCCTAAATTCACATACATAAATACTAACATCAAATGTGAATGGACCAAATGCTCCCATCAAAAGTCAGAGCTCAGCAGGCTTGATTAAAAAAAAAAAAGTACCAACTACTTGCTGTCTGCAGAGACATACAGTAAAAACAAAGACATGAATAGATTGGAAGTAAATGGATAGAAAAACACAAGGTGCAAACAGCAAGCATAAGAAAACTGGAGTGGCTTTATTAATGTAAGACATCAAAGGGTTTAAGAGGTTTTACTATAGACAGAGGCATTTCGTAATGATAAAAGTTTCAATATAATAGGACTACATAATAATTATAAAAATATAAATGCTTAATGACAGAGTATTATAGTTGGAAGTATAAATATTCTTCTCTTAGTAATTAATAAAACAAATAGATAGAAAAATCAACAAGGATATAGAAGATTTGAACCACACTATCAACTAACTTAATCTGATTGACAATTATAGAATGCTATACTCTGAAATATAAGAATTTACATTCCTTCTTACTGTATGAATCATTCACTGAGATAGATCTCATGCTGAGCCATAAAACAGGCATTAAGAAAGTTTACAAAAATTTGAAATTATACAGTTTTGTGATCACTATAGAATTAAAATTAAAGAAAAACAAAGATATCTAGAAAGTCTTCAAATTTCTGGAAACTAAACAATACACTTCTAAATAAGTCACAGTTTAAAGAAATCATGTGAGAAATTAGAAACCATTCTAAATTGAATGAAAATGAAAACAAAACATACCAAAAATTATCAGATGCACTAAAGGAGAGATGAGGGAGTTATAATTTTACTTTTGTATAGTAGAAAAGAAGATTAAAATGAATTATGTAAGATTTTTAAAGAAGCTAGGAAAAAAGTTGATAAGATGCAAAATAAGTAGAAAAATGATAAAGAATGGAAATCAATGAGAAAAAATAGACAAACAATAGGAAACAAAACAAGGAAAATGAAATCTGGTTATTGAAAAATATCAATAAAATTGATATACTTCTAGCTAGACTGATCAAAAAAAAGACACAATATCATACATGCTTAAAGAAACTTAACTACAGATCCTGCAGAATTGAAAGGTTAATTAAAATGTTATAAATAACTATCAATAACATAACTTCAAAGAAATGGACAAATTCCTTGAAAGGCACAAATTTTCAAAACTGACTCAAGAGTTAGAAAACCTGGATAGTCCTATAGCACTAAAAGCAACTGAATTAATAATTTAAAACTTTCCCAACAAATAAAACTCCATGTCTAAAGGATTTGGTCAATGAATAATTGTATTAAACATTTAAGAAGAAAAATCATACCAGTCCTACAAAAACTTTTTCAGGAAACAAAAGGACAAAAAAAAATCCCACTCTCAGATTATAAGAACAAGGTTACCCTGATACAAAAACTGTTATAAGACAAGAAAACCACAGATCAATATCTTTCATGAATACTGGGGGAAAAAATTAACTATTAGTGTGTTGAACAGAAAAAAAAATTTTAATAATGACAATATGAAGATTATCCAGGAATGCCAAGTTGGTTTAACATCTGCATATCAATCAATGGAATACCGTATTAATAAACAAGAAAAATTATATGATCGCTTTAGTAGAAGTGGAGAAAGAATTTCACAAAATGCAACACTCATTCACGATAAAAACATTAAGCAAAGTAGGAAGAGCAGGGATCTTCTTTAACCTTATAAATATCTATAAAAATCCTACAGCAAACATACCTAATGGTGAAAGACTGGATACCTTGCCCTTAAGATCAGGAACTAGGCAAGGAAGGATTATTATCCCCTTCTAGTCTACATTGTCCTTGAGGTCTTATCCAGTGCAATCCAGTAGGAAAACAAAGATACACAAGGGAAGAAAGAAGTGAAATCGTCTTTATGCAGAGATGGCATGATTATGCATATAGGAAAATCCCAAGAAATCTACAGGAAAGCTATTAGAACTGATAAATGAATTTAGAAAGGTCTCAGGACAAAAAGTAAATATATAGATAAGTCATATTTCTATATTGTGGTAGTTTTTATATTTCCACAAAGTTTTTGACTGGGGATGATTATAATGTGCTTCTCATGACTAGAATGTGGTGGAAGTGACAGTGTACGACTTCTGAGACTAGGTCATAATAGGCATTGCTGTTTCTGTTTTGTTCTTTTGGATCACTTGGTCTGGGGAAAGCTGGGCACATCCTCACGAGGATGCTCAAGCAGTCCTATGGAGAGGTCTAAGTGGTGGGGAACACATTTTCCAGCACCACCTTGTCAGCCATGTAAGTGAGTCAACTTGGAAGTGTATCTTCCAGCTTCGGTTAAGCTGTCAGGGAGTTCAGCCCCTCAGTCTTTGAATCTTCCAGCTGGAGCCCCAGATATAGTGAAGTAGAGACAAGCTATCTGCACTATGCCCTATCTAAATTCCTGATCCACAGAAACTATGAGATACTAAACGATTTTTTTTTATCAGTTTTGGGGTGACATGTAGCTAACAGTAACTAATGCATATACACAACAACAATTGAGAAAAGGAATAAAAATCAATTCTGATTATAAAAGCATCAAACGTTATTTAGGATTCAAATGAATTAAAGGTATGTAAGACCCATATACTTAAAACTACAAAACATCACTCAAATTAAAGATCTAAATAAATAGAGATACTATATTCATGGATTGGCAGACTCGGTATTAATGACGTTGATTTTCTCTGAATTGATTTAAAGATGCCATGTAACTGAAATCAGTAGACCTTCGTGGTGAGGTCTTCATACTGGTGGTATTGGCTACCTTTTCAGTGCTGTCATTTCCTGTGGGATTTTTCTCCACGTCTTACTTCCTTGGTTCTGGACTTGCATAGCCAAAATCGACACTTGGCTGTGTACAATATCCTGGGGTAGGGCTAGTGTGGGTCTTCTATCTTCTTCGGACTTCTCAGTTGTTAGGTAAAACAGACATGGCTATTCAAAGCCCGTGTGGGGGATGGAAAGCTTCTAGAACAAGGTTATCAGGACTACATTCCTTAGAGTTTTCAGAGCCTCAGGCAAGTATATTTTTTCAGAGCCCATGCCTATACTAACAATTTGATTAAGAAATATATTCCAAAATTCATGGACCCATAGTGATTTATTAATGGACATTTAGAATAATGGGTAGAGGAAAATACTAATGTATTTGTCTATTATTCAATCGGTGCATGTGACGACTCCTTATAGTGTCCAGGTACCATCTCTTTGTATTCTTTATTATGAAATACATTGTTTCTGGATAATTTTATATCTCCCACCATGAGAAAAAGGTAGCAACACTGTTATTACTACAAAGCTACGGCTCTTTGTAACCTGTTTATACCGAAACAACATAGATTTCTTTCTTTGCCTCTGCAGTTCCCTAACACCATTTACTTAATGACTCCGTAATATCTATTGTGCCGCCAGTGAATACTGGCTGCTAATGACTCTCTCAAAGATCATTACTGTAATTTGCTAAGGATGACCAAATGCAAGTCTTACCCAGAGTGTTAAGAAAAATGTGCATCATAATTCATTTCGTGCTTATTAAAGTTCGATTCAGAATTTTATAGCATAAGCACAGATCAGTACATTTTCAAATTGTGTTTTCTCTTGGACTCCTTAGGCTGTAATCTGTGCATTCCTGGAATGTGATCTCTTTTCACACCCCCACCCTTCACACACCCCAACTAGTGGGCAAGCCTGTGCGCAGAGCCAGAAGAGCAGTCCCAATTGCACAGGGAATATTAATGCAGCATAAGACTGACCTGTGAGCGTGGGAAGCCAACTCATTAACTGGAGGCATGAGATATGTTGAAAGGCCCATCGGTGCTGTGGAGCTAGGTTCACAAAAGCCCCTGTTGGGGCCAGGCCCAGCTCTCCCCAGAAGATTGAGCAGGATGAGGTGACTGCTGCCAGGGCCGGCGCAGAGTACACAGAGTAAAAGTTCATTTGTCACCTCCCCTGCCGCCCTTGGGTGCTGTAGAAGGGAGGTGGGACTGCAACGAGAACACAAAGGAATGCAGAGGCCCACGTACTTGCTTAAGCCCAAGTGTAAGCGTGACCTTTGGTAGCTTAGAGCCCTGAACACATGCTATGTCTGACATGAGAGTAAACCGAACTCATCATGTCACCAACATTCTGTCAGCTCGATCATGCAAAAAATGCACTCTGAGGGCCAGCAGGAAGGGTCTAACTAGAAGGACCACTTCATAGGCTCGAGTCCCAGAGCTCCTCATGTCACCTTGCTGAACTTGCCTGGGGGTGTGGGTAGAGAAAAAAAACCTTCCCCAAAAGGGAGATACAGGGACCAGGACCCACATGGGTACCTGTCTGAGCTTGGCCCCACTTGGATGGCTCTGCTATGCTGGCTGGTCTTGGGCATTGGAAAGATATTTAGAAATTTTTTTATAGTGTTCAGATACATATAGGACACAGACCAGAGCCAGGATGCATCGTATTTTCAGTGTGACTGGAGGGGCACTAAGGAAATTTCGAGGAAGGGAGTTCAAAGCTGGAACTTCACTCACCTGGGCTTAGGGTGGCGTTAAGTTTATCAGCACCTGTTATACTTTTGGTATACTTTTGACTTCCTCAGGACATTTTATGTTAGCATCTTCAGATAATTTCTCCAAAGGTAAAGGAAATTCCTATTCTGTTTTTTTTTTTTAAAAAAAACAGACTAAAAAGGCTGAATGTATTAAGCTACCAAATCACTTAAATCCTTTCTAGATGAAGATGGGGGTGGTTATATTAATTTACTTCCTTAACCACCTCTTTTTGTTTTCTTATGAAGACAGTTGGGGCTTTGATGAACTCGGAGCATGGGACTCGCTTAGATAAGCCTGGGTGTGCTGGAGACAGTAAATCCCTTTGTGATATCGATGAATGTATTGTGAAGGAGTACTACTGCTGTTCCTTCAATTCTCCTGTGCTGGGGTGCAATTGGGAGTGCTCTTCTGGCAATTCTTATTAGGTCATTATCCTTCAAGGATTCCAGCTAGGACAACAGAAGCACGCAGAAAGTCATGGCGTGCTACAGTAATTCAGCAGTCATTTTTGACATTTTCTTTTCTTCCTGAAGATGGATATTAATCTCCCGCCTACACACTGCTTGACCATCTACAAAACAGTGGGTGATTTGAGTCACCTGGATTATTGCATCAGCCTTCTAAATGTTCTGTGGCAGCCTCTTCTGTCCTCCTTTCAGGGGCCAGATAATTCTAAAATGCAAATCTCTATTAGTGCCACTACCATTTGTCACTTTAAAGGTCTTGAATTGCTCTTCACTTCTCTCTGGCCTTCTCCATACTTTCTCTTGCCTACAGGCCTTTTTTACACATGCCATTTGTCCCACTCCGTTATCCCAATGGCCTGGCTAATTTATACTTGTCTAATTTATAGTTGAGATAGCTTTTTCTTGGAAGCTATCTCAACATCCCTGAACTAGTCTTTTATTATTAGGCAAATCATACTTTATTATCATTGCTTTCATTTGTCTCTATTTTTCACCAGCATGCAAATTTTCTTCAAGTAGAAATTGTATCTGTCCTATTCTCCATTGAAAATACTTTGCCTAGCACAATTTAACAGAAACTTGTCGATGAATGAATAAATTAAATAATGTTTACAACTTTATGAAGTAAGCCTTATTAACCTCATTCTACAAATAAGAAAATGGGCTCACTGAAGTAAAATAGTTGGACTTCATATGTTTGGTAACATTTTAGCAACTGTCCAAGCTCTGTACCTTTTTCCTTTTTGGAAAACTCAAAAAAAAAAAAAAAAAAAAAAAAAAGGTCACTGTGTCTTGAAGCTTTAGAGTTTCTCATGTTCTCATGGCAATCATCTTGGTGGTCAGACTTTGGCAGGAGGGTCAAAATGCATTGTAAAAACATGGATAGGTGCATGCGGTCTTTGAAATTAACCATATCTTTAGTATGATGGTATCTGTACCATTCCAGTTACCATCATCTTTAACTTGAGCCTCAGCCAAATCACAAATGTTTTGTGACTTGATCTTTCTATTTTGACTCAGCAATTTTGAATATCCTTGTTTATATCATGAAGAGCCTCCGGGTCCTGCCCTCTTCAATACAAAACTAACACCACACTTCTAATCCACCCAGTAACCATGGAATTCCTCCACCAAAGGAAAACAAACAAGCCATCCAGTTTGTTATGTGATCAACAGCTCCCGTGGCATGATGTTCATGACAAAACTTAGTTCCATATCTATTGGATAAATCCAATGTGGCAGATCCCTTAACCAAACAATCCTTTGTAATAAATAAGATTCTGCATGTGTTTCTTGTATTCTGTTGAGATCAAAGCTCTCTGGTTAGAGAAAACATAAATTACATTGCTCCACCAGCACCTGTTAAAACACTTTGATGTTAAAAAAAAATCCTTTGTTTTCTCTCAGTTTAATTCCTTTAAAAATCTCTATTATCTATGTATCTATGTATTCTGGAAGGATCTATATGCAAGTGTTAACAGAATCATAAGTTTCATAAGAAATCCCTCATGTCCTTCACCATCATTACCCTTAGGATGCAGAACTGTTAGACCTTGGAAGAACATCATTATGCAGAGATTTCAAAGCAGTGCAGGTAACACCTGAACATGGCATTTAATTTCAAATAAGAAGAGGAAGAACATTTGATGGGTCTCAGTAACTTGCTGTCCTTAAATTTTGGTGTACAAAACACAAAAGAATCCAAATAGAGAGCGAGAAATCCTTCATTCAATACTAAAAGAGTTAAGCAAACTATGACAAAGATGAAATCAAAGTAGTCTCAAAGGAAGGATCAGGTCACAAGGACAAAAAAATATCTAGTTATGTCTCTGGTCAGAATTCCTGATAGAAACGTGTTAATACCATCAGGAGCAATAATACCAGAAGGGGAATAGCACTCTGACAATGGCAGATAAATATGACAGGTGGTTGGTGTAACTACCTTATAAGTTACAGGTATATAATGAAACATCAAAAATGACTACATCGCATCCTCCTTTGACTCCTAAATGTTCAGCAAGAATTTCCCCCTTGCCTTTGCTCATGATGTTCCCTGAGGAGTTTGCAAACCTGAGATCGAGGGGGCCATTCCACTCAGCAGACATGTTTTCTTGGGTTCACACAGTGGGTTTTATTTTGTAAATCCACATTTCTTTCTTGAGAAGTTGGAGAATCCGGCAATGCTGATCTCCACATTGCAGAGTGACAACAGTCAGGGGGAGCTGAGCAGTTGGCCACCTTTCAATGGGTCATGTGTTTGCTACAGTTGTTTCCACTTCTACTTTCCGATATCAGCCCCCTTCATTCATTTATACCATTTGCCTGTCTCCTTTAGGCATAGCAGTTTGCATCCCCTACTCCGCAGAGACTGTCCCGCCCACCCATCTCTACCTATCCAAATCCTATTCATCATTCATGGTTCATCTCAAATGTCACCCCCTTTCCCCCCAACAATCAGGTGTGTGTATGTTCTCCCTCTTTTGAATATTCACAGCATTTCTTACACTTTTTTGTAGCATACAAAAAAAAAAAATCAATGAAGACCCTGTATTTAAAGTTCAATAATTAGGTTGGTTTTTTGTTTATTTGTTTGTATCCAGTAATAACATTATTTTTATCTGTATTCTACTTACCTTGTTAGTGGAACATTTATAAGCTTACACATTCATTCATCCATTCATTAAGCAAAAAATTATTAAGTTCTAGGTGCCACACACTAGGTTAGGCGCTGTAGATACTGCAATGAATAAAGAAACAGAGATAGGCCCTCAAGGAGACACAGAGAGCAGGACCTGTCTTGCTCATCTTTGCTTCCACAGCAGAGCATAAGAAAGTGCCTTGTACTTAATAAATACTCAGTTGGCATCTGTTGGAGTACATTTTTGGCAGCTTTATTAACTTAATTTATGTCATTATATTTTTAAAAAGAATTGGAGCCATTATTTCTTCAAAAGGCAACCTGAAAATCAAATTTCATTAATGTATATACTAACTACTAAACATTTCTCCCATTCCAGTTACTCTGAATCACCAAGGTTTGATCCTGAAATAGTACTCAGAGTAATCAGATGTCCCTCTAAATTTATTTACCTGGGTAACTGCTGAAAGAGAGGCGACTACAGCTGGTATCTTTATCGACGATGTTGAAGTCCCAGTGTTTATATATCCTGAGCATGGCTGCATACGTGTACCAGCTTGAGTGAGCAAAATAGATGTTCTCAAACCCAGGAAGAACCTATAGCCAGAATCATAGTGAATGACGCAGAGGTATACAGATAACTGACTGTAAGTGACGTAACTGTACAGAGATTATGTCAATTCAGGTGTCTATTTCTATATTTATTATCAGAAAATTAACCTTTGATGTGCATGAAACAGAGTGACTCTGTCCTAGCATCCAAAATGGAAGATTCTGGAAAGTGGGAGTAGCAGGTACATACAGCTTGGGAAGAATGGTGGAAGAAACAAGACGCGTAACATTGTGTACATCCAATTCCCTTCATCAGTTCCTTCCAGTTCTTAATGTCTACGGTAGAGGAACTAAAGCTGATCGATGGCAATAGCCAGGGGTGAGAGGTTGCCATACTTGGGAGACATATAGAAAAATTCTGTGCGGACTAAAACGAGAAAAAACAGAAAAGCTGCTGTGTGTCTCACCTTAATAAGAGCAGAGCAGTGTCCCATGTCCCATCTCTTAAAAACCTTCAGGCTGGAGTTTTTGAGGGGAGAAAGGGAGGGAATCAGATCCAACAGGTCTCCGACGGCATTCAGGAACTGAATCTGGAACAGTGTCATAGGCTGGGAAAGGACAGAGATGGCACTGATTTGTGACAGTCAGATGTCATTTTCTGTTCCTCTTGTTAGACATCCATTAAACTATCCTTTGTGAAGGGTCCCTAATGTAACAGAAGCACTAGGTTTTATTGTAACTTATAAAGTAATCTTATTACATTATCGTTATGAGCTATTTTAGCATATGTTGAGAGCCACAGATTTGGGGAGCGTCTTCTAAGAAAATAAAACAAGCAGAGTATTCTTTTTGCATTCCTCTACAGCAGGTTTTCTCAGTCCGGTGCTAATGTATTTTGGGCCAAATAATTCTTTCCTATTGGGGACTGTGCATTGTAGGATGTTTAGGACCCTGCCTCTACTCACGAATCAGGAGCACCAACCAAAAATGTCTCCAGGCACTGACAAATAGCTTCTGGAGGGAAATCACCCTAGTTGAGACTCACTGCTCTACAGCAAAAACATTCAACTAAGACGCTTTCGATTTGGATTGCGTGCTTAACCTAAGACTAACTGACTTGGCAGCATTAACCCAGGAGCATTTATCAGACTTGAACTTCATATGAACTTTGTGCTAACTAGACAGCCCTGCTCCCACAAGTGTCAATCCACCAGAGCAGCCTGGGGCTGGGCATCCACATACAAACCGTTTTTCAGACAGAGGTGGTGAGAGGGCAGACAAAAAAGACATTTTAACAAAAAACAAGCAAGAAAACAAACAAAAGAACCCTAATTATTTAACTTTAAAACCAGTGTCTTCATTGATTTTTAATATTGGAAATCTTGATATCCAACATATTTACTTATTTCTTTTATTTTGCTATATATCAAATTCTATCAAATTTCAAAATAACAATACCAATATTATTAAGTGAGATTATGGAATACAATTTAAGGTTATTTAATTTTTAAAAATCTTTTTATGATTTTCCTTGTCCTTAGGATCTGACCCACTAAGGATATGCAACAATAACTGTGTTTTAAGGTCACCAGCAATAACTTTCTCTGTGTGATTATGCCGTGAACTTGATATACAGTTAGATATTTTTGTGTAAGTTTGTTTTCGGATTTCAGAGACTGTTTCTTCTTTGCAATTAAATTTTGTTTTATAGTTATGAATAGCATTTACCTGGTTGTAAAGTCAGGAATATAAAGCAAGTATATAAAGCGGAGAAATGTAGCTTTCATCTCTGTGGCCTCTACTCTCTTTTCTTTCCTCTTTTATAAGTAATTATGTTTTAGTTTTGGGTTTATTCTTTTATTGTTGTTTCTACTTGAAAAGATAAGCAAATCCATCCATCCATCCATCCATCCATCCATCCATCCATCCATCCATCCATCCATCCATCTATCTATCTATCTATCTATCTATCTATCTATCTATCTATCTATCTATCATCTATCATTATCATCTACCTCCATTTCCTATGTATAGGTAGCACACAATATACACTAATCTTTATTTTTTACAGTTAAGAACAGATCCTGAAGGTCACTTTATAACAGTATATTGAGAACTACCACATTTCTGTCTGCAGCTATATCCTTTTTGCATCTAGTCTTCTATATATTTGGCTGTTTTCAGTTTTTGCTATTACAAATTATTTACAATTAATAGGCTTGTAATTTTGCCAGTGAACTTTGGTGTTAATCCTGGAAGTGGGATTACTGGGTCAAAGGGTAAATGAGTATGTGACTTGGGTACTGAGTGTCAAAATTCCTCTCTATAGTGGGCATACCAGTTTGCATTCTCACTGGTATTTTAAGAAAGTGTCTTTTCTCTCCATAGCCTTGCCAACAGAGTATGCTTTAACACTTTGGATTTTTTGCCAAATCAATAAGTGAGAAAGTATTTCTCAGTATGGTTTTAGTTTGTATTTCTAATCTTATGAGCAAGGCTGAGTTCATATGAGTAAGAAATTTTTGCATCACTTTTCTAAGAACTGTCCATTGCATATTTTGTCCAACATATGTGTGTATGTTATGTGTATATGAAGATATATATATCCAGGAAACAAAATCTCTATAATTTTTGGTAGTATATTAAATGGTACCTTTTAACCCTCAATGATTCAGTAAAGCTTTCAAAACAAAATTACAATGCATGGGCATGTTCGTGTATATTGTGGAAGAAGGGAAGCATAGAATATGTATAGATAGACATTTTGCTTTAAGAGTCACATCATCCAAAACACTAGCTTTATTAGGTATTTAGATAACTAGTACATTCCTACCTGCTTCAGAGAACAGTATAATAAAAGAGATTGAGAAAAAACAGAAATAAGTAAGCTTGAATTTTGTGTCATACAGTGAGTCAGGTGCTAGCAATATGATAAATAAGACAGTACTTGTATGCAAGAAATTTATACTCTAGTCCTAATTTGATCTGCTTCTAAGCTGGAATGTAATTTTAAAAATTACCTTCAAAGAAATCCTGAGTAGCTTCTTAATCTTACCTTTGTCCCTATTAATGTAGCCCTGTTCACCGCTCCTACATACAGCCCATTCATTTGTGCCATAACATAGCCAGTATGTCTCCAAAATGGGTCATCCTTGTAAGATTTGATGTTATTATGTGCCCATTCGTCTTGCTTCCTGGAAGAGAAATTAGGTTTGTACTGAAGGTTTCCATGTTTGCTCATTTAAAGCTAAATTAAACCCAGACATTTAGAGATTATATATTCAGATAATTATGCTAATATAATTTAAATTCTGGACCTTGGAACATTCTAATCACTTTGAAAGGCTATCAGGACAAATCCGAAATGACTTTTAATTTCTCCCTAGGACTATGACTCTTCCTTTGTAGCTTCCTCCATGCTCTAGCTGGAACTGAAACACAGGTGTAATGTTTACCTACCTGTGATACTGAGACCTAAGAAAGTCAAGGATAGACTGTCCAAATGCATTTTACATCAACTCATAATGTCTCACTAAATCAGTAAGCATTCATTCATTAACATACTTTTGTAGGTAGAAGAGGTAAAAAACCAACAGGAAAAAATAAAAAACTCCTAAGGGCAAGATGTTTTGTATATGTTTATGTTTCTTTCAGGTAATTTTCATAGTTTATGGTTCATTTTACTTCAGTTGTTGCTAATAACTGCCTCAACATCTCTGTCCTAGCATGCTTAACAACAACAACAAAAAGGTTTTTTTAAATAGTTTTTTTATTTCATTTTTCTTCTTTTAGTTCTATGTATTTCATAGGGGATGATCTGACATAACCGTATACTGAAAGCTATTTCCGATTTGTTCAGGCTATCCACAGATCCATTTCAGAATACAATGTCATTGTGTGAGATAAAGCTCAATGGGTTTTAAGTGATGCTGTGTAGAACTGTCGCATTTGATGAAGAGATTAATGTGTAATTTGGAGGGCTAAACTAAGAGCTCTTCCATCCCCAAATTAATCTCACAGTTCATCATTCTGCAAACATGTAACATATTTTTTGAACATTGAGAATTTATTCGTCTTCGGGAAACTTTATCAAATGGAAATATTCTCAGAGGATGTTAACAATTATGGCTTTAGATAGATAGGAGTTAACACTCCGGCTAGGATTAGTCACCAGGCCTGTGAAAGGAAGCACCTTACAGAGGAAGGAAGACAGCTCTCTGCAAGGGGAGGGGCCCCGGGAGAGACTGAATTTTGCCTGCCTCACAATGATGGTGTCTTCCTCCAGCTGCATCAGCAATGTCCAACCTAATCTCCAAAGAGGCCCAATTCAAGGGCATGTTGTCTGCCACTAGTTTTCATGCTATTACCAAAAGGGTGCTATACCTCACTACACACACAACTTCAGAGTCCTGCCAGAGAGACAGAAAAAGAAATTGGTGAAGGAAAAATTGCTGTCTGAAGTGACATTTTTAGTCCCTTATAGTCTCAGTAACAATGAGAAGAAAAAAGCTATTATACATACTTCATAAACTCCTGTACTTTATCCACATGGAAGGTTTCTTAATCAGCTGTGGGTAGAGGTTTGTGAAGTGGTCATACATGTGTCTGAAATGATAGATCAAAATTGTTACATTTCTATTTTTCCCCTTGGATTTCTCCATCACAGTCAATTGTCCAATTTTTTTTTGGCTAACCGAATGTCCCCTATTGCAAATCTTCCCTAGTATTTTTTTAAATAAATCAAATACAATTCAAAATTGGGAAAAACTTCCAATGCATAGAAAAGCATACAATAAAACAAGCACCCAAGTATTCATTATATAACTTTATTAAATAACTCTATTTTGCCATATTTGCTTCATATATTTTTAAAAAGAAATAAACATTAGATAGAATTGAAGCCCCTGCATACTAATACCCCTCCCTTCTCCCTAGAGGTAAAGACAATCTTGAATCAATTACTCTCATGCACTTGAATTTTTTACTTAAATTATTACTCCCATGTGCCTTTTTATACCATTACTATATATATATTTAACCATAAATAAAGTATAGTATTATTTATCATGTTTCAGAATATGAATACGGTAATGCTATCACTTTAACTTGTTTAGACATGACTTTTTTTCTAAAAGAAATATATCTATGTTATCATCTTCAGCTTAAATGTATTTCTTTCATCTATTGATAGTATTCCGCAGTGTAACTATAACAATTCATGTTATACATACCCATGATGGACATTAAACTGTTTTTTTCATTTTTCATTATCATAATGCATCTTCAAATATTGCTATAAATGTCTCTTTTTATATACTTGGATGTTCTTCTATGATAATATATAAGATATAAAAGTAGAATTGCTAAGGAAAGTATTCTATATATCTACAGTTACTACATGCTGCCAAATTGTCCCACAGTGATTGTTATCAATTGATATTCCCACCAACTACATGTTAAACTTCTGGTTCTGTAGCCTTACCTGGTATGTCAGACATTTTAATTTTCAACAGTTTGGTGGGTTTTAAATGGTTCTCATTGTTTTATTTTCCATTTCCCCCAGGATTATTGGCTATTTGGGATTCTTTATGTTATAACCTACTTTTAAAAAGTTAAGTGTGTCTCATATGCTATACAGTAAACATTTTTTGTTGAGATATAATTGACATGTATCATTGTATAAGTTTAAGGTCTATGTGTTGATTTGATACATTTTAATATTACAATATGACTACCACTGTAGTGTTAGCATTTCTTTTTTTGTGGTGAGAATAATTAAGATCTAGTCTTTTAACAACTTTGAAGTTTATAATATAGTATTATTGATTATTGTCGCTATGCTGTGCCTGAGCTATGCAGAACTTCTTTATCTACTAGTTACAAGTTTGTACCTTAAAAATAACATATTCCAATTAAACACTTTTTAATTGATGAAAATAACCCATTTACATTTATTGTAATTTTTATATACTTGGGTTTATTTCTACAGTCTTTTCTGTTTTCCATTTACCATCCCTTTCTTTGTCCCTCCTTCTTTTTGTTTTCTGTGTTTAGATAACATTTTCATTATCCTTCTTTTTACTTCTGCTGATTTGGAAGCTGTAAAATGTATTCTATTCTTTCAGTGATTATTAAAATAAGAGACATTTATAACTTCATTTTCTTATAAAGTCTAAATTTTATATTTCTCTTCTCCTTCAAACATAATACATATTTTAGCAAGTTTAACTGCCCACTGACGTCCCCCATCAAGTTATTTTTCAAAGATTTAGTTTTACTTTTTTAATTTTAAAAATATTTCTATTGTATTTATTTATTTATTTTTAGCTTTTATAATCAAATTTTATTAACCTCTTTGTTTAATGCAAGTCTATGTGTGGTAAAACATTTTATGCATCTGAAAATGCCTTTTTACCCGTTGCTCTCAGATGATTTAAATGGTTATTAAATTCTAGTTATTTTTCCTTAGTACTTTAAAGACACTCTCTTTCTGGCTCTATTGCTGTTGATGAGAAGTATGCTGTCAGTCTAACTGAGATTCTTCTGTAGTCATTATCTTCCTTTTTGATAGCTTTTAAGATTATTCTCTTTATCCTCAATTTTCTGTAGTTTCACCCACTATGTTGCAGCAATTTAATAGGCTGTGTCTTACAACTAAGGACTCATTTCTTTTTTCAATTTTGATAAATCGTCAACTATCATCCTGTCAACTATTGCTTATTGCAATTCCCTCCACCCCCTTTTTCTGGGACTCCTAATGGAAATATGTTGGAGTTTCTCAAACTCCTCTATCTAATAACAACTCTCTCGTTATTTTTACCCCTTTATCTCTTTGGGCAGGATATTATGAAATCACCCAATACTAATTTCTGATTCAAAATTTGTACTCTGTGTGCCATCCAGGGTTTTCCCATTTACTGATAGTTTTAATAATTAATTCCCATAATATTCATTTACAATATTTTGAACAGGTTCTTTTTCAATATCTACATGTCTTATTCTCTTTTTGTTTCACAAATTCTTCAAGGTCTCCTTCAATTATACCTTAGAGTGCCATAAGCATATTTAAAGTTTTTGTTAAACCATTCTACAAAATTAATGGGGAGTACATCATGATATTATTGTTGATTTTGTTGACTGTTTCTATTAGCATTCCATTTGTGTATTTTAGAACGTTGGTGTGCAGGTATTTCCAGTTATTAATTTGTTCTCTTTTACCCTTCACACTCATTTTCCCTAAGTGCCTCCATCTGACTCCCTGTGAACCTAGGTCTTAGAGTGGCTTTTGGGGGGTTCTTTCCTGTGGACTACTGCAACCGTATCTGTAATTGAACCAGTACATAGGATTTGATTCTTGGTTCCTCCCCTCTCCGTCCCCAAGTTCATGGTTTTCTATAAATCTGTAGGGTAGGATGCATATCAGGAGAGGTTATTCTGTGGCCACCTAGCTTACAAACAGTCAAAAGCAACAAAGTAATTTCAGCTTCCCAGCTTTAACTCAGCTCACTCACGGAACTGAGCCTTTACCCATTAGCAGAGGGTGACTCTTTGCCTGCTTCAGGCCAAGGGCCCAGCAGATCCACACTTCATTGCTTTGTGGGTTTTTTTTTTTTCCATTTTCTTGTTCAAAAGATGTTTAATTTTGTTTCAGAGTTCAGCTGTATTACTATGATGCTCTCTTTCCATATATTTTATCTATCATTTGCTGTAAGTTCGGAGCAAAGGCAGTCAAATCATGAGCTTTTGCATTCTCTGGACTGAAAGTTTTACCTGAAGTTCTGCTTTTCATTTGATGCTGTTTACTGACCTAGGAGGGTCAGCACTGTAAGCAGGAAGTGACTCAGATTCTGAGATTGGGAATCTGGCTCCCTGAACTTTGGAACTTCAGATATCTGTCATCTAGTGCAGCAGGTCCTTGAATAGCATTTTCTTTAACGTTACATTGTTATAAATGCAGCAGTAACTTAACTCTTGTTTATATCAATTAGCCTGTGGTAAAATTGGTTTCCTTAAAAGTCATTTCACTGCAGTTCCAAAAACCTATCAACGACATTCAATGAGGACTTACTGTAGTTTCCAGAACTGAAACGGATAAAATGAGAATAGAGTTTTATTGCCAGTTAGGTAAACAACATTAAAATCCTTTGCACACTTTCATTTCATGGTACTTGAGTTCAATAAACTTCACTTCATGAGAGCTTTTCCTTCAAATTATTCATAAATATTTTTTTAAAAATTGAATGATCACATTGAACTTTGATTTATATATCTTTTATGCTGCTACATCCCTTCTACTATCTACCTGGCCACTTCTCCTTTCCCGCCACCTCTAAAACTGAGGGAGCCACAGCACTAAAGCCTAGACAGGAATGCGGGTGACAAAGAAGGGACCCTCTGCCCTCGCCTCACCCTTCACCCTGTGGAAATTCCAGGTGAAGCTGATGCCTTGATTTAGCTTCTCATGGAGGGAACAACGCTGCAGTTTCCCACCCCAAGGCTGTGTGGGGAAGGAGAATGGCTGTCGGACTGTCTGGACTTGTGAGGCAAGTGTTTTTCTGTGTGTCCCTGGGGTAAAATAAGTGGACACTGGGAGCTGATGGGGCCAGATGACATATATTTGTGGTGAATATTGCAACCTTGGGGGGCATTGATTAGGTTGGTGGAGTCCAGGGAACCCACGGAAGCCTCATCAGATGTGAGATGGAGCAACACCCGGCCAAAAACTAAATGAGATTGTTTCACTTTGGTGAATGCCCAGACAGCCACTGATTAAGCATCTCCCCGCCCTCCAGAAGCCTCGGTAACACGAATCCATTCTGAGGAAAAGTGGAACGTTCTGAATTAACTCAGCCAAAATGATAAATTATTTTGTTCATATAGATAGAAATAAACATGGTAACATTTTCTAGCTGCCAAGATGAAAGCACTCTTCAAATTAAAATGATTTATATGAAAACAAAGTTCTATTTCTTGGGGGAAAAAAATTAATTTGTGGGCAATTGACTTACAATGCTTGCTCAGGTCAGGAAACAAATAAATTCATACTTTTCCCAAAGTCTCCATCATGGCACCCTGCCTAGTTCCATCCAGAATTCCAGGTCTCAGTTTTTCAGTCTATTTCAAAATAGGGCAGTATTTCTCAACTGGCATGATTTTTCCCTCCAGGAAGCATTTGGCAATGTCTGGAGACATTTTTGGTCATCATACTAGGGTGTAAGATGCAACCGGCATCTAGTGGGTGTAGGCCAGGGATGCTGCCAACTAGCCTACAATGCACAGGATAGCCCCCATGAAAAAGAATTCAATCCACAATGTCAATAACGCTGAGATTGGGAAACCCTGAAACAGGGAAACATTATTCTTGACTTGTGGGTGGTCACTGAGGATGCCCAAATAACAGAAGACAAGTTGACGATATGGTACGGTAACTGAGCTGGAATTATTGAAAATTTTTCTTTTTCTTTCATTTTTTTTAATCGAGACTAGATTTTTCGATTCTGACGTTCAGAGCAGAGGAAGAGAAATTTCCACCTTCAGATCAGAAGTGGAGGCCTCAAAGGATCCTGCTCCATTCAGTGCCCTGAGAAATACAATCTACTTGCAGGCTCTCAGGTTGAGGCCCTTTGCTGGTTGATCCCTGGGCCTGGGATCCTACCCTTCCATGTGGTAGGGTAATAGAGTATGACAGAAGTACAGGCTGTGAATTCTGAGTAAAATCTGACTCCACTACCTTTAGGCTGTATGACCACAAGCAAGATTGCTAATTTCTCCACGTTTCTGATTCTCACAGACAGAGCTGATACTAGTATCTATGTCATGGATGTGTTAGCTTTCGTTTCAGCAACTCTGGTGCATAAAATCAGTAGATTTCCTCCTCAGGAGGCCCAAACTTTGCTCACCTTTACGTATCTCATATGCACTCACATGTGAGAATCATGAAGACACGTGTACACTTACCTCTTCCTGAGCCTTTTTGCATTATTTTAATACCACATCATTTAGCACTTTCCTCTGCTGTCTCCTACTGTTTTCTCATTTTTCTGACTTCCTGGGTCACAGACCGTGTTGGGCTCCTTTAGTATTTTCCGTAGTGATTAATCCATTTGAATGAGTGTGTGCATGCATGCGTAAGTAAACTCTGTAGCTAGATCATTTAGTTTCCAACCTTGGCTCCTGCCTACTAACTCTGTGACTTTCAGTTAGTTACTTGACTTTTCTGTGCCCGTTTTCACATCAATAATATGGGAGTAATCATAATACGTACCTCAGTGTTGTGGATTAAACAATTTAACACATATAAAGTGCTTTGAACAATACCTGGTACATTTTAAATACTATATGAGTGTTATATTAAGTACCATCATCCTTTTGTGGTTCATATTAAGTTTCAGGTAATTACTAGTTGATGGGTCATTTGATGTTTTTGAGGGTTAGATTGTGTCTTACTGATCTTTGCTTTGTCCACAGCATATTCAGTTTCTAACACCGAAATCGGCCAGGTGGGGTGTAGAGGAGATTCTGGATATATTTCTTGGCAGTAGGCCAAAGACAAAAAAAAGGTGCCACCTTTGGCTACTTTCTCTACTTGTGCCATAATCTCGCTACAACCCCTTTTCATCATAGTTTTAGCAACAGTTGAGTCAATTAGTAACTTAAAAGGAGTCCTCTTTGAAGAATGTACTCAGGAACTAACTCTCCTTTCCACTCTTCTCCCTACCCCAGAGCCTGGCACAGGTAGCGTAATAAGTGTTTGCAGTACTGGATTGGTTCATTCTAACTGGAAAATTCCAGCGGTGGTCATGACAACGGCTATGTCAGCAACACAAGAGTCAACTACTTTTTTAACAACTAGAGCAGCCCAGGGCCCCGCACCCTCATCACCATTCTTTCCAGAAAGCTTTCATGACTCATTTTATCAAAAATCAATCTAGGGCTATTTAGCAGCTGTATTATCATTAGTGAAACATTAGCGACTCTGAATTTGCAACTCTTAGGGAGCCACCCCATAGAGTTAAAAACAAAGGAAGAAGCTCCATTTAGCCAAGGTTGTTAGACACTGCACTGCATGGAAATATGTACCTCACATTCTAATTAATCTCTAATAGAATTGGAACAACAACAGGATTCCATTAAACCGAATAAGCGTGTAATTAAGTAACTGCTGGGGGCAGAAGCACTGTGCCAGGTATCTGGTGTATATGAAGATGAATGAGATAGGAACCCTGCCCTCAAGGTAGTAACAGATGGTGTGGGGAGAGATGGTGATCTCTCCAATGGGAATGGAATCAGGAAAAGCTCCATTAAGAAGATAGCATCTGAGATGAGTCTAGGAGGCTGAGCAATATTTCAATAGGTGGAGATGGGAGAGGCAGCATCTGGTTCTCAGGAATCATGGCTGTAAGAGGTGCTAGGAAGGGGATGTGGGAGAGGCTGAAGGAGCATCACAGCACAGCTCAGCAGCCCATCTGGAATGAGTGTTTGCATGGTAAGGTCAATACCTTGCAATGAGTGACTCTTCAGGAGATGGTGGGGACTGGGACAGTGGAAGAAGAAGGAGAAAAGAACAGACATGAGGAGGGGCAAGGCAGTAAGAGAAGCCTCTGAAAACATCTAGTGTCTACTCCAAGCTGTGGTCCAGCTGGATCTGCTGTTGCTGCCTAGGATGCGATAACCCTGTGGGAGCAGCACAGGTCGATGGTCTCGAGTTTCATGATAAAGTACAAAGGGCTGGGCCCAGGACCAGGCTGTTATCTAGAGAGTGTTGTAAAAGTTCAAGGAAATAAATTACTGAAGACTTCAAAGGAAATTACAGAGGATTTGGGAAGATTTCTTTGTGTGTTTTCGTTTGGTCTCTCAAGTATGTCATAGGTTGGAAAGGGCAAATTATATCTTCCAGGGCAATTAAACCAACCCGTGCAGCTGTGGTGCAGACGCCAGCAGTCCTTGCTGGTGCCTTCAGTATGGGAGTCACAATCTCATGAACGCCGTCAGCATCCCCTCTGTTCTGTCTCCTTGCTGGACCTCTTGTCCCTGTGAGTCCAGCTTCTCAACTCCATTGGGCCTATCTTCTTCCCTCAAATAATCTCTGGGGCTGAGAATGTGTATTAAGACCCCATCTCCTGGACCATATCAGAAGAGAAGAAAGGAAATTGATAGCCTCCCTCTCTCTCCTCTCTTCCCCAGGGGTCTTTTTAAAACACGCTATGTCGTACCCCATTATTCTGAACTTTGAGCTAGGTACAGAAGAGATCTTTTAAAATGCATGTTGATTTGGAAATTCCCCTACTTATTTGACTTTTCAGTAGTGCACTTAGAATGACAGCCTCTGAGAAGTGGCTTATGGTTAATGCCCTTCTAGAGATAATTTTGATTGTAATTCTTCCTTCTCTTCCTTTCCCTCCCTCCCTTCAATCTTCTTTTCTTCCTTTCTGTCCTCTCTTCCTCCTCTTTCTGTTTCTCTTTTTCCTTATCCTTCTTCTCTTTCAAATGTACAAATACTGACCTCTCTCTTCCTTCCAGCCCCTTCAGTTTTTTTTTTTTAATCAATCATCTTCCTGCTCACCAGCATCTCCTGCTCAAGGAATATCAAAGTCCCTGCAGAACAGTGGTCCCTCAAATTTTTGGTACCACATATATGGGAAGCCCATCATTGAGCAGATGGGAAGAATCACCACAGTCATGCATACAATACAGACATGAAGAGAGAGGTTGTCTTTCAAATTCAAGGAAACTCTGAGCACTCTACTCTTGAAATAGAAAAGCCTTCCATGTACTAATGTACAGCCCGCATTTACCTTTTTAAAACCTGTTACCCTCTGCTTGCTCATTCAGAGCCTCTGCTGGCTCATTGGGAATGCAACTTACTCATTTTAGAATCAGTGTCTTTTTTCAGTACTCTCTTCTGTTACCTTCTGCCAAAAATGACTTCCTCCCTCTTCCTGGCCAAGCCAAATGATTCTCATCTATCAAGTGCCAGACCCACAACTCACTCCTTGCACAAAGCCTTCTTTGACTGCTCCAGCCTGATGGGTGCCTGCCTCTCAGACTCCTCTGGTACTTATGAATAAAGCACTCTCTTCTGGTTGTTCTCTGCAGCAGAAATGCTGCCAAGAGTTTCCTAACTCTTCCTTAAGGACCAATATGGACTGACATTACTAGATCTGTCTGTCCCTCACTCCTGATGATTCACCCATGTGCTGCTTACCGGTCTGAGGGATGGCAGACTCAGTTGCCAGATCCTCAAAATAGATCACAATATGCAGGAAGTTCTTTTGTTTGTTTTAATCTTAAAAGAATGACTTATGCATGGCAAAAGGCAAAGTAAACAATAAAATAGTTACTGAATAGCAGTTGGGTGTCTTTTTTAAGAAATCAAATTTGAGTAATTTTTACTCTAAAATAGAAGTATTAAAGTCATGAATAGAATGGCTTCTTTTTGTAGGAATTTTTGGTGAATGGATCAAGGCACTCAAGGATAGGTCAATGAGTAAGGGTGAAATGATAAAGTCACTCCCAAAAGTGAGATGTTAAAACTTACATTTTCCCTCAGACAGAAGAATATCAGAAGTGGCACCTTTGCCAGGAGGCTTCTCTGTCACACTCCTCAGCTCTCTAGCAGCAACACGATATCCAAGAAAGACATACTTGTCCTTATAACAGTCTCAGATCAGAGCTGCTGCCTTCAAATGGCAGAGCTTCCCTTAATACCCCATTATATGTATATATCACCCATGAGTCCATCTATTTGTATTCACAGAACTTCAGTTGAAATTATTTCTCCAAATTTGCAACACTATTTAAATAATGCAATCAAATGAATAGATACAAAAGTGGATAAATATTTGGAGTGAAAGATGAAAAGTTCAGATTTTTACATGTATAATACAGTTTTAAACATGTTTTTAAAATCTTATTCAGTTTATAAAGTTTTATATACCTCTGAGTACATGAAGGAGACTTGTATGCTACGGTAACAAAAATTTGGCATAAAAATAAAAACAGGAATTTCTTGTTTAAACTAAAAAAAGAGTAGTCAGAACCTAACAACTAATCCTTCAACATGTGATGTAATCTCCAAAATGCAGAAGCAGATTAAGATCAGCACTGCACTTACTATGACTAAGGCAGTAACAGCACACAATAAGATTTGGTTAAACTGCACTCAACAATCTAGGTCAAAGAGTAAAAAAAGAAAGCCAACTCATCGAGACACTTTATATCAAAGGAAGGATGAGGTTTGATTCAATAGGTCACAACATTCCCTTAAAGAGCTTCTCTCTAAAAAAGGATGGGTCCTGATTGCATTACAACTAACTACATTTTTGTTATTTTTATAAGACGAGGGAAGGACACAAGAATCAAGTAACAACAGAACTGGAAGGAACATTTACATTAAATGTTAAAAATTTTCAATTTAAAATCTCTTTACCTACTTGAAAGTATTGCTTTAAGACTATTACAAATAAATGTCTTACCCTTTATTTTTAATTAGTATTTGTTTTGTAGTTCTCAAAGAGTCATTCCACCTCTCATTTGCTTTCTACCAGACAACAAATGACAATAAATGGCTAGTTGTCCCTTAAAATAGTTTCAGGAAAAGGAAAGATTTAAAAAGGTAAGTGTCATGAGAATTGAAGAGTGCTAAATCAGGGGCTTTGTTCCTTCTAGGCAGGTACTAATTACAGGTACAAATGTAATTCTGTTTCCAATATATGAGACAAGAGCCATTGCCGGACAAAGAAAGAGACGTAGGTTGCCTGACAGTTCTCCACTATGACCGGGGTACTTACGGGGCAGTGAGGTAACCTTCCAAATATCCAGCCACATACATGACGATGTCGTTGCTCAGGGTCTGAGAACCGTACCCTGCTTTGATCTCAAGGATCCCCCAGCCTGTGGTGTTCACAGAGTTATTATAAAAGCCATAGGCATCCCCATTCTTGTCCAGTACATGTTTGACATTTACTGTCTTTTCAGCAGGCATCCAGTACGCAGTTGCATAGAAGACTTCTGGAGGAAAAAAAGAAAAAGAAAAGAAAATAATAATAGAACGTCATTTAACTGACGTGCTGATTCATTTTTTTTTTTCTGTGTAACCGACAATTCCAACCCATTTGCTTTTAAAGAGTTCCATTCTATTGGAATTGGGAAACCTGCTCTAAATTAGTCTTTGTTGCAAGTGTGGAAAAAGCAGAGCCTTTGATCAAGGGAAATGAGGCCATGGCAAGAAGAACAAGTCAAGGATGGTGGCATCATAAAGGTGAGTCTAAGAGCTCCATCCTTAGAGATGGGATTTTGTGCATGGCCAGAGCTGGTGCCCTTGCCCACCTCTTCCTGCAACCAAAGACAGGGTCCACACTCCATTTTTTTCAGCAGTTGAGCCGAAGCATAAATATTCTCTGGCTCCTTATCCTATCTTTCTTGCTTAATTCTTCACAAGTGACGTGAGATTCTTATTTTGCAGGGGGAAAAGAAAAAGAAACTATCACCCATGACCCCCTCAAGATCTTGGTAATTTTGTAAATTTATCCTCACAAATATTGTACCTGTGTCTCCCTGCTTGTTCGCCTCAACCCTTCTACCCATGCTCTGCACCCCACGCCTTTCACTTTCTCTAGGAACTTTGTTCCATCCTCCTGTGCTCGAAAGTTCTCTCTTGCAGGGGCTTCTTCCCATTTAGTGAATGGACATGTTCCATTGTCCAACTACAAAAGTTGTCTCTTTGGATCCTGTGAACAGATTGGCTACCACTGGAATCTCTCACTCTCTTCATGAAATTATTACAAATTTTATAAAGCGCGCTGGATCAGGGACTATGGTAGGTGTTGGTGACAGAGTTGTGACTATGACTGACATAGTTTCAGACCTCATCCACTTCACTTCTTTATTTTCCTCACTTTGGCCTGTGGCAGGCTGGCATTCACCCTCACCACGCCACTGGCGCTGCTCCAGCTGAGTCACTAATGGAACCCTTGAATCCCTGTGTCACATGAATATCCAAAAGTGTTTAATAAGTGATGGCTTATTCTTAAAACGTTTTCCTCCCATGCATCTGGGACAACACTCTCTTCTGAATCTCCTTCTCCTTTGCCTGTCTTTTTCCGCATTCTCCCCATGGGTTACTCTTTAACTTGTAAACTTAACAGCACACTTGATACCATCTGGAAGATTCCATAAGGATTAGAAATTCATAATATTCAAAACAAAACTCATATTCTCTCCCAACCTATCTTCTGCTATCTTCATGATCTTTCAGCCAGAAACCCAAGTCCATGCAGGTCTCTCTCTCTCTCTCTCTCTCTCTCTCTCTCTCTCTCTCTCTCTCAATCTCTCTCTCATTCATGTCATGTTTAAGCAAAACCTCTTAAATATCTCTCTCACCAGTCTCTACCTCTTTAGATGTCTATGCTACTTTAGATATCATGACTGGCCTTAATTTTAAAAAGGTCTTTCTCAAGGTCCCTCTGACCTTTAATCTATTCTTCATGCTCTGCCCGAGTAACCTTTCTAAAATCTTTCAAAAATCTTCAATGGCTTCTATTTCCTAGAAATAAAATCCTTCAGCTTACACTATCAGCCTTTATGACCTGGTTTCTGTCTGCCTATCCAGCTTCATCCACCACCCGGGGCACTCTGTGATCTGGAAACCTTACATACCTAGCTCTCCAACCTGCCAACAAGCTGGTCCAACCCCTCCGACTTTGCATATGCTGTTTCCTCTGCCTGAGAGTTTCTCTTTTGTTAACCACCTAGCAGTCTCAAAATTGCTATTTAAGACTCAGGAGACAGCACCCCCTTTGAAATGGTTGACTTGCTCCACAAGTTCAACGTACTTTGTATGTATGTCTTCTTTGGTCTTATCCCTTTGTACTATAACTCACATGTCTGCCCCGGCTTCTAATCTGTGAACTCCTGAGGCCGAAGAAATGTTTCCTCGGTATTTTATATAGTGTCTGGCTCATAACAGGTAACTCAATAAATATTTGTGAAAGGAAGGGAGACTTCGGAAGAGAGACAAAAAGTGGAAAAAAAAATGAAGCAAGAAAACAGTATATAATGCATTTGTTTTTCTTCCTAAGAAACCATCGCACAGCTGCTCAAGTTAAAGACAAACTTTACATTCGGGTCAGCAAAGAGATGGGAGGAGGCCAGAATGACTCTCAGATTCCAGGGTGAGACTCAAAGGATGAATGTTGTATCATTCACTGAGCAGATAGGGAATAGTTATGGGAAGGAATACGAGTTTAGTTTTGGACATACTGAATTTCCAGTGGTTAAGATACTAGAAATTCTAGCTCAGATTAAATTTTGGATAGGGTAAATCTGTTGTTCACATTCAAAACTGATGCAAAGATTGTCTATCAAATAAGTGCTGAAAGTATAATCTCAATCCTAGAGCATAATGATCATCATGGTGGACTTTTTTTTAAAACGGGTTAAATGGAAGTAATGACACTGATTAACACAAGTAAGTACAGAATAATTTGTTAGCTAACAGACTACCAATGACAAATAACAGTCAAACTGTTAATAAAACTAACTGGCCACAATTTGATAATTGTGGACAGTAGCCATAGAAACTCTTTCTTCTCTTCCCAGGTACAATCAAATACGTATGTTCACCAAATTGATTTTGGACCACAAAGGTCGTACATAGCCTCAGCCCTTCCTTAGCCTTTCTCACACGCTCTCCTCCTTCTTCATTTCCCGTGAGTCCTAGAGGGAAATGAGAAAGCATGGTTGGCTAAATAAAAAAGCAGCCAGAAAGCCGCGGCAGGATGGGGTCATAAACAGGAACTGTAAAAGAAGGAAGGAAGGAAAGACTTGTCACTCTCTTTTCTTTCAGTTCTAGCCACAGAACATGATTTTAGCTTTGCTCCCTTCTCTGAAATACTGGCACTTCTCATCCAGCATCCAGGCCTTCTTTCCCCTTCCCCTTTCGTTCGAGGAGCCCCTTGTCTTATAAACTTGGCGTGCTCTCAATCCAAGCACTCAAGGGCTCTGCTTTTACTGTTGTTATTACCCAATTTCCAGACCACAAATAATAAACTTCTGCAAATCTGTGTTTTGACACTTGTGTGCTTCCACCCATGAAAAAAACCTTTACCCAGTCTTCAAGAGAATTCAGTAGAAATGTACTGCTCACAAGCTGACCGATTTACCAGGTGCTTTAAGACTTGAGCCAAAAGCTGAGTTTCTCGATCCACCCCTAATTGAAATCCTCCGTTCCTCAATGCTTTCTCCACGTGTCATCTCTTTCTGGTTTTCCCAGTACCATGCTATTTTTTTGATTTTCTTAAATCCTTTAATAGATTTTAAGTTATTATAATTTTTTTATTTAAAAAAAATCTCCCTGTTAGGAGGCAGACGGTGTGAAAAGTATATTGAAAAGGTAGAAAAACATTACATAATTCTAATCCTAACCTAGTTTTATACGAGCTCTGTGAAGATAGGGGCTGCTTCTGCTTCCCACAGGATGTTCTGAGATCACCATACCTGGCACAATAATGTTTCCGTGATGAATTAGCTTAATTGTGTGTGTGTGTGAAATGAAAGTGAAGTTTATCAGAACATTCACAGAAGTTAGTCTAAAATAACTCAAGTCATTATGTCTTCAAGCTTAGGTAAGGAGCCTAGAGGATGGTTCAGATGTCCAAGGGGAAAGTGCCATGTGCTGGTAATTTCTCTAGAGTTGCGAAAATGAAAAACAAGATTTAAACATTTTAACATCCTCAAAATCAATGCCCTTGATAAATATTTGTTGAATGAATGGAAGTGTTACTTTATAAAAACAGTATTTTTCTTCTGTGAATAAAGATAGAAGAAGCCCAATATTTTAGAATTTATTTTATTTACTTGTGCATTCTAATATTTTGTATGAGTTCATTGTTTTTCTCTTGAAAAAATTTCTAACTTGGTCTTAGAATTTGTAAAATAGTCATAAGTGACCTAAATCATTCTCTCCTATATGAGGAACCTAATTTTCCTAGCATCTCATTTATGATAGAGCAAGTAGTTTTCCACCCTGAGCAATACAATTTTGGCTAATAATTCAGTAAGTTAAGATAGTTTGCAAATGCTGACTGAATTACTTGATAATGCCTTCTGTTGAAATTGTAACTACATTTGCAAGGCTAATTGACAAATTTGAGAGCAAGTTTGTGCCTTGCAACCAAGAAACTTTCACAATTTCCCATTGGAATATTATAACATGATTTCTGTTGTTTGTGCAAACAGTGTTTCAAGTCTTAGACTAAAGTTTCTTCATAATTTCCCTACTTCTATTAGTTCCATTTTTTAACATTGAATAAATTCCTGTTTTGCAATAGTACAAGGAAACTATATAAGAACATTATTAAAATATTTTCAGCCATATCTTAAAGATAAACTTTCAAAAGATCATAAAATATAAGGTAGGAGCAACTAAAACCTACTCTATTAAAAAAAAAGAAAAGAAAATGAAGCTTAAATGCATTTAAAAAAACATTGAACCTTTTAATAAATCCTTTGAGATTAATTCTATTATTGGTGTCACTCTCCATTTTTTATCTCAACAGGTAATGTTTTATAATTTGGAATCCAAAAAAGATAACAAGTAACAAAAGTAAAAATAATGCTTAAAGAAGTGTGAAAACAAAAATATCTGTTGTGCATGTCAGAACAAAGATCCAAGGTGAAGTACATAGTTTATTTATCATGAAAGTAAATTACCATGAAAAAGTTTTAAAAAATGTTCTACCTTAATTTAAAGACTGAAGAAGAAGTCTTTTTAATTTTCTTCTGGGGAAAGTGTTTAATCTTTGCTATCAGATTCACATTTCCAGAAGGACTGAGAAATGAAGTTTAATAATAGAGATGAATGAGCACTTCTCCCAGAAGTTGTTCTGGAATTTATCTTGCAAAACATTTTTATAAACAAACTGATATAAGGAGAGCACAAGAAAATGTTCTTGTTTATAGACAGCACTGACTTCTTTTGGGTCTGAAACACCAAGACAATGGGATGAGCTGCAAGGAAGATTTAGCGAGGCTCAGAAAGACAGAAAAGAGTTGGGAAGTTCTAAAGCAGTCATGGTGAATGAAATTGCACTTAAGAAAAGTAATCAAGGTGATTTCAGTCAGTTATAACTCAAAAAAGCAATCAAATACACTTCATTGTTTTTTGAAACAGCTGTTTAATATGTGTACCCCAAGCCCCCCAAATGTTGGGCCATAATTAAGGAAAAACACTACTTGATAATGAGTTATTACTTCACAGTACATAGATGATCATCTGCAATCCTGGTTGCCTTATCAAGAGATCCATGATGCCTTTTCAGAGAAAAATCACTCCAATGGCAGGCAATAACAGCTATACAATTGCAGTCATGCACTGCTTAACAATGGGGATACATTCGAGAAATCCGCCATTAAGCAAATGCATCACTGTATGAACATTGTAGACTGCACTTACACAAAGAAGGTGCAGCTAACTATACACCTAAGCTATGTAATATAACCTATTGCTCTGCAGGGGAAGAAAAAAACTTTCCCTCTACCCTTCGGGTCCTTGACTGAGACATAGGAAACAAAAGACAGATTAACAGGAGGAAAACAAACAAAAGTCTAATAAAATGTATGCTTCCTGTATACATGGAACAGACCCAGGAAGACCAAGTAACTTGCCAAAATGGCTGAAGCCACCATCTTAAATCTTCAGCTGAAGACAAAGATGATGTTGGAGGCAGGGGAGTCAGTTATGGAAAGCTACCGGGAAAAGCACAGTAGAAAAGGTAGGGCACTTTGCAGATTTAAGTCATTGCCTTCTGCATTGATAAAAGTTTCTGGAGATAAGATCTTCCCCCTTTCCTGGTACAGTGAGAGAGACACTTTTACAAATGGAGACTTTCCTTACAAATGTAAATGTCTTTTGGAGAACATAACTTCTACTTGATTTCAGACCTCCCACATCTGCTATTTCTTAAAATTAGCCAACCTAAAGTAACCCTTATGTCAAATAGACATATCTTAGGGTGACAAATTCTGTTCCTCCATAGCTCCTAGGCTATCAACCTGTACAACATGTTACTGTATTGAATAGTGTAGGCAACTGCAACACATCAGTAAGTATCTGTGTAATGCGTTGTGCTATGAGGTTACGATGGCTACTATATATCACTAGGCAATAGGACTTTTCCAGCTCCATCATAATCTTACGGGATCACCAACGTTTAGGTGGTCTGTCACTGACTGCAATGTCGTTATGAAGTGCATGACTGTATATAGCTCCTACTGTGTGCCAGGCACTGTTCCTCACAACCACTTGATGAGACAGATACTATTGTAATACCCATTTTACAAATAAGGAAATTGAGGCATAGAGAGATTAGATAATTTACTGAAGGTCACATAGGAAGTGTTGAAGTTCGAATTCATGTATAGGCAGTCTGGCTCCAAGGTTGGTTTCTGGAATTCCATACTACCTTCTAACACTATACTTCCAAGAATGAAGAGCAGCCATAGAATGAACATATGGAGCAACCACCTCAAGTGAATTTGGAAATAAGAATGGCCTCAGAGTCAAAGGATCAATTGAGATTAGCTTCAACTAAAGATCTGCTAAGTCACCTTAAGGAAACTGAAGAAATTGTAGGACAGTAAACTCCTCGACAACCACATAAAGGTATTAGCCTATCTAGGGAGGCAATCTATTAGTCTCAAGGACACTGGTGAGCCATGGAAGTCTGGAAGATGCAGTGTCCCAGAGTTGGGGGTCAGCTGTGTCAGATGAGCGCTATCAGTGGAGGTGCACCTATGGGCTGATTGAAGTGTCGAGTCCTTCTGGAGGCAGGTGAATCAGACCTCCATCCTGAGAATCCTCATAATGTCTATCCCATGCAGTTTGATAACAAGCATGCCTGGAGCAGGCTACGCAAATATCCTGTCTGCTAAAAATTAACAATTGGTATTTTGGTGAGTAGATCTGTGTGTTTGTTGGGGTAAATCAGCTTCCCTGTATCCGATCAGCGTTGGAGCACTGGGAAGAATGAATTTCTGGAGTCTGGTCCTGCAAGTCTGAGGCCAGATCTGAAACCAGTTTTACCAAGGCTCATGCCATCTTATGAGTCTCTTGGCAACCAACCAACCCATCCTTTCCCTAGTGGCACCTGACTTCACTATACATAAGGCTTAGAAAAATTATACAAGACATTCCAAAAATAAACACAGGGCTTTTCAGTGTAGAAAGATAAAGGCAATGCTATTAGATGTCTGAAATCTATAAGAGTTTGAACGATATGGTTAGGATGAACATGCAATTGTTTGCCGATTTCTAGAATAATAAAAGTACAAATCTTTGAAAATTAAAGAAGTTATTTGTGGGTAAATAGGTGCATATTAATGGATGTAAAATTCAACCAGGGAGATGAAAATGCAATCCCTGTGTTTATTAAGTAATTGCTAAATTCAGAGTCCTGTTCTCTGTTTTCAGTTGTCGACAGTCTAGTAGAACAGTAAGACAAAGCTCCAAAAAGCTGCACTGGAAAACAGTTACTGTGCGCAGAACAAAATAAATAGAGATCACATCTTTTGAAACTGTCAACGTGGACAACACCAGCCATGATAAAAAGTCTTTCCAGATGGCAGGGCATAGTGCCGTCAGGATCACTCGTGGCAGAAATGCCCTCACTCTCTGCCTTGACTCCCCACCCAAACATGGAGTCATCTTAGTTATCATTTGGAGGAACTCAGTTTAAGAAGCAGTTTCTTGCTAGGTTCTATTTTCTTGACTAAACAATGTTTCATCTATAGAAAAACAATGTCTCCTGCTCACTCCTCAAGCTGCCTCCTCTATCTACAGAAACATTTAAAAACTATCCAAGCAATTCAAAAGAAGAACAGAAAGAGGAGAAAAGCTCCAGTCAGCATTCCAGACACAAAATTCTTTCCATTTCTCTGTCACTCCAGCTTATTCTCGGTATGTCTGAATGAGTGGTCTTTTTGGGCTAAAAGGTGGCACCCGTGTCATCTCCTTAGTCCAGGGAAGGAACAGACTGTGCTGGTAAATCAAGATTGGGGGTGGGGATGGGGATCACATCTGATCCCAGAAGCCCAGGCAGCTTAAAATTTAATAGCAATAAGTGGCCAAGTTGTGAAAGCAAAGGTCTTGAAATCTGGTAACTACACACACCTGTTGATGGAAAGTGGCCTAACAAGAATCAGTACACTCATCTGGGAAGGGGCAGTGCTCTCCGAAACGCCTCTCTATTCTTACACAAGGCCAGCCCAGAAAATGGATTGTGAAATAAAACAACAATAATCACAGCTGTTAATATGACTTTTGAAGTCTTTCAAGTTTATGTAGTTGATATTGATTTTATTCTTTGGAAATGAAAGTGACAAATCCAAAGGTTTTTGTTTGTATTTGTTTTGTTTTGTTCCCAAAGAGTACAGACAAGTGTAGGGGATAATAAAAAACTGTTTTACTAAGAGCTGGATAGTTAAGTAAATGCTCTTCTGCATTTCAGCTCTGCCTTCAATTGCTAGGCATCTTTATGCAAATTACTGAGTTTCTCTCTCAAAATTTTCTCATCTGTAGAATGGGGATAACAGTCTTATTTAGAATTATAATAAGCATTATATGAAAAAATATAAATCCCTTTAGCTGCTAAAGTTTAGCACACTGGCACATACCAAGCTGACAATACCAGTTTGCAGTACTTACCATTTTAAACCAGTCATTGACAGTTAAGGGAAGCGTATAGACAGCCCAGAATCATACCTCCCTATGATGTGAATAAATATATATAGACGTCCTTTGGCTGGCTTTTCGAGGACCAGCCGAGACTCCGCAAGCCGAGAGTCGTGCAGGAGCGAACCGATCTGTCTGCCAAGAATTACGGCCAACACTTTTAAGTTCGCAGGAGCACGCTATGCCCTTCTCAAGGGTCGTCCCCGAGCCACAGCAGGGCTGGAGCCAGCCAAGCCAGTCACCCCGCGGAAGCGTGTTCCTGGCGCCCACCCAGAACCCAGACACCGCTGCAAGAAAACTTTGCCAGACCCAGGGCTGGGCGGGAGCGCACGGAGCCGCGGCGGGCTCAGCGCGCGCGCGCGACGGCGGGCGCGGGGCCTCTCCCCGCGGCGCGCTCTGCTCACCTGCCAGGCTCGGTGGCACGGCGGCGGCCGACAGCAGCAGCAACAGCAGCAACTGCGGGGGCAGCGGCGGGGCCGACCACGCGGGCAGCCCGAGGAGGCGCCCGCCCAGGCTGCGGCGGGACATCACTCGGCTGGACGAGGCGGCTGCAGGCGCAGCTGTTGGAAGAGCAGCTCTTGCGCCGGCAGCGGGGCGCCGCGTCTCAGAGCTTGGGGCGTCCTTCACTTTCCTCTTTCATTAGCTCTGCTTGTTTGGGGCTTTTGGTGGCGAGGAAGCCTCACGTGGCCTAGGGACCAACCTTCGCCCGTCGGGCCACGGTCTAGGAAAGGCGGGTCCTTCTTGACCTTCTAGCGCCCTTTGGGCCTGGCTGGGAAAGTTTCCTAGCTGCACTTCTGGGATCTGCCGAGGTTCCGCGCCACTTTCTCGGCACTCTTCTGGGCAGTTCTGCAGCCCAAGGCTGGAACGAATCAGTTCACACCAACACCGCTCGCCTGTCCCCAGGGCCGGCCACTCTCTGCAGCAGCCGGGAAGAGGCACCCTGAGCGATGGGGAAATGCATGCCCCTGCCTACACGCAGCTCTGATTCTTTGTCGTTCCGGAGAGGTCTTCACAGGTCTACATTCCTCAGGTATTAGTGCCCCTCCATCCCCAGGCTGTTTAACCTAAATCCATTTGCTGCGGCTCAAGAATTCTGATTCTTTGCTTTTTTCTTCATTGGCTGGAGCCACCACTGGAGAACGATTCAGACAGGGCTGAAACTAGATATATATCCCTGAGCCCCTGTGAGGTCCCCATTTCTGTGGAGGGTCAGTTGAAAATGACATTGTGAAGTAGGCAAAACTATGCCTTGGGTGACATTGTGAAGTTGGCAGAGGGGTGCCCTAGGTGACATTGTGAAGTAGGCAAAAGGCATTTTATTCATTCAATAAGAATTTATTAAACCCATCTTGTGGGCCAGGTACCAGTGAGTTTATAAACACAAGAGCATACCCTACCATAGGCAAGAAGGAACGAAGCCATAATAAATACACGGGTTCTTAGCAGTTGCCATTAGTGCTGTTATATAGAGTTGTGCTGAAGGTACAGTGAGGGAACCCAGGACTGGGCAAGCCATCACATGGCTGGGGGCCTAAACACCCACCCTTCTCTCTTAGTCCTTCTTCCAAGCTTAACGGAGGTGTTAAGGGGAGATGGGAAGGCAGGACAAGAGTCATCTTTCCTAGAGTGAGAAATACATTTGTAATTGTTAGAAAAGATACAGAACAATTACATCAAACCTCTGTAAATCATTAAACACAAGCGCTGAGTCATAATTTTGTTTGCTGACAGCGCCTATCACAGTACCTGGATGATAGTTTCATTTAATAAATAAAGGAATTAGGACACTGTAAAAATTGCATTTTTTTTCAAGTTAGAAAATGAAAGTGAAGAAAAATTATGAACATTTTAAACGTGCCATGTTGGGACGAGAACTACATTAGAACATCCAAGGAAGTTGTTCTACCCCAAATATTTTAGGCATGCTACCCTCTTCCACCTGTACATAAGAATGCCTAATGTGAGCTACATGACACTCATTCATCTATTATTTAATCATCATGTGTTTGTTGACTTCCATGTTCCAGGCATAGCAGTAAAAAAGATGAACAAAACCCCTGCCCTCACAGAGTTTGCATTCTGGTTTAGAAGTTTCATTGAGCAGGGGAGGAGTTATGCTTCCACCAAGAGACACAATAACAGTTTCACTGAATTGGAATTTGAAATTGCAAATTGACTGAGCCTGACTACTGAATGCAATCAACACTGCTCCGAGCAGTAGAAAGAGCTCAGGGGAGTCCTTTGTCACCATGTCCTTAAATGGCTAACAAAAGTGCTGTCACCTCACCTAGGCAGAACCAACAGGGATTCAGGCTCTACATTCCAATGGGCAAAGCTGAAATGCTGGTCCAAAGCAAGGGGAACATTACAGAAAATGGAGAAGTCATGAATATCTATAGCTGGGTGACCAGCTGTACAAGCAGAGACAGTTGACTCTATCCTTCTTTGCTGTAAGAAATATAGAGTGGATTCAAAAGTTTACAGTTATGAAATGAAATGTATATAATGTAAATTTGTTTTTCTTTTCCAAAAGGTATAATTAACTTAGCATTCAAACACTTATCCACTTGTGGTAGAAAGTTTAGAGTGCCAAATTTAAGGTTACTCTGTCTCATCTGGGCTAAATTCTTAGCATTCTTTGCCTTCTCCTTCTCCTTCCCCTCCTTCCTTGAGGCTGATGTTAGTTTCAGGGGGCTTATGCATTGACCTGGTATTGGAAAAAAGGCATCTACTCCCTGACATCCTCTTGGCTTGGTTGCCTCCACTAGGGTGTAGTTTATCTCTTCTGGTCCTCATTGTGGTGGGCAGGACGTCTGCACTGTTGACATCTGCAGCTCTTGGCTTCAGGTCTAGATTCCTGCATATTTCTGTGTCATAGGGTAACATTAGTGTTAACAAAAACTCCAAAAGAAATTAAAAGAGTTTTATTCATATAGGAAGTCGAATCAGAGAACGTAGCTTCGGTATGAATTGAAGACACACTCAGAGGTTTGGGCGGAGGGGAAGAACATGGCTTTTAAAAGGAGAAGGGTTGCTAAGGAATAAGCTTATAAACTTATTCATTTTCTGATTGGTGGGGGCAACTGACCTTTCAATGGTAAGAACTATAGGTAAAATGTTTAAGCATTCATCAATGTCTTAATTTTGGTTTTGGTTCACAGAACAAAGGTTTTTGATAGGCAGTTTCAGTACAGGCAGTACCGCTTATCTGTTACACGGGGTACGATTTATCAAACAGTACAATCAACACAGGGGGGCTGCTTGCCCTGCAGGTAGTTATGAAGCCCCAAAGGGCAAAATTATATCTTGTAAGCAGTTCAGAGCTCAAGCTGCAAAATCCAAATGTTGAGCCACAAGTTATGATATTAAAGTTCTTTAAGTCCTCACTAGCTATTATGACAAATAAACTCCAAAAGTTCAGTGGGTTAATGCAATATAACTTTATTTCTGGCTCATGTATCAGTTCGGCATGGAGTTCTTAGTGATAGATGGCTTTCCTGCATATAGTAATTTTGGAACCCAGCCTCCTTTCATCCTGTGGTTTCGACATTCTGTAAGGCAAGGTTCCCAAACTTCCTTGGTGCATAGTGCCCTTAGAATCTTAATAATATATTCTTGGGGCTGCAGGACAAAGGAAATAGCTAACAGTTCTTTTTATTAAAGTTAGGGCTAAACAATTTAATAGTAGTAATGTGCTCAGTGTCCTGGACACTACTATGTTTTCCTCAGAAATTTATAACACAGTAATACTCTTTTATTTTTAGTTTCATTTTCCACGGTTTCAGTTACCTTAGCCAATTGCAGCCCCAAAATATTAAATAGAAAATTCCAGAAATAAACAATCCATAATTTTAAATTGTATGCTATTCTGAATACTGTGATGAATTTCATGCTTTCTTGCCTTGTCCAACCTGGGATATGAATCAGCCCTTTGTCCAGAGTTTACATACTATATAGCCTCCCTGCCCATTAGTCATTAAGTAGCCATCTTGTTTATTGACTGTCACAGTATCACAGTGCTTATAGTCAAATAATCCTTATTTTACTTAATAATGGCTCCAAAGCACAAGAGTAGTGCTGCTGGCAATTTGACTTTCCCAAAGAAAAGCTGTAAAGTGCTTCTTTTAAGTGAAAAGATGGACGCTAATAAGGAAATTTAATAAGGAAAGAAAAAAAAATCCTACACTGAGGTTGCTTAGATCTATGGCAAGAATGAATCTTCTATCCATAAAATTGTGTAGAAGGGAAAAAATTTTTGCGCTTTGCTGTTGCACCTTGGATTCAAAAGTTACAGTCACAATGCATGATAAGTGCTTAGTTAAGATGGAAAAGACATTAAATTTGGGATGGAAGACATGAACAGAAAATGTGTTCTGACTGATGGCAATGTGTAATGCCAGAGAACATTGAAGTTATACAGCAAAGGATCTCTGAAACAAGTGACCACATTCACATAACTTTTATTACAGTGTATTGTTATAATTGTTCTATTTTATTATTATTATTATTATTATTCTTATTAATCTCTTAGATGTATAGGAAAAAACGTAGTACATATAGGTTTGGTACTATCTGTAGTTTTAACTATCCACTGGGAGCCTTAGGAAGTATCCCCTACAGGTAAGGAAAGACTACAGTATCCCAAAGACTACTTTTAGTTCATGATGGTGCTTTTTGTTGATATAACTGTTTCCTGTCAATATTTAATATATCCTAGGTACCCCTTGTGAATTTACTGTGTGGTTGTGAAACTGTACACAGGAACCATGGCTTTGGAGTCTTTTCTTCCAGTCAGAAGGGGAAAAGTATGGGGAAAGCACTCCTGCTTCTTATTCACTTCTATTCACATTTCATTGGCAAACTACACATAGTGTCATACCTATGCTAAAGAAGCTGGAAGATGTAAGCTCCAGCTGGGATGTCACCTCTCAGTATAGAAACAAGAACACATTTTTGATAGGTGGCCAGTTGTTTCTTATATTCTTGGCAACCTCTCATTCCAGATTTGGATCTATTGCGTCCTTTGGCTCATTCTCAGTCCTCTCTGAGCCCTGGGGTATGAGAGTAGTGACTCAAAGCTACTCTGAACTAGTGTGCATCAATCAGTTAACCTACCCTTGGATTCATCTCGCCAAACATCTCCCTCAGTTATTGCTACTCTACACTCATGTTGTGTGGGAGACACAGAATTCCTTCTCAAGGCTTGCAAATTCATGGTTACATTCTGGAAAGTTTAAACATAATCTCCTCTGCTGTGGTAATTCTAGACCTACCTTGAGTTTTCATTACAAAATATTTCCACGCTCTACCCCACCCATCAAGTAGGCAACTCATCTCCTAGAGGAAGGGTGGTGCTGGCCCTTGCATCAACCCACTATGTATTTCTTTGTCAACACTGTAAACGTTTGACTTGTTTGGACAGAAACTCATTCAACCTTATTATACATCCTTATTCTAATTTATTGTTCTTAAGTATACTTTACGTCCTTTTATTTCAATCTGTCTTTCAGTTTTCCAAGCCAAGCTTTGAATATCTTGAAAATATTTTATCTCCGAGATGGATAAGATCTTACATTTTAATGGCTTTGAAGGCAGTGGTCTCTGTCTACTCAAGACCTCCAAAAGGTACAAATTTTACTATTTGATTTTTTCAATGTTTTTGTTTTCTCCTTCCTTGAGCAATAAGCCTTGGACTTTTGGAATAAATCTAGTGGTGGAACATTTACTAGGTTAAACAAGAAGTTCTCAGAAGAAAATGCATCGGGTAGTATTTTAGACTACTATCCAAATATTCTTCCATATATTTACTTCTGTAATTAATTTTCCTTTTATTTTCTATTCTTTTCCTCCATTATTGAATATAGGTTATTTTGACAATGAAGCTTACCATTAGCTTCTCAGGTATCAGAATATGAGTTCGAATTGCTGGAGAACCAAAGAAAAGATGGACATTCTTCAGAAGCCCTGGGCTTGTGTTTGATGCCTGTGGAGCTTGTTTTGAACACTTATAACAGTTGTAGTTTTCCTAGCCTCTCTTTTTCTCACTTGCCGGCCTTTTATATAGCTGCCATCCGTAGTGAAAACTATAGTAGTTTCCAGACGGCTAGTGTCTTGTAAATTGAGTACACAAAAGAGAGCTGCCATTGATCAGTGTTTAGAAGGCCATTAGTGTGTCTTGACTTCAGGACCATGGTATAGGGTGAGGTGTGAGTCGGGAATGGGTTGACTGCAGCAGGAGACGTAGAGGTTAGTAAAAGAGGTTTCTGTACAAGCTGAATATTGATTCGGTGGTTTAATTTAATCTTTTCCTAAATGTGACAAACGAACTTTTTCCCCTTGCTGATGAACATCTTTGACCCTGTCTTTACCTCCAAATTTTATTTACTTAATATCTTAGTATCTTCTTTTCATTTTACAGAAAGGAGTACAAATGTCAAATAAAAAAATTACAAAACACGATTCTTTCTTAGTGGTGTTTAACCTTGACTATGGATGTAAAATATTCCTGTATTAAACATTCCCATTCTTCTTTCAGGTTATAAGAAAGGATTTAAGCCTGACTGGTATATAACAATGAAGAAATGAAAAAATGCTTAATAAATATCTCTGGCTGCTACTGATATTTTAAAATGAAGATAACAAGAAGACAAATTTTAGGCAGTTGATTCTTAGAAAATGGCTAGAAATTAACATTTTGATATAAACCAGGGTCAAAACTCCAAAAAAACATTCCTAGGAGAAGATCCTATTTCACTTTAGTTGAGTAAACTGGATGAGCAACTCCTGGATACAAGGAACTGAGTATTAAATGTGCCTATCAATCTTTCAGACAGCTGTCGTCTGAGAAAGGAGTTCTGAGGGAGTGGTGCCAAGAAAAATTTGAATACTCTCTGTGTTGAGAAACACACACTATATCCTAGCTCTTTCAATTTAAAGATTGGTGGTCAGAAATAAGAACCAGTACAACATGAAGTCTTTGACAAATATTGCAGAATGAAGGGAAGAGGACATCATCTTGAATCTCAGATTCTAAAAACAACAATTTCAGGGACCAAAAAAAAAAAATAATTGAAATGTTTTAGCATCTTCTTGGGATATGAGAAAACATAGCTTCTGTTTAGTAAGAGAAGAAAGTTTATAAAGAAAAACAGGTTGAAAAGAAAATGCATGAGATTAAAAGGGAAATAGAATAAAAAAGGATTGATAGAAAACTAAAAATTTAATAGTACAATTGACATTTCCATTAGAAGCTAATTGTAAAGGGCAGAAATAAACACTTAATAATTGAGCCAGTAATTTGAAGGACAAATTGAGAGGCCCTTCAAAAAAATGTAGGGAGAAGATAATGAGAAGAGAGGTAAAGGTGAGAGACACAAAGGACTTTCGAATTCAACCTACGAATGATACATGTTCCTAAAGGTGAAATTGAACTAATTAGAATTGAAACACTGAAGAAAATACTATCCAGAAAACTTTCTTGAGCTAAATAGACAAATCTGAGTGTTTCTCCTGAAGTGATATGATGAGAGGTACACATAAACTATGTGTCAGTTTTGGCAAAAATGTTTAACCTGACTCAAATAATGAAGATAAAATCTGGTAGGGCCTGCCTCATGGGCATATGGCATATGCAGTCAAATACTCACCCTTAGAAGGGATCCATGCTTGGTTTAATGGTCTGTTTTCACTGTCTTGAAATTCTTACTACTCTGAGAACAGAGGGTCCTGCATTTTCATTTTTCACTGGGCCTCACAAATTATGCAGCTATTCCTGAATCTGGTAAATCCAGATTGTGGGACATTCTACAGACAACTGGCCTAAATCATTTTTTTAATGTAGTTATTTAATAGATATGCACCCCCAAAAAACCTGCCCCCCGAAAAGACATGAAGGAAGTACTCTAGATTAAACGTAATTAAATAGACATGACAACCCAAAACAACATGTGATCTTTAATTGGATCCTAAACGGGGCTTGTGTGCGTGTGTGGAGATACCTGCAGAAGATATTTTGGGGGAGAACATTTTGAGAAATTTAAATAAATAAGACTATATAATAGAAGGCATTGTATATTTTTGGCATTTGTTGAGTATGACAATAATATTGTGGATGTGCAGAAAGATGTCCTAGTCTTTAAGGAACATACATACTGTGGTGAAGTGTCATGGTGTCTGCAACTTACTTTCAAATGGTTTGGTAAAAAATAAATGTAGAGGTGGACAGAGATGTGGATGTGAAAGGGGATTCTATGTAAAGTAACCTCACGGGGTGATCTGTGAGGTTAAATTACTAACTGGGCATGTCATGGTGGGTAGTCACGCCCCAGGCTAAATTCTTTAGTAAAATATATATCTTTTCGTTAAGTAAACTCTGTCCATTGTTTCTGTGCACCTAGGTTAACACGCCTTCGAAATGCCCCTTTTCAGGCCCTCAAGAGAGTATGTAATCTCACTACCATGTAATCTCATCCCATTATTGCTTCTCCTGCCTTTATGTAGTCTTCCCTATGTTGCCTCGTTAATTTCAAAATACATGAAAGAAGCTGTAAAATTGTTATTCTCTGGAGCATTTGCGACCTTGCCCCCCAGCAGATGTCATCAGTTTGACTCAGATCAACTATTATACAAATTATCTCCAGCTTTGGATATTTCTTACAACAAGTAAAATAAATGTATCAAACATTACCCCCCTAAGAATCCTTTCAGTAAACTTTTTTTTTTTTTAATTTAAAGGGTAATTTTTAATGATTATTCTTTTCATTGATTTCCTAGCTGACTTTTTACACCTCCTGAGTCTCCCTTTCTCTGCTGCTACCAACACCTGAACTCTGGGAACTTCTTCCCTCTCCTCTCTTAGCAGCCCTCACATTCTTTTAGGCACAAATTCTCTCAAGCTTAGATCCATCAGTTCGCTGGCCCTGGGGGCTAAACCTTCACCTTTCAGGCTCATCAAAACCTCCTCTCAACAAAGATGGGTCTCTCTGTAGGGGTAATTACAGTCCAGTTATTAAGAAAATAGTAGGTACCGAATTAGTACAAACGAGAAACAATAATAACGAAAACAAAACCAACCAACCAAACAAAAAACACTGTTGAACATTCCAGTAAGGGTGATATGGAAAATGATACATACAAAGTATTAAAATCAAATCGATTTTACCAATGGAGAATCAGCCACAGACTTTTTTGAGGGAAAAGGTTGTGACCAAGGCATTTTATAGTGAGTTATTTTTAGTTTGTGGGTAACACATTTTCAAAGACTTAGAAAATGAAACTTTTATGAATTATTTTCGAAAGAGTCATTTTGACGTACCTCAACTAACTGAGTGACAGACAAGTCAAAGTTAGAGGCTGAAGAAGAGGAAGTCATAATGTAAAACGTTAGAGGGTAATCTTTTACTCAGTTTAGTAAATTCAGGACCTCAAATTCAAGAATCAAGGTGGTTCTCCATTCTCAGGTGGATTCTGCAACCTAGGGTGCAGCTTGCCCCTTGGTGCTTCCGTTAACAGGACTGTGTTTTCTTTTTTCCCTCTTCTTGCCTGGTGACACCAGGTGCAGTTCTCAAGCTGCGTTGCTCACAGCAAAGGGCAGATTGATTTCTTGTTGTGGCTGATGACCACTTAAAGCACTCGTAGGTGCTTTTCTTTTCAACATTTGTGAGGAAGTAATTTGTTTGAAACACTGTCAACAATAATTCATAGCAGCAGCAAAGTTGCATAAAACTCATAACAGCCATTGTTACTGCCAAATACATTGAGAAATGATTTCTATATCCTGAAAACTCCTCTTGAATAACGAGTCATGTTTTTAAAAGTTGGCTATGAAAAACAAATGACTCAGGGGCAATATGTTAATAGTCATGAAGGCCGTCTCCTTATTGTTCATCTTCTAGGGAATGCTCTTATTAACTAGGCTGAAGTAGTGTGGAATCTTTGGCTGAGCTAAACTAGGATTCGTGTTTAGATGTGTCTGATGAATGCATGAGTCCACATACATCTATCTGAATTAGTTTGCACTGAGAAAGAAAACTGGAGAACTAACTGGTGTGTGCATGGGACTGGGAGGAAGCAGAGTGTGTGGGGAGAAGGAAGAAGGGATAGAGAGAAAAGCATGCTGTCTCTTCCATAACTTGCTACTACCTTTGTCACCTTGCTGCTTTGAGTTTTTGCAGGTGAGAGGGGCTTCAGGCAGAGGCAGGAGCAGATTTCAAAGACATTGTGAAACTTGGGGCCATTAGAGCATTGCTCTGATGCCAAGATGACAGCACCCATTATGGAGCGAGGAAGAGAAGCATACTTTCCATGTCAGCATGGCTTATACTACGTGAAATCTGTAAGGAGGGCCAAGTTGCACTGACACAGTTAAGATATATCAAGTATGCATGGTAAAACTCCACGATAATGCTATGAGCAGAGTCAGAAATTAAATAATTTAATATAAGGGACACACTTTTGCAAGGTTAATAAAATAAAAATGGTGGCTCAGTGGAGGATGAGAACCAATTGCCAATGGTATCATAAGCAAATTTATTTTACTGAATATATATTTATATATACATTATTATATATCCAAATGGATACCATTTTTAAATAGAAATAGGAGAGGGAAAGCAAAGGAAAGAATTATGTGAGCATATTATATGGATATTTCTGTATTGTGGGATTTGAAGTGATATTTGAAGTTCCTACATGACAGCATTTTCCACATTTTTATGACAAAAATATAGTATTTTCCTCACCTAAAAATTTTATTTTTATTTTAAAATATTCATAGAATATTTCATTTTACATAAACAAAATAAAAATATTTGAAGGTGTCCTGACTGAACAAATAAATCCTCTTAACAATAGACTGTAACTAGGACCAGGGGTTTTAAATTGGCTACTGTACACTTTGAAATGCGAAGTATATTTCAGATCAAGCTTTTTCACTTTGGATGAACACTTTAACAGTTTCATTTCTGTCATTTCTGTAGTTGTCATTACACTTTTTTTTTTTTCAAAGTCTCCATTGCCAAAAGCAACAACTGAGTGTATAAATCATCCAGGAAGCGTTTTCAAAATACTCAAGGTTGCTTAATGCCCTACTATCAATCTGATCTTCTCTGGGCCGGGATTTCAACAATCTTCTCAAACGATGCAAATTCTCCCTAGCCTGAGTTATTGAAAGCCACCAGTCTATACAAGAAAGTTCAAATTTCATAGCTTAGTCTTTACAGGATGAATGCCTTTCTACCTCATTTTCTCTCTCCTGGGCGAACTCTTTGCTGGTCTACCACCTGGTCTGAAATTGCTTGTCGTTTCTTTCCACTTCTGATAAGGTTGTTCTCCTAGCTTATTCCTTTCCTCTCTTCCTTTATTTTTTTTTTCTAAAAAAACTTCTTTATTTTTATTTTTTCAATTATAGTTGACATACAATATTAGATTACTTTCAGTTGTACAACACAATGATTAGACACTTATTTAACTTACGAAGTGATCACCCTGATAAATTCAGCGCCCATCAGACACCATACATAGTTATTATGATACTACTGACTATATTCCCTGTGCTATACTCTACCTCCCCACAACTATTTTGTAACTACCAATTTGTGTCACTTAATCCCCTCGCTCCTGCATCTATTACCCTCCTCCTCCCAAAGCTGGCAACCGTCAAAATGCTCGCTGTATCTGTGAGCTTGTTTCTGTTTTGTTTGTTGGTTTATCTCATTCTCTAGATTCCACATGTAAATGAAATCATGTGGCATGTGTCTTTCTCTGTCTGACTTACTCCGTTCAACAAAACACCCTCTAGGTCCATCCATGTTGTTGCAGATGGCAAGAGTTCATTCTTTTTTATGGCTGTGTAATATTCCATTATATATATATATGCACCACCTCTTCATCCATTTATCCATTGATGGACACCTAAGTCACCTCCATATCTCAACTATTGAAAATCATGCTGCATCTTCTCTCCCTTCTTCACACCAATCTATCATTGAAGGCGCAGCTCTAGTCAAGAAGCACTTTGGAGGACTTAGTAAAAAATAATAATAATAAGTCACTATGCCAGACACTATAAGATCCCTAATTAGAAAGTTTGTAGTAACTGTCCTGGTGGAAGATTTCATTATCTGGTGTTAAAATTTAGGTAAGTGCACAAATTACTACAATGCAAGATAGAATAATATTAAGTGCCACACAAGTATAAGTTCTATGAGGCCCAAAGAGGAATGAGCTGTACGTAAAGCTGCTTTGATACATTTTGACATTTCCTTCTCTGAATTATTGCTTCACTTACTATTTATCCCACTAATTTTCATGTGTGTTTTGTGTGTGTATTCTCCCTTAATACCTTGAAATCAAGGGCAATCTTAAATTTTGTTTTTCCCCAAGTAGCCCTAAACAGCAGGAGACCTGAGTTATATGAAATTGAATTTCAGTGTCAGTGGATCATCCTACAGCATGGAAACACAAATAGCTCCACCAGGAGAATGACTTTAAGTGCCCATGCTCCAAAAGGGAGACTTTACCAAGCCTTTCCAAATAAACAATAAGCTAAGTAAAGCAATAAGCTTCATCTTTAATCTCTAGGGCTTTTCCTCTCAATCACATAGAGAAATTCTGATACTCTTAAGAAAATGACAATTCGCCTTCTGATCCATTATGCTCTCCAGGCTATACCTCTTGGTGACACTAGGATTTGATGGCCTAGGGGATAACTTATTTTCACTTCTTTCCTTGCTTTAATCTGGTGAACTAATAGTGGTTAAGGTATTTGGTTTCTGGAACAAAATTGTGTGGTTTTAAATCTTCATTTTGCCACTAACCAGGCAAGTAATCTTGTATCTCTGTGCCTTTGTTTTCCTCATGGGAATAACAATGCTAGTACCTACTGTTATAGATGTGCACCACATGTTAACAGAGTTAAAGCGGTTTGACAATATCCGCGTGATAGACTATTTGGCAAGTGCTCTCTTGATCTAGCTTTGAAGTCAGGGCTACAAGCTCTCCTCCATTCCCCTTGCAGGCGGTTTGCTCAGACGGCACCCCCACTACTTTCCTTTTCAAGCTCTAACACCCCTTGGTTACAGTATCTAATACTCAACTGCCCGAGGCCCCCAGAGACCTAACATTCAAGGAAGGCCTCTCCAACCTCTGGGCCTGCAGAATTATTCAAAATATCTAACCCTTAGGAAGTCACAAAACCTAGCTAATCCCACCTGGCTTGCCATAAAACTGTTCTTACAGCTCCAGCTTGCTGACGCTGTTGCTAGGTGCAAACTGCTGTGTGGCCTTGCCTCTCAGCCTTTTAGTTTGGAGCTGTAACGAAAAGTTCTGCCTTTCATCCAAGACTCACCGCACTGTGTCCAGCCATCGAAAGAACCTATAATCATACCTAATAGCATATAATTATGAAATAACCTGGCATGCGTTAAGCACTCAGTTAATGTTACCTTTCTTAAAAAGGCTTTCTATTCCCAATTTCTGTAAAATTTTGTGCATGCGGATGTTGCAAGTTTATTCTTTTAAGAATTCAAACTAACCTTTAGATAGGCACTAATCTCATTAGAAAATTATCTTTTCAGCTTTAATTGTCTGACTTTATTGTATTCCTGCTCTGGTCACTTCTTTGGGTCTCATTCTCTTGTGAAGCCTCTGATATATATGTAAAAATTCAATAAAATGTGTGTGCTTTTTTCCTGTTGAAAAAATCATCAGTCTTTGTCAGTTGAATTTTCAGGCCCAGCCAGAAACCCTAGAGAGAGCTGAGGAAATCTTTTTCCTTCCCTATAATACCACAAGGGGAAAAGCAGTTTATATATCTAAAATACAGTCTAAGAATAATTTAAAAATTGTTTATTATGGAAAATGTTACACTTAAACAAAATTGGAATAAAACCACATGTCACCGTCACCATCTTCAATAATCTGAGCAACATTCATCTGTACCTCTTATCCTCATCTCTCTAAATGATAGACTATTTTCTAAAAACATAATAACAATACCATTATAATAGGTAAAACTTTGACAGTAATTCCGTAATATCGTTAACTACTCGGTTTCCAGATTTTCCCAATTATCTCAGATTGTTTTAAATTGTATTTCTTTGGATTAGGATCCAGAGTCCACTCTGCATTTTTACATTTCATTACTATGTCTTAAGTCCTTTTTAATCTATCACTTCCTCTTCCTCTTCTTTTCTTCACAAAATTTATTTGTTGAAGTCACCAGATTGTTGTCCTGAAGAGTTTCCTTGCTCTGACTTTTGCCGAATGTATCTGTTGCAGCAGTGTTTTTTTAAATAACATTGTTGAGATATAATTAACATATAATAAACTGCACATATTTAAAGTGTGCAATTTAACGTGTATATATATTCTGACATATGTGTATATACATGAAACCATCATCACAATCAAGATAATCTATTACCTTAAAAGTTTCCCAGTTACCCTGAGTAATCCTCCCTCGTCTACTTATTTATTTTTTTTCTTTTCCAACCCTTTCCAAGTGGTTATGACATTCATTTGTAATATATTTAAGTTCATTTATTATTGTTGATATTCTAGTTTTAGTCTGTCCTCTCTTCCCATCCTGGTTGATTTAAATTACATTTATTTTCTGAATAGATGAAACATTAATATGGTTCTAAAATTCAGAACACAGAGAAGTGTCATACCTCCCCTCCCATCCCTCCTACCTTGCTCCAATTCCCACATTCTTTACACTTCATTCTTATGTACCCTTGTATATAACCAATCATACTAAATACTCTTTTTAATTTTTTTCTTTCTTTTTTTTTTTAAATTAAGGGTTGGTTAATTTATTGGTTAATAAAATTATATAGGTTTCAAATTCTTTCATACTTTCCTTTTTTAACTTAAAACTATATCCATAGCAGTTTACAGAGATGATAATTTTTTACAGCATCTTCTGGATTACCAGTTTAAAAGTTTCCAGTGTACGAGCATTTAGGTTGTTTCTAATATTTTGGAATTACAAACAATACTGCGATGACATAGGTATTTTCATATTATTGGAGGTTGTATCTTTAGGGTAAAATTTCTAGAAGAGGGATTGCTGGGTCAAAAATTAAGTACATATATATACTTTTGATATACTAATTTGTTTGCCAAATTTTCCTCCAAAAGTGTACACCAGTTTGTATTTTCACCACCAAGTAAGAAGATGCTTGCTTTTCTGAAGCCTTGGCCAACAGAATGTATGCCAATCTGTTAGGTGAAAATTGACATTTCAGTATTACTTTAACATATATATATATATATATATATATATATATATATATATGAGTGAGTTTGAACATCTATTCTTATATTTAATACCATTATTATATCTTGTTTGTTAATTATATGTTCATGTCTTTTTTCTACCAGATTTTTGGTCATTTGTTCTAATAGTTTAAGTTTGTTATATATTGGGGATATTAGGTCTTTGTCTATAATGTATGTTGCAAAATTTTTTCATGGTTTGGAGATATCTTTTGACTTTGTTTGTGGTGATTTTTGGCCATGCAAAATTTTGTATTTTTGCATAGTCACATTTGTAAATCTTTAATTTTATTCCTCTAAATTTTGATAATTTACTAATTTTGATAATTCCAAAGCTTTTCCCGTGCTAATGTGAAAGAATTTATCCATGTTTTATTCTGTTTGTATGATTTCCTTTTTTACTTTTAGATTCTTAACATATTTGAAGTTTACTCTTAAATTTGTCATGGATATAATTTTATTTTTTTTTCCAAATGGTCGAGCAGTTGTCACAGCATTATTTATTACAAAAGTCCATCTTTGTCCAAAATGATTCAAGATGCCATCTTCATCATACAATAATTTCCATGTGTACTGGATCTATTCTATTCCATTGGTCTATCTATTTATGGTCCATTACCACACTGTTTTAATTATAGAGGCTTTATAATAAATGTTAATGTTTGCTTGGGCTAATCCCCTTTGTTTTTGTTTATTTTACTCTTTTCCTAATTATTCTTGCATGTTTGTTTTTTCATATGAACTTTAGTAAAAACATATCTAATTTCATAAAACTTTTGTTGGTATTTATTGAGATTGTGTTTTTTAAAGTTAGTTTAGGAAGAACTAATATCCTTATGATGTTGAGTCATCTTACTCAAGACCATGGTTTCCAAGAATACTTTATTATTGCAACAACTTTTACTATTGTAATATTCATTCCCTAAACACTTTTATACATTTAACATGTATTAGGAGGCACTGGAGATGTGATGGTAAGTAAGATAATTTAAGATTTTGCATAACATAGATAAATGAAAAATAGGTAAATTTTCCCATTAAAGTTTAACTGTTGAGGTAGCTAAATCTTAAGATCTATAATGTTTTATCTGGAGAAAAGTTGCTATGGTTCTATTTTATGTTGACACTTTTCTAAACTAACCTCTTTGCATTGTAACGATTTGCTTTGAAAAGGACTGAAGTGACATCATTGAGTTGCTGGAGCTTCAACAGGACCACCTTGCATCACAGTGGACTGACTGAGCCACTTCTAAATAGCATCACAATTACCATTTAACCCTGTTGACAAAATACCTAGATGCATCCAACTCTCTGTTTTGTCTGTGCCTCCACTCTACTACTAGCTGAGCTTTGGTGGAGAAAACCAATCAGCAGAAAAGTTTGGTACCATTAAGCATTCATAAGTCTCAACTTCAGATGGATCTTCAACTCCGCCTAGCCATGCCATGATGTTTCTTTAGTCAGTTTGGTTTCTCCCTTCAACAAAGACTGTCTCAACTCGCTTCATATTTCCCTTATCGTTTCCCTTGTTCTGAGCATATGGTCCCACCTCCTACTATAGAGAGAAAGTAGAAGTCATAATATGGGAATTCTTTCATCTTGCCTCTAGCAATCTTTCACAATTAAGTACCTGCATTTCCACCCATGAGCTCTTTGTTCCAGCCTGTTTCAATAAAGGAGGAATGCTTCCTCTTATCATCTAAGATCAATGTGTCCACCTGTGTCAATACTTCTACCTTCTTTCCCCTTCTTAGTCCTAATTCAACCTCGTACTATCAAGTGTTTATTCTCTGTCATCTATCTTTGACTTCTCTTTCTGTACTCTTTCTTTTTGTGAAATATATAAACCTGCTGAAATCTATCATTAAAAACAAAAATAAAATGTTTCATTTTATTTTTACTTCTAGTAATGGCCATTTTTCTCTTCTCTTCTTCATAGCCTAATTTCTTAAATTATAGGATTTAGTGAGGCTAAATAAAGAGAACTCTCACAAATGTGGAAGTGCATTGTCACTGAGAAGAGGGAGAACTTGAAGAAAATACGTAGACAGATGCAGATGACCCCAGTGTACCTGGGCTTTGGGGCTACCTTTGATCTGAGGGGCTGGGTACCATATATTGTTAAGGGTGGAAAATTTTCAAATGGCCAACTTCTGCTTCTATAATCTGCTTGCTTGTTTAATGTTTAACCAGGGTGTAGTTCTAGGAGATATTCTGTGCAAAGATATCCTAATGGCAATCTCTGCTTTTGTAAACCTGCTTGCTTGTTCGATGTGGTTTTAGGCTTTATAAGCTATCTCCTCTGGAAGCTCGGGGCTGATCTCCTCTAACCCTGCGTGGTAAAGAGTCAGTTGCTGGCCAGCTAATAAAGGCTCACAATTCATCTCAATTGGCTCCGTGGGTCTTAGATTGGATTGCACCACAACAATATGACACCTATAATATACTTGTCTGTGGTTTGGTGAACTAGGCAGTAAAAGCAATATGGCATAAGCATGGGTTTGGAATCAGTTTCTTTATTTGAAAATTTGAAATAATAACAGTTACTTTGAAGCATTGTTTTTGAAGATTAAATGAGCTAACATGTATATAGTTAGTTGTCATTGTACAAGCCCAATAACTGTTACCTATTATTATTGTCATAATTGTAATTATGTTGTCAGATGGGCAGGTTTGTGCAATCAAATATGAAAGCATACATATTTAATATGTAAATAAATCTGAAGTAATACAGCTATCTTTGACCTATAAGTTTGACTAGTGCTTTAGACATCCATTATTATTTGTTCATTCACAAAGAAACATGTGTGAAAGGAATTTTGCTAGGCATTAGAGATTACAAAAAAAAAAATCTCTGTTCTCAGTGATCTCAGTAGGAGGGCAGTCAAAGCATAAGCATGAAATTATAATACAATGCGATAAGTGCAGCAATAAACACAGGGATTTAGGAGTTCAAAGAAGGAAGCATATACCTTGGGGTGAGGTGCATCAGAGAAGTCTGGTTGAGGTGAAACTGGAGCTGATTCTTAAAGCAAGTAGGTGTTAGTAGAAGAAAGAGAAGTTGCTCTATCTACAAAGTTTAATCCAAAGGCTTTAGAATTCCATGCTTTATTTAATATAAGAAAATTATACTACTAAAAAGTTACTTCAAATTCATTAGCCTTCTTGAATGACACCTAAGGAACAAGATATTACGTAATACAATGATGAGGCAAACCTTTTTTTTCACTGGGAATGGAACACAGCAGGAATTGCTGTAGAGCGACACAATGTATTTTAAGGAACCAGGCGGCTAGGAGCCCAGATAAGGCTACTACCAATGATGAAATTGCTTTGGTTATGTCCCTGTGGTCCTCAGCTTTGATGATACAGGAAGTTGTTTGTCAGCTAATAATGTTACAGGAAGTGACACCGACAGAAGAATTCAGACGCTCAGACAACTTTGTTAGAGGAAGGAGAATTCATTAGGCAGGCGGAGCGCGTGGGGTTAACAACTCCATGCACCTGCTCGCTCTAGTTGGCTTTCTTACAGCTTATATACTTTTGCAGTGTCCACGCAAGGGGCTCATGATTCCTTTGTCTGAGGTTTAACACATGCCTCCTCACTCAGGATGGGGAGTGGGGCGGGGCGGGGGGGGGGCTTTGGGAGGGGGCTACAAGAGGGGAGGGATTTCCAGACTACTGGTCTTATCTATTCATAGGTCATTTTGCCTTATAGAACCCACAACCTTGGCGCTATCAGCACTGTTACAGAATTCTTGGAGAGACGGGACACTGAGGCTATAAGCAGAAAGTAGCACTTATTGACGCAGGCACCGGCTCAGCGGATTCCTATCCAAAGGCTAAGCTCTAATTGTAATATAAACAGTTTTGCACAGTCTTGTTATTCCTACACAGCTACAGATATAAGAACATTAGTTGGATAACAAGCTACGAATCAACAGATGTGAGCTGGAGAGTCCTTGACGTGGGGGAGGTAGCTGTGGGAAACCATGGTAGCTGGAGAGCACCAGGAAGCATGCAGGGAGAGAGCAGTTTTAACCGGCTGAGTCGGTTATTTCTGCAGGCCCTTGCCTTTGCATTTTTTCAGATGCCTCCTCTCCTCTCTCAATAAGAGATGACCAATGTCTCAGGTTCAATTTATTAAAAATAAAGAGATGAATGTATAAGTTACAATGCATTCATGTATAAGAAAAAGTATAAAAGTTGTGCAAACCGAAATACTAGTGTGATAATTGGTACATTTGTTCCACATAGGCATGCCAAATAGTTGTCTTGAGATCCCAAGATCAGAGTAAATGGAGTTCACTGGAGTAGGCAGCTGTCGGACAAGTGTCTGAGCCACATGGGCTCAATTTACTTTTCTGATTCTTCGAAACCTTAATTGATGCAATTTTAGAGATTAAAAATTCTCATTGGAATTGTAGTCATTTGAAAGATGAGGTCTGGAAATAGGCAAGTCTTAGGCTGATAAGCATCTAATGAGAATGTATTGGAATAGGCACAAATAATACGCGCTGAGGCTGCATCATAAACTGAGGTCATGTTAAGATATCGGGGGAGAGGAATTGGCATCAGAACATAAACCTGCCCCATAATTAGTGCAATATAGGCTGTGAAAGTGGGGGCAATCTCTCAACCTTTGAGAACTAGACACATTATATTAACATACATTCATAGTAGTATGCATATTATCCATATATGTAAAATAATTACATGTCTGTGCACATGTAAGGTGTGGAAGCTTATATAAAATGTTCTGAGCGGTTTTCCTAATAAGGAAACATGTGTGGAGATGAAGCCTGCACGGATAGCAGCAGAGCGGGCAGCGAACCTCCCTGCGCTGGCCTCCAGCAGGCGCCCCCCAGGAGCGAGAAGCTGCCCCGAAGCAGGGAACCGCAGGTTACTCTAAACGTGATGTTTAAAAATGAAACTCAAAGCTCTCTGGTTTTGGATCCAGAAAATACAACTCGGGCTGATGTCAAAGCTATGGTAATGTTTTGTTTGGTCTGAACACTATTCAAATAAAATGTCGGAATGAGGAAAATGAAGAGATATTCACCAACAGTCAAGGAGAGTAGGAAGAAGCACTTAAGGGGGCGGTTAAGCAGGGAAACCAGCTGCAAATGCAAGTCCGGGAAGGCTACCATGCTGTTGATGAAGCCCCACCCTCGGCAGTGCAGAGAAACAACCAGTTGCAAGGGCAGGGACAAAGCCACTTGCACATTATTCTTCACTGGTGAGAGTCTTGGGATCAGACCTGGGGAGACCCCAGAGGAGCCTGCAGCACAGCAATTTCCACTTGCTCCATGTGACACAGACCAGCCTCAAGACGAGCCCTCAGACTTGTTCACAAGCTCCCTGGATACATTCAGAGAGCAAGTGGTTAAAGATAACTGGTGAGAAGCTTGAACAGAACTTACATGAGAAACTTGTCCTCCAGAACCCATCCTTGGGTTCCTGTTCCTCAGAAGGCTCTGCGAACTATTTCAGAGGAAACACTCTTTTTGCCAGAAAACCAGTTCAGCAGACACATTGCTTGCAGCAGCTGTTAAAAGAGAATCTTTGGTGTGCACCACCAGTGCAGCCTGTGTCCATCCTACAATATCTGTGAAGACTGGGAATCGGGGCCATACGCCCACGACGCCAACCACGTACTGCTGAAGTTGTGGGTTCCTCTGAACCATTCCCTCACTCAAGATTCTCGACTCCTTGTTTTCCTGCTGCTCTGGAATGAGCCAGGCTCCAGAAACAGGTTGACAAGAACTTCCTTAAAGCAGAAAAGCAAAGATTGCAAGCTGAGAAGAAACAGCGTAAAGCAAAGGCAAAGGAACTTAAAAAGCAGCTTAAACTGTACAGGAAGATTCATCTGTGGAATTCGATCCGTGGACTCCCTAGCCCCAGGCCTTCTTTAGGCCAAGCTCGGAGCCTGCTGTCTCACACCCCGCTGCTCCTCTGCAGCCCTGTGCCCTGTTATGCCAACTTCCAGTGCCGCATTTGTGGATGAGAATTTACCTGATGGGACTCACCTTCAGCCAGGAACCAACTTTATCAAACACTAGAAGATACAGGCAATGTAAAGTGGAGTACAGACACACAAAGCTCAAGTTCATGTGGGTAAACCTGACTTTGGCTTCAGAAAAGAAGGATGTTTTTGTTCCCTGTCTGAAGGCTGGTCATGTGGAAATTGTGTCTGTGGAGTTCATTGCCCGTCTTTCTCACAAAGGCCAACAGTTTGGGCCTCAGATCTGGTATGGTATCATAATGGACCCTTTCCCCTCCACAGAGAGCTCTGATGACATTGAAAAGGGCATGATTAGCTCAAGCAAAACTGGTGATCTCACCTGCCAGCAAGAGGAAGCTTTTCTTCTGGCTAACGAAGACAGACGGGACAGAAACCCACATCCAGCAGAAGACAAAAAATGTTGCCAGTGAGAAGGAGCTCTACATCTCATCTGAGGACCTTTTGATTGCCGAGGACCTGCTGTTGGATAGAAACCTTGTCCAAGAGTTGGAGAGAGTGCCCCATAACCTACTCCCCTCCCCCGCCCCATGGAGCCCACTGTCAGTAAAGAGGAGGGCTGAGAATACCGTTTTGGTGGAGGAGGCACAAGATGACCTGAGTGGGACCCCTTTCGTGTGTGAGAATGTAATCCGATCCCTTGTCCCTGATCACAGCTCCCTTTGCAGACAGAAGTCCCTGCACATGGAATTTGCCTCTCCTGAAAAGGGACCCCTTGGAGACAAGAGGGAAGAGATCGTCCATAAAAAATAAACACTAGTAAGTTCTGATTGTATCACAAATAACAGTTCTAACAACGACCGGCATCAGAATCACTATGGCTCCTTATTTAAAAAGGCAGAATCTTGGTCTCTACTGCCTCAGAATATCTACAGTGTGGCTTGAGAAGCTCATTAAAGTTGAAGAACCACTGACAAGCATATTTGTGGAGTATATGATGAAAGCCTTTACCCCACCGACATTATGTCTTGATTATGAGGCTCCAGAGTGGTTTCTTTTGCTATAAAGAAGAACTTTCCATTTGTGGATTCAATTATCATAGTTTAAGTTGTCAGAGAGAGGTCCCAACTATCCATGATATGTAGCCCTTAGAGGTTTCGCTGAGGCACAAAATATAGATCAAGTGAGGTGAGGTCTGCTGACGGCCCAACAGTCCTTGCTTCCCTGCATGACTTTGTAATTCTTTGTGGGTAGGCATTTTATAGAAGGAATTATCTGCTATAATTTAATTTATGATTTTAAGGATTCGCAAAGGTCTGAGAGCAGGCAAGGGTCTCCTCTGATATAATACTGAATCTTTCCTTGTTCCATTCTCCAGAAATTTCTAAAGTTCACAATTCTAATCGCCATACCATCGATTTTTTAAAAAACTTAAATCTGGATTCTTTTTGCTCTCTGCAATATTTGGCTCAGGTGACAATTCTCTCTTTTCAAACATTCTCCTTTCTTGGTATTTATGAGTCTGCTTCTTGTTTTCTTTCACTTATTTTCATTGATCTTCCTGTTTTCTGTCTCCTACAAGCAGATGACCTCAAGTTTCTGTCCTCTCTCTTTTATTTTCCTCAAAGATATTTTTTTTTCTGTTTTAATGACCTCAATTATTACTATGCATTTATTATTTCTCAATCTACGGTAAGAGTCTAGATATCATTTCCATTCTTCCATTTATGTTTCACCACCACCTAATTCACTTTTACAAAGACTTTTGGCTTCCTATTATGTGCTTGTGCTACATGTGGGTGAATAGGCTAGGGAACCCCCCCCTTCAAAAGCCCACATGGTCGTGTGCAACATCATCTCCCTGGAGGTAGCTCCTCCTCCTGACTTCTCTTTCCTGCCAGCAACATGACGTTCTCCCACTTCTGTAGGCACAACCTGGGAGTTCTATTTGACTTTTCCCATTTCCTTATACCTAAATTCTAATCGGTCACCAAATTCTGTTGATTCTTTATTTAGATTCTCAAATTCTCAGTGGTATCATACTAGATACATGTCTTATCATGCCTAGATCCCTGCTAAAGTCTCCTAATTGGTGTCTAGAATGGAAGGAGCTTTTGTTGTCTGCCGTTTTATTTCATCTTTCATCCCGTAGATTTAGCTTCCTAAATCGTAGGCTCATTCTCTAAGATCTTTCATAACTTTATAAGAAACGGGCCAAATTCATGAATCTAGAATTCAACGCCTTCCCTGAATTGACCAAAGTCTTTTTCATTCCCAAGTATTGCTATCGTCTCTATTGATTCCTTCCCAGCTTCGCACTGCTCCTCTCTCAGTCTTCCTCATCTCAGTAAATTGCAGTTCCTTTCATTCAATTCCACAGGCCAAACACCATAGAGCAGGCTTTGATACCTTTCATCTTCACACCTGTTGCCCTTAAAATACACCCTGAATCTGACCACTTCTCACCCCACACGACGCTGAGGCGCTGCAGCTCTCCCCTGGACCGTTATGAGTTTCCCATATGGCGTCACACTTTCTACTTTTGCCTCACTACCACCCATACAACACACACCAGCCAGCAGAGGGAGCCTTGGATAAAGACAAGAAATGAGATTCTGTCACTCTTCTCTTTAAAACCTTCTAGTGGTTTCCTGTCTCATGCAGAATATAAAGCCAAAATCTATGACACATCATAGAGGGACATGGCCCTCGGCTGCCCCTCAGCCCGTATGTGCCGCCCTTGCTACAGCCATGGGGCTTTCTTGGTGTTTCTCTAACAGGCCAGGTAAGCTACTGACCAAGGGATTTGCACTTGCTATTCTCTCTGCCTGTATATTCTGCCCCCAGAGAGTTACACAGCTTTGTCCCTCCCTTTACCCAGGTCCCATCAGAGAGGCCCCACCTGATCACCCTATCTGAAATAGCACGCCTCCAGTGCACTCCAGCCCCATATTTACTAACTTTTATTACAATATATTCTTATAATTGTTATATTTTGTTAGTTATTGTTAATCTCTTACAGTGCCTAATTTTGTCATAAATATAAATAATAGATTTTATCATAGATATGTATATATGGGGAAAAAAACAGCATTTCCAAGGTTTGGTACTACTTGTGGTTTCAGGCATCCACTAGGGATGTTGGAACATATCCCCCTAATGCGAGGACCACTGTAATGCCTTTCTTAGCAATTGTGAAAACAATATGCTATTGCTACAAATACAAAGCCATTCTCCATGAGAATTCTAGAATGAAAATTCTTATATTTCAAGAATGGTTAACTTATCACCACTTAATGGAACAAGGTCCTTTTCAGAGCACATCATCCAATAGCTGGTCTACCACCTGGGGGTTGATTAAAACTAAAGTAACTCAGTCACACACACAAAAAATTTCCCACATTTTTGTTGATTTTTCTTTTTTCAGTTACAAAAACCAAGGCTAAATGATCATTAAAAAGAAGCTCTCAGAAAGACAGGAGTACTTTGTGCAACAGGTAGATTTCTAAAAAAAATTTGCATGAGTTATTTCTTTTTCCTTTTATAATTGAGTCTCATTTTGTACGAATGGGCAACATTTAATTTTTAAAGAAATTCTAGTCTGAATCTGTTAAAAACCTACTAGTTCCCAATTTTATGAAAAAAAGATTATTCCTTAAAAATGATTAAGTAATTAATGCACATGGTTAAAAATATACAAATGTAATTAGTGTTTATAATGAGAAGCAAGTCACCTGAGTTATACTCTTCCCCTAGTTCCATATCTCTGGGGTTGTCCCATTTTACTGTTTCTGCCTTAGGTCTTCTGAAAATTGTCAACATGGATTAAAACAATATGCCGTATTTTGTTTCTGAGTTTCTTTATAAACTCAGATATTATGTGACTTCCTGGTAGGATCGATAGAGTCAACTTAGTCATAATACTCTATTTTGTTCTCTCACCTCCTTGCATTATTAATGGGTCAGTGCCACTATTTGTCATCTCTGAAACTTCAAACATTTCGTCTTAGTTCTTCAACCTAAGATAAAATTTCTTATAAGCTAATTCTCTTAGGGTCTCACTGTTTCCTCCAATTTTCTTTCTAGAACTTTTCTTTTGAGAATTTTATAGAATGTTCCTCAATTTGAGTTTGTCTGATGTTTCTCATGGTAAGATTGAAGTTGTGCATTTTAAAGAGCATCACACAGGTGATGAACCCTTCTCAGTGCAACAGGTCAGGGGGCACGTGATGTTAATATGTCTTATTACTGGTGGAATTAGCCTAAATTATCTTGCTAAGGTGGTTTCTGAGGCTGCTTCACTTTAAATTACTACTTTTGCTTTCTAATAATCAACATTTGAAAGGAGATTCTTTGAAACTATGTGAATATCCTATTTCTCCTTAAATTTTCACTCACTAATTTTAGCATTAATTGGTGGACCTTGCCTATAACAATTATTATTCTGGTGTTCTCATAGTCATTTTTGTTTTCCTTCATTTTTTTTTACATTTATTAATTGGATTCTCTTACAAAGAATAGTTTTCTCATCTCCATCATTTATTATATTTAATCGTTTATTTATATCAGTATGGAATCATAGATATTTACTTTATTTTTAAAATTATAATCTAATACTCTCATTTTATTGCTAAATTTTTCCCACTTTGACCATTGGGTTCTTTCATCTTTTAGGTTGCTTTGTGTCATTTTGACATTTGTGTATTTTTTTCAGCACTTCATTACTTGCTGGCAACACAATTCTCCAGGCTTATTTTGTATTTTTTTTCCCCTAACCTTAAAATCAAATACTTCTTCAAGGAACCCTGGTTCCTATTAAGAATAGTATTTACAAACCACTATCTAGACACTAGTCATGTTCATTGCTATTGTCACTACTTCTAGGTCCTATCAGTAGGTTAATATATAGATATATATACATTATCTATCTATCTATCTATCTATCTAATCAATCTATCTAATCATCTATCTACCTATCTAATCAGCATGATTCATAATGATACCTCTGATCTAATCCAGCTCTTCAAGGTTAATGTTAGCATTCCCTGTTTGCTTATTTATAACTTTTTTTCCCCTATGAATGAGAACCTATTGTTCATATCTAAAATGTATATACTTATTCTCTCAACCTTAGTATTCAGTTTCAGAATTCTAACCCGCACTCTTCTGAGGAACAAACTGCTCAATTAGATTAGAATGTTTTGTACAATCCTTTTGTTTTTAGTCTTACGATATTTTCCAAAGTTACTTATGTCAGCTCCTTTCTTTACCACCCTCTGCAGTGAGATTATGACATTCTGTATAACACAGTTTGATTCATTTGCCACGGTCTGCATTCCATCTTGGCTTCTATCCACATCTGGTTGCTTTTTAAAAAACTGCTTACAGTAAAATTCTTCCTTTGTGCTGTATCATTCTAGGGTTTTGACAAATGCATGGAGCCATGTATTTGCCACCACAATATCACACAGTGTAGTGACATCACTTTCCAAATTCATTTGTTCTATCTCTCTGTAGTCAAATTCTCCCTCCACAAAACTGGCAACGACTGACCTGGTTTCGATCCCCATAATTTTCCCATTGCTAAAATATCACGTAAATTAAATCATATAATATATATACACACACACACACACACACACACACACACACACACACACACACATATATATATATATATTTTTTTTTTTAATTGCCTGAAGCACTTGGTATTCCTAGGTGGTCTCCCATCCAAGTACTAACCAGGCCCAACCCTACTTAGCTTCCGAGATCAGATGAGATTGGGTGTGATCAGGGTAGCATGGCCATAGACAATATATAATCTTTTATGTCTGGCCTCGTTCACTTAGAGAGCTGCACTTAAATTCATTCATGTAGTCATGCAAGACAATCATTCTTTATTTTTTATTTCTGAGTTGTATTTCATTGTATGGGCTCTTCAGAGTTCCTTTATCACATCTGTTGAAAAAAAATCTCAGTTGTTTCCAGTTTTGATGCTTATGAATAAAGCTGATATAAACATTCAAGAACATGTATTTGTGTAAACATGGTTTTTATTTTATTGTATAATCACATAGGAGTGAGAGTGTTGGATCTTATGGTAAATGTATATTTAACTCTGTAAAACCGCAAATCTATTTTCTAAAGTTTCTGTACCGTGTTACATTTCTGCCAACAATGTGTGAGTTCTATTTGCTTTGTGTCCTCATCAGCATTTGATATTGTCAGATTTCTAATTTTAGCCATTTAAATAAGTATGTATTGTTATCTCATTGTGGCTTTAATTACATTTTACTACTACTAATAATGTTGAACATCTTTTCATGTATTTTTTTTGCATTTATGCATCTCCTTTGGTGAAAGGTCAAAAAGCAAACCAGAACAAAACCACAATTTTCTAAATTTGTGCTATCCAACAGGAAACTGAAAACAAAAAGGTAAATATATTTGTTTCAAAATAATAAAAATGAAAAACACTCCTTATATTTTTATATATTTCCAATGCCTCATTTCTTTGTGAAGATCCAAGTTTCTATCTGATATCATATTTATTCTGTCTGAAGAACTTTATTTAACATTTATTGTAGGTAAGTCCACTGATAATAAGTTCTCACTGTCTTTTTTTGAGAAAATACATTGAGAGTATACTGTATTTATAGATTGTAAGTTTACATAATCTGGTTCAAGATGAATAATCTGTCAGTACCTATATCAATATTATCTTATAGGATACAAAACACTGTAGATGTTATATGTATTGCTAACACTAGACATCAAAAATAAAAAGATAAATGTGAAAAAGAAATTCATATTTATTTGCAGGTATAACAATTCAGGCATCAATAATGAAGAAGCAGCAATATGATTAATTTATGGTAACCTAGTGTAATGGATATGATTATGTCATGGTAAGAAGGAAATCTTCAAAAAATTTTCAATATATTTATTTCTAAAAATCCACATATAAGTGAACCTGCATGGTTCGAACCTGTTTTGTTCAAGGGTCAACTAACTGTAGTTGCAACAGAGACAGTCTGGCCTACAAAGCCTAAAAGATTTACTCTATGACCCTTTACAGAAAAAGCTTGTCAGTCTTCTGTTAAAAAGATATTTAGAGGTATTTATAGGTGAAAGATATAATATTTGAAATTTCCTTTAACATAATATGGCAAAACAAACAAGGTTGGTGAAAGATAGTTGAAACAAGGTTAAAAAATATTCGTAATTCTTGAAACAGATGGTGACTATGTAGGGATTAATTAGCCATTCTCTCTGCTTTTGGTACATTTTAAAAATCCTATAATCAACTGTTAAAACAAATTGTCTTATGTATTCTTTGGCACATGCAAGTCCTGGGATTGAAATTTTGTAGTTTTGATTTGTTAAGCCAGCACAGGGAGGGGAAAAGTTGAAGGCAGAGGTTATTGTTGGGAACCTACATAGAACCAACGTTGTGCTAGGTGCTTGACGGATTTCATTTCAAAAACATTCTTTTTAACAACTTCTTAAGTATTATGATTCATGGTTTATGAATGAAACGTCAGGAGCTTAGAGACATTAATTAATTCACATCCAGAAAAGAGCGGCGTGGAATTTGACCCTTGTCTGGGGGCCATTCTTTGTCGCTATCTCCACTAGTAACACATATCCACATTGCTAAGTGGACAAGCCGAGGCCACTCATCTGTTTAAAGGTCAAGAAATGTTTCACAACCATGTAATTCTATAATAAAAGATAAACGTGAGCCTTCAGTTGAGACGTTGTTTTAGCAATGCCCTTAACATTAAAGATGATTTTGAGTTTTCCTGGTTGCACTTCGAGTTGCTAAGTTTGCCTGCTGTCAAGAATGTTGTTTTGCACCCAAACCCACTTATCTCTTTACATTTCTCTCTTCCCTATAAAATTCAAAGGTCAGAAAGATCATGTTTCCATAATTCCAAAACCAAATCCAGTTCCTAGGATAAGAAGAGATGCTCAATGCATGTTTACTAAATGAATGACCAAGAACTTTCACGTCATGACTTCATCCCCATGCAAAAAGCCTGTATACTGAGGCACAGATTATAAACCTTCAGATTCCAAATAAGGACTCTTGCTGCATATCAAGTTCTCAACCTGTAAATCAGGATAGAATTTATTTTATTAGTTTTCAATTTTCTGCTTTTCCAGGTGATGGAGAAGACATCCATGTTTCTTAATCTCTGGAGTGATTTTTGGAGCAGAGGCCTGGCCGGGAAGTAATGTTTTTAAAGTAGTTGTTTTCATTCTGAGGGTTAGTGCCAGAAGTGTTACCTGCTTGTCTTGCCTTTGCTGATTCTAGTCTACTCAACACCAATTGACTTTCACCATCTCCCCAGAGATATCAAGCAACTGAGTTATACTAGGTACCATAAAAAGGGTCAGGAGATGGCTGCCGGTTGGTGGGAAGGGGATATTTGTCTTTATAAGTAAACAGGATTTGATTTTATTCCTGACCCGAGAGAGCTGTGGGCCTTGCCTCCCATGGTAGAGGGCTAGGCACAAGATCCCCTTATGCACAGCAGGTGATGATGAATGTCAAGATTCTTGGCCTTGAGCAGCAGTGCTAGCTGTGCCCTGGTTCCGTGTGGGGGAGTTTAGTCAGCGTTTAAGCGAGCACAAGATGGCTGCCAGTGCATTTCAGGAAAATGATTGGAAAAGGTGAAAACACATACATAGACTCAGTACACTTTTAACTTTTATTCCTAACTAATACATAGCATATTTCCTTCAAAAAATTATAATTTAATGGAGACAAGGTACTTAACATATAATTGTGACAATTTAAAAAATCCTATGAATACAGAGAAAAAAGAGGCCAATAAATGAAACAAAACAAAAATAAAATAAATGAACTGAGATCAAAATCTCCTCAACTTCGAGATAATACATTCATTTCTCTTCTTTCTGAGCTTGAAGTTCCCTAGAGCAACTGTTGAGATCAGGCTTCAGAGAAAAAGATAATTTACTTTTCCAGAATGTTCTATCATATTTCCCCAAAATGCTACAGACAGGGAAGCCAAGGCTCAGTAGAATGCATCTGACTCTTCTTCTGTCCCACGGAGGTCTCAGGGAAACAGAGGTGTTCAGGAACCTTGAGGTGCTGCCTAAGTGCAGCTGTACTTCATTTACCTGAGTTCTTGGACCTCATTTAGGTTTACAAATGGGTGCTCTCCTTGTCTGTCGTGTTTAGTTGCATGTATTCCAGAGTGCCTTTTTTGTAGCTGGCTACCCGTGTGGGTTTTTGGCTTCTTATTCCTGCGGCCTGTCTTTTCTGTAAAGAGTTGGCAATCATATCTGAAAACTCAGCTTGCAAACGCTGTTGATTCTCCCTGGAAAGTGAGTGAGAGGGAAAATGGAACTTGTCAGCAATTCATACAAAATATTCCTTGGCTCCAGAACAATCAGTATACCAAATACTTATGGAAGGCTGCTTCTGTGCTAAACACAGGAAGTTCAGAGAATACAAGATGAGCCTTGCCTTGGATGAGCTAAAAGGACTGTCATCCTGCTCTGTGTAGTTGTAGAAAAAGCAGAATATATTTCGAACAAAAAATTATATTTCGATTTCAAAGTGAAACACCATGCTGTCAGAATTTGGGTGCTTTTGAATTTACACATGCCACTGCAAGGAGGGGAAAGAAGCCAGCACAATGCTAAGCCCCCGTAACACAACCCTGAAAACTTGGTCCCATTCCTAGGAGTATAGATCTTGCCTGGGGAGGATTCAGAATGGATGGAGGGTTTCAAGAGTTTGGAATGGACCTGGGGCACTCCTAGTAAGGGACCCAGTTCCCTGTGCACCTGAAAAGATCTGGGTTGTTTTGACATCTCTAAGGGTTTGCATCTGTTAGGGTCCAGGGTCTAGGAGTCTGCAAGACAGGGTTTCTCTACCATAGCAAAAGCCACGCAACAGCCACGTGACTGATTATAGCAACGAATGTGCAACTGGATAATCATTTGAATCACCTTCAGGGGAACTGAAACTTGTCAGTTAGACCAAAACCTTGTCTTCCTCATCTCAGGGAGAACACGGATTCCATGGGTAAACCCAGAACCACAGTCCTGGAGCTGAGGGGGTCCCATTTTCACCAGGTGGCCCAGCAGAGAGCTGTAGTAGGCAAGGGTGGAAATATATGTTTTTTTTTGCCTCTAGCATGATCTACTCTCAGAACCAGGCATGTAAGAAATGAGCTCTCAACTGTCCACTGTTCCCCTGAGCATGCCTGAAAAGCCCAGTTTCTAGCAGCCAGAGAAGGGAGTTTCTAAACTTCTCATATGTGTAGTCCTTGGCCTTGTGCTCAATGTCATTGTCACTGGCAAAGCACTTGCCAGCAATTAAATTGGCTATACGTAGCACAACCTACAAAGCCAAACTCCACTCCCTTGTACTTCCCCACCACACCCGGCAGCTTACACAGTAGGCGGGGTTGGCAGGTTGTACTCCTGGTCCTTGACCCCTGTCAGCCAGTAGGTGGTTTCAGTTCCTTTTCCCTAGTGAGACAAGAAAGTTGCGTGTACACAGGAAGGCCCACGAGACAGTTCAGTTCTGCCCACTGCTGGGACAAGTGTCCTTTTCCAAGACATTTCCCTCTGCGCGTTTCTCATCGGGCCTATGTTTTGGTATAGCTCACACTCTTTACATGATTCGCATTATCTTTAGATAAATCTCTATTTCCAAGTGCCTTTTTAAAAACAAGGCTGTCATTCACCAGACATCATGGTTTTTTTTTTTCAAAGTAGAGTTTTCTTTTTCCCCAAAAGACATTTCAAAATATCACTATAGCAACATTACAGAACTCTAAATGCAAAAGGAAACACTCATTAAGTGATATTTGCTGAGGTCATCTGGACTATAAAATCAGTGGAAACTTACTGGAAATCCTGTTTCTACTAGAGCTAGTATTTGAAAAGGAGACTGGACAGTATATATATTTTTAAAAAATCACTGTTTTTAAAATTGTAGTTTTTTGGCTGTGCTTGAACTGTAATAATTCGTAAACCATTTCTATTTTGGAAAAAATACTCTGCGCAGACAATGTATTTATGGCAGATTGAAAAAGCAAGTGTGGTGTTAGCTACATGGGGCTACCCTGCTACATGGGCTTTTCCAAGTGGCAATCACAGCGTAAAGGCCAGAAACACTACGGCTACTGGAGCAGATAATCTTACAGTTAATAGATTATCAGCTGGCTTCAGATTAACAGTTGGTTTCAGAGCAATTGTGAAAAGATTGTAATAACCTTCGAAAAGCAGCCTGAGAGCTAAGTGGAGACATTTGGTGGCTGTGAAGGGCAGCTGTTCTAAATGCGAGGAACAGCATGGAGAGTCTAGGGCAGTGATTCTCCAACTTCGGTGAGCATCAAAATCACTTTGAATACTTGTCAAAACTACAGATCCTGATCTACACCCATAGAGAGTCTGAGTCAGTAGGGCTGGTGGAGAGTCTAGGCGTCTGCATTGTAACAAGCACTCAGACGATGCTGAGTCAGAAGTCTAGGGCCATGCCTCACGATTTTCTGGTCCAGAGCTTTAGAATGATAAAGCAACCGGCATGAGAGGTGGCCTTAGAGAGTGGCAGCATCTTGCAGTAAGAGCAAGGATGCAAAGAGATGGGGACTCTGACTTAAGTAGTCCTGAACCAGATTGAAGCTCTTGGGTATGGAGGAATTGCGGGCAAAACTTGGATACATGTGGAAGAAAAGGTGGCAGCATTTTATAACATGGAGGTCATAATTCAAAATACCAAAAGGGCTCTTTGAAGTAAAGTTCTGAGTTCTTCACATTCTTTAGTAGTGGCTTCTCCTGCAGGGGAGAATGAGTAATCATCGTAGGATAGCAGGTGATCAGTGTGGAAGGTACAGAAAAGGGTCCTTCATCTCATGCTCCTTAATATTACTGACCACTGGTGGCCCATGGGAGCTGCCGAGTGCTTTTTCTGGGTACTGTCTCTGTGGAGCCCTTACCTTTAAGTACGTTTCTCCTCTCACTTCATACAGGAACTGGCATTCGGTCCTCTTCAGGATGGCTATTGTGGAGCCACTCACATGAATTCTCAAGGCTGGAATAGCAAAATAGATCAATGAAGTCTTGTCTATTTTGAAATCTATTCTATGGTCATATTTGTTTCTCCTTGATTCATGACATTTATTTCAGGTGTTCTTGACAGCTTAGATATTTTAGTGAAAGAACACTTAAAAATATAACAATATAGTTTTTTTTTTTTTGCACATAACAAATACTTATATTTTTCTTTACTAAAACCAATCCCTAGGATTGGAATAAAAGAGAAATAAGAAAGTGATCCAGGGTATATGCTCTATACCTAGTCCACTGAATTTTTTTTTAACTTACATGGATCTATGCTAAATTTCATGACTATTCCAGGTAGAACATGCCTGAATGCATTGCAAATGAACCCAAACCAATAAAAACAGTCTAAAACAGAGCTAAAGGGGAGAATAAAATAATTATCAGTAAACGGCAGCAACAAAAACAAATGTAGCAAGGACTGAACTGCCATACGCTCATGTTTGGTCAATGTGAAGGGTCATTCTTCACCTCACTGGCACTTAGTATGCATTTTACCCTACAATTCCCTCTGCTGGGAGGCAGAATCTTTGTCCTCTAAGAAAGATGATCTCCCTTCTTACGGAGGCCGGTGGATTCCATCCTAGAGGCTGTGTTGACAGTATCTCCAAATAGGCAATAACGAGGCATCTTGATCCCTACAACTCCAGCGGCACAGGGACCTGCAATGGGCAGAAAGCAGAAAGTGGAGGCAACAGAAATCGCAGAGAGGAGTTAAGGTGGGTCAGCCTCTTCTCAGGGTCACGAGGCTGAATGCTTTACTTTATGAAGAAGTGTCTGAGGGTGTTAAAAGTGAGCTCTGGTTTAAAGTATTCAATGAGGGGAGCACCATTATTCAATGCATGCTTTCAGAAAGTAAGTTGCTCTGGCACAGAAAAGCACATTTGCACAAAACAGGAAGGCATCGGAGATCCGGCTGCAAAGGTGGGAAGTCCTCCCTAATATTCTAAATAGAAGCTCTCAGGAAGGATGAAGATCATCCCACTGCTTGCTTACTATGCTGAGCCACACAGCCCCGAGCTCTGAACTTCTGGATGGCACAGTGACTCAAAGTGTCAGTGGTCCAAGTTTGTTTTATTTAATTTTTGTTTAAGTCAGGGTAGCATTTCTGGGGTTGGTAGCATGATGGTGGAAGGCCCAGGAGACAAGCACTTGACATAATCTTCACTGAGCATTTCATGCACCTTTGAATGCAAAGGGATGGGAGAACAAAGTCAAGGTAAATATACCTAATGGCATCTTAGGTAGGGAGAAAAGGTGGTTTAATCAAGTATTTGTGTAGAATGACTGAATCCAAGGAGTTGCAGATTTTAGAAGTTAAAGATTAACTCAGAAACTGGAAAACCAGGTTTTGAAGAGAGGTAACTATTGATTTCCCAGTTAGTGTATGGGGTTTTGATCTATATGAGTCTTTATAGATTTATTCTACAAATACTTTGTGTTTATGAACACTGAAATAAATCAAAATACCGGATGTTTCACTGGTGCAACCCTTCGATGCAAACAATACAAAGCGCACAAAACAACACACACACCACACACACACACACACAACAATCAGTCAAAAGCAGAAAAAAACCTACAGAAGGGAAGATAGTAGCGGTGGCTACTTGGTCAGAAGATATCTGATCTGTGCCTTAGGTCTAATCACAGGTGACTTTTTACTTTGAAAGTCGAGTAAAAAAGCTAGTAAGGGCCTGGAAATAGAAAAATCCCTGAAGATACTGTCTTGTTTCTACCTACCAATATTTATCTGCAACCTTTAATTTCTTAGGGCTAAACTCTAAGGTAAGACCTAGACATTAGGTACGTGTGCCAAATATCTATGCGCATTCCAGCCCAACATGGCAGCACTTGGGCCCTGGTCGTCAGCTCCGGCATTGAGTAGGTCACAGGGGAAAAGAGACTGGGCCAGGACCCAGAGCTCCATTCTCTTCGGCTTTGTTCAGTAAGACCTGGTAATTCTGATGGGTCAGAAAGGAGACAGTATGCTTGCTCTAGATGGCTAGGGAGGTGCTCAGGAAATTCCCTCACGTGTATGTGAAAACATTATGACATTTGGCTGCGGACATGATTGGGGAAGGCTATCTCTATGTTCCTGGCTATCAAGATGTGGCAGCAATTTTTAACTTTTATTTATTGTCACTTAGAGAATCTCACTGATTGATTACAATAAATATTTAGTGCCAGACTCTGCTAGGCACTGTGGATACAGGATAATTTTGTAAATGCAGTTGTCCGGTCCTTGCCACAAAGCCTGGAGTGATCTCTGGGGTTTTCTGTACTCTGAGTCTTCTGGGAGACTTGGATGACATAAAAAGGAACAATGACAAAAAATTATAGAAAGATGTGATTTAATTTAACATAGGGAAAGACCATCTAACAATTAAAATTATTCAATAATGGAGTGAGTTGGCTTTGGAAATGATTAGTTTTCAGGGAATCCTGGGATTATTCTAAAAGTGGCTATATTATTATCTTAGAACCTAAAAGATAATTTATGCCCTGTAAAGGATTAACCTAGATGATTTACAAGTTCATCTCCAACTGTATTTGTAAAACATTTCAAATCTCTGCATTCAAGTTTGGGTAACTGTCACAGTCTTTGAAGCAACCTGGGTACAAAAAATACCTGGGTCACATGAGGTGGATGGAAGGAATATAAATGCCCAATTGTTATAGGAATTTGAATAGCTATTCCCCCTCCCCCATAGATAAACTAATCCATTTAAGATACTATAATATTTTAGTGGAAAAAAATACAAAAGTTTGGGGTGGGGGAGTGGGAGGGAATAGGGGGAAGATAAATGAAACAGTAAATACAATGATTTAAATAGGAAATCTAGTGCTTGTTATTTTGGCACATGGTTGATGTTTATCATTCAAGAAGTCAAAGGTACAATCAAAGGTGTTGTTTTCTAGAACTCTCTAGGGACTGGGTCTAATTATGTCAAGATATGTAATGGGACCTAATTTTTGGAAGACTGATTTATGAGTAAACTTCATGTGGATACTGATCACATTTGAAGACCCTTTATCCTTTCTTATTGAGCTGGTGCACAGAGGTACACATGGTTCCCATTTGCTACAATGCCAAACTCCATACCAGAGTGAACTCCAATGCGAATCCATATTGGGAGGCCAGGAAGATGCTCCAGCTCAAAGGTCCCCATGAAGCTGAGGATATCCAAGGCCATCCTGGCAATGTCTACAGCATGCCGATTGCCATTTCTCTTAGGCAAACCACTAGCTACCATGTAAGCATCACCAATGGTTTCCACCTGTGGAGACAGTTTCTCTTCAGTAAATTTCCCCCTTCAAAAGGCACAAGAATTAATCAGAAGCAATTAATTACATATCAAATACAAAAGTTTTTGAGAACTCAGTATGAGCACAGTCCTGTAGACATTTTCTGAGACCAGTTCTACATTAATTCCTTCAGGGTTTTTATAGTCTAGTTAAATGAATGACTATAAAGGACTATAGCCATATGAAAGTACTTCATAATAATATAAATCATCCCGATGTGGTGGCAATTCTATCAATGTTTAAATAATCTGAAAAGTTTTATATCATTTTAGGAATGGCTTTAATTACCAGAAAAGTCATCTTCAGCATTTACCATCTTTTCACATATTATTTGAAAAAAAAAAAAATTGTAGTTTCCTCCAAGACACGTTTTTGTGGTATGATGATTACAAATGCTTTTCTTGTAATACATAGTAGATTTATATTAACGGTATTCTATAAACATTATTCTTTGATAAATGTCCTCACTTTAAATTTTATTTTCATAATCATATGCATAGTTCACATTTTTTGGTCAGCTAACTTCTTTTTGCCAACTGTTTCTAAAACACATAATCATTTTCTATCCTACAAGAACTCTTGTTAATATGGTTTTCTGACCTACACAGGGTGAGTACTGGTCTAAGACAAACTATAAAAGGGAAGTCCTCCCTGTGAGAATAACCATTATGAGTGACTTCCAAACTTTTGAAGGATACAGTGTTTCAGCATATTATTTATCTCAGTAACCTTCACAATAACCCATTGAGTTAGTATTATTATCATCCCATTTTACAGGTAGGCAAACTGACACTTGACAAAATTAAATATGTTTTATGAAGTCACACAGTTAGGTAGGGGCAAATTCGGATTTGAATGAAGAGCTTTACTTTTAAAGTTATGTGTTCCATATGCTCTGTTGCTTTTCCAACATGAAAATGTGGAAATTCTCCTTTACTCTTTGACTCAGACATTATTAGCCCAGAACTACTTAGCTCTCTAGTCAAGTAATAGAACTTTTCGAATGTTCTGAACTTTTAGAATGTTCTCCCTGTTCTTCCTTAGTCTTCTTTGAATGATGCTTGCTATTTGACAACAACAACAACAACAACAAGATATTCCTATTCCACTTACTATAACTCTGGTGCCTTCTCTGTTTCATTTGCAATCAGCCTAAACTCTACCTATTGTTTGAAGATGATTTGAGAGTACCCCAAATTTAGTACCCCAAATTCATTCCTGCTGAACTTTATGTTGTTTCTTTCATATTGCTTCTTAAAGTCACATGACCATTTTGACTTCTGACCCTTCTTATTCTATTTCCCTTCACTTTTAGCTCAGATTCAACTGCCAATTCATTAACTTTTAAAATTGAGAGGATAAGACCTGAGAAATAATAGGAAAAACCAATTCCAGCTCTGCTGACCTGGGGCCATACAATCATTTTGGCCTGTCAGGTGAAGTGTTACCTTATATACATCATGATGATCAAGAATGTGGTCAAAACTCTTATAGATGTCATTTAGCATGTCCACCACTTCCATGGGTGCTGTATTTGCAGATAGTGGTGAAACCCACAATGTCACTAAAGTAGATTGTAACTTCCTCATATAGTTCAGGCTCCACAAAGCCTTTCTCCTTTAGAGACTTTACCACTAGCCTAGATGGAAAGAAAAAAAAAAAATGCATTCAACTTTGGTAAATTTTTTCTTCTCTTACATAAATCTTTGAGACAATAATAATTGTCTAGTAAGAATTCTAGACACTGGATTTTCAGTGAACTTGTTGGTTAGGAAGGAAAGATAAGTTGCATATACTATCTATATGAGCATATTATGTATATGTTCTTGAACTCAGATAAATATAAGCAGATTCAACATTAACTTAGTACTTGACTATTGACCCTAATACACAATGTACATGTAACTCTAATACCTATATAACCATGAGGCATATGCACACTTGCCCACTTTTTACCTCTTTATTCATAGTCAGCTTCTTCTAGATGAAGTTCTATATCCAGAAGTTGAGAAGGAGAGTGTGTCATTAATGTAAGAGCTTGAGTCTCTATAGCTACCAGATCTGACTTTCTCATCAGAGCCAATAGTTTTACCTCCCTGGCATATTTAACATGGTACTATTTAATATGACTTTGAATTAATATGCATTTTAAAATTAATTTTGATATATTCTGAACTAGTTTTTATTTGATATATTTTGAACCAGAATCAGGTCCTTTAAAAAGCACAGTCAATTGCCATGTAAGCAAGTTAAAATTATGCTGCATTCCAATAGAAGCAATTAAAAATATCTCTTTCAAGAGATATAAAGAGCAGTATATCGAATTCAGAATTAAGAGAGAAGAACCACAAGAAGGCACTCCACGCTCCTTTATGTGTTCAGTTGCCTTTTCACTGGCCCATTTTGGGTGGAGGCTGCCATGAGGCTGCATGCTCCCTATTTGCCCTTGGCATTACTTTGTAAAGGACCTGAGTATGGAAGCACTAGAATCAGAACCCGAAGCTGGGAGGTGCCTTAGAGGTCACTGAAAATAATCCCGAATTTTTACAGATGAGGAAGCTAAGTTTAAAAAGGAAGGTCTCACAGCCACTAAGAGCAGAGCTCGTCCTAGAACTCAGCAATGTTCTGCTCTTCAGTCTTGTTACTGCACCATAGTCCCCCACAACCCAGGGCTTGCGTAGAGAGGACGATGGGGAAGATCTGGAGTTGTGCTGACTGTGGCAAAGAAAAAAAACGTCTAGCACTCTCCCAGAAAACAGCCCATTAACCACGAAAATTCACACAATATTCATTTAGAGAACCTTCAGAGCATCAAGGGAAGAAGTTTTTCAACCAGTACAAGTGATGGAACTCAGGACCTTTGAAAAACACCTTTTTGATAGAGCTGTTTGGATTGGAAGGGGCACTTCTGGGGTGTAGTCTTAGAGATTAGAGATTATTTGGAGGCTCCTGAGGGCATTATTGGTTAAAACCACTGATGATGGCACCCTGGAAGGCAGCCAGATAATCAGGTTATTGTTTTTGTCACAGTCAGCATTAAAGGTCAGGCAAGGAATTATGCACAATGTAACTAACATTTACGGAGTGCTGACAGAAAATGCTTAATAGTGTTGCAGCCTATTCCAAGGATACCATTTGTGGCCTGTTTCTAGGCTCTCTGAGGGCATGCTGGTTCTATATTAGGCTCTCTCGAGGCCCAGAAATAAAGAAGAGAAACTATTTCTTTAGAAAACACACTCTCAAGATCATTCTTTTACTAATGTAGAGCTTATATTCTAAATTAACTATGGGTTCAAAATAAATAATAACCAATACAAATTATATACAAAAGTCATAGCTACTGCGTATAATAATAATGACCATGGATGTTCCAGGCACTGTGCTAAGCAAGTACCTTATATCCTGCACATTATGCCAGGGGTTCTTTCAGCCAGCCTGTGAGGTAGATGGGACACTGGAGCTTGGAGCATTTAAGTAACTTGCCCAAGATTACACATCCATAGGAGGTGGGTAGGACCATGATTTGAAGTCAGGTCGGCTGACCTCAATTTCCATGATTTCATCCAATGCTAGACTGTCTGTTTAGCTTATCCTTAATCTAATAGGACAATTTATTATATTTAATGAGAAGAGACCATTACTTCTCTTTTGTGATAACTGTGGGCGCCTTGGCCTACGCCTATTTCCTAGCTCTTCACATTTTAATTTATTGCTTTTCTTAACATTCCTTAGTTATTACTTCAGTACCACACTTAACAAAACTTTAAACTCTTTGAGGATTTCAACCTTACTTCCTTTCTCTTTCATGGCTATTACATTGTTTCACAAATGGAAGTCAGCCTATAAATGTCTCTGGGATCAGGCATCTGATGCCCAGCCTCACCTCCTCTACTAGAGATGCCTATACTTCTTGTAACTTGGCTTTTACTTTGAGGTAGAAAGAAGAAGGAAAAAAAATTAATAATAATAATAATAATAATTAACCTAGTTCCTAAAAGTGCCTTATAGCTCATAGACTCTGTAGGAAAACTATAATTTCCATTTTGAGACTGAGGAGAGAGAGGTCCCAGACAATAAAAGTAGAACAGCAGTGTTGGAACTCAGGTCATACTAACTCCACGGTCCACACTTCTTTTATTTTCAAATGACTCCTTGGACAAACCAAAACAAGGATTAGCAAAGTATATGCATTTTAAAACTCAGTCTGTTAAAGAATATGCAAAAAGGAACAATCCCAAACACACATAAAGAAAAACCCTGCTTGACAAATATGCCGAAGCTTTAAGCTTTAAGGTATGAGGCATGGCTGTGGCATTGTGGAAAACCACATCAGCTGGATGGCTTGCCTTACCTTGGGAGCAACATAAAGTTAAGTCTATCAGCTCTGTCCCTCTCTGCTTTGTACAGCTGTGTCCTTTCCTCCACCAGATGTTCCAGGTTTCGAGAATATAGCTGTAGACGTCGGATCAAGGTGTCCATGTAACTTTCACTTTTTTGGTCATGAAAAAGGCTGTAATAGGTAATAGGTAGTAATACATAAGGCGCTCTTCCACATTGTTAAGAAAACATGAAACTTCATTAAGAACAACGGGCAATTGTAATGAACAGGTAATTAAAGAAAAAATAAAAATGGCAGCAAACATTAGCAAAATATCTCAGGAAAGATCAAAGAAACTGAAATAGAAATAAGCTTAATTAAAAAACCAAAAAAACAAATGTTAGAACTATGACAATCAGTGTAAGTAAGGAGGAAAAATATACAGTACAAACTCTCTGGAGAACAAGCTGATGAAATGTGTCATAAGCTTTTAGAATACACCTACCAACAGTCCATCAACTCTACTTCTCAGAATTATTCTAAGAAAACAATCGTGAATGTGCTGAAAGTTAACTACAAAGAAAGTCACAGCATTCTTTACAACAGCAGATACTTGAAAATTATCTAAATACATAACAAAAAAGTAGTTAAAATATTATGATACGATGGAATATTAATGTATCATTAAATTTGAATTAGAATAGTTAAACACACAGACTCTACTTCTATATCACTCAGTGAAAAAAGTCGGTTCACAAAACAGCAAAAATTATAATCTCTTTTTAAATTTTTGAAAACTGGTGGTCATCTACTGACAGACAGGTGATGTTTTTACTGCGTTTGCTTATACGTTTTCCAAAATTTTAATAATAAATAATTTGCAATAAAGGGAAAACTGTAAAAAAAAAAGACTTTAAAGGTGATAAATGAAAATATAAGCACAGAACCAAGAAAAGCAAAGCCTTATATTATCTCCTCAGAATGGAGAAAAGCCTAACTCTGGATTATTGGTTAGACCAAGGAGACAGAGGAGATGCCAGCTTTCTGTGACACTGGGGCATCTGACAAGCCTTGGTGCAGAGCTGGGCAGAGGCATGCTAAGTTCCTGCAGAGCTGTTGTGATGATCAGAGATAATGTGCATAAGATATACAGCATAACTGAAGGGGCCGAACAAATCATACCATTTCATTATTACAATAACAATTATAAGTTACTGTTTTTCCACTCAAGAAGATGGCCTTCATCATAATCCCCTGGGGTGGGGAGGGATGTTTATTAAAAATTCAAAACATTTCTGAATCCTATTGCAGACCTATATGACTGGAAACTGCTAGTTTGGAATTAAGAAACAGAATTTTTTCACGAGTTCCCCAGGGGATTCTTGAACCCACTAGTATAGAGTCTAGTTGGTAGAAAGGGCAAGAGAGCAGGTGTAAGGATGAAGATGGATTATCTTACTCCATGATGAACTGATTCAATTAAAGTATTTTCCTCAACCTTGGCTGCATATTTTCATCATGTAAGGAGCTATTAAAACTTCTGATGCAGCCTGCTTCCCAGGTCAACTACATCAGACTTTCTAGGGCAAAAGATCAGCAGGGGCCCAGTTTACTTCATGAGTTTACATTTCATCTGTCACACATACAACCTCATCTGCTCTTAGTAACAGGTTTGTGAAGAAATAAAAATGGCCAAGGATTAAATTTCTTATTACTTCTTGCTCCTTTCCCCAGATGACAGTTTATTTCTACCAAATCAATGACCGCACTTTTATTAACTTCGCTCTACCTCATCTCCAGCCCTGGGCTTTTGGCCTCGTTAAGTATCTGAATGACTTAATGAGAACTACAGAAAGTAGAGCCAGAAGGAATTGTAGAAATAATCTTATTCAGTCCAATTTCAGTAACAAGAAAATTGACCTCCATGAGGGTAAGTACTTTGTCCAATGCCTCATAGTTAGCTATTATTAGATCCTAGTCTAGAAACTGGATCTCCTAACTCTTACTCCAGGGTTATTTTTCTCACTCTGAGCTGTATCTAATGAAAACATGAGGAATCTAGAATTCAATCTTAATGGATAATTGTATTATTTTTTTTTGATCCCAAATTATAATCTGATTCATAGCTCAAGTCTTAAGTGCCTATGGCCAAAGTTGCTGATTTTTTTAAGATTTGAAAATTTTAAGAAATTTCATGATCTTAAGAATTATGCAGGGATTTTACAGACTCCCAGGGCTCATACTAGATTTCTAAATCCTAATGACCTGCAAAAGTGTCAGGGAATTATTTTTAACAGATATATCTATGATTAGTATATAGTTTTTAATCAGGCAAGTTTTTCCCTTGAGTATGTAATTTTTCAAGTGATTATTTCCCTGGGAAAATGGTCTGTCTTCATATTTTAATTTTTTTGAGACAAGTGTTGCAGTCCAGTTTTTCATTAGAATAGGCATTGTCACTCTTAAGTGCCACTGAATGTCAACTATTATTAGAAAAATCTGAAATCATGAAAAAAGTAAAAATTTCAGCAATACCCAAATATCTTGCCTAGTGTAGTCTCAATTTTCTTGAAATCTGGTCTCTTTTCTGGATCTTCTTCCCAGCAGTGTTTTACAAGTAGATATACCTGGAGAAAGAAGGATGTATTAACTCAGGGGGTGGTATCCTATTTTCTTCCATGATGGGAGTAACTGAGGCGGAAAATATTTTTAAAACATCTCAACTCTGACAATAAGGATGAGACATTCCCTGCAGTGTGTCTCAGGCATTGCCACCTGCACTGCCTTGCTTAAGCCCTTCCCTTGGGCCCTGAATTAATGAAAAAGGTAACACTGATTTGGCTGAGTCTGGATTGATGGGACAGACAAAATGCTTTACAAGTATTTGCAGGGAATATGTTGGGGAGAACAAGAAATAGTTGGGTCCAGTGAGCATGACACAGTGACTGTAAATGAGAGTGAGGCACTTGGGCAGTGGCTTTTAACCATAGCCACCAGCGGAATCGCCTGGGGAGTGTTTACAAAAGTCCTTTTGCATAGGCCCCACCCAAGATTCTGATTTAATTGGCTTGTGAAGGGGCCTTAGTAGAGTTCTTAGATTTAGCAAATAAAAACATAAGGGAAACCTGAATTTCAAATAAACAATGAATAATTTCTTTAGTGTAAGTATTTCTCAAATACTGCATAGATAAAAGACAATATTATATATAATAATCATTACATATTAATATGTAATTTTATTATAACACATCACATAATATGTAATTATATATAACAATGATATAATAATTTAATTATATAGATGAATATATATAATTATATAAAATGATAGTTATATAATTATTGACATATTCTATATGATTATGATATAATACATAACATATATTACATATTCTTATTGTAGATATATGAGAAGTGAGGAAAGAGAGGTCCAGGGGAAGGAGGGGGCCATGAGGAAGCCCACGGAAACATCATCTCATCCGCTACCACTTGCTTGCAGCTGTGAAAACCATTTGTTTTATAAAGTTTGTCTTCACTATGGCCCCAAATAGGATCACAGATGGTACTAGCTGCAGACCCCGCCTGTGTTCTTTGCCTTAACAAGTCTCTGGAGAGGGACTAGACACTTGGGCTAGTTGCCTGTACTCATCCTTGGATGATGCCCCTGCCTTGGTACGTGGTCTGATGGCGGCCGCAGAGAGGAATGCGCAGACGCCACCGGCAAATGGGCTGATACAGAACCACTGAATGAAATAGCGGGTGCTTTTGTGACATTATCAACTCGTCTCATTTCAGGCCTGTATTCTATTGGAACCAGCTACCAGATAGGCAATCTTATTGTCGACTTCCAATTCCAGAACCTTCCAAATACACAAGTGAATTGAGGAGAAGGACGCTTTGGTGAGAAGGTTTTAGGCAACATGCAGATATACTTAGATTAAAAGGAGTGTTTGAGAAGGGATAGGCTGATGCATGGGGAGGAATCCCAGGATCCAGAAAAGCGGGGGGTGGGGGAGGGGAGAGAAGCGATGAGGAGAAGACAAGGACAGGAGCAGGGGCTACGACATGTCTTTAACGCTGAAAACGAGAGAGAAGAGGAGAGGTAAAAATGGCCCAGTCACGCCCAGCTTGGCTGGCCATAAACCTCATCGGGAAGGGTGCTTGTAAAGTGAAGGAAAATGTTTTCATCTTTATCCCACAAGGAACAAACGGTTTTTCTTAAGATCCTAAATATTTTTAAAGCACTTTACTTACTATCTTTAGGGATTATCAAAGCTCAGATAAAATTCTAAAAATTTTTTTTTAATTTTTATAGGCTTTAGAGACTTTTGTGAGGGATTATAAAAAAGAAATTAAGCCAATGCAGAGAAAAAACTCCATTTCCCTCAGAGGAAGAATAAAAGGAGTGAGAGTACACTTGCCTATTGTTTCTAGGTGTAAGCATATTTATTTTTTAATTAGTAGGTCCTATTTATAAGCCTAGTAAGTGTATCGCATGGACATTTTGCTCTTTCAGTTCCTAAAACTTGAGACTGTGATATGTGCTTAAGGAACCAGCTCTTTCCTGAGTTGGGAGAGGTGGAATATGACAAGGAGACAATGGCAGGCTGATAACGGCTCCCAAGGACATGTCTGTGGCCTAGCCCCTGGCACTTGTGGATGTTACCTTACTTGGGAAAAAAAGGGTCTTTGCAGATATGGTTAAATTAAGGATCTTGAGATGGCAGCTTATTCTGGATTATCTTGGTGGGCCTGGATGCAATCTTATATATCCTTCTGTAGGAGGGAGGAAGAAGGAGATCAGACAGACAGACGAGAAGAGAATGTGACAACAGAGGCAGAGATTGGAGTGTTGCGGACGAAGTCAAGGAATGTCAGCCACCAGTCTCTTCTGGAAGAAACTAAAAATAGACTCTCCCCTAGATGGGCCTCTGGAGGGAGTGCGACCTCGCTAATGACTCATTTCAGACTTCTGGTTCTAGAACTGTAAGCGAGTAAAATCTCTGTTGTTTCAATCCACCAAGTGTATGGCGATTCGCTACAGCAGCCCAAGGAAACTCACTTCCAGCTCTTTTTCCTCTGCTGTTTCCAGGAAGAGATCTGGGCGGAAGGGTTTCACTCCGTTGGAGTTCTCCACTCTGAAAATCTTCTCTGATGGGATGAGAAGGATTCACGTTAAAAGAAAGAACACAGCATGAAGAAGTTTTAGCAGCGGCCGGACTCTGAATTGGTCCACTGGCCCCAGACGGGTGCCCGGTGAGACTGTTGTAGACCGTCGGCCAGTGTCGCATAGATGGATGCTGAATGAATGAGTGTTGAAGGGTCTCATGCCCACTTACATGCAGGAGGCTAACTTAAGTGAAGGCGACTAACCCTGTAAAACTCAGTGACCACTGCCTTAGTAGGCTTCCTCTCACCGAGACTTCGGCCCACTCTCCTTACATCCCTTAGTCACCCCTCCTCCCAGACAGTTAAGAGCTGGCACAAGTATTTGCTCAGTAAACCAGGACGAATGAATGGAATAAAACGTTTCCCCACCCCCACTGTCTGAGGACATGTGACAAAACCTATAGATTTTAGTAAGAACTAAAATATGTATATTGTCCCACCTGAATAATCTAGTTCAGGTGTTAAACCGACACAGGACTGTTTGGAATCAGAAGGAAAGAAGGAACGTTTAAGGGGAAATTCTTTAACGATAATACTGATAGTAATGATGCCTGGCAGTGGTATATTATCTTATGCTTTTCAGAACACTCTTAACATTCCTGCTGTCATTGAATCCTTCCAAAACCCCTGTGAAATGTGTAATGCAGACATGCCATTACTTTTGCAGATGAGGGACAAGAGATGTGGTTATACAGCATGGGGTCTCCGTCAGCCTGGACTGCAGGTTAGCCAGCTCCCAGAGAGGGTGAGTAAAGGGGTCAGACTCTTACCATTCTGGTCCCGGCAGCTCAACGTATAGAAGGTTTCTCTCCGCAGGATGATCTCCTGTGCGATGATCCCATAGCTGTACACGTCTCCTTCTGAGAGACGCTGGCTTGGCGGAGGTGCTCGGGGGCTGTCCACAGGTCTGTGCATTCAACGTAGAGATTATAAAGTTAAGGGTGTCAGCAGCCCACAGGTCTCCAGCCTGCTTTTGTTCTTTAAGTCCCTACACCATGCACCCTGAATGGGAATGGCCTTGAATTTGTATGGTCTCAGACTTTGGAGGAATTTTTGCTAATAATGGTAATAAAGGTAGAACATACAATAACCTTCAAGCTGACTATGTAATGCCAGGGTCTGGGTGAGGTCATGTGGCAATGTTTTTCCTGAAACTGCTCAGATCATAGTCCTGAACACCCTCAAGGTCCACCTTGAATAGCGCCTGCTATATAGGAAGTGCTTGTAAAGGTTTGTGGGATGAATGTGGTATTGAGGGGCTGAGGCTTATGGGACACATGGCATAAACCTGTGAAAGCCTTTATCAATATTAAAAATATTCACATATTTTATATAATATAAAACATTTGTAGATTTTTATGTAATACAAAACATATATATATATATATATTATAATATGTTTACTGAATGAAAATAAAGACAGCACATTTAAACAAAAAGACTATCGCTAATATTTTCCAGCCTCCAAGTCAGCTATTGTCCACAGATGGTTTTCTTTGGTTTCCACAATATTCGTTAAAAAGCAATGCATACAATTTACTCATATTTTACACTGTGCCTGCTACTTTCTAATGTTTTCCAGCTAGTTCACTTCACACAATGAAGTTCTTCCATGTTCTGTGTTTGGCTCTTGTAGACATTGGGGTTTGGGACCCATCATGTTTTATTTAGTAATAACGGGGGCACACAGCCGATTTTCCCCAACATCCCTTGAAAGTTTTCCAGGACCACCCAGCTCCTTGTGAACTGTTTGAAGTTTCTTCAGTAGTTTCAATGAAAAAAAAATCTGTAGATTCATGCTCTCAGGTACAGTGATAGGCTTATGCCGAGGAACAGTTTCCTCATTTGATTTTTCATCCAAATTCACTGCCTTGCAAAAAAATTTTTTTCTAATTACAGTTGGCATACAATATTATATTCATTTCAGGTATAAAACACCATGATTAGGCATTTATATACTTAATAAAATGATCACCCGATAAATCTAGTACCCATTGACACCGTACATAGTTATTACAATATTATTGACTATCTGTCTTATGCTGTACTTTACAAAAATATGGAACACCTCACAAATTTGCATGTCATTCTTGCCCGGGGCCATGCTAATCTTCTCTGGTGGTTCCAATTTTAGTATGTGTGCTGCCAAAGTGAGTGCTCATTATTGCCTTTTTGAATTTATGTCTTATGAATTTATGTGACTTGTGATTCATGTACAATTGATCCTAATGGTCTGAGGTTATAGAAAAGGTAGATCTATTTATGCTAAAATTTCAGGTAACTGACAACATAGGTAAATATAACTCAGTGATATTCAGGAGGATAGGATTTGACCTGAAATTCACCTGATTTTGTGTTATGATGAATCATTTAATGAAGGTTTGTTCTACTACATGATGAACCATGCCTGGCACAGTAGGTATTTAACGAGCACTGACTGGATTGAGTCCAGTATCTAGCTAGCATGCTTATGTGATTGAAGAATCAAGGGCAGAATTGTACTTTTTTTTTTTTAATTAAAGAAAACTAAAGGATTGCTAAATAGAATTTGAAACAGAATTTACTGTTTGGATCTAGGTGGTATTTTAAGGCATATATGAATGCCAGATTTTTGAGGCTGTTCAACCTGAGTTATAGTACAGAATGGGTAAACTTTCAACAAGAAAAGTTCTTTATACTTTACAAATCACTTTTCTTTGTGTTACTTTTTTGACCCTATCACCATCCTAAAAGAGATAATTTTTTATTTTTCTAATAAGAGTTTTTTCTTATTGTTATCATTTCTTATCATTATCACAGATGAAGGCTGTCTGGAATTTGGAAATGAGTCTTCTGCCTTGTACTCTATTTTCTTGGGCAAATCTCCTAACCTCTTCGAACCTCAATTCTGTCTTTTAAAGAGGAAGAGGGTTAGGTGAGATGATTTCCGAGGTTTCTTACTATCTAAGTTTCTTCACATTTTCACCCAGTTCTGCTTCCATACGCTAATAAGCTCTTCATGATTTCTCACCGATATTAAGGGATACCATTCATAGATAAAGGAAATTCCCAGAGAATATTTGTTCAACTCAGAAGCACTTGCTGAAAACTGACAAGGGTAAGTGCTGGAGAATGAGCCAGCTGTTGCCTCTTGTGGCCTCACGTATGAATTTTCTGATCAGTATCACTTTTTTCTGAATGTCTTATGTGGGCTTATGAAAATTAAAAGAAAAAAAGAAAGAAAGAAAGACAAAGAAAGTAAACTGGTAAAAATCTTATTGATTACATACCTTTTTTTGGAGGTAAAATGGAATTGCAGCCAAAATCAGTGATTTCACCACCATTCTACTGTCCACCACACAGTTGGTGGATTTCAGACGGCCATGGACTTCTGTCTTACTGGAGTGTAGATATGACATCCCCTGTAATTTTTCAGATGACAAGAAAACAAAGAGATAAGACCCTCTGCTGCTGCCTGATTATTTTAAAGAAAGAAATGACATTTTGAATCATTTCAGCATGCAGATAGACTCATACCAGTAGATTTTAAATTTAGTTTGATTAATTGTACTCTAAAAACATTATTAAGGTCCTAAATTGGCCTAAGTACTTCATCTATTTAGGTGACACAGTAAAAAAGTGATTTTCTAAAGACCGGTTAAGTAGTTATATATAATATAAAGCAGAAGGCTGGTCCTTTTTTTTTTTTTTTTTTTTTAAGTGTGTTTGCTTGAGCTTTATTTGGTCTGTGACCTTGGGTATGTCAGGTCCTCTGCTACCTCAATCCAAAAACATGCATAATAACACCTTGCCTTTTGAAGGGAGGGGCTAGGCTAGATTAGTTCTTAAAATTTGATGAGTTTCTTTTTACTTTGAAAGGGGAAGCGTGTTTCTGGCTGGTGTGCTTCCCTCCAGTGGCCACAGGGAGGTGTCATTGCAGAAACTGGTTTTCAGTCTGGCTCACAGGAATGAAATGCAGCAAACAGGGTATCGTGTGACATTTTTCAAAATGATTGTGACTCTATGTGACTTTCAGGGGATTTGAGGCTGTATCAAATAGCTCACTCTCAGGAGGAGCTTTTCTTCATTCTTGAATGAGGCCCTGGTTACTGGTATACACTTTCTCATATCATGTCTGGGAATATACATGTCTAAATTTATTATCGCCTCATGCAAGGTAGTTGCCTGTTCTTGATATTTTCTCTTGGAAAATTGCAGATTCACTTGTTTTCCATGTAGCTCTTTACGATTTTGATTTCCAGCAAATCTGTAAAGATGTGTGCCTCAAATCCAGAGTAGAAAGAATATAATAAGAATAATAGGAGCCAATATATATGTATATATATTGAACATTTACTTCTACCAGCCCTTATGCAAAACATATGTATTATTTCATAAAATACAACAACTATATGACATAGGTGCTCTTTTTATTATTATTTTACAGATGAAGAAACCAATGCACGGAGAAACTGAACAGCTTGCTGGATTTGTGTTCCTAGATTTAATTTTCACAACTGTCCTTTGTGTTTGTAGGGCTCTTACCTTAGCAATGTCATATAGGACAGAGATCTTAAACTCCCAATCCATGAAAGTACCATCGGGGTATGAAATTGTGTCATTTAAAACTTCCTAAACAGGAGGAAAAGGAAAGGGAGAAAATGAGTTGTCGCAAGGAGGGATATCATGGAGAGACTATTATAGGCAAATAATGAGCTTCTAATCATGAGGCGCTGGACAGAAGGAACAAACTGGAACAATTCCACTGTCCTGGGTTTCTTGAACATATATTTTTTTCTCCTACTTTAGAAACATTAGGTGGCTTTCACCACAAGGAGGTGAGAAAGGGATACTCCTAGTATCCCAAGTCCCAGTTCTTCCACATGGCAGGGGTGAAGGAATTAGCAGACACCTGCCTGGAGAGGGGGCTGGCGAGCCTGATTCACTCACTAGTCACTGGACTGCAGGTCTTGTCTCGTCAAACTTACACTAACGTTTTTAAACAAGGAATTGCTGTTAGGAAATTCATTCATTAGGCTTATGTTTTTACTGACATGATCAATTGCATCTATTGGCTTTATAGTTCTAAGTCCTCTGTCAATAAGACACAGTTCCTGGAGTTGTGTGAACTGTATGACCCAGAATTTTGAACTCACTGTATTAACATGGTGACGATGCTAACAAAATACAGGGTTCTAATTAAGCTAATAACTATTTTTCATAGTAAACTTGAATAACTTAACAATAGTTTATTGTTTTGGAAAAAAGCCCAATTTGACCTTAAGTTTTAACTCAGGCACTATACCAATAATTTTCAACAAATGATCCAAAGTCATAATTCATTTCAGATAAGGCTGGTTGGCATGTAGGTACCAGGCCAAATTAAGGGAAGGGAGTTATGAGCAGACAGACTCTAAGGTAATTCTTTTTCTAAGTACCTGCCATATTTTATACTTTTTGTTTATTTGTTTACAATCACTTCTTCCCATGAAATTGTAAACTCTGTGATAATTTTTGTTCACTGTAGTCTCTGCAACATTTTGTTCAGTTTCTGGGATGGAATAGATGTTTAATAAATATTTGTCTCACGAATGAATCAATTGTTCTCAAAGTTAGTTGAAGTTATTGTATATTTAGGAGGGGAGAAGCATACCGTCTTTAGCCCATCTAGAGAGACACTTTCTCATTTGTTTCCCTACAAAAGGAGGTTCTGACGGGATTTGCCATGGGTTGAAGCGTACAGGGATGACACAGGGAGGGAACTGCCATTTTTCTTGGCACAGACTTTGCCTTGAGATTTATGATACAAAGGCTTGGTTTCCTGTGTAGAAGCTCCTGTTGTCTGTGCCCAGTGCGCATAAGCAATGCTGGCAGGGGATCCAGGACCACTCAGATAACTAAAGTTTCTGAGAGTAGAAAGACAAAAATAACTATGGGTATGATATTTAAATGTTGACTTGGTATTTCAGGGAATAAAAGGTCCTGTGAAATCCTTTGACCAGGCTGTGTTGACTCTAAAATTGCTGTCTCACTGAAATTAAATGCATCAGAATATATGGTATAGCCCTCATATTATTGTTTTTATTAGAAATATTTTATTTAAATGATAACATTTTAATTTAAATGATCGTTTTCGGCATCAATTAAAATTATCATATAGTCTTTCTCATAGGACCTTTTGAGATGATACATTAGGGTAATATTTTTTCCATTCATAGAATTAACCATTTCTTATTGTACTATGCTCCTTATAAACAACTGGCTTAGACTTATCAGTATTTTATTTATAACTTTTCTATCAATATTCATAAATATAGTTGGTCTTTAATCATATTTTACTATTAACTTGATGCTAGCTTTGTTGTTTGGTAAATGAATTTACATCTTCATGTTTTCGCTTAACTTTAGAACAGTATATAAACACTGAGAATTATCCATTGAAGTTTGGAATTAAGGCAAATCTGGTATTCTTTTTAATGGCAATTATAATATCTTCTATTGTTATTGGCTTACTTTACCTTTTACTTTTTGAGTAAAATTTTCATGATTATTTTGCTTCTGTAATTTTTCCTTTTTTAATTTTAATTTTAACAGTCAAAGTATTCTTTTATAATGCAAAGCATCATTTTCATAGCTTTATTCCCATTTTTGTGTATTTTTATGTTTGCTTTAAAATTTGTACTAGAAATGAGAGGCTTGTATGTTTTATAATTTTTTAAAAAATAAACAACTCATGAATGCATTTTAAAATTCTACCTGTTTTATGTTTGAATTTTGAAAGCTTCCTTTCCTTAGGCCATAGTTATTCTTCTAAATTTTGTATTACATACTTAGATTATTTTATTTTTTTAAAAAGAGAGAGTAGCATTTAGGGCTATGATTTTTTAATTTGAGGATAGATTTGAGCTTAGGCCATACATTTTGAAAGCTAGAATTCTTTTGTTGTTGTTGAAGCTTATTGAAAATTAAAAATTTCTAGGTGATTAGTTTCAATTTCAAAATTATTTTTAAATTTTATTGAATTATGAATATTTGGACCTTTTTAAAGCTGCTGCCCCCAAATCTTGGGATTCTGGCTTTGTTCTGGGGAAGGATATTGAGGTGATTAAAAAATCCTGGGTCTGAAAATAGCAGTGTGACCACACATCCTGGTTTGCTTGAGGCCAGTGCAGTTTATGTCTGATGTTCCAACATAATTATTGTAGTAGCCCCTTTCACTCTCAAAGTATTCTGATAAATTATATGCTCACCTACCTAAAGGTTATTAAAAGCTGAAAGTCATAACGCATGCTCATAAACTGCTCAAGGTGAGGTTCAAATAGTTCAATGCTCCTTGAAGAAACTGTCCTGAATTCCTCCCTTCTCCCACCCTTTTCCCATTCAGTCCTGTTTCTGTTTCATACCTGACTTTATTTCTTGTAAATAATTGCTTCTTGTATATTCCTGCCCTTCTGAACTATTTAATGATTAGATAGTCCTAGCTTGATGTTTGATTCTTCCCAAGAATTTGACTTAGTCTTGTCTTCCTTTCTCTTTCTGCTTTAGACTTGCTCAGTCCTGACGCCATCGAGCAACACTGGGACCATCCTCAATCCCTCACAAAGAAAAGGGTGGTAGGAAGTTAGACAGTAGCAGAACCAGGATTATGAATAAGTCTCCTAATGCTTATTTGGTTCTATCATAAAAGACCGTCCATTTTCCTTTGATTACAAAAGCAAGTGTGCAAGTACAGTAAAATGAATTTAGGCTAATAAGTCACTTCTCCACGTCCTCTGTTTTCCAAATCTGTGCTTCTGATTATATGTATGTATGTATGTATGTATGTATGTATGTATGTATGTATGTATTTTGATAAAGATATAATAGGACTGATTGACAAAATATGAGTGATCTAGTTTGGTAACACCAACTTTTCCTGATAACTTTCTGATATTATTTCACTGAGTAAACATCTAAAATTCCTATTAGATTTTTTTTCCCATATGGTCGACCAGTTAGGAAATTGAAAATGATCACGGTTCCTTACCCGCAGGGATCCTCTCTCACAGTATTCTATCACCGCAAAGATCATGGAATCAAGCTTCACTGTCCCGTAGAACTTGGTTAAGTTGTAATAGTCAATCTGAAGCAACTAAGATAACATGTTTATTTACAAAGCAAGTTGTCCAGAAAGGTGCACCACAGCAAAAATTAATATGTTAATAAAACATGACATGTTTTAGATCTTTGGGAAGAGGTATTGCTTTTTATACATTGGAATGTCAGTACATTTCTTATTACACATTGCATTATACCTTACTAAACAGTCTTTCTTTTATCAACACGGGGACTTAAATACGAACTTTTGACTACTCTCAATAATATCAGGACCATTTTGTAGGACATGCTAGTAGATTTCCGACATGTTTTGCACCATCAAACATCACTTTTCAACATTTGTTGGTAGAATTTCCAGGATGAAGAAAAGTCACCCATTTCTTAGCCTGAGGGCTCCTCTGTCATCATCCCCCATAATGCCTTGTCCAACCAGGGATCTCATTGCTTAGGAAAAATGGAGTGAAGCTATTTCTCACTTAAGGGTTTCAAGCAAGAGATACATACCTTGTTCAATTCTATCTTCTGTTTCTCAGTAAAATTGCCATCATTGTGCTTGAGATCCTTTAGAATCACTCTCTGCAAAGATTGATTGATTAAGAAGATAATGTTGTAGCATTAATACTTATATGTATATTTTAATTGTTTGTGTGACTATTGTCCCACTATACTGTAAGCTCTTGAGAGCAGTGACACTACTTTGTTGATGCACCTGGGATATGAGAGACTCAAATTTGAATGTTTCTTTAAGAACAACTAAATGGAAGGAAGGAAGGAAGGAAGGAAGGAAGGAAGGAAGGAAGGAAGGAAGGAAGGAAGGAAGGAAGAGGAGGAGGGAGGGAGGGAGGGAGGGAGGAAGATACAAACCCCCAAGTGGAATTGTCATATTCCTACAGTCAAAATATATTACTAGGGTGCCTGGAATTCTCTGGAATCACTTTTAGTTTTACTTTTGCTTCCTACACTCCACCCCTCTCAAAAGTTCTGTGTCCTTTAATTTTCCCAGGCTTGTGAGTTTTGTAATCCTTGAAGCAGAGCCCTGTCCATCCCCGTGAAAGGCCCCAAGAACAGCCTCGGGAGCAACCTGGGTACCTACCTGACTTTTGCACTGCCAACATCAGAATTGGGTAACAATGAATCAAAAGGCCCAGAACACACCCCGAAGGGAGATTTCAGAGAACCAGAGGAGAATATAGTTACCTTTTTGTCATATTTGCACTGTCGTAGTCTCTGAATTGTATCTCGTCTCCTGTCATCATCGATCTGGCAAAAGAAACACACAAATATTCCAGATACTTCATATCTTGTCCCATCCACTGACAGTTAAAGGCTGAGAAGCTCTGCCAGGTGGGCTGTATCTATTGTTCACTTATGGCACAGTGGGCATGCTTCCAGAAAAACTTACAATTGACTTGTGTTTCCCTCTCACTACTTGCTTTTCCCTGTAACAATATCTTCTTTCTGGGTATCTACCACGCTCATACTTAACTCTGAATTTTCTTCCCTTCCTCTTGTAGTTCTACTTTTCCTCCCTTCTTCCTGTGGTCTACTACAGCCAGGGATTTTCTTTGCTTCCTTCCCTCCCTCTCCCCACGCCCTGCCCTGTTTCTATTGGGAAACATTGCCTGTAGCTACATACAGATGCTCTTAGGGGAGCATATTGTGCGTTTGAGCTGCAAACTCATGCCTAGAGGCCCAAGTAGCAATGCAAGCCAGGACACTGGGCTAGGTGTCTGAGGGGGGCAGCCCCATCAGCTCTGGGTGCAGTCTAGAGTTGCCAGATCATATGATTTGTCAAAAGAAGCTGGTGATATGGGTTTTTCTATATCATTCCAAGATTGTTATATTTGATAGTTAATTTTAAAAGATTGTAAATATTGAACGAAACAGACGCAGATGCGTGCGCGCGCACACACACACACACACACACACACACACACACACATCTGCAGGCCAGATATAGATTTAGGTCTGTCAGACTTCTGGTCAAAAGGAAGAAGAAAAGTTGAGAACTATTACATCTCTCAACTCAATTCTCATAAAAACCTATGATGTATTATAATATTGGCTAACATTGATCTCTTAGAGATAGTTTGAAATATGAGTGAAATAAATTACATCAAGTCACAAGTATGATATCTGGCACACACAGATTAATAAATGTCAGTTGTCTTCCCTTCTCCTTTTTCTCATTTTACAAATGAGGTATGAAAGGGTTAAATGACATGGAATGTCACATAAACATGTATCAGAACCTGAGCTTGCCCTCCTGTCCAGTATTCTTTTTTACTGTCTCAGGCCTCAGTTAGGTCATTTAAATTATTTGAACCTCAGTACCTTGTTCTGGGTAATCCTAACTCACTCATAGGGATACTTGGAGATCAAATAAAATGAAATTTGCAAACATTTCTTGCAAACTACAGTATTTTATCTTCAAATGAGTTATCATCATTCTTTTCAAATTTTTTTTTTTTCTGTCAGCTCCATCCCCTTGGCTTTCACGACTTCTCTTTTTGTCTGGCTGCTTTGGTTTCCTGACCCTTTCCATTTGAGGACAGGGATGTTTGATTCTTTATCATCTCATCCTTTTTCATCTCATCACTCTTTGCCCTCAGTGAGTCTGGTTGTGTGGCATTTTCCCCTCTTGCTGACTTTGGCTAGCCTTCTTGGGCCTTCTCGCTGCTCCATATGACTCACAGCACCTGAAGACCTTCCTTATAGCCCATTCTCGGTCTGGTCTGCCTGCTCCCCAGCCTGTCTGAAATCAGAGTAACAAAATGATTCCCTGTGTTCAGAATCACTTCCATCTTCCTTCCTCTATGTTCACTGTCCTAAAGGTCTATTCCTTAGCCAGGCAAGTAGTTAATTTGATGAATTAACTCATAAAATTTTTGTGACGTCTGATAGGTAAGATAAGTTATACATCTAAGAATAGCTACATTTTAAGAAAACACACAAAAGCACAATGCTTTAGGCTTAATCCAAAAGAACAAATATGGCATATGGAGTTTCTGAGACGGTGGAGAAGGCTCGTGGGGTGTGGAGCCATGGCTGGACTTGGGCGGAGGTGGACGACGCGGGAACCATCCTGGCGTATACTAGCAGTGGAGAGCATTTATTCCTTCTAGATGTCGATGGTACTCTCCCCTTTCTATGGTACTGCCAAATTAGTCATTTAGGTCAACAAATTCTCCCTGTGGAAATCTGATAGTCTCAGGGTCATTTACACCTTACTGGGAATTACCAAAAGATAGACTTCATCCTGACACTTGCCTAAGACAGGTAGGTCGTTGTGAATAGCATTTCTATGTGTGCGGTTCAGAATGCAACAGGAGGGTCACTTTAGAGCAGGGAGCATTTCTGGAAGAAAGGAAGATCTAGCACAGGTACAGCCCTGAGGGATCTGAGCCATCGGAGCGAAGCACACAGGACCCAGGGTAGAGAGCCGAAAGCTGGCAGGGAGGCTCCCGGAACAAACCTGGCCCACACAGCAGCTTTATGTTTGCTTATTTTAGGCAGGAAAGCATCTCAGGTCATGCTGTCCTATCCTATTATCTTGGCCCCACTAATTCCTTCATGTGGAGGTCCTGGGCCTCCATCTCCTCTTAGTATACTTTGGTCTAAAAACTTTGATAAGGTCATGGAGTATGATAGATGCTAAAATCTTAGGCTTTGTAGTTAAACTGGGTTCAAATTATGGCCATAATTTGAAATTCTAGCCTTGGCATCCATAGCCCTTGGGGAAAGATGGAAGGGCTTAATATACATGGCATATAAGAAGTGCTCTGTAAGTGTTACCTCTTATTATTTGCAGTAATCTTTCTCACTAGCTATATGTGATCCTGCACTATTTCTTATCCCTTTGTCCTCAGTCTTCTCATCAGCACAATTATTATAATAAAAGTCAACTCGTAAGTTCCTTGTGAGGAGCAGACGAGACAACAAACTCCAGCACTGACTAAGGCAAATGAAAGTGAGTTGCTATTATTGACTGAGGGAGAGAATGTGGGAAAATATCAGAGAGGCCTCTTCAGCGATGAATGAGGTAAGTCATATATCCTCAGTATGGGTGGATCAATATCCAGGTTTAGGGGAACTCAAATGCTCTACCCACCCTTCATCCCTTCCATGACAGACTTTGTACATTTTTCTTCCGAACCAGATGCGAAGAATGAGTAACACATCATATCTCAGCCTCCACTGAAGTGTTCATTGGATCAACGAGGTGACACAGCAATGAAGAATCAAGGGGAAGACAGGAAACTGCGACTCAGAAAACATCTAAGCCTTGGGTCCCTTTATGGCACATTTCCTACCCTGCAACCAACATCTTGTTAAATACCTGGCAACTTGCAACAGCTCTAGATAGAATTCTTCGACAGGTAAGGTACGCCTTACCTTCAGGCTAATATGGTTAGTCTCATTGGTCTCCAGAGGAAAGATGTTTTCAGGAGGAATGTGGGACCATTTTTTCTGACGAAGTTCGTCTTCTTTTTTATATTTTCTATGAAAGGAATAGAACCAGTCAATAGATTTTTATTAGTTTGCATGCCATTCAGCTACTGAACACTGGGAGAAATTTAGAACCCTGATAGTCTCAGGTCGACATGTGGTGAGTGAGGCTAGCCTAATGGTGTAATTTTATGTTCTTCAATCTGATGAGTGCTGGCCATTAGTGGATCTGTAAGGATTTCTAATGGCCCTTTATATTCTTTTTTATTTTCCTTTTTGTTTCATTTTCTTAGTTCACTCACTAAGGCCATCAGAATAAAGGCCTTCACGATAATAAAGAATCTAAACTGATGACATGGAAAGAGGGGGAGAAAAGATGAGAGATAAAAATTTAAAACCAATAACCTTGAAAGGAAAAAACTTTAATATTTAAACCACCAGAGAATATACCAGATTCCTGAATAAGGCAGTTCTTCTTATGCATCTGTGCCTTTAAAAAATATGTATAAAGAAAATACAAAAGCACAGAGAAACTGTAACAACATACATCCCAACATTCAAAATGTCGAAATTTTGTAATTATTTTCCCCAGATAGTATGGACAAAGTAGAATTCTTGGGAGGTAGGAGATGCACACATTTGCGTTTACATATACTGCCAGATTGCTTCCCAAAGTACCTACCTGTCATTAGAATTCCTGTTTCCTCCATATTCTTAACAATATTCGGTACTGTTAAACATTTTTCAAACCATTATGAAGTATGCGAAATGACATTTAATTGTTGCTTTGCACTTTATTTTCTGCATTACTAAAGAGATTGTTTTTTCAAATATTTTCCAGCTATTTTATAGAATTATAAAATTATAGAGTATTTTCTATTCATTATTTTGCCTGTTTTTTCAATTGCATTGCCTTTTCCTTATTAACTTATCTGAGTTCCTTATATAGTCCGCAAAACAAATCTGTTGCCCTGTTACGCATTGCAAATATATTCTTCTCATTTGTTTACTCTAACTTTAGTGTATAGGAAGTTTTGATTTTATTAGGCCATTGTTATATTTTTTTCTTTTATGACTTTTTTGTCTTGACTGAGAAATACTTTCCTAAACTGAGATCATTAAGTCATTTTCTATTAATTTCTTCCAAGGTTTGATTTTCACATTTCAGCCCTTATCTATTTAAAACTCCATATGGAATGGACTCCATTTTTCTTATGGTTTCAGGTAGGGTTTTAATTTTATTTTTTCACATCGAAAGCCCACTGCCCAACATCACTTCCAAATGCTTCGTAATATCACCTCTATTATATTCCAAGTTCTCAAGCTTGCTTATGTCTGACTCTAGAATCCATATTTTTTCGAATTGATCTATTTGTATGTCCATTAGTTTGCCTTTTGTGGTCATTTTACAAACTCCTACTCACCTTCTCAAGGTCATTCATGATGCCTTTTTAATGTCCCTTAAGCAGAAATGATTACTCTTTTCCTAGTCTTTCATCTAACATTGAGTAATTCTCTATTAAGTACATATAAAATAGCACATTATTGACCAATAAGATTGACCATAAGACCTGGAGGAAAGTAAGGCCTGAAGGCTCCCAGGATTTCACCTCTGTACCCCAGGAAACTCTTGGGACCCAACAGAGCTGACTGTCATTCATATTGAATTAGGGGTTGTCATAAATCATTCACCACTTTTCTTCTATAGGCTGTTGTCATAGAAAATTATAAAAGTAACAGCTGTCTTCCAGATCTCCTTGTGGACATACTATTGCTCTGGCTATTAGGAAGACCTATCTCTGTCTCCCACGTCTTCCATGGAAATGGAAAATGCCCATTTCCATCTGTCACTGTTTCTTACCTTGTAATCTACCCCTATCTTAAGCTGACACCCATTTGGACTTGGTTTCTAGGTTACATCTAGGTTTCTAGGTGACCCTACTGTTGACTGGTTTTGGTTTCTGCTCACCCTCAACTAAATGGTCACCACATACTGCAGATCACCTATATTTCTAAGCAACACTGAATTACAGGAGTCTTCAGATGGAAGAAAACAACCTACTTCCTTTCCTGGAGAAAACATTCACTGACATGCAACGGGCTGGAGTCTCATTATGAGAAAGTACAGTGACACGGAACAAAGCAAGTGATATATAGAGAGAATTATTGTCTGGTTTGGTTAGGAAATGAGAGTAATCCTGGTAACATGATAGGATAGAAAGTTCTATGTGTTTACCATACACAGATTAGGATGCAGTGTGGTAATTCATTTGTTCATTTATATCTTCGACAAATACTTCTGAGTACATACTACATTTCTGACACTGCGCTAGGCACTTCATATGTCCAAGGTGAGTAGAACAGTCATGGGACTGATGGTTAGAAGGTCTGAGTTCTAGTTTTGATTCCACACACTACCTATGGATGTCATTCCAGACTAGTCATTTGGCTTTCTGGGTCTCTCTTTCCCCATGCTGATAGGAACTTTGGTATGGATGATTTCTAAAGCCTCTTCTAGCCCAACATTTTTCAAAATAGAGACTTTAAGATTTCTCACAATATACCAATAAGCAGCAAAAATAACTATTTCCACTTATAAAATATGTATTATATGGTAGTCACTATACATATCTAATTTAAACTCCTTACAACAGTTCAGATGGTGATTATGAAGCCAAGTAACATGGTTAGCTTGCTAAGTAATATGCTTAAGACCACACAACTGGTAAGTCACAGTATTGAGATCTGAGTTCAGGTGTCTCTAACTCCAAAGCTTTAATCTACCCACTCAATAATATTTTTCCCTTTATATTGTCTTTTATGCAGAATTCTTTCATGAGGTGTGTCTCAAGACCTCTTTGTGAGCACACATTAACATCAACAGACATTAGGCCCCTCCCTCTCTTCTTTCCTCCCTCTCTGAATGATGAGCACAGCAAAATAGAGGGGATGGTAGATACCTCAGCACCAGCAAAGCAATGAACAGGAGCAGGATTATAGTCCCTGTGAGAGTAAAGACTGCAATCATCAGGATTTGAGGTCCTGTCACAGAAAAGACAGGGAAAAATACATCAGTAAGGATCTTTGAAAAGAGAATAAAAACATTTCAAAGATTCTAGTTGTGTAATGTAATTTGAGAAAGGGGAAAGAAAGAGCCCTTTTTAAAATCTTTAAAATTAAAATGTTATAAATAAAAAGCCATTTATTCATCTCTTCATTGACAATATAGGTCCTGTGTCCTTGGTCTCTGAAGGAAACTGTCTAGAATGTGCCTGGGGCAATTGGTTTAATTTGGCTATCCTTAGAGTTTACACATCTCGTTTCTTGCTTATGGGAATTGCCAAATGTTATAAGGCATAAAATAGCTTCCAGCACACAAATGATTTTGGTGGTGGAATCCTACCCAGTGTCCATGAAATCAATATACCTAAGGAGAATTCAAAGAAGAAAGAGACAGTATTTTTTAATACAGAGCACAAATCAGAAGAAAAGTAAGTCGATGTTGGAATAAATTACAGTGTTGCCTGTTGGTCCTTTTCAGGCTCTCTTGTGTCATTGCCGGAAGTCAATGAAGAATGTAAGTGATTTTATTTATTAAAACATTAGCATGTGGGTGGAATTGTGTAGATGGGGTAACCTGAGAGACTCACAAAAGAGTAAGTGGAATCCAGGAAAATGTGGATCCAACCCAAAGAAACATTGAAGTAAAATCTGAGTATGCAGAATAGTAAGCCTAGGTGGAGAAGGACAACAACAGTTATAAAACTATACAAGAAACTCACGGCTCACTTAAGCCACAGTGGGTCTCTATCGGACTAGGAAGTTAGTGGGTTCAAGAGGAAAAATTGAATGAATGCCAAGTAATAGACAGAGTGTGTTAGAAGCTGGAAGATAACAGCAATATAGTGTTTCTTCTCATAGCAAAAATAAAGGAGACTCAATCACAAATTCTAGGGGAAAATGTTCAAGGAAGGAACAATATAAAAATGAAACAAAGTACAATTTGGCCTGATTTTGAGAATTTGGAGTTTTTCCAAAAGTTTATTTTTTTGGTGTTTATGATACAAAGGGATGTTGGAGCTTATAGAAAGAAATGTTATCATGGCATGCTATTTAGCTTCATATAAACACTAATAGTAGTGAAAAATGTTACTAATTTTCAACTTACAGAATCAATTTATAGATAAATGACAGAGAGCTTTATTATAGTTATCAAATAAATATTATTAGTCCTGACATATTAAAAGAAAAAAACAGGAGGTTTAGGAGCTGGGAAGGAGGTGAAAGGAACAGATAAGAACACTAACATCTTATCTTATAAAGCTGGGAAGCAAAAATTTCATATGTAGTTGATAGCACAATAGTAGAATCTCATGCGTATTAAAATTACAAAGGTACCCAATAAATGTATTAACAAAAAAGAGATAACTAAATCGAGAAGAGATTAAGGAAAAGTAGCATTAGTAAAGATGAACTAAATCTTCGTTTAATAATACAAGAAAGAAACGGATAATATCTAAAGCTTATAAATCAAGAAACATACATGTAGTATTTAGAAATATGCAAAGAACTAAAAAGCAGAAGTGACTGAAGGAGACCAGGATGCACAGAGGTAGGACCAGGCACACTCACTTTCCATGAGAATATTCCGACTATTGGATTTTTAAAATCAGGTGCATTGAGTTTTCTTCACTAAATGTATAATTAACAAAGGTATTCTCTGGAGAGTTGAGAGATGCCAGGACCTCTGATTAAAGCTGCACCTCAACACCTAACACTATTCTCTCTCCTGGACCTGCGCTCCTTGAAGGCACCAGGTCCATGTCCTTCTTGTTCACCCTGGTACCTTCAGAGCCTGACCTGGTCTCCTGATAATGTACCAATAAAAACTGGTGAATAAATAAAAACTTGGTCCTGTTCATCTTACTATTTGAGAATAGGCAAGGAAAAAGTTCCCTACTGTTTAAAATATGTAAATAAGTTTATATTAGAAAAAAAAAACTTCTTATGCCAATAGATTAATCTCACACTTTACATATATTTTTAAACTTTTTTGTTTCATCACATTATGTCTTTCGAATGAACTAAAAATTTTTTTTGTGCAGTAGTAGGGTTTAGCTTGGGGGTTAATACTGCAGCATCTTTCTATTAGGAGTGAATCAGAAGGATTATGCTTTGCTAACATAGGATTGCCTCTGCTTTTATCATGTTTTCTGTGAAGGGGAAACTTTTAACAGTGAAAACATGAGCTCCGGCTTTCTCTCTTCTCATCAGGATAGAAATAAATTAAAAGGTTGGAGTTAATAGCATAACAGCATTGTGGGGCACATCGTTGACTTTGGTGAATTCCGTTTATGACTATAATCACCGTTTCCACCGCCACCACCACCATTGCCACTACCACTGCTCTCATACCCCCACCCCACGCAGAAAAAACAAAGTGAGTGTGAGAAATACAATTTTAACAGGGCAGGTGATTCTTCTCATCAGTCTAGTAAAACTACACATTTCCTAGACAAGGGTATGAACTGGAGTGAATATGGGGGACTCCCATCTGCTGGGTCCTCACCCATCTCAGTTCCTGTCTGCTTCCCACAGTGTGAACATCTTACTGCGCTAAATATAATTATGCTATCTAAATATACCATTATCATTTATATAGTTATTTTTAATTCAACATACTTTTTAGTTTTGTTTGGTAAGTCATAGGCTCACATCAGTTCTAAGGTTGAGCTTGTGCTGCCTTCTGGTGGTTGCTGTGGTTATTGCATTCTATTTAACAGTGAACGTAGATTGAGTTTATAATCCCAAGGTTTTATGACAAGAAAATTGGAAAGAGCCTTGGGATCAGTTAACAAATCTCCTGATTAAACAGAGGAAGATACTCAGAGAAGTAAATTGACTGAAAGTAACACTGTACAAAAGAGTGCTTACTAGAAACATAATAATAGTGATCTCATTTCCTTCCTTCCTTCCTTCCTTCCTTCCTTCCTTCCTTCCTTCCTTCCTTCCTTCCTTCCTTCCTTCCTTCCTTCCTTCCTTCCTTTCTTCCTTCCTTCCTTCCCTTTCCTTCTTTCCTTCTTTCCAAGGCACTGTGTTGGGGCAAGGATATATAAATGAAGAATGGACCTTATACATATAGTGTATGGTATAAAAAGATGTGTAAACAAATAAGTGTGATATATAAGTACTGTGCTAGAAATCTGGTAGTATAAGAGCAAGATCAGTAATCTTTTGAGATCCTTAGAAAAAGCTTAGGAAAGATGAATTTCAAGTTAAATACTGAGGATGAGTGGTTGCTTATCAGTTTTATGGGGGAGTGCAAAATTTTTAGTCAGAGGAAAGCATCAATAAGGACACAGGAGCAAGAAGTTTAAGTCCCTTTCTTTAAAGAATCAGGAGGAAATTAAGGGAAGGAATTTCAGGTAAGATGAAAAATAAGACTGGAGACTAAGAAGATTGTAGATAGTTTGTGCTACAATTAGTCATTTTGACTTCATTCTTTAGAAAAAGTGGTGCTGCCAATTGAAGTATTAGCAACAGTGCAGTAATATGAATGTGATGATGCTGTCATTCTAGTGGCAGTTGGTTGCACTGGAGGTGAGTAGAAGTGGGAATGAAGCAGGAAGTCAGTTGGATGCTATTAGAACCCAGGAGGCAGATGATGAAGGCTTGAATGAGAACAGAAACCAAATCTGTGTTGTGCATAGCTGTGTCCCAGGTGCGTAGAACACTGCCTGGCACTGAGTAAATCTCTGTAAATGAAAAGACAGTGATGGTGCAATCTATTTGGTTACTTATTTGGCATGTGTACACAGATAAAAGACCAGACATGAATATCTTATTTGCATACTATTTGAAAGATTGAGTTACTGTATTTGTAAAGTTTAAAAGTAAATGTAGGAATAGTTAAGTAATGGAAAGCTCTGGGTAGCTGAATTTTCTAGTTAACTGAGGATGAAGTGAAGTTGCCCAGGATGATGCAATGTCCCTGTTGTATGGAATATGAATATTTAATGTGATCTCTTTTAAGTAAATAACGAGAACTCTCAAAAATTACTTTTTGAGAAGTTCAATACTTTACAAAGCACAGACCTTCTGTTCAATAACCAAAATATCTTAAACCTCGTAAAGAAAGACATTAAAAATTCAGACTTAACATTGTCACTGAGAGTGATAATTAAAGAGAAAGAAAAAATAATTTTAATTCAAAAAATACAAAAGGAAGAAGTAGAAAGATGCTAAAGCCTTTCAGCAAGTGAGAAAAGAGATATAATCAGAAATCAAGTTTGGTTTAAAACCTAGCTTGAAGATGGTTCCTGAGATAAAAAAAAGAAAAGCTTGCTGTGGAAAGAAGTCAACTTTAAAAAGTAATAATAACTGTAAATCGGGAGTCAGTTCAGGATTGCTTATTGTTTAGAGGAGTGGGATATGCCCACTTCCCACCTTCCTTTTTGCTTTAGTCAACTGCTCATGCCCATTGGATAAAAACACAAGGATGATTTTTAACCAGATTTGACTCATGGAGCTCAAGAGGACTAGAGTCATAGTTATAGCTTTCACACAAGCAAACTCTTTAAGTTAGATCAACATTTCAGTCAAAGTTGCTGTCTCTGGAACAGAGCTATGATAGAAATATTTCCAGTTGGTAATTTTTAATATTTTTTAAAATGATAAATTAATACAGTCATCATGGAAAATTTGGAAAATTAAAATTGCCAAAAAAGCAAAAAATCTTTTAGGATCCTATTATTCATAGGCAAACTATCAATTTTAGCATTTTTTTATCTTAGTATATACAAAGTTATTAAATAAATCTGTATTTTCCTATTACTTTACATCATAAAGAATTATTTTATAAAGAATTATTTTTAATTGGTTGCATGATACTCCATTTATGATTATAATTTTATAAATCACTCTATTGATGGCATTTCCACTTTTTTTTTCTTTTTTGCATCTTTAGGCATAAACATTTATCCAAATTTAAACTTTTTCCTAAAAATAGATTAGTAACATGGAAATACTTACTATTCATTGTGGTAAGGCTTAGGCTACCTTGTCAAGGATAGACTGTCCTGAGGCTGTGTTGCCCAGGACACACTTGGCTGGCCCTGTCCAGTGATGGCCAATGTTATATATTCGTGTCAGCCTTATAACTGCTCTTCAAAATAAAACTGCATGGGTGAAGGCCTGGTCATGTTAGAGCTTTCCGTGAAATGATAGGACTTCATCTTAAGTAGGTGGGCAACCATTATTATAACTCAAGTATTGTCCTATCTGAGGGAATGGGGGAAATTTTAGAGGCCACGTTCACTGACCACCCTTCAGTCTGATGACTTAAAATATTTCTTGCTGAAATATGTATTCCTTGGGTTAACTGCAATAAAATGCAAATGGAGTAAATTATATGTTCCTAAGTTCATTTTGCTAATTGCCAAACCTAATTTTCCACAGGATAATTTATATCAAAAGGACACATATTAAAGAGAGGTATAGCTAAAGTTAGAATAGAGATATTTTCAGTGTTTGATCAGAACTGTAATATCACTCATTGTGTAGGGAAGAAAACTCCTCATTTATAAACCTGGAATTGTAATTCAGACAATAAACAAACGAAAAGCAAGGGCTAACTGCATAAACCATAGAATCAACTCTCCTTAACAGAAAAATGTTAGGGAAAGAAAATTCACTGAGGATATCTTACCCTGGTCTGAAATATCTCTAGGAAGTTTATGATTATTCCAGATGAATGTGGGACTCATATCCTCAGGTTTAGTCCTATTCGTCTGAGTGTCATAGGTCAAAAGACACTTAAACTGTGTCAGGGTATGAAAAAGAAGGACAAACAGAAAAAAAGACATTTTAAAACAAGTTTGATGAAATTGACCATCCTGTCCAATGACATTTGAATTTCATAGTAACACTTCTCAGTGAAACGAGATAATGTTAACCACTTGGGGAGATAGTTATGAGTCATTGATTGCTTCACAGCGTGAACGTGGAATTACGCCCCACGTGGGTCAATTAGTTTTCTGTTTTTTGATGACCGTACACTATGCCAGTTTTTTAGAAAACGGGCTCAAGTCTTTCATTTTACAAAGGTTCAAATAGAGGCCAAGAAAAATTAAATGGCTAGCTCCAAGTCACATGATATGTACCAATGTTTATCATGATATTCAGTTGCTATTGAAAATGACGTCTTGAGAAAACACACCACAGCTAAAATCCATTCTTCATTTTGATATGTCTCAAAGGACTCTGAAATAATTCTACATTTCTTAAGATCTGTCAATTACATAATTTTCAAATCTCTTCAATGGCTCTCCTCTAATGAACTTTCTTGTACCCAACACTACATTTCTAAGATAAAAGTCTTCTTTTTCAATAATCTGCCAATGGAAATATTAATAGATTCTCAAATTACTGTTGTATACATGGATTCAGCTTTGTCAGAGATATCTGAAAAATAATGATCTTTCTAAATTCACCACCATTCCCTCAAAATGTTCTGGACAAGTTTTACAGCCCCCCCAAAATACTCTTAACTTGAGAGCAGAATCTATAATTGCATATACTCCCATGGGATGTATGCTAAAAATGGCATGATATTAAAGGTCCGATATAGTAACTGAAAGTTTTAGATTATGTTTCTGAAATGCTGCCCCCTAATATCTGGCTTAACTTTCTCAGAGTATCTTTTCTCTCTCTTTCTACATTTTCCATTACAGTTATCTTTTACAAAGCTGGATCAATATATACATTCAATATGTGACTAAAGATATCATAATGTTCACAATGAAAATGACATGAAAATGAATAACTTTTTCTCTTCGACTTCTAGTTATGTCAGGTTACAACTCCTTAAATCCAAAAGCTTTCTACTGACCATTTGGTTAGCTGGAAGAGTGGCTTTCAGAGTTTGTGTTGACACAACTTCAGGTAACATAGACAGGTGTTTAATTTTAAAATTAAATGCTGATCAGCCAACAACTATATGCCAGATAAGAAGCTAAGCACTGGAGACATGTAGAGGTAAGACCCACTCCTTTTCTTTAAAGAACTTATTATGTAGGTAAAGTGAAAAAAAAACATATGTAATGTGACTAAAAGCATAACAGTATAGGGCTGTTTATGTATGCCAGAGGGGTTACACAATTAATGATTTTTATGGGAGTTCAGATGAAGAGAACAGGGAATGGTTCATTGAAAATTTTAGTTTTGGAAATGAAAAAACATTCTTAGGAGAGAACTGTCATCCTCTCATTGGTATTTCATCAATAGTCTGGTCTTCCTATCAATGTATTCTGAGTAGTAATTTTTATATAGTAAATAGAGCGGATATTCCGAATAAAAAGTTCCATGGGTCAAAATGCTTAAGGAATACTGCTGCAAGTGAGGAATAATTATGCATCTGAAATCAACTAACTCCCAGACTCTAAACGAAATTCTAATTCCTTCACTATTCCTTGGATCTCAATTTACCCCTCCTCATGCAGTTACTTCATCCCAAGTTCCTGATATGAAGACAGACATACTTTTTTGGTATCCACAGAGGTATACAGAAGCACCATCTTATTGTCAATATCCCCAGAGTCATCCAAAGTGATAGGACCCATATACCCTAGGGCAAAAAGAAAAAGTTAGAGGCTTTTGTTAACTTCTTGACTGAATGACCAGTTAGATCTTTATAGAAAATACAAAATAAATTCAAAATGCTTTATTTTACTGAAAAATTGTTGACCTAAATGATCTAACCAGAGGGCACCTGAACTGGTTCTTGGTCCTGAGATCTCTGAAGGATATTTTTATGAGACATTATTTAGTTAGAGGGAAAATCTTATTCATTACAGTTATTGAAGCACTAAATATCATCGGTCAATAGATTTCTCCTGATTATTAGTGAAAAGTTTTTGCTAAGAATATTTACTAAACTAGTATTACAGTGTGTAGGTCACTGTATAATCTAACGTAGATTTTAAGATCAAAGTCCACTATCACTTATTGATTGAAGACATTGAGAAAATTAAGTTCTCTGTGTCTCAGTTTCTCATCTTTGAAATAATAGCAATATAAAAACCTATGAAATTGCTGTTTAGATAAAAAAAAGATCAAATATCAGCAATTTCAAATGATATAACATAAAAGCTAATATTTATTTTGTGTTTATTAGGCTCTGTGCTAAGTGCTTTATATTCATTTATCATTTTATTTTTCCTGAAATACCATGATACAAAACTATTATCTACATTTATTGATGAGAAATCTGAAATCAGAGATTTAAATAACTTGTTCCGAGTTATACAGCTAGTAGGTGGCTAAACTAAGACATAAGTATCTCCTGGCTCTAAACCTGTTTTAGTGGCCACTAAGATGCTTGACCATGATCACAGATGTGATAAAATTAATTAAGAATACACATAGGAGGATTCTGAGAAGATGGTAGGGTACGAAGCCCCAGAAATCTGTCTCACCCAAACAATAACTATATTGGCAGAATCTGTCTGATGTAACTATCCTGCAACTCTGAAGTCTATTGAAGGTTTGCGACTTTCAGGGGTTGGCTTAGATGGTAAATTGTGATTAATTTCGGTCTTTTTCAGCTTTTAGCACAGCAGCAGCTACTTATCTCCCTCAGTCCTATGGCAGACAGCTGTGTATTTGTCCCTGGAGCAGCTCTCACACCGCCTGCCAGAGCCAGGGTGAGCAAAAAGAAAAAAAAAAAGACCTTGTCTTTTGCATATTGGAGATCTGTGTGTTCTGATTGCTGATCGTTGCAATCGGTCACAGAGGTGCAAACAAAGTGGTGGAGCCATTGTTGTTGCTCCTTCCCATATTGTTGCGAACCCCAGCGCCTCTGCTGATGTGACTTTCAGGGGGCATGAAGGACTGGTGCCTTTCTACCCTCTTCATTTTTCTCTTTTTCCTCTTTGAGAGCCAGACTTTGACAACTAGGATATTTAAGCAACTGTGCATATGGGAGAAATTAGAAAGTCACTGCAAGTGCCCAGGGAAGCCAGAGGCTCAAAAAAGACGGAGAAGGCCTTAAGTTTTACACCTTAGGCCGATTCTCAGCCCAGAGACAGTTTAAAACAATAAAAGCAAAAACAAAAAAACAGTAAACCCTGGGGAATGGGAAATCCCTCATTCCTCGTGTGATTTCCAGAATTATCACATTATTATATTCAAATGTTCAGATTTTAACAACAACAACAAAATTGCAAGGCATACAAAGAAACAGAAAAGTATGGCTTATTCAAAAGAAAAATAAAGCAACAGAAACTGTCCCTGAAAAAGTCCTGATGGTAGATCTCCTAGACTAAGGCTTTAAAACAACTATTTTACAGATGCTCAAAAAATTAAAAGAAGACATGGATAAGCCAAGAAAATGATGCATAAATAAAATGAAAATATCAATAAAGAAAATCTTTAAAAAGAAACCCAAATTCCGGAAATGAAAACTACAATAAGTGAAATGAAAAATTCACTAGAGCGATTCAAAGACAGGATTGAGCAGGCGGACGAATCAGCAAACAAGAAGGAAGGACAACGGGAATTATTGAGTCTGAGGAATGGAAAGGAAAAAGGTTGAAGAAAAGTAAACAGAACCTAAATCTGCACTGTTGGAGTCCCAAAAGGAGAAGAGGAAGAGAAAGGGAGAGAGAATATTCAAAGTAATAATGTCCAAAAACTTCCCAAATTTGATCAAAGACATAAATATAAACATGCATGAAGCTCAATGAACTTCAAGCAAGGTGAATTCAAAGAGACTCACACCAAGACACAGTATAATAAAACTGTCAAAAGACAAAGACAAAGAGAGACTTTTGAAAGCAGCAAGAGGGAAGGGATTCGCCTGTCACATACAAGGGTACTCAATAAGATTGTTGGCCGATTTCTCATTAGAAACTCTGAAGGCCAGAATGCAGCGAGCCAACATGTTCAAAATGCTAAAACAAACAAACAAACAAACAAACAAAAAAACCACAAAAAAACTATCAACCAAGATTTCTTTGTGATGAGTTACAACATGGATTGATCCTCGAGGACATTATGCCAAGTGAAATAAGGCAGTCACGAAAACAAAAACATTGTATGATCTCCCTTACATGAGGTATGTTGAGCAGTTAAAGTTATAGAGACGAGAAGTAGAATGGTGGTTGCCAGGGCTAGGGAGAGGGAGAACGGGGGATGACTGTTTAATAGGTATAGAATTTCAGTTTAAAAAATGAAAGGCGTTCTGGAGATGGATAAAGATGATAGTTGCACAACAATTTGAATGAACTTAATGACACTGAACTGCTCCTAAAAATGCTTAAGATAGTACATTTTATAATATATGTATTTTACCACAATAAAAAATTGTGAACAAAAGAATGGATATAAAGTACTTGTAAGAACTTGGGATACATGGGAATATCAATAAATGATCGTCCCTCCCTCCTTCTCTGTTTCTTCGGGGGAGCAGAGGGTGATCTCTCGCTATCATTGTCATGTACCACAGACACTGATGCAGCCCTCAGCCTTTAGTGCTGCGTGTCTGCTGTCCTCTGAAGCCAAGAGAACACTCTGCAAAAGGATAAAAGTTTTTCAGCAGAGTAAGGATTCCAGGCACATTAACAAAGTCAACCATCATTTGTCTTTTACTTAACCCACATTAAATCTAAAAGAAAATTTCTTCCCATAATATCTGGATGAGATCTGGGAAGTGAAAGGAGTTTCAATAGGAGCTTGTAGGAAAAGGGAATAGTTCAGAGGGATCTGTAATGGAAAATTTTGGATGATATCATAATAAGAGGTTTTGAGTTAGAGTTAGAGGGGTAATATAAGGAGGGTCCCTGATCTCTAAAGGATAGAAAGAAAAATATGAAAGGACCAAAATCAAACCACAGATATTTCTTTCCTAGCTAGCCTCCAAGCACAGTCAGGACATCACTGCTCAAAATGCCATGTGATAAACTTGTTTGTAAGTACAGGGCCTGAGCTATATGCTCTTTCTTTGTTATCCAAAGATTCATAAATTCTAAAGCCGAGTTATCAATAATAGCACATCCCAAGTTTATAGAACGATGTTTGCCTCCAACTAAGTTCAAAGGTATTTATCTTTTGATCCATCTATTGCCAACCCCCCTCTTAGCTTCTCAAAATCCACCCACAAAGTCCATATTTCTTCATCTTTCTGTAGAAAGTGTTAGTTAAGTATTGTTTTTTGCTCTTAGGTGACTGGTACCTTCAAAAGTGAGGTTCCTGAAAGCATGAGCAAATTTTGGGGTAGTAATATCTTCTTTGTTTTTAAGAAATATCTTCAGCATATGTCCAAAGAGTAAGACACCATTCAAGTAGGCAAGAGTAAAGTCATCTTTTACCTGAATGAGAAAGAAAAATCTTAAAATGAGTTCAAAAAAAGAGATTCTGGTCTTGAGCCTGGAGCAAAATGTTCCTGGGGTCACCAGGGTACCTGGAAAAGTAAAGGAATATTAGGGATTGTAGGGATGACATTAAAGGAGACTTTTGGAAAATGTTTCCTTGAAGTGGGGCTCTTTATTAACCCTGTCACAATTCTGTCTTCTCTTGGGATCAATAAGCCAAGAACACTGCCTTTAAAGAAGTAACTAAAAGCAGTTGTACTTCTTTCTCATGATGATAAAATATATCATTTCAACCAACAAGGACAACATACAGCATTTTTACAATTCTTGTAAAATTTTATATAAAAATAATGCTTGCTTATAGTTAAATGTTGGCATTGAAGAGCAAAACAGAACAACAATACAAACAGCTCCCTCCTTTGAATATTAAGAAAGAAGCAGGAGAAGTTTTGATTGGATGATATCACTGAACTGGCTTTGAAGACAGTTCTAATTGAGTGTTACTTCAGATCACAAATGTTTGCCTGAGAAAACATAAAAGAGAGGATCAAAACACCTCTGCAGCAGTTGCATGCTGGTCTTCATAGAATTGGGCTATGGCGTAAAAGCTCTGTGCCCCCCTGAGACCAAGTGAGTTCTGTCAGCTTGGGCATTTTGGACTATTCACCTATGAAGAATCACACTTTTGCTAGAGCCTGGAAAAATAATATCTGAATACTACATACTACAGTATATATGCTAGCAAATGTTAAAAGGAAAAAATAAAACATCTCTCATTGGTTTGGGTGTCCTTTATTGAAATCCAAATTTCATGAGATGAAAAGCATCCAGTTAAGACCCAGCCCCACTGAGAGGAGTTCGTAGCTCCTTTTGGCAGGGTTGTAAAACAGAGGGCTTAGCACTGCTAGTCTATGGAAAACAGTGATGCTCTCAAAGGTACCCAACTTTCCTTATAGCTCCTTTGGCCTGGCCTTTGCCATCCCGAGGTTGTTTGGTGTCTTCAGGACTGCTCTTTCCCTCTTCTCACTGCAAACTTGCTTTCAACTGTCTCTGAGGGCAGAATCCATTTGATGAATTTGATCACATTAAGGCACAGTGACCAACCAAGCCCTATGGGTATTAGAGTCAGGAGTCCTGCATTATAAGGTGACCATGATTTAATTCCCATTGGAGCTTCTTTTTGGGGGACAAATGCTAAACCAGATAGGATGCTGAGATCAGAGGAATAAACCAGGACTCTCCTAGACAATGGTTAACTTAATCATAATAGAGGACAATGTCTTAACCTAGAAGTGTTTCTCTAAAGATGGAATTTTGATATCGTTGTCTCCAAAAAGTTGCTTTAGGATGCAGGAAACTACTTCATTTGTTTAATTTCTACCTTCCTTAAGTTAACAGGGCTTCTCCAGTTTTCCCACATTGCCACTTTTATTCCGGTTACTGAAGTGTGCACTGCTGTGCTGGTCTAGAGCCTACCACAGTGACCTATATTAAGGAATCTTGCAATTGCACATAGTTGGTCTTAGTTAACAATTATTGAGTGAATTGGAATGAGTAAAAAAAAAATTACTCAAATTTAGAATTTGGGTTCTAAATAGTAGAATAATATCTTACCCTTGACAAAGAAAACAATAGTGTCTGTATATATATATCTATATACAATGCTTACCAGTGATGAATTCTGAGAGAGCGTGCTATTTGAGGCAGAATTTTCGCAGTGTCAGAACGAGGACATTTTTCATATAGTCAGGGGCTGTGACATTGTCCTTGAAGTAGTCGATACTGTAATAAAAAGTACAGAGTTCCTCATGAAAATAGGGTCCTCTAAAAAATAAGGATGGAGCTTCTATAATTCACACATACTATTACATCAGCCTTGAAATAGTTTAAAAGGTTTTATTTTTCCAGTAACCTGCAAAACTTTCTATTTTCCCCAGATAGGCTTATTTTCTACTACAACTGCTAAGTTGAATAAGAGAACTTAGGCAGCTGTGGCGAACATACATGAAGGTAAAGGAAGATCAGAATATGGTTACTTCTCTGAAGGAGATCTTTTTTGGGCTCCAGACATGTGAGCTGGTGCATGCTTTCAAGGCTTAATGATCTTTGATTTACACCTGGAAACTTTCTTTTCCTTAAGTGCTCATAACAATTAGGATATGACAGAGAGAAATTTTATGAATTAAATTTACTTATTAGATGGGGAAACAAGCATGGAAGAACCAAACATTTTCTCTAACAGTGTAAACTTCTCAACATTCCCTTGTTGAGCCTTGTATCCTCAACTTCAAGACGATACTTGGCACATTGTGGACCCTTAATATTATATAAGATTGTACTGCAAACCATATGGTTTCTAAGTTTCTTAATCATCTGAATGTTTTAATGTGCAAATAATCTCACATGTTTGAATTGCTAGAACTAGGATGACCACCATTTAGTATTCAAATAGTAGGTAAACACATGTACTGAGACCTATTGAATATTTTGCTCACATTATCACAACTAATCCTAAAAGTATCACTTATAAAGTGGACATTTTAATTCTCATTTTACAAATGAGTAGATTTAATCTCAAAATTCTAAGTAATACCTAACAGTCAGAATTAGTCTGGTTAGTAATACCTAACCAGAAGCGTCAGAATTAGAACTTTGACTCAAGCAATGTCTAGTTTCAAATGAATCTCATGATTTTCCCAAAACCGATCCAGGTTTCCTTCGGGAATAGTTACAAAGGAATGCCAAAACTTTGGCAGTCAACTGAGGATTTGCTAAAATTAGACCAACCTGGCTACACCAAGGACTGCTTACAAAGGGCAAAAGCAGTTATTGAAAGCAGCTATCAATGTAGTTGTAGGAATGAAATGTTGAAAAGTTGCCCTCTTTCTTGTATTCTGCAGCTAAAAGTCTCAATTGATTAAATTATCATCATGAATAATTGTGGTTGAACAGGCTGGCTATTCTTATGCTTCATTTCTCTTAACACAATGAAAAGTACATCTAGGTAAAATGTAGGTGAAATGACTAGGCAAATATGGGAAAGATCTTAGTGCAGTAATAGCTTCAGGTCTGAATACAGACGGGTAATGATTAATGATCTAGTCAGATAAGTGAAGTCATATGATCCGGCTGATGGGGCAAAGGGCACAGACACACCAGTGACACCTTCTTTAAGTTTAATTTGGGTCAAATATTACCTTGGCACATTTAGTTTGTGGGTCTCCATCATATTGAAAAATGAATGGTAAAATGAGGGGATGTGATAAAGAGTTGTTTCTGTTCTCCAGAAATTTCTCTTCTTAGTTCCAGAGAAATGCAGAGGAAAAGTTAACTACCGAGTGACTATGCCAAAAGGGCAAAGAATAATTGTGTAAATCAAACTCATTTAACTGAAACTTTCCTTGTACCAAAGGTGGCTGAAGGAAAAATAATCTAGGACCAAAGGCCATTAGCAATTGAAGGCACAGATATGGCACACATTCTCAGAAATAGTATTATTGAGATATGAGTTGATTTACCACTGCCGGCACAAAGACCTTAAAATCAGACTGGAGACCAGGATCCTCGTAGATAAGTAGACATGTGGGTTTAATGAGGTTTTCATAGAACTTTGGTATTTAGACATAATAGTGATGTCAAAGGAATATACCATGCTAAGGCTACAATTAATTAAATAAGAATGAGGGTGTGATGAAGGAGAAAGGAAACACTGGTTAAAATATTATCATCACACCGAATCCCATATGAGGCTGTGCAAAGCAAGAGAAAAGAGAATGTGTCTTCTGAAAATTCTTGGAGTATTTTCTTTTTGAAAAAAGAGTTCTTCTAAATTTTATACCTACTTGAAAAGATCCACTAGAATAATGACGATGTCTTCAGGCACTTCCTGGTCACCCTTGAGGGAGGCGATGATGTTTGGTCTACCACAAACAACAATCACTGAAGTAGAGAGAGCAAGACAAGGAGAGAAATATACAATGGTCTAAAAACAAATAGGTGCCTGAATTTGAACCCAGTATGTCCATGCTATGTTTGTGTTTTAAGATGAACACTAATTCCTCATATTACTACCTCCTCCTTTTTAAAAATTTACAGTCAGAGAAGAGATGCATGGAATCTTAGAAAGAATTATCTAGACTATTCCCTTAATTTTATTGATGTAAAGAGACTGAAGCCAAACGTCAAATGGTTAAAGAACTAGTAGATGAGAGAGATAGCTCTGATATTCAAGTTTTATGAGTCCAGTTTAGAGCTTATTCCATTAAACCAGGCTGGAGCTATTACAAAAACTATTTTCATTGGTAAGTGAATTGTGCCTTAACATTTGTAAAGTTGTTGGAAAAGATATAGTATGTAAGTTAATACGAAAACTTGCCAAGTTTTCCTAAGCAATTTTTGTTGGGTTTTATTTGCAACTTCGTAACTCAGAACTCAGCCTTAGTGATTTTATGGGTAGAATCAGATCTAATTCTATAAGAATTCAATTTTGTTCTATAATTACAGTCACACTTCTCAAATGCATTACATTATGAGGGAGGAGTTGAGGGACACTTCATACTATGTTTTCCAGTTGAATTATAAACTCTTGAGGGACATGAATAATTTAATACTTCTTTTTCTTCCACATCTTGGTCAATGTTTTGCAACTAAATAATAGGTTCTTCATTCAGCAAATGCTTTATAATGACAGCAGATGATGATTTGAGTGATACAGGAAATCCTCCCAAGCAAGCATCTTCCTATAGGAAATTCCCACATTTGATTCCTTTGCTCCTGATATATTCTTATTTGTAAAGAGCACTCTGTGGACAGTGAAGCAAATCACCTGATAACTCAGTGAGGATAATTTTATCCCAATAGATTTTCACACTTGACCTGCAACTAGGAGGTCATTGGACAGATGAGATAGAGATTCAAAGAAAGTGAGATAATCTTTGCTTCTCTTGTAATTTTGCCTGAGGTTAGGTATCAGTAAACATATCCTCTTGGTTGCCAGGACACAGGGATCAGAATATCTGAGGAACTCTCACAAATCCAATAATATACTGGACTGAAGAGAACTTAAAAAAATTTACCAATGATGGGTTGTGATATCATTTTGGTTTATAAAAGCTGGATTTTAACATCATCATTACTTTTGTGATGTTAATATATTTGCTCAATCCTACTTTGCTAATTTCTCTCAGAAAATAAGGTTTTAATCAACAAAAAGACAATTAATAGAGTTGCATGAAACTACAGATCTCCCAAAAGATACAAAATAAATCAAGATAATGATGATAGCTCTGTGGTGGTAATTTGTCAAAATAACTCATAAGGAAGTGGTAGTCAGTTGTCAAGAAGAAGTTGGCAAAAATTATCTGCACGTCTTCTTACCATTGCTTTTCCTCGTCGGGTCTGTTAAAATCTTCTGAAACTGTTCCTCTCCTCTCAACATATCCTTGAATTTAAGTTCCTGAGAAAAATAAGAAACTCCAGCCTCCAGAGCATTGAGGTACCTAGAACAGAAAAAAGAGGAACTCTAGGAAACAAGCTTTGTTTCTTCACAGCCTTCCATGCCATTTGCTCATTGTTTATAGATCTGCCCTGGGACTTGCTCATCGAAAATTCATTTCCACTATTAACACAATAGATAATACCATTGGTTAGGATTGTGGGCATATACTTTAGTGAAAGCATATGGGAAGTTTTAGGAAATCTTCAGGTGTACATACACATAAAAGATATTTGGCAGTTTCCTTATAATGGCTTCCTGCTATTTGCAGAGGAAGTTTCTACTCTGCTCTATAAATCAGCCCCATTATCACAGATAAGTTGAAACCTTTGAATCCACAGTATGAAAATTCGGAGTTGCTAGGAATAATTTCCTTTCCTGTGTAAAAAGAACTTATGTATGTTCCAAGTTTACCCCAAAGTTTCTAGGATGAGAGAGGCCTGGTCAATTCTTGTAGTTCCCTAGATATGCAATTCCAGTGGTGCCCTACCCCAGCCTTCTGCATAATGTCATGGTGAGAGGCTACAGAACTAAGCAGCAACCTGAAGGTATGGATAGTAACCCAGTCAAAGGATCCTCTCTGCCACTATTGCTAGAATTGAGTGAACCCTGCAATTTTATACTAGCAATGATGCCCATTATCCCATCCTCTGTCCATTCCCCTGCCCCCATCCCCACCTTACTCCTCTGAAAAGCTATGAGAGAAATGATTCTAAACACTTGTAGGTATAGGCAAATTGCACATTCTCTGGAATCTTATCTTTCACAGTAATGTGAAAGCATTAACCTTTGGTTTTCATTTTCCTTAACTGTAAATTGGGGATCTTAGTACTTATTCTCTTTTCTTCAGAGGGTTTACTGCAAAGAATCAATAAAACTAACATAAATGTACTTTGAAAACTACAAAGACTGTTGCAAATGCAATACATGCTGATTATACTTATGACAGTTTCCTTTGGCCTCTTTCCTTGTATTTGTGTGTAAGAAAGTGGGCTGGCATTCACTCCTAACACCGTTAAAGATAGAAGGTACATCTGATAATAACCAAGTGGCCTGCCATGAGTCTATGGCTTCTCTCCACAGCAAGTGCCAGAGAATATTAATGATTCTGCTTACCAGAAACAGTCCTCAGACTCCGTACCATTCTTGAAAATATATGCAGTTGACCAGGAATAAGTTTTGAATGGTAAATTGTTGACCTTCCAAAAGTCAACCAAGAAGTACATTAACTTCCTAGCTGGAGACAACAACCTGGTTAAAGTTTCTTTGTAGTCACATGACAATCCAAAACTTCCAGCTGAAATCATGGGATAGTTCAAATCTGTGTCAAGGCTATGTCAAGAAGTGAGAAAGAAACCAGTATCAGGATTAATTCAAGTAGCACAAATTAGATCCCTCTTTAACTTGTTTCAGTATTTGGGTATAAATGGTAAGAATGAAATAAGGTCATTCAAATAGGTTTCTGACTTATGTAGGTGCCCCTCCCACACAGGTGAATTTTAAAACGACATTCATCGAGCATGTGCTATGTTCTAAGGATACTCTAGGAGTCTTCATGTGTCTCTGGCTTAGTTACTTTGATTTATTCCAAAATTAGTTGTTGTTTGGGCTGTCATAACACCTAGGCTGGGACATATGGCCTTGGAGGAGTAGGGCTAGGAGAACTAGAGGGTGGGCTACCACAATTGTTGTACAGTACAAATAATGTCCTCTTCACTTTTCTCTCCATGCATTGCCTTATTTCTGCCTCTCTTATGGACTGCATTTGACATCGATATCAGCTGAGGATTTTAGAGTTTTTCTTGCCCTGCTCAGCATACAGACTTTCTTACAGTTTCTTAAACACATCAAACTTTATTCTCCATTGGGGCTTTGACAAATGCCAAGAATGCTGTTCCCTTGCCCCTTTGCCTGGCTGACTCTTGCTCATCTATCAGGTCCTAGATTAAATATTTCTTTATCCACCAGGAAAAGTTTCCTTGATATCTAACACCAGGTAATTATTTGGGTGAGTATCTGTTTAATATCTGTCTCCTCCACTAGACCGCAAGCTCCATGAAGTCAAAGACCATGTTTGCCTCGTTCACCTCAGTATCTCCACTTGGCCTGGTTCATGTGTACGTGCTCGATATGTATAGAATAAAAGGAGGACAGCAACATTCCCTTTTGTCTTCAGTGCTCCATTGAAAGGTTTCACTGGGCCTATCTTGCTTGCATCTCATACTCCCCATGTTCACAACCAAATTTATGTCTCAAAAATTGTTCCTTATCTTGATTTTCCTATTTCTTTTAGTGTTTTGAGATCTCATAGCCTATTTGACTACTTTCAGTCCTTCACCCCAACATCCAATCAGTTATAAATGCTATTGAGTCTACCTTTAAATATCTTTAAAAGCTGTCCTCCCTGTCCATGTCAGCTGCTTTATACTAAACAGGCTCCCCTCCCCTGCTGACTCTTCTGTCATTGGTCTCACCTTATGTGCTCCTCATTATGCTCCACAATGTTGTCAATTATTCTTCCCAAAGTTTGAGTTGCTACTTTCCTGCTAACTTCAGTGGTTAACTAAATACAACTAAATGTAATTATATACAACAAATATACAACTAATAATTTAATTAAATACGGCTCTTGCACCTGGAACTCATAACCTCCCAAATAAGGCCCTATTTAATTTCTCTAGCTTTACCTCTATTATTCCTTATGCATCTCTTGTACAACAGCTAATACAGACTTTCATACATTTTCTACACTTCCCTGCTTCTTAGCTTTTACACATACTTCCTCTGGCTGGGGTGCTTATCCCCTTATCTCTACCCATTAAAATGATACCCATCCTTCAACATGCAACTTATATACCACCGCCTTCACAAAGTCTTCCCTCTCAGCGCGTAACTATCCCACCCAGAGATGACCAGTTCCTTCCGTGCATCCACAGCTCCTTGTCGATACTTCATGGATGGAACCTGTCTCCCTCTCCCTTCTGCAAGTCGCCAGTGTCCTTGTTAACTTCTCTATTTCACAGGGTAGGGACAATATTTTACTCAAGTTTCTCTATTCCAACGAAACTAAAATGTGTCTCAGCACATGGCAATTCCTCATTATCTCTCCTATCCTTCTGGGCACACTCTATGGTAGTATCAGCAAGTGGTCAGACGACAACTTGGAGTGAGTACAACAAAGAGTAAGATTTTGAATTTTTTGGCATTTCGGTATGGAAGATGGCCTTAACAAGTACTTCTATGGTGTGTGTCTATGGTAGGCAGTGAGCCTGAGTGTGTGTACAGCTGGGTGTGAGGTATCAGAAGCAGAAACTTTGCAATAGAAATTTCAGAGGTCTAATGTTTACCCTCCAAAACCTATTGCAAGGGATCCTTCAGCATAGTTTTCTGTGTAGATAAAGGGTGATCCTTATGGGAAAGATTGAACACATGAAAGGCGTGTGAGAGGGATTTTGATTGGGGAAGGTATAATCTAGCAAAACAAAGTGGCGATGAGATGAAATGAAAGAAGGGATGAGGGCGATTGTCCCAAAGACAGAGAAATATTTTTATTCTAGAATATACTGGAAGCTTCTTTCTAAGCTAAAAAGGGCACTATGCAAAGTACCTTAATATGTTATTTAAATTATCCTCAAGTAATGCTATGAAATAATCACCCTGCTGCTTTCCGTACTCCTACAGACCCAGGGTTAGAACAGAGCCTTGCTTATTTATGCCCAGGGTGCTATTTTTTATTTTGTGTTTCCATACCTCTGCTCATACTTTTGAGAGTATTTCCTTGATTAAACTCTTCAAATTTTCCAAGTTCACCATCTTCCCTGTTCCCTGCTAGGACTCTAACTTATTATCTATCCTGTGTTGCCTCTCAAGTTCAGATGTTAGTACCTGAACCTGAACAGCTACTGTCATTCACTGCACACTGAGCAAAGGTTGAGTTACCTGGATAGGGGAATGATGGTTATAGACGTGTGGCACAATACGAAGGCCCTAACACCTCTGATTGTGTTACCTTGACAAGACTGCTGTTTGATAAGTCATATCTTGACTTCAGTTCACAGTGGCATTAAAACTACAACAAAACAAGTTACTTACTATATCTGGAAGGTGGCATATGTACACGAAGGCCCCATGAGAACACAGCCCATTCGGTTTTCATACTGCAGGGAAAAAACAAAACAAAACAAAAACAAAGGCCTAAAACTAAAAACATGGATCAAAGATAGAAAAGAAGTGGCAATGGGACGGTTTCCAGAAGGTTAGAAAGTAGGCCACTTAATATGTTAGAATGCAGAGCAGAAAGGAACGACATATGATACCTCGGGCTGGGCAAGGGGCAGCTAAAAGATAAAGAAGTTCGAGAGAGAGGCAGTGCAGTGGGTGGAGGGAAACAGTCATTGAAAGTGAGCTGACTGTGGGTGAATCTGGCTTCTTTATCAAGAGGGAGACGTAGAGTGGTTGAAGAAGGGCAGGCAGATGAGGGAGAAACTAGATTTAGAGGTGCTTTGGAGGGAGTGGTTAAGTTTAGGGAGAGCTACAAAGCAGGGCTAAAGAGAACAAAGTACAATATGACTAGATGGGTGATGATAGAGCATGTTTTCTACTATTTCCCAAAGGAAATGTGGTGAGGAACATTCCGTCCTTGGTTTTAGAGGACCAGGTCAAATTCCTTCTGTAGAGATCTGGGGAAGAAGAGTTATGAAGTGGAGTTTATTAAACTCCTCGCTCTCCCAAGATTGAAAATGACTGATATAATAGCCACTCTTCCTGCCATGGAATCAGCCTATCTGCTTGGTGTTATGTTTAAAGCTTTGGGACATGAGAGATGCTCATGGATAGGTGCCCAAGTTTCACACTGTGATGGTCCTGTATCAAAAGGGTGTGAGCTCTTTATACAAAGGCAGATACTTACTGAAATTTGCTTGATTAGGTCAAGGCCTTCACAGGTGCTACTCCGACAGTCAGTTGACTTATAAATCATACCCTCCGAATAGATAAAGGTAGCATTCACGGCCACATCTATGCCTGTTATGCAGAAACGAAGGAAGAGTGAAAACTAGTATTATTTTTTGGTAGTCTGTACCAGCCATGAGATTTATCTTTTACCAATTGATCCTGGGCAAAAAATGGATATCCATTTTTAGGCCTAGAAATAATTGAGTTCTGAGTTCTCATATTACTCACTGTCACTTCTTTCCTCTGTCTCTCTCTGAACAGCTGTATGGAGATATAACTTACCTCCCTAAAAATCACCCACTTTAAGTGTATAATTCAATGATTTTTAGTAAATATATACATTTGTGCAACCATTCCACAATCTATTTTAGAACATTTTCACAACTCCAGACTCAGCAAATTACCTATATGGGTCAGGGGAGTGTTAGGAAAACAATGACACAAATATTATGACATCTGTGTTTTTAGCATTCCCAAAGTGATTCTTTTTGCTCCCAGTGTGCACACTGGCACCTCTGTGGTTCATCCTCAAAGGCAAAGTGAACTATGCCCACCCATTGTGGCCTAGGATCTTGGGATAATAGATCATCTTCAGATGAAGGCAAGAGCACCTGTGGTAATAACCCTGGATATTGCTAGGCACATTTTGGAAGGTAATAGAAAGATAGACGAACCATTTGACCAAGCTCTGTCTTACATTCCATTATCCTTCCTATAAAAAATATTTAGGACAAATGTCTGATTCCTAAGCAGAGATGTCGTTAATTTTGCCTAGCCCGTCTATAAGAAGCCTGGACACCTCAGTTGCTAGTCAGGCCTCGTAAGTGACTTTTATGGGTTCCCGCACAAGCCATTTTAATTTCTCTAACTTGGTTCATTCGCACATAAAACTGGGTTTGTCAAATGTAATACTTTATAATTCCTTTAGAAGAGTAAAGCATATCAACAACAGAAGCTATTGTTCTTCTGAACATCCAAATTAAATATTTTTAAAGATATAGACCTGTTCTTTTAGAAAATAGAAAGGTCTGTGTACTTCTACAGCCACCTCAGAGATGTGTCTACCAATTGGGGATAGCATTTTATCTCTTGCTTTTTTTTTTTTTTTTTGTAAATTCAAGAACACTTATTCTGATACTTTCTTCAGTAAGAGATAAAAATAAAAGATGGCAATACTTTGTTTGGTAAGACTAGCCAAATAAGAGAGGCCAGTATAATAAAACCAGTCAGAGAAAATTAACAGAAAAGGTCAGGTCAGTGATGGATTTAATAGCAACTAATAAAGGAATTTCTTTTTTTCATATTTTCCACCAAATCCTATATATTCGTCAAAACTCACAAAGGTTTCCTAAGTACTAGAAAAAAAATACTGATCTCTTTCTTTTGGACATCACCCACAAAATCTGGACTGTTGATTGTCTTCAATTTAGCGCTTACATATATTGTCATAGATTTTTTTCCCCAAATAATAAAGTTCAATATGTTTAGAACATGAACCTATCTTTCCCTCACAACCTGTCCTTCTTGAATTTATTATGTATGAACATCCATCTAACAAAATGCATCACCAAATGCAAAAATTTGGGAATCATTTATCCTTTCATCCCCCCAAAATTCTCCACTTATTTAATCCATTCAACAACCTCACCATTGATGACTATTTTGCACAATAAGATGAGTAAAACTTCGAGAGAATAATTAACTCATTCAATTAGTAAATGATGAAGCAGGAATTCCAATTCAGGTTACATGAATTCAGAGATCAAGATCTTACCAGTACATTACACTATTCAGTTTATATGCCTGTAACTTGTTTTCCTAATACCAGCAATAGCAGAGCAACAACCATGGCATTAACATTCTCAACAAGAACAACGGTAACAGTGACAACAATAAAAACAACTTCCAGTTATTGAGTTCTTACTATCTTTTTAGTCACTGTATTAGGTACTTTATATGAATTTCCTCATTTAATTCATAAGATATCCATATGACGTGACCACTATCTGTTGTAATTTTATAGGTGAGGGTACTGAGGCTCAGAAAACTTAACTTCCTTAAGGTCACTGGTGATAAATGGTTGGATAAAAGGCTGAAATATGAACCAAGAGCTGTCTGATTCGAAGTCACACTACTTCGAACCGCAGTATTCTACTGTCTTATTTTAATGAGAAAGTTTGTTCATTGTGGGTAAAGATCTTTTTTCACTCACCATGAACAACATGATGCACTCTTTGGAATCAGACACGGGTTTTAATCTCATTTCAAACAGATAACTTGTACAACTTCAGCACAGTTATTAAACCTCTACTATGAAACAATGTCAATGCCAACAACCTGACAGAGTTTTGATGATTAAAGAGGTTATATATCTCAGCTAGCACGTGATAGATAGACTTTAAATCAAATGTCCTTTTCATTATTAGACATTGCCTCAGAAGGTGATTTTATGAAATGACCTCCTATTTCCATCTATTTACTTTTGAATCCTGTCTCAGACAGGATAGGAAAATGTATATTGCACAGAAGGAAGTTACTGTAGAATTGATACCTGTTATTATTACTACAGAATTTGAAATAGAGGAAATTTAGATATGCCTTTCTTAAAACCATAAATAACCATTAAGATGTATGAAATAGCATTGACTCTGTAAGGATACTTTTGGCAATCTAGTCTCAAAGAATGGGGAAAAAACAAAAAACATTAAAATATTTAGTGTAGTATTTTTAAAATAATCATGAACAATTAAAACTAATAGAATACCCTACAATAAGGAATTATTAAATAATCTAGGAGAATACCTACTCCAAGGGATAGACATCCATTCACATGATGTTATGAAAATTATGTAGCTTATAGGAAAGTCACTTGTAAAGTAATGTAAAGTGAAATCAGAAAGATATAAATTTTTTCTATGCCATGGTGATCTTAACTGTGTTCTTAAAAAAAAAAACTGAGAAGCATGTGAAAAGGCACTGGAAACATCCGGGGGGCTAGAAATAATCAGGGGTAATTTTTTCCTCTTTATTTTACATATTTTATCTAATGTTATAATGTTTATTTTAATAATCAAAATATACTCTGAAGAACAAAATTGAATTTTATTGTACTTTAATATATTGACCATGTCTCATAATAGTAGCCAACAGATATATAAAAGGTGAACAGATGGATTAGAAATCCCAGAGTAAGATTCAGCATCCGTATAAATTTTACTCTCTTAATTCATCTTTTTGACTGGTAATCCTGCAAAATCTCAGGTCCAGACCAAATGTTACCTCAGAGCAGCTGCAGGAGAAAAAATGATGCCTCTTTGAAATTGAGAAGTAAATCCAGTTTTTATTGAAATGCCAATGGGGGTATTTCACTGCTGTGAACACCTGGCATTTCCTGAGTCAGGGTGGATTAAGAGTCAACTCACTGTGGTAGGAGTTCTCTCTGAGGATCTATTGCCTTGAAATAGAAAGGGGTTGTGGGACAGGCCCTTAGAGAAGGTGGGTGATCAGGCAAAGAACACAGTCTTCACTTAGCACTCTTTGACTCCAGAAGTAGTACCAAGAAGAAGTAAGATTTTGTTACCATATTCTTACCATCACTAATTAGTCGGCGTCTCACCATTTCCACTCCCACATTCACTGCGTTTTTCAAGTTCTCGAAGAAGACGCTTGGAAGGCCGAGTTGTTCATCATCAGGACGCTGATCTCGTACCTGCCATTGTTGCAGTTCTGACTCACCTGGGATTTCCAGAACGTCAGCCCTGGACGGAGGAGCAGCGACCACAAAGCCAAGCCCAACAGTGGCATCGTCATGACCTCACTCACCTCAGAACCATACTTCTGTGCTCACTTGCTTTACTTTGGGCTTTTAGGGAGACAAGGACACGAGCTGGACTGTCTCTTACTGGGTCCCTCAGTCTACTCTCCCCCACACTCCTTTCTGGTCCGGCCCCACTGGTCACGTGGACCACAGAATACTGCCTGCTGGCCAGTAATTAACAGCTACATATGGTAGGAGATAAATCAAAGTTCACTTTGTGTATTTGCTCACAGAAAGGTTAGAGTTATAAACAGGGAGATTACCTGGACATCATCCAATAAAAATATATGGATTTATGACACATCATTGAGAAGAGAGAACAGAGGAAAAGGAAAGTAGAGTATATACATAAAAAGCTTTGTAAAATGGAAAATAAGGTAGGAAGACTTAAGAAAAAAACAAACACAATGGACTACTTGTGTTTATGTTATAGCTGCATATTGAAACTGAATCCTTAACTGGGAAGAGCTGTTTTTCAATCAGTCAGTCGGCAACTATTTATTGAGTCTTGACTATATGTTGGGCATTGGCAAGGCACTGGGCATACAGCCATGAATAATATTACATGAATTTTCTCATGGAAAATGCATTCTAGTGGGGAAGACAAACATTAAACAAATAATTAGGACTAACTAAACTCAACAACAACAAAAAAAGTGCAAATTGCTGTAAGACATTGGTCCCCAACTTTTTTGGCACCAGGGACAGGTGCTCCTATGAGAATCTAATGCTTGATAAGCTGAAGTGGAGCTGAGGCAGTGATGCTAATGCTGGGGAGCAACTGCAAATACAGATGAAGCTTTGCCGCTTGCCCACTGTTCACCTCCTGCTGTCCAGTCCAGTTCCTACCTGGCCATGGACTGGTACCAGTAAACGGGCCGGGGGTTGGGGACCCCTGCACTAACAAACTTGATAACCTAGAAGAATTTAATAAATTCCTAGAACATACAACTTACCAAAACCAAATAAAGAAAAACAGAAAGCCTGAACAGACCAAGAATAAATAAGGAGATTGAATAAGTAATCAAAAACCTCTCAACAAAGAAGCCCAGGACCAGATGTCTTCATAGGTGAATTCCACCAAACATTCAAAGAAGAATCAATACCAATCTTTCTAAACTCTTCCAAAAAATAAGAGGGAATACTTCCAAACCCATTTTATGATGCTAGTATCATCCTAATACAAAGCCAGAAGAGAGATCAAGAAAGGCTAAAATCCCAGATCAACATAGATGCAAAAGTCCTCAGTACATACTAGCAAACGGAATTCAGCAACACAGTAAAAGTGTCATACAATATGATCAAGTGGGATTTATCTCTAGGACGTGCAGATAGTTCAATATATCCAAATCAATGCGATATACCACATTAACAAAATGGAAAAAAAAACCATAGATGCAGAAAAAGTATTGATAAAGTTCAACACCCAGTATGATTAAAACTTTTAACAAAATATGGATAGAAGAAACTTACCTCAACACAGCCAAGGTCATCTATGAAAATCCCACAGCTAACATGAAAATCAATAGGGAGAAACTGAGAGCTTTCTCTTGAAGGTTCAGTACAAGGCAAGAATGCCAACTCTTGCCAGTTCTTTTCCACATAGCACTGGATATCCTAGCCAGAGCAAATAGGCAAGAAATAGAAAGAAAAAGCATCTGTAAAAGAAAAACTTCTTTGTGTTTCTCCTTTACTACTATACTTCACTTCTGACACCAGATGTGTGGGTTTTCCACACATCAAGTAATTCTCCGATACCAGTTGGGTTTCCTACAATTTAACTTGATTCTGTCACTGTACTCCTGGAGATAGTGTTGGATCGCACAAGTGAAGAGCTCAGGAAACTGCAGCCCCCAACTTTTTATGCACATTTGGTGGACAAACTTGTATTCAAATCTGGTTTTCTAATTCTTGTTGCTATTCCCACTTCTTGTAGTACAAGAAAGAGCAGACCATCTTTTTCTTTTTTTTGTTTGTTTGTTTGTTTGTTTTTGTTTGTTTGTTCTTAATTTGGTCTGGAAATTACAAATATGACAGGAGGTCATATCAGGGGTGGTGAGGTAGATAACAACCAGGTGGTTTTAATTCAGATATGAATACAGAAGGTAGGTGCAGTTCTGGGAATTCTCTGATTATAGTCCGTAACCAGGAAAAGATTCTCAAATGTGAAGGACCAAGATAACAGTCCTTTCTGGACCCTTTAAGGCAAAAATCATTTCTCCTTCATGTTGTAAAACTACTAGCATGTAGATTATAAATAAAAGTAGATAGGTTCTGCTGAGAGAGTTTCAAGGGTCAAAAGCAAATAATGGAACAACTGAGTTGGCAGATTTATGAGACTCTCTGCAATAGAACACAAAACCTCTAAAGACATGAGAAAAGAAGGGAAGGGGCAGCTGAACAAGTTGCCTGCATGTACCACTCCATTTCTCCCAATACTTTGGGTCTCTTTTGTCTGCTTCCTACTAAGATCTCCACCCCCACCTTCTTCAGGCCTATAGGAACACGCCACATCTCTGTACTCTAGAGCAGTCTTAGGCTTCCTTTGTCTCTTATCTCAGTGGGGATGCAAAAATGAGTTTCTCAAAAGGAATTTTACCAACTAATAGAACTGATGGAACTAAAACATAAAAGTTTTTTTATTTAGCGCAAAGGTAGAGATTCTGATCTGAATTTTATTGAGGAAAAAGGGCTCTAGTAAAATATTTCCTATCTGATGATTTAATAGACTCAACAGATTAACTGAAATATGCATTGAATCACTGAATGCCTGCAGCCGGAGGACACGCTGAATGTTACTCCCTTAAGTTAAGGCATTTGCTTACGAGGTGTTCCTGTTCCTTGTGTTTGTGCCTAAATTTGCTAAATTTACTTATTACATTATGTCCTTAATGGGATGTTATGTAATCTGATAAAATACTTAGGAAAACTCTTGGAAATTTTAAAGGCAAATTACTAAGAAATATGTTGTGGCAAGACTTGTATAAAATACTGGGGAATAAGAAGAAAATCCTTTAAAAAGTTCTGTCCTTAGAGAGCTTGTCAATTGCCTTAACACATCAAATACTAAATATAGTACAAGATGCACAAGGGATGTGGTTTACTTAAGAAAGTTGATTCAAAGTTCCAATCTAGGAACTCAAAGAAAATTCCTTGCCCTGACACCAACCAATTGGTGAATAAATGAACATGAATATGTTTTGAGATAAAATAAAAATTTAAGATATAAATGTATAATTTTTAATGATTCCTGCTTTGATGTTTTTCCCTGTGAAAGAAATACTGGTCCTAGTCACATAGGGTAACATAATGCCAGATGGATTTAGGTAACTAAAAAGCTTTAGTTTTGCTGAGCACACGATGCAAACCTTCTGAGGTAGGCATTAAAAAACTTAAGTTGCTTTATATAATAAAGTGAAGAAAACTGGGAAGGGGCCAAAGGGCCCAAGGGAAGAAGAGAGTGAGAAGGAGTGGTAGGAAGAGATAAATGGGAAGGGGGCCAACAAGATGGTAAGAGGCTGGGAGCTACATAGGGTTAAGGGTGGAAAATTTTCCAGTAAGCCGGCATTAAGGATTTACTCTGATTCTGTTAACCAGGGTGTGGTTATCTGCTCAAAGATATGCTAATGGCCAACTTCTGATTTTGTTAAACAGGGTGTGGTAATCTGCTCAAAGATATGCTAATGGGCAACTTCGGATTCTGTACTCTGTTTACTTGTTTTGATGTTAACCAGGGTGTGGTAATCTGCTTACTTGTTAACCAGGGTGTGGTTCTAGGCTTTATAAACTGCCTCTTTTGGGAGCTCGGGGCTGATCTCCTCTGACCCTGCATGGTATAGAGTCAGTTGCCAGCTGGCTAATAAAGACTCACAATTCATCTCAATTGGCTCTGTGGGTCTTAGATTTGATTGAACCACAACAATAGAAACGGCCAGTGAGAAAGGTCTAGTGAGATGGGGACTGAAGACAATTAAGAATAAAGAGGTATAAAATAAATATGAGGTTGCTTGTATTTTCCTCGAAGAAAAAATGCATTACTTCATCCATACAATAGCTATTTACTGAGTGCCTTTTAGTTGTTCTCAGCATTGGAGTTTTAACATGAATGAGCAGATTTCTGCCTTCATGATCATTGCGTTTTAGTGGGAATTTAAAACTGATAAAACTAGTTAACTCTTCCCAAACCTTCAGTCAAGTCTGTGCCATATACAACTTGCCTAATTTGTGGGAATTATAGAAAGATGCTCGGATCTGTGTTTAGATTGATGGGGTAAGAACAGGAACAGGTTGGCTAAATGATTCACAGAAAGAGGAGTTTCAAGTCAGAGATGATCATGGTAACACAAGATTTCAGTTTGTGGTGAAGTACTGGTGAGGGTTTTTGGATTTTCTATAAGTATTTAATGAGATTAAATGTGATCTTATCTACATCACAAGGTAGAGTAACTCCACTGACACCCAAATCACTATGGTAGACCAGGGTGGCCTGCCTGAATCTAGTACCAGTGCCTGTGATGCTTTGGGCTGACAGGCTTGTTTCCTGTCCTTACAATACCTGTTTCCTGGAGTCTTCCTTCCACCATTCCAAGAGAAACTCTTTTTGATCCTTGAGTAACGTCTTCCTCTCCCACCTTCCCAAGTCCATTTTGTATAGTATGACTATGTGCTCAGGAAGGGCTAGAGTAGGTGATTGTTATATACCTGCCAGAGGTAGCTGGGAATCTGTTAAACTTCCTAGTGACTCTCGGATTAGCACTTCTGTCCAGGTGGCTGTGTTTATATACCATGGGAAGTATGTGTTGGAGATAGTAATAATGTATCTCATCTGTAATAAAGTTCACAGTGCTCTGGAAATAGCTTTGTTTGTTTTCTCCTACTACAAACAGAACCAAAGGAAACAAGCACAGTTCATTCCCTAGGCTGCCAAAAAGGGTTAGATTGGCAGATATTTTAATCTAGAAAAGAAAACTTTATTTTCCTATAGAGAAGCCAGATATTACTCCTGTTTGTCCCCACCCCTCCAGGATACCTGAAGGATTACTTCCTCATACTGTAGTTGTTATGTAGGTAAAAATGACAGCTTGGGAATAAAGACAGTGATCAGTTCATTGAAGACTAAACTCCTCAGGAACAGAGAATGAATTTTCAGTTTTATTTATTGATGCATCTTAGCAGGTAGTGGGGAAGGCAAGGCAAACATGTAAAGAACACACATGGTATATATATCTTGAGATAAAGAAAAGCTTCTTTGAGTTCCAGAAAACCATTTGACAGTCATAAACAAAAACCAAAAATCCACAAAACTGGGAGCTCGATTTGAATCTTGTTTTAACTATTTGCTAATAAGCATGCAAACTGGGCAGATTCCCTAAAATTGCTGATCTTCAGTTTTCTCACTTCTAAAAGAAATTTAATTTCTATGCAAGCCAACAGGCCTGAGCTACAACTCTTGGTAGAGTTTGGACATGAGTAGGTGTGTCAGATAATTGAGGGGATTTACCCAAACAATATCCACTTAGCTGGGGTTGAAAAGCCACATTGGAAGTGATTCATTCTCAGAGGAAACAGCCAAGCATTGAACTGTGGAGCTTAGTTATCATATTACTTAAATCTGTCTCCAGTCTAGCCCATCCATGCATGTCTTCGTTCAAGGAAGAAAAAGATCTGGAATAAAAAACTGAAAGAACAACCAAGGACTATTAAGTCATAGAGCTCATTGCCTAGCGGCCCTCTAATAGGCTCCATCCTATAAAGGAGAGGGGTGTTGTTCCTCACTTGGTCAGGAATTGACACCTGCTCTGACACTCTGGGAGTCCTCCATGATGATATCAAGGCCTGCTGGTGCTGTGGCAGCACCGGGGGGTGGGACTTCAGTGTATTAACAATTCGTTCCTGCCAGGGGGCAGGACCTCCTGGAGACCCTCATGTTTGGTGGGCCCATAGCAGAACCCAGGACAAATAGGCTTAATGGACAATATTCAAGACACTCCTAGAGACTTTTAGAAATATTTGCTCACAGGAGCAACAAGTGAAAATTAAGTTACTACTGTTACTGTGAACTTTGCAGATTCCGTGTGGGGAAGTTTGGGTGAATTAAATTAGAAAATAGCATTAAAAAGTTTTGGGCATCTAGCAAGTGTTTAACAAACTTAGTTATTGTTATTCGTCGATGCCATTCTCTAAACGGCAGCATCGATTATCCTTCCTTTGTGCCACTTAGTGCACAGCAAGTATGTCTTCCTCAATTTTAATAGAGAACTTATTTAATTAGAAATAATTTAACTAAGAATTTTAAGTATATAGCAACTTTACTATTTTAGAAAAAAAATGGTGGTGGGGAGAAGTTTCAGTTGTATTCAAGAAATAATTATATCGCTAGGTGTAATTTTTAAATTATCCCTAAAACAAATATTTGGAATCTACTCCAGGAACAAAAGTTTAAACTACATTTATTTGGGTATACTTCTCAATTGCCTGAAATATATTTATGGTGAGCTAGTAGGATACATTTGAAAGAAAAAACAGACATTCTGAAATGTAAGTGGTAGATATTCTTTTTTCATGTGTATAATGTAGGAAAAATTAACTTTTCAAGTGTTTAAAACTTGAAAAAATTATTTGAAGGATGATCAAATTCCTAATAAAACGGGACTAGATTTAAGAAAACCAAGGGGGAGAAAAATCTTTTTAATTCTTCAAGATGGCATAAATTGTTTGTCCAAAGACATATCATATTAAATATATTAAATGAAACCACATTCTACATTTTCTGTTAAAAACCAAAAGGAGTTTTATAGTTTTGCTATTGGATAATATATCCATTTTGAAGTTGCAGTTATCTTTTTGTATTTTGGAACCAAGACTTTTTTTCTTTTAGGCGTCAAGTCTTTATAGCCTTTTAAACTCTCTGAGATCTAGATAGTGATGAAATGACCTGGATAAAGATGTAAAATAGACAGTGAGAAAGGAGCCAAGACCATTCATAGCTGGCACTCACAATATCCCTGAGAAATAAAAACAAGGAGATTTAAATTAAAGTGTTTGCCAGAGAAGCAGAAGCTAAGGGTCAACAAAACAAAGTACAAGGCTATAAATTCATCAGGAAAGAAAACACAGTTACACTGAAGATATGATTGTGGAGGCTAGTGAGAATTCTTGGCAAAAATTTAGAGAGAAAGCTGCAAGGGTGGATTGAAACAGAAACATGAAATTAACAGGAATGATAACAATGATGTAAGAGGCTTGGATTTTATCATGAAAAAAAGAAGGAAGTTGGATCAAGAAGCTACTGGTGTCAATTTTCCTATATATTATTGCTGTATAACTGCCACTCAGAGTGTATGGTGCTGCTGATGGGGCCTTCCTGCTTTACCCCCACAGAAAAAGTGGAGACTTAAAAAAAAAAAAAAAAACAAGTCATGTATTTGACATTGAAAGGATGGTAGTAATAACAACATAGTTTAATGCTTTTGAGTTTAACTTTAGGAAGGGAGGAAAAGAGTTGAGATACAAGTTCATATTCTCCCTGTTCCATTTGAAGGATTCCTAGAAACAGTATCCTCAGATGCAGTGTCAACGACCTAAGAACGTCCAACACTGTAGAGAATTATTATGAGTTTATTTGAGCCAAATTGATAACATGCTGGAAAGCAAGATTGCACAAATGCTTCCCAGAATGATAGTTTGTAGTTTCTTTTATACATATGGAATTAAGGAGGAAACCTAAGAAAGATTAAGTGAACAGGGAGAAAGCAAGGCAGAGAAATCTCTACTACTAGATTACAGGATATTTAACAAGATGATGTGCTCTCTTGAGGATGATTACCCTTCTGAGGTAATTTTGCCTCTACCCTTCTGAGTTCCTAGCTGAGACTCCTGTCATAAAAGACAGATTAACAAGAGAAAAACAAACATAAGTTTATTAACATGCATAGCTATGTGGGAGATACCCAGAGAAAAATGAGCCGGGTTGAGACCGTTTAAGGAAGAGTAGATCATTTTTCAGAAAGATGAATGGGCCCTTAGAAGAGTAGAGGGGAGGTGTGATAGTTGTGACACAGTTTGTCTGGGTGTGGTAAGGAGACTTCTAGTTTCCTCTCCAATGGTAAGAGTCAACCTTCCTACCTGATAAAACTCCTGGAGAGGGAATTAATGACAACTGAGTTCTTTTTGGAAGATCTATCTTTAGGCAGATAAAGGGAGTTCAGAGAAAGCTGCTCTCTGCATTTGCCGTTTTTCAATTGCTTACAGCTCAAAATAATCAATATACCAAAGCAGCATATTTCACGGAGTCATATTTTGCTACTCATCATTATCTACACTTTCTTCCTAGATCTCATCCATGGCTTTATGTAACCCCTATATGGTGATGAAAATTAAGTTCAAATCTTGAACTTTGACCTCTTTCTGAACTCAGATTTTGAAATCCAACAATCTTGATATTTCTATTGGAATATTGGAACAGAAGTCTCAAATATAGCATGTCTAGGACAGAACTCTAGATTACACCCCCCGTAGCTTGCTCCTCTTCCAGTCTTCTCCACCCCAGGAAATGGAGTCCTCATCTACCGTGTTGTTCAATTAAAATCCTAGGAGTCATCCTTGATTCTTCTTTCCTTCACCCTCCACATCCAATAGGGAGGCAAATCCTATTAGCTCTGGTGCTACAACATTTCTAAAAAAAAAAAAGGTTCACTCTCTCCATCTCCGTTATTACCACTCCAGTCCAAACCATCATCTCTTGCCTTAGGTCCTGTCAGAGCCTCCTAACTGATCTCCTTGCTTCAGCTTCTGTCCTCTTACAATCCATTTCCTACACAACAGCCAACAGATGAAAATAAATACGAAATCAGATTAGGTACTACTCCTTCCTAAAACTCTCAATGGCTTACCAGTATAATTATTATATGCTGGTAATAAATGATCACAAATGCCAAACATAATCTAAGTACTTTATATAAATTAGATCAATGTCATAAAAAATCTATGATGTCAGTTTCATTATTATCTTTATTTTTCACGTGGGAAAACTGAGTGGTTAAAAATTTTGTCTGAGGTCGTATACATGCTGAGTGTTGGTTCTGGGATTCAAACCTAAGCTATTTTCTTAAGCAGTACGCTACATCATCTCTCAATAGAACCTGAATTCATTGCTTTACATCTGTGGTTCTTAAACTTTTGGATTTCAGGGCCCCGTCTCAAAAATTCCTGAGGATCCCAAGAGCTTTTGTTTAACTGGGTTTTAACTATTGATATTTACTATATTAAATATAAGACATAAAATCCAAAAAAAACCATTTATTTGTTAATTTATCTTAAATAATAACATTAAGTTCATTACATGGTAATAGAAATAGATTTTTATGGAAAATAATTTTATATTCTAAAACAGAAAAGTTGATGGAAAGAATGGCATTGTTTTACATGTTTGCACATCTCCTTGATGGCTCTTTAATACAAGAGAGCTGGATTCTTATACCTACTTGTTTATTCGGTCTGTTTCATTATTTCAGTTGAAGTATAGGAAGAAAACCTAGCCTCATATACATATGTACCTGAAAAAAGGGAGGAGCATTTTAATATCCTTTTCAGATATAGGCATATATTCTTTGTTCTATATCCAAAGTTTACAAGTGGTAGTTTCTTAAAGATTAGCTGCCATTTGAAATCTGGAACTTTCGTACTTCGATAAATTAAAAATCTCTTAGGCTATCTTGCATTTTGAATGACTCTTTCTCACATGCATGATTTTAACATTATGCATTGGTGAATTTGGGAGATGTTGTTTCACTGAGTTATGGAGATCCTTCAAATGTTAACACGTTTCATTATAACTATCAAAATATCACATTTGTTATATCGTCATTGATCTCATTGGAAAAGTCTCTAAGTCAGGAAGATGTTAAGCTCCTGGTAGCAGGTCTGAAACATAATTTTCATCTGCACGCTTGAATTTTATCATTGGTAACAAATACTATCAGCTGTGTTTCCTGAAATGGCAGGCTTGCCTGGTCATTTTTTTAAAAAAATATCTGCCAAACACCCAAGTCTAAATAACCATAATTTGTCTTTCAAGTAAAAATGGTTTCCATACAAAGGTGACTAGTTCAGCTTTCAGCTCAAACGATTACACAGATGATACGTCGTGAGTGAAGAATGTGATGACTACTAGTATACTTTGGTGCTGCTGCCGCCTTGGTTTGTGTCGAGGTTATAAGGCATTTTGCTCATGATTGCTAACGTCAACAGAGAAAAAGGGAAATAACACTGTAATATTCTTATGAAAATAGTTTGCTTTTGCTGACTCCTTATCTTGCCTCACTGAAAGTCTTAGCTCCTATCACTCTCTGCCTTGCTCACAGTTCCACCCACTTAACAGCATTTGCTTCAGCTGTTCTCTCTGCCGGCAACTCTCTGCCACTTGGTGTCATTACTGTTCAGATTTCATCTCAAATGGCACCTCCTAGAGGCATTACTTGTGATCGCCCAGTTTAAACAGTACCCCTTTCCCCTAATCATTCTCTGTTAGATTACCCCGCTTTATTTTCTTTATAAAAATTATCATTTGATATTATCTTATTTACTAATTAATTAATTTGCCTTCTCCACTAGAATTTAAGCTCTATGGTTTCAAGGAATTGAACTTATTCATTTCTGTATCTCCATCTCCTAGAACACTGCAATCGAAATTCAATAAATATTTATTGAACTAATTGGTTTTTAAAAGGACCTTGAGGAAGTAAGAGAAGGTGGATGTGGCAGTAATTTGAAAAGTATGAAGACTTATAAGATGATTTGTTATAGTTTTTGATATTAATCTCCTAATGACCATTACCTCCTGACTATTATTTCCTATTTTTCATGTTATTATAAGAGACTTTAATGTTCTCTCCACACCAATATAGAGTCTGTATTCTTCTCTTTTTCACCTTCTCATGATTATACTTGAACGGAGTGCCAAATATTTTAGGATATAGATGAAGCTAGAAAGGCACTTAATATAATCCTCCTTACTTGTAGAAAACAGGAATTTCTTGTACAGTGTCTTTAGAGGATACTGTAGAAGTTAAAATCTATGAACATTACCAATTTGAAGATATTTGACATCTTTAGTATATTGTAGTCTTCTTATTCAGGAACATGGTAAGTCTGTCCCTTTATTAATGTATTAAGTGAAATTTTTAACATACTTAGTACCTACTAAGTATACTATATTTATTTATTAGAATTATTCAAACTACTATATATTTATATGTATATATATGTTTGTTGTTTTTGTAAATAAACTACAAGTTGCATTTTTAAAATCCCTTATTGTTTATGGATAGAAATTTAATATTTTTTATATTGATCTGTATCTGGCAACCTTGCTAAATTCTTATTACATATTAATAATTTATAAATAAAAGAAGTTTTCTATAAATGAAAACGTATTTACCAAATGATTTTTTTTTCTCTTTTTTATTGTGTTGTTTTAAATAGGAGTGGGGAGATTTTGCATCTTAGTTTGCCTAGATGAGAGGTAAGATAATTTTTATATCCTTATTTCTCCTCCTTTCTTATCTGCTGTTTCTGCCTAACAGTATATATCTTGTTTCTTATTTTTAAGGTAATGCTTTTAAATATTTCACCATTAAGTATGATGTTCACTGTGGGGATTTAGTTTTTGTTTTATTTTTTTAGATTCTTTTATCATGTTAGTGATATTTTTTCTATATCTAGTTCTGCAAGTTTTAAGCATAAAACAATGCTTTAATTGTATTGTTTTTCTACATGTATTGAGATGATCAAATGCTTTTTCTACTTTTATTTTTAATGAGGAAATTATATTAGCATATTTTATCACGTTGAACTATTCCTAGAATAAATCCAATTTAGTTATGCTATTTTCTTATTTATACATTGCTTGATTTGGTTTGCTAATATTTCATTTGTTTTTTGCATCTATGTCTTGAGTGAGTAATTTACCTTTATAATACGAGAAAGGACTGCTTTCGTCAGATTTTGGTGCCAAGGTTGTACATGAGTTGGGCAGTATTATTTCTTTTTCTATTCCTTGGAAGAATTTGTATAAGATTGGAATCAACTGTTCTTAAATATTTAAAGAGGGTAATTTTTTAAAAATAAACACGAAAATATAAAAATCACAAAGAGAAAACTACTTTTTTCCCACTGAATCATAGGAGGTAGTATTTATTTTAGAAGAGTTTTTTTTTTTATTGCCCTTTTTTCATCTCCATAAAGTATGGACATTACTACTTGTCTCCAAATATGTAACAAAAACTTAAGAACAGAAGAATAATTATTTTCTTATTTAACATACTTTCCAATATTACAGGCAAATGCTTAAGTAGTTTAATAACAGAGATAACAGTATTTCAATGTTCAAAATGAAGTTTTCCCCACTACCTTGCCCTGGGATCTCAAAGCTAGTTTTTTTCTTCCTACATTAGAATTAAGAAGTTCTGTTTATTAAGTGCACTATAAAGACAGTGAAAATACAATTAAGAAATAATTACGTACATGAAATTGCCGAAGGACTAATATGTGCAGATTACCTTAAAGCTTCTACAAATCAATAATAATCAAATATAAAAAATAATTTATATAATTCAATTCTAATAATTTTATTTATTTTATCTTAATCATTCTGGTTTTTTAGTGTATAGATGAAAATATATTCTTACTTCACCGTCTTTCCTATCTACTGACATCACTTAATGGTAAAAATATTAGCAGTATTTCTATATTTGTAAATAGAGACCTTCTTCATTCTTATTAAATAGCCGCATAGTATTTAATTGTGTAGACTTTTAAATTATTCATTTAAGTGGTCTCTTATTTTATGAACGTGGATTTTCCCAATCTTTGGCTATTAAAAAACATTGCCAGAATGAGTACGTGTTATATTACAGCTGTATAAGTGTATCTGAGAAATAGATTCCCAGAAGGGAGATATTGGGTCAAAGAGTAAATGCAGGCTATACTTTTAGTGGGTACTGCTACATTACCCACTCTCACCTTTCACGTGAGGCACTCCCGCCTGGAATGTGTGAGAACACCTGACTCTTTATAGCCCTTCATGTGGAATGTGTTGTTAAACTTTTAGACTTTTGGTTAATAAGTGAGAAGTCATATTTCAGGGGAATTCTAATTACATTGATCTTAAGAGTTATATTAAGAACTTTTCATAAGTTTAAAGACATTTTCATTAACTATACAATTTTAGGGTGATGGTGCTTTGAAGATATATATTCTGCTGTCATCTCTTTTCCATTGTTCCTGTTAAGAAGTCGTTTAATCATGATTCCTCCTGTATTTTCTTCCTAGCAGCTTTTACAGTTGTCTTTTAGGTTCTACAGTTCAACCACAAAGTTTCTAGGTTGATATCTATTTTTATTCTATTCGGGATTCACTGATAATCCTGACTAGGAGCACTGGTTTCATCATTTCTTGGTAGTGCCAACTACCAGTTCTTCAACTATTGCCTGATTCTCATTTTCTCTATTCTTTCCTTTTGAAATTTCTATTAGACACGGGTATACCTTCTCACTTTATCCTCTATATTTCTTAGTGTCTCTTTCCTATCTTTTTATTTTTCCCCTGTCTTTGCTGCATTCTGGATAATTACTTCAAATGTATCTTCCAGCTTACCAACTCTTTTTTTCAGCTATGCCAAAGAAGGTGCTTAACCTGCCCATTAAGAGTTAAAATTTAGGAGCTGTATTTTGAGTTTCTATAAATTTATCTTTTTTTCTAATCTGCCAAATAAGTTTTGGTAGTTTATTTTTATTTGTCATGTTTTTCAACCCCTTTTTTATTTTTTAAACATAATAAATTTGCTTAACTGCATGTTCTATAACTGCTAAATCCAGTATCTGCAAACTTCATGGTATGATTCTGCCGTTTGTTTCTTCTGAGACTTGTTTGTGGTTTGTCTTCTTGTGAGGTTAGTTAGTGATTTTTTTTATTGGTATCTTTTTTGTGTGTGGTGGCGGGGAGGTAGATTTATCTCTGACTCTTTTGAGGCTTATGTGTAAAGAGTGTCAACCTGGAGATTATTTTGCATTTGCTTCCACCTGGTGTCTTAGGAGCACCACTAATCTGGAACATTTTTAAAAAATCATCCTTACTTTATTATTCTTTTTTTTTCCAATTAGATCTTTTATTTTGAGATAATTGAAGAGTCACATGCAGTTGTAAGAAATAATATTGAGAGATCCCATATACCTGTTACCTAGTTTATCCAATAGTAATACCTTGCAAAACTATAGTACATATCACAACCAGGATATTGACACTGATGCAGTCATGATACAGAACATTCTATCACAACAACGATCCCTTATGTTGCCCTTTTATAGCCATACTCACTTCCCTCCTGCCACCCCACCCCTACCCCATACTAACCCTTAGCAACCATTAACATGTTCTCAATTTATACACATTTGTTATTTCAAAAATGTTACATAAAAGGAAATATACAGTATATCTCCTTTTGGCATGGCTTTTTTTTTTATTGGTATAGTATCTAATCTTTTCAGAAAATAAAAACGTATGAAAAAGACCTCAATTTATTATATCAATATATCTTACCATATTATCAAATAAGCAGATAATTGTCCCTAAACATTAACAAATGCCTATGGGTATTCAAAATTATTGGTCAGAGGTTCTAGGGGTACAAATATGAATCAGATTCTTGCTTTCAAGGAGTTCACAGACGATTCAGGGAAGACACGTAAAATCAAAGGTTCTACAGTTAGTGAAATCCACTTCCAGCAGTATGACAAACTACACAATCTGAAAGAAGCTGCTAGCACAAATGTTGCATTATTGTGGTCACAAGAAAATAGGGAAATTTCCAAAGGGCAAAAAATAAAAAATAAAAGAACATGAAGTAACAACTAAAAGTGAAGGGTAAGCAAGCATCAACTCTAGGGTAAGGAGGCACAAAAGTAGAATCTGAGACTCTTCCACCAAGCTGGGACACTCAAAGGAGGCTAAAGAGGTCACGATTCAATAGCAGCTGGCAAGCAGCAGCAAATGATAATTCTCTCTGGAGGGCAGCATGCTCATTTAGCTCCTCAGGACTCCCACAGAGGATCAACCATATATTAGTTCAGAATAAAAATCCGCCAAATACATGAAGAACAAGTCTTCATATGTGTCAGCAGAAAAACAAACAGCACTAGATGTGGACCACCACAAACTCATTCTCTGACTGCCAAATTACATTTCACCAAAATGTATTCATCCACTCTCTTACAAATGTGCATTTGGTTTCTTTTTTTTTTTCGCTACTATGAACAGTCCTACTAATATCTCTAGTGAACATGTGTCCTGCACATAAACGTGATAATTTCCCTTAGGCAAATACTCAGGAATGGAATTGCTGGTTCAGCATGTATGAACATCTATTTTCAGGCTCACAAGATAACAACCACATTTTTTCAAAAACAGTTGCTCCAAAATATACTCCCACTAGCAATATAGGAGATCCTATGCAACACCTGTAATTGTCACTTTTAAATTCTTACCAATTCATAAGTGAAAAATTGCAGTTCACTGTGATCTTGATTTGCAATTCCCTGATGATGAATCAAACTTCACATCTCTTCCTGTGCTTATTGGCCATGCTTTTCCACTGTATTTTGCCTGTTTTTCTATTGACTTCCTTGTCCTGGGTTTCGATTTTTATCGAACTGTTTACCTAGACCATTGTATTAGTCTTGGGCAACAGGACAAATTAAATCTCCAACATTAGGAGGTTCCCCAAACACACCATGCCTTGAAACTACTCTGGTATTTGTTTGCACTGTTTGCTGCCCAAGCCTGGTGCCGTCTTCCCCTTTTCCAAAGTGCCTCCAGCACAGAACAAATGTTACCTGATCCTCAAAGATACTCCTTAGTCTGACGAAATTCATTCTATACACCAATAGCATTTCATTCACACCATTCTATTAGAGCAAACCACATGTGCATAACTACACGGATGTATTCCCCTTCCTCTCTCTTTACTTGGAAAACGGACGCCTCTTGATAGGAGGGAGTGTACTTATTTATCTCTGAATCTTCAAAAATTAACGGTATTTGGACTAATAGAGACATTAAATATTCAAAATCAGAAGAGATGACTTTGCTACAGAATCTAATTTTAACGGCCTTCTATTAACGTTGTAAAAGAGGCATTATAAAGAAGCTTTATTTTATTTTTTTTTATTTAACAGACATTTGTAGTAAGGCATTTTTTATTAGTCAACTTCAGAAATTCTCAGTTCCAATTTCAGATATTCTGTTGCGTTAAATCATGTGACCCAGTTTTGGTTTGGAAAATACAATATCTTCAAATCTGGGTACTACAGACAAAAATAAATATTTCCTGTGCTCAAATAATTTGGTTATATTTTATAAAGAGCATCAAACATGAACAAAAATAGCTATGCTATAAGTTAAAATGTAAGTTTTGTTACACAGGTAAAAAGAATTGAGGCCATTACCAAAATTACAACCAAAAAATAAACAATTCCAGGGTAAGTTAAATAATTAAGAAATAGATATTTTAAATTGTCATATGAATGCTTATCTCTGTGATTCATTGGGGTTCTAACCTTCATCCTTCATCCTCAATAATTTGACTAATGCTACATTATCCATCTACTCAAATTTACTCATTCACACTCAACAAATATAAAGGCACAGAAGTATGCCAGACTCTGCTGCTTCTTTTAAGTAACTCGTTACTTTTCACTTGCATGAAAGAAAAATTGAGTTTCTGGGACTGTCTCGCTGCCCTAGAAAGTTAACACCAGCCTCATGAATACACTTGACTCTTTATGGAGTAGGAGAAAGTACTAGGACCGTCAAATGTCAGCAAACAGAGACAGGAAGCCTCCATGGCAGAAGCAGTGGCACATTAGGTTTAAGGTCAAAGAGTACAGGATCCAATAGGCTTGGATCCTGGCTCCAGTTCTTTCACTGCATCGCCCCTCCCCATCTGTTTCCTCACCAATAAAATGGTAATTAGTAATAGTCATTCACTGTGAAATGTGTCCGTAGGCAATTCTGTCAATGTGCAAACATTTTAGAGTGCACTTAAACAAAACTTGATGGAACAGCCTACTACACACCTAGGCTACATGGCATAGTCTATTGCTCCTAAGCTACAAGCCTATAGAGCATGTTACTGTGCAAAACAGGAGATTAAATCAAGCACAAGAGAAAATGATGCTGTCAAAAGAGGTGGTAAACACTAGGTGTACGAGGCTGCTGATCGCATAACACAACAAACTGTTTTATAAGTTTTTTTAAAATACATAGAAAGAATATACTCTAAAATGATATAAAAGTGTAATATAGTAAATATAGAAACCAGTAACATAGTCCTTTATTATCATTATCATACTATGTACTGTACATAATTATATGTTCTATACCTTTATATGACTGGCAGTACAGTTGGCTTCTTTACACCAGCATCCCCACAAACATGTGAGTAATGCCTTGCACTATGACCTTATCAAGGCCACATAGGATCACACCACATTTGGGGGTCCTAAGCTCCTTCTCCATCCCTCAAGTAAACAGGTTAGTTAGGAGTGACAAAGCCAAGAGTAGGGCAAGGCCATCAAACCGATTTCGGTTCTGCCTCCTCTCGCGAGCAGCCTCCGGCAGACTGCACATAGGTGGGTCCCCGGGTCTCCAGCCCCTACAGTCGCCTCTGGAAAATGCCCTCAAACAGGGCGCCCCTGCGCTGCGCTTTGCCTGGCTGCACAGCGGGATCACCACGCCTATAGGACCCCACGACTATACAGTTCTCTGACCCACACTGTTTTCACGGAACTTTCTAGTACCCAACCGCGCGAGGCCCATCGCCCTCCCAACAGCCCAGTCGGTCTTCTCTGTAAAGGGCCTTCACTGGGGATCCAGGGCTCACAGCCCGGTTGTGACCCGATCACACTACAGTCTCCTGAGCAAAAGCTGGGCCTGAATGTAGGGCCTGACGCTGCCCTGTGCCCCACCCGCATCGTGGAATAACTCCTGCATTTCTGAGGTCTGGGTTCCAGCACTGCCACCCGATACTCTGATCTGGATGCTCACCTGATCCGCGTTGCTAAATTTGTGCAGATGGTCCAAGAGTAGTGCAGGGGCCACGAGCTTGACCTGGCCTTCGACTGCGTCCGCACTTTACCACCACCTTATGTATTCAGCATCTGAACTTGGTCACCTCTTATTCAAAACGTCAGGGAAGAAATAAAATATTCACACCCAGCAATGCTCCAGCGCGCCACACTAGGACTGCATTTGGCATTTTCTGACCTGCCTGCCGCAGCGCTTTCCTACAGGACCTTGCGACATCCGGAGCTGTAGGAGGCCAGGCCTGGTGCAGCACTGATAAAGAACCGCCCCTCTGACGCGTGGTCCTCGCGTCCAATCCGAGGCTGAATGTCTGCTAGCCTGATTTACATAGAAGCCGCTCTATATGAGCTCAAAGCCAGAGGCCTCAGCAGCTTAGAAGCTGTCTGCCACTACTAAAGGGCGTATTTTGTAGAGACGCTTCCTTCTCCCAACTGGAGTCCAAAATAGTCAGGCGCCCCAGGCGGTGCTGGGGTCCCTACTCAGAGATCGAGTTTTCACGCCTCTTCTCCTCCCAAGCCTCCAAATTACACCTATAACCAGGAGCCACCCGCTATAGCAGTTGCTTTGACTGCAAGCTTACTACATTTAATGGCATTTGGAACGCTTCATCAAAAGCACCTATCTGCGTTTAGATCCAACAGTCACACAGTAGATCGTATTAAACAACAATTTACTTTTTTTTTTTTTTTGAGGGGCGAGGGAGGGTGGAGGGAGAGGCGTAAAAAGGGCCTTTTAGAGTCTGGTTGTAAGCCGCAGGGACAGCTCAGCCAGCGAAGCTGCGTGCGGCCCTGGCATTTCAGCCCATACATCCATGGCCATGACGGGCTTGCATCTGGCGTGCTCCACGTAAGTCGCCGCATCGCGGATCACATTTCCAGACACTTCTGACACTGCCCTGGTCTCCTCATAGACGAGCCCAGAGATGCGCTTGACACAACTTCAGTGGGCTAGATGGCGAATGGCAGGTTTCGTAATGCCCTGGACATTTTTCAGTAAGACCTTCCAGTGGTGCTTGCTGCTTCTCTTACTCAGCCCTTTGCCACTTTTTGGACGAGGCATCCTTGCGGTAGTGCCTCAGTTGAACAGGAAAGCAAGCAGCTTTTGTAGTTCCTTGTAGGGGATGTGTTTGAAAACCTCAAGAAAAGTGAGTGGAATTCTAGGCCCTGGGAGGCTTTTTTTTTTTTTTCCTCCCTGCAATAGTGAGTCCAGTAAGCAGGAAGAATAACAGGACTGATTTCTTTTTGTTTGCTTTGGGGGGAAGGTTTTTGTTAGTTTTGCCATAAAGTTGAGGAAAGGCTCAATAGAATTTACATTGCTTTTTCTCAAAGCTTAAAATAGACCAGATTCTTTGTGCTCTCAGTGTCCCTTCTTCCATCCCTCTCTCTGTCCCCCACCTCCCGCCTTCCCTTGTCTCTCATATGTGCTCGAATTCTACTTCTAAATGTTTCAAACTGAATGTTTACTCTTACAATAACCATTCCCAGACTAATGTGAAAATCAATAGAAACTAACAATACTTTACATCTTGTTAGATTTCAGAGCTTTTAACCTGTGGATCTTTTTGAGTTGTTAGTGGAAAAAAGGAAATTTTTAATGGTTCTCTTTTCTCTTTTGTGGCCCCACGGAGAAAGACTTAAAATTATTTTAAAAGGTCTAACTTATCCCTCTCCTCCTCCAGCCTTTTCCTTGGCAGCTTCTGTGCAATTTGCAGATTTTCCCGCCTCCTCTGCTCCCTCACCACAAGTGTATTACTCTCTTTTCAATCAAATAATATTTCCTATGCTTATTTAGTTAAAATACTGTAAACTGCTTATTTCATTGAAATGCAAAGTTCTCATGTCTAATTAAAAATTCAAAGTTCTTGCAAAATAATGGATGCCACGCTTGTGGCTTTAAACAGTGATTTATATTACAAATCCCCAAGTAGAAGGCTCTGAATCATAAGACCTAAACAAAAACGAAACTGGGTAGTGTCACTGCTCTAGGAGGCAGAACTCTTTCTGTCTTCCCAAAAGATTTGAATTAAAAGGCAGCAATATTTAAAGGATGATTTAAAACCTTTCCCCAGGTACTTAACATCTTGAGGAACAAAAATTATAATAAATTATTTAGTAAATAGTTTAGTAAACTGTCCATAGTCAAAGAATAAGCCTTTCCAGAAGGAAAGCTTTATGGTAATATTTATCTAAATGCTTATGACTTATCCATCTCCATAACACAAAAAGTAATTTTGTCGTTGTTAAAGAGGAATTAAAAGAGCCCTTGGAACACTAGATGGCTGAAAAAAAAATCCCGAATAGTCAAATTGTACTATGTGATTTTAATCCTTGACTCAGAGGGAAGAAAAGTCTATCAGATCTTGAAGGGTCAGGATTATTGCAATAGGAAGATAGATTCATTTATTTATATTTACCTAAGAAATCAAGGTTAGAACATTTTCAAGTCAGAAATCTCTCTTGTTGACAAGAACAAAAAGAAAAATAGTGCCAATAATAATAATCTGTTTAAATTTTCCCATGATATAGGCAAACATTTAAGCTAAATTTACAGAATTTGTGCCAGGAACATCTTGTTAAAAGCTGCATCAGAGATTTGTTTGTCCATTTATTCAATTTATCTAACAGTTACTGGATGCTTACTAACATATTTCATCTTCAAAACACTTTGAGATAGGTACAGAAGTTCAATATCTTATCCAAGGTCAACTGGTAAGTGGTACAGCCAGGATTAGGATGGAGCAGTCTGGATCCAGGATGATCACCTTATTCGTGACAATATACTACTTCTCATCTCCATAGACATTTATTGAGTCCTGACTATAGATAGGTTAATTATTGTGGTAGCCAGTAAGGACATACACATAAGTGGTTGAAAATATTATTTCGGTAAAATAAAATCGTAATTAGGATGATGAGAGTAAATTTGCTTTACTATCATCCACATAAAATGATTTTTATATTAGTGTTAAACATTACACCGCATGGCCACGTAATTGTATAATTATGAAAAATGTTGAAGTAAACGAAATTACTTCAGTGAAATAGTAATTTCTAATTAAAAAAAAATGATTGTGTTCCAAATGCTATGGCTCTGCAAGGACAATTGCTGCCGTTCTTTCTTCCTTTGAGCGCCACCAGGATGTCTTACATGAGCATATCTACCTTTGGGCTCATTTACAAGGGGTCGCTCACAGACTTCCTGGAGAACAAGATCCCAGAAGCCCATAACCAGCTAGGCTAAAGCCACTGGCTAAGACTTTCAGCTTAGCAACTGAGCTGAGCCTGCAGGCTCTCCTGGAATTCAGAGACTCTCTTTAGGCTCCTAACTTCAAAGACATGAGATGTTAAGTTTTGGCCTTATTAGTGAGCTTATTCCTGTCTTCCGTGAAGAAAGCATTCACGTCTAGTCTCGCAATCTAGTTTCACATCCCTTCGGATCCAAAATTGGCAGCATGTGAGCCACAGAGCTTTGCGGGGAGTCCAGTGTCATCTGGTCTAAAGTTCAGAGGGCCAGCTGCACAAGAAAAGACTCTTTTTTTGGAGACAGCTTCTCATACTGTTGAGTAGTAATTAGCAGGAGCCTCTGGATTTGCAGAAGGCAAGGCATGTGCTTAAAGGGATAGGCAACATACCGTGTATGGGGCAGGGAGAATTCGGTAGAGACTTTGTACTTTCTCTCGAAAAGCAGTGTTGCCCACAAGCGCGAGCTCTGGAGTTAGATAACTACCTGGATAGGATGCTTTTTTACGTAAGAAAATCCGCCTAGAGGACACAGCGTCGTCTAGCACACCGTGAGCGACCTCAAGGGACATTTCTTCCTTTAACTTTTTGTACATGTTGAAACGAAGCAGCTCTTCTTCCAGATCTGTTTCTGACCACGATTCCTTCATTCTTAAGACTTTATTTTCCCGGGAGCGAGCGTGGACGTTGGAACCTCAGGGTCCAATAAACTCAAAGGTTTCCCCTAACGCAGAGGAGTCACACCAACAGATATGTTAATGAACTAGAAGTTTGCTCTTTTAATTGGAGAAAGCTGGAGAAGGCGGTCCTTCTATCAGGGCACTAATTGGGAGCAGAGCTTGCCAATCATTGGTTACCGAAACCGAGGATTTTGCGGCGTCCAATAGGAAGGCGCTGCCTAGTGGCAGCAAAGTGTTGGAAGAGGCAGTTCCGGCGTGGTGCATTGCGTTCCTATACCCGGACCGCTGACTATTTCTCACTCGCTACATTTTAGGCCAGAGGTGAAGATGTCTGGTCGCGGAAAACAGGGCGGCAAAGTGCGGGCAAAGGCCAAGTCCCGGTCCTCCCGCGCCGGCCTGCAGTTCCCGGTGGGCCGAGTGCACAGACTGCTGCGCAAAGGTAACTACGCGGAGCGAGTAGGAGCTGGGGCGCCGGTGTACCTGGCGGCGGTGCTGGAGTACCTGACCGCGGAGATCCTGGAGTTGGCTGGGAACGCCGCGCGTGACAACAAGAAGACCAGGATAATCCCTCGCCACCTGCAGCTCGCCATCCGCAACGACGAGGAGCTAAACAAGCTGCTGGGGAAAGTGACCATCGCGCAGGGCGGCGTCCTGCCCAACATCCAGGCTGTGCTGCTGCCCAAAAAGACGGAGAGTCAGAAGGCGAAGAGCAAGTGACCCCGTCGCCGTCACAGGGCAGCTGGCTTCCCGAGAAGAGTCTCTTAATAGCCGCTCTGCAGTGTTTTTGAATATGTTGGATGTCTTGGAGGGCCGGCGCGGTCTAGTGGGGAGGTGGGCTGTGAGGCGCCCGCCGGGGTCGGGGGCCAATAAAGTCAGTGAAAATCGTGTGGTCGAGAGAGCTGTGTAGTCGCAGAGGCTTGCCGGAGATCTCTAGAGCAGGTACTGGTGGGTCGCTTTGAGCTACTTTCTGGTCTGCGTTGGTCCGCAGGTCACCCTTGAGGACTTAAGATCGGGTGAGGGAGATCAGAAGGAACCCACTGGCATGCTTGCCTTAAGTCAAAGGAGAGGCAAAATAGGTGCGAATGCGGGAGGAATTATTTTTACGGCTTCTTCCCGGGACAGCTCTCCTTCCTTGTCTGGGCGGTTCAGGAACCAGTACTAGGGAAGAGAGAGTGGGACCGAACTGGTCTCCGGCAGGAAGTTGTCTCTCTGGCCATACTTTTCAAAAGGTAAAGTAACTTTCCATCTTCAAAAGTGGCTCTGTGTCATCTCAGATTTTTAGCCTAATAGCTGTTGTGTTCTCACGTTTTGAATATCATATTTTTATTAGACATTCCTTTAAAATGTTCGCATTTCTTTGAAATGAAGGAAACACCCAGTAATATGTGTAATACAGAAGCATGAGTCATGAGGTTGGAAACTTGTTCCCTTGACACTCACATTGCATAACAGTGCAGCGTTTTTAGTCATGAGTTAACATATGATTATGAGCTTTTAGATGATTTTCTCAAGTTTTCGGCTTCATAATGGTCTTGTCTCCATGATATTATACCCCTTTGGAAGTATAATCGGTTTGATTTTGCTTTATAACAACAAATAGCCTGCTGGAAGTCCATTATGTTTTTCCACTGGCCCAAAGTAATGACCTCATTCCAACAATGCCTATAGGGGTTGCATTGCTTAATGGCACAGCAGTGGTTTAGAAAATATGTGAGATAATAGAAAAGGTAAGGACAAATGCTTTAGGTGCAGGAAAAAACACATTTCAGGTCAAGAACCCACTCTTCACCTTACATCCAGGCTTGCTCATGTTAGTCATAATACCCCTGTCGAATACTGAGATTGTTCATGTACTACATATATTAGGCACTCAATAAATTGAAAGTACTATTTCCTACAGGATATGAGCTTACCCTTATACGTTAAGGAATAGGTAACCATAACTAATAGGATTTTGTTGTTTTTAATGCCCAGTTGTTAGGATAGTTCTCAGTGTTTGGGGGACATGGTGGGCAGTGTAGCAAAAAAAAAAAAAAAAAAAAAAAAAAAAAAAATTACATATCAAGTGCCGGCTTTGACGTTCAAGTCTTAATTCTCTAAGAGATTTGAGGCATGTTACTGAAATGGTGAAGAAATAAGAATGAGGGCCATCAAGACATTTATAAGAAAAAAACATTTTTCTTTTCTCTCTGATATTCATAGGAGTCTATCTAACCCTGTTACCTGAAAAATAAGAAAGGCAAGATACGAAGTACAGTGATTACCCCATTACTACTCTACCTCCCCTGCCACTGCCCGGTTCTTAGGTTCCCCTCAAATTCTTCCTCTGCCTCAAGGCTTAATTAATCCCTCACCATTTCTGTTTCTGAGGGTTGTTTTGTTTCTAATCTGAAAAATTTATTGACAATGAAAAATGCACACCTTCTGCAAAATCAATTAAGCCTGTGATCTTTGACAAATGGTTCTTGCCAGTGTATTATTCATTTAAAAGGCTAGTGTTTCTTCAAGTACAAGGCCATATGAAAGAAGACTTAGGACAAAAACTGGTGAGAACTGAATTCTGATTTTTAATGAACTATAACCTGTAGTCGTAGTTATGACACATAGAGATAAGCCATTCAGTGTGGCAGGGTGTCACTTGGGCGAGCTTTATTCATTCTTTGTTTTTCCTGCAGGGCCAGTCTTGCCTTTGTGTCTCAGAACTGGCTTGCTTAGTTTTGTCTACCTGGACTGAAAAGGTTTAATCTGGCCCTGTCATTGGTGATGACTGGCTTACTATATGCAGACTTCACAAATCCCCCTTCAGTGGTTGAAAAGTCTTGTACCACCGGTGTTAAGAGCTCAAGCTCTCTGGAATGAAACAGGTTCAAATCCACTCTGTTCCTTACTAGTTCAGTGATTTTGGAAGTATTACTCAATTCTCTTTCAACCTCAGTTTCATCTATTTCGTGGGCATAATAATAGAGTTTGCCTCAGTGGGTTTTGGGGAGAAATCAGTGAGATAATGTGAACAAGGGCACTAAGTTTCTCATACAGAAATGTGCTCAGCGAATAGTAACTACTCTTATTTCAATGTGAAAATGGATTTAGAGTGAGTAGCAGTAGTTATGGGACCCATTGAAATAGGTAAACATGGCATTCTAACAATCCTGTGACTTTCCTGGTAAAAAAGTATAAAAACAAATTAAGTGGCTGTTTCATTAATTACAGAATATCCACAACTCTATAACAGAAAACGGAATAATAAATGGTTATCACTTGTGAACTTTTAGTTTGCATTTTTCCCCAAGACAATCTAGTTTGGAATTGATGGTTTGTTAAGTACACCCATACGGAGTGTAAAGGGATAGAGATTTTTCACAATTTGGATTGCTGCATTTCTTGACACCCCCTAATTTGCTTATACTTTAACATATAACTACACACATTTTTGAAAGGTTATTACATCTTCTCACACGGCAAATGTTGACAAGCCGGCTTATTTTAATAATGGCCCTGGAATGGATATTCATTTTTATTCTTTGCATTTTTACATTGCACATACAGAATTCGAAGTATATATGGTGACAACAGAAACTTTAAAAAAAAAAAGCTGAGAACATTTTAATATATATATCCTTTATTATCATCCATTTAATTGAATACAGCTCTTTACATAAATAAGTTTAATTTTAAAGAAGTTATAGAAACTGGTAACTTATTAATTCATAAAAGCAATACAGATATTTTAGAATGCTTAAAGCATTAAAAGTTTTACCTCAACAAACCGAATTTTATAAATCAGATGTTTAGTTTCCCAAGAAAGGGGAATGGAGAGTAAGAGGAATAGAAAAATAAAATAAAATAATGAAAGGAAGCCAGCTGGTTTCAGGCAGATATGAAATTACCACTGTGAAGCTTTATTTTGTTTTTTCACAAAAAGAGGAAGAAAAGTTTAGGTGTTGAAAAACAGATTTTAACATATGCATACATAAAAGAGAATAACAGCACATTTGAATAGTAACTTGGGTCCCTGATAATTTTATCAAGCCATGCAATTAAAAAGCCAGCACTGCTTAACTCCAAATTATGAAAATGAATGAGGGATAAGCCCTACACTGGACAAAATTATCTTTCGAAAAACCAGACAAGCAGTCTACTCACAAAAGCTTATTTGCTTTCCATTTTGAAGTACTTTTCAAATGAATTATCTTGTTCATGTCAAAAAACCTAAGTGGCCTCTGCGATTCCAAATATCCCTGATGAAATTGTGCCTGTTAGGTGTACAAATGACTTTTATAATGAGAAGACATGACGGAAGCAGGCATTTGGCCTGGAAGAGGTGCAGTTTTAGATTGTGATGACTAGGAGAAATACAGTGGTTTATAAAGATGGTAAATGCTGATCTCTAGAACTTGGCCAATGGCCAGTCATCACCAATCATGAGTCCAGACAGATGAAATGAAACAAACCAGTTTTCAGGTACACAAAGAGTGAGGAAGAAGTCTATTCGATTTAGAAATGGCAACCTGAAACAGAGTTGTCTTACGGTCTTAGTCTGGGAACAGCTTCTGAACTCCTCTGCCCTCAGAGGTCAGTCAGCTCAGAAACAGACTTTTCAGGCCTACGTCCATTCTCTTCCGACAGACTTGGCCTCTTAGAGACAATAATAAATATGAAGCAAGCTAACAATTAATGAGAACAGGGAATATAAGACTGAAAAGAATTTCGCCAAAGAATACTAATCTAATCAGACAAAAATATTCCAAGAAATTTTATTCCTAGGGAAACATGATAAATTCAACACTGAAGTGTTTCAACAAAATACAGGACTCAGTTCAGCATGAATCTGCCTCCCAGCCCTGAACAGGTGGAGCCTCATTTAGAGGAAATTGCAAAGGGGTTTTAAGTATTAACACTACTACTGAGTTGAGAGTCCTGGTCCAAACAATGAGTGCTTTAGCTGAATCTGTATTTTGGTCTATGCCCTCTGGCCAAAGACCACCATGAACATACCTATCATTGGACAAGTTGGGTTTATTGCTCTTTGCAGCAAGAGAATACATACTGTGGGAAGATGTGGTGTGTCTCACTAAGAGGGTGTTGGAAAGGATTTATTACAGGTTTTAGGTTTGTGTTCACTGACTTTGGAGCTTTGTCCAGCATTGTACGCTGCTGGGAATAGAGGTACGTGTATTAATAAGGTACAAAGAATGGAGGAAGCCTAAAGCTGAAATTGGTGAATGAACTAATGAATCTGGCCCCCACAGGGGGCTGTTGGGTCATTTTTGTGGTTTGGACGACTCTCATGTTTTTGTGTCAGACATCATTACAGAGTAGTCTTGTTTCTGTTTTGATTTTTTATGGCCACAGTACAGCCTTGTCTGGTGTTAGTGTTCTGTGAAATAGTTTATGGTCCAGCTGTGAGCTCTCATGGGCTGCTTTCCCCTTTCCCAGTAGCTAAAGAAAAAATATGACACCGAGAAGAGGGCTTGCTGAGCCGTGGAAGGAGACAGACATCTCAAAGCAAATGTTGACAGTGCAAATACCATGCAAGAGGGAGCTACTGTTTGGGTATTTCGGTCCCACGTCAATGTTTAAACATCCAAATCCTCTAACAGCACCCTTTGTTTTCATGTTCATCAAGGAGCTTTTTATCTTTATCTTGTGTGTGTGTCTTTATATAGGGTAAGAATGTTCTACTTTCTTTAACATGATAATCCATGTATTTCTAATAATAAATTATGTTTTAAATTTAATTCATATTATATTTACATATACTTATATATATAACTTTTATATATTTAAATATATATTATATATTAAGTAGATACTATGTCTTCACTTTCCTCTCTTCTTCCAATATCCAGCATCCTATTTGCCCAGCCAAATAGAACCCAAAAGTTATTCTGATTTGAACTCATGTCAGAAAAAAACATTCAACCCAATAAAAATCTAGTTATTTATTCATATGCTTGCTAAGCCTTGGTTTTCTCATTCATAAAAGTAGGGTAATACTAACCCCTTATTATACAGCAGTAGGACTAGTGTATGGTAAGAGTTCAATAAATGACTACTATTGTTGTGATTATTATAATTCCTGCTTCACTTTTCTCTTTCCCTTTGGTATTTTTGGCCCTCATTCAGTGTTTATGACATATATCCCCTACCTGCCTCACCCTCAACTTGTTTCAAACTGGATCCATTTCTTCATTCTATACCCCTCCTTCCATCATACTGCGTAGCCTTGAATTTCTGCTCCTTTAGTTGTGTAAACCTGGGCAGTTATCTAATCATTCTGTGTCTCAACTGACACATCTGTGAAATAAAGAAAATGACAGCTACCTCACAGGGTTGTGATAAGGATTAAATAAGTTAATACATGTAAAGACTTCACAGAATGCCTGGCACACAGAGAATGTCCTGTAAATGTTAACTGCAGTTAGGCTTTTTCTTCCTCCTTAGTGTTACAGCCCTTAAACCAGCTTCACACCCTTTATTCCCTGATTAATGACACTACGATGCAACCAAAGCCCTAAGTTAAAGACCCAAAATTCTTGTTTCTCTCCTGCCTCATCCCCTGTATTTAATTGATGATCCAGTCTTATGCTTTCTGTCTCTGCAAGAGATCTTTCAATTCCTCCCCTCCACGTGCTGTGCTGGTCTGAGTCAACTCTTCATCCTTTGCCTGGACTGGTCTCCTAATGCATCTTCTCACCTCGGGACTTTTGCCCTTGAGTCAATCCATCCCCTACCTCACAGCCACAGGTCTCATTCTGAAATGCAAGTGTAATTCTAAAAAAACATTATACTTATCATGTGCCAAACACTATTCTGAGAGTTTCATAGTATTAACTCCTATGTTCTCTGTATTCTATGACTTCTTCCTTTTTCATATTTATTTATTCAATAAATCCTATATTTATTCAGTGAAGCAGGTGCTAGATCTGCCAGAACCCTGCCAGGAAACATGAGGTATTCAAATGGATGTGAGGAATGTGATTATTTGTAATAGCGGAACTATTTACAATGATGTGCGTAGCATTCCGGGAAGCCACAGGGAAGGGGCTAGTGACAGCAGGCTTCCACTAGCATCTCTGGGATTGATGGAGAAAAAGGGAGCGGTGGTCACCAGATGCGGCAGGAGACTCTGTGGAGGGGACCTTATAATAAGAAGAGTCAGGGAAAGCTAACCCGAGGTAACCACACAGGGAGGGCCAAGGGAATATTTATCATGACCTCCTTTTTCTCCCTCCAATATCCTGCTTCTCATTTCCCAACCCAAATACAAGACAAAAGAAAGACAAGAAAGCCCATGGATGCAGTCTCTACAATTCAGCCTGCTGGGGCACAGAGCAGGGTGGAAACATGTAAAGAGGGGACCCGGAGGGGCAGATCTCAATACAGTGTGAGCAGGCACCTACTGCCACGTGGGCAAGTCATTGGGCCTTTCATGGCATGACATAGGTTACCCCCTCCCAAAACCCTTGATTCACTGGGTGTTCTAGCAAGAGCAAACAGGACAGATGGGATCCCTATGTTCCTGAAGCTTTCACGAGAGCTGGTCTTCAATGAAGTCTGTAAAATTTATAGGTCCAACCTGTTCTTCTGCCATTTTTTCCCCATATAAACACCATTCACCAGCCATACAAAACCATCTCCTGTGTCTTTTAGTGGCAGCTGATAGGAGCACAGGGTGCTCGCACCCACTCTTCTTCGCTTCGGCCCCTTGACGGGAACTACCCCATGCTTAATCCAACTGCAGAGAAGGCCGGAAATCGTAGAAGAGCAGATGGAATATTTTAGTGAGTACCATGGACGCCGTCAGATTTTTTTGGAGCGATTTATACTTATTCCCAGTTCTTAGCTTTGTTCTATTTCACAAACCTCTAACATGACGTCTGCCAGTCAAATGGGATTCTCTTGAGATTTAAGAAAAATGAGCAAAAAAAAAGATTTTATCATTAGCTAGTACACATAAGAGTGCCTGACTACCTGCCAAGAAGGAGTTTGAGAAATATGCCGTTTGTTTTTGTCAAAGGAATTTGTGCAAATAATTTTATACCTAGGTGTGACAGTGGAAGTAAAGAAGACTGAATTTTCTTTGTGGTCACATATGCCAGCTATGAATTTACTGCCTCTGAGCTCCACATTCAGGTTCAGTACCAGCTCTGAGACAGTAGGCTGAATTCCTTTAGGCATTTCTCCATGTGGTAAGCATGATAGGCCCTCGGTAAAGGGCACTGGAGGATCTGCAGGAGGAAAGGTCTCTTGCAGGCGCAGGCTTCTGCATGATCCTGGCGTAGGTCTGTAAGCAGTGAGGGTGTGAGGACATCAGGTGGTGGCGCTGTGCCCCCGCCATGGCCCCAGAATGCAAATCCCTCCATGACGCCTGACTCACCCTGGGGCCACCTTCCCTGATCCTCCCAACAGGGAAACTGCTTGCTCCAGGCCTCCAGCCTTTGGAGATACTGACTCCCTTGGCACGTCCACTTCCCCAGAGTTTGTCTCCTGAGTCCCTTTCCACAAGGACAAGATGTTCAACAGGCCACCTGCCTTAATTCAGCTTTCTCACTAAGAAGGCAGGGTTTAGTAGCTGTGACAGAGACTGTAACAGCTCGCAAAGCCCAAACGATTTACCATCTGGCCCTTTACAGAAAGTTTGCTGATCCCTGTTCTGGTCTATTAGTGGAAACAAACCAACAACACACACACACACACACACACACACACACACACACACACACACACCTGCTACAAAACATCTATTAAATAACTTCTGTTGCCCTACTAGTTTTTCTTCATAAATGTGGTATTTTCATGTTCTTCTTTTATATATAAGTTAACCTCCTCCCCCCCTTTTTAATGAACATTTACTTTATAAATAAACTTTCAGAACAACTATGGATTGAAACATACCTCCTACTGTGATCTGGGTTACTCTGTAATTTAGAATGGTTTTAGGAACAGATATTGGATTTGTACCTGCCTGCGGTTTTATTATTATCATTTAAGAAAAATGCATGTTGGAAGTTTTTTTTTTAAACGATAAGTCCCTAAATATAGCAACCTTTATCAACTCCTATCAAAAAGTCAGGCTTTCATAAAAATAACATGGCCTTTGCATTTGTGGGTAGTGTATTTTATAAAACCAGACAAGATTTCAGAGCTATCCTAATTCTGTTTTTCCTCTCTTCCTGCCTGAACTTTTGCTGTCATCCGCCTTCTTTCTTTACTTCACTCTCCATGTTATTGGGGTCAGAGTGGCTGGGTACAGTGATAATGAATAATGTAATTAATTCTGTTCTTCCTTGGACTAATTTTTTTGGGGATTCTATGGATATGAAAACTATTGTTTCTAATTTTTTCTACAAAGTATTGTTATAAAAATTAAAATTTCTTTTGTATCATGGCATTTTTAAAGTATTCTATATATCAGCTATTTATCTCTTGAAAATGTGGTATAATCCTTACAGATAGGATTTAATTTAATGAATTTAATATGATAAATTTCAATAGAAAACATTTAGCTTGTTTTTCAGCTTCAGATGCCTAATGAGTGGAAATATTCTAATAGGGTAATAGCTCAAGGAAAAACTTGTATTTAGGGATCCATGGTCTTTTCTTTGCAAACTTGTTTTTTTTTTTTTTTTTTTTTTAAAAAAACATACTGTTTTCTCTATTTGGTTGTAGTACCATGAAGGTATCATTGGATATTTTGTATTTTTAAACTTTCAGAGAAAACATTTTCATTGTTTTAAAACTTCTCTTTGAAAGTTGAACATACAAAAATTAGAAAGTCATGATGAGTGTCTTCACTATCACATGACATATCTAGCCATCAGATTGTTTTCCAAATTGTTCATTAGCAGAGGTTTAAAAAATGGCATTGGCAATACTATATTCCAGGTAGACGGAAGTGGTATGGGCACTGTTTATCTGCTGAAATTTCCGCGATGGCTGTGAGGGTAGGGGCCTCATCTGGTTTTGCTCATCACTTTATTCCCAGATTGCACAGTAGCTTCTCAGTAACTATTTGTGGAATAGTGTATGCTCTGACTCTCACACCTCCCCAAACTCTTAGCTATCTTGGTCCATTCATCATCCTCTCATCCTTCAACCTCTCCCTCTCAGCAAAATGAGCAAATCCATTAAGCAGAATCCCTCTGCTCACCCAGTCCTTAGCTACCTGCCCCGTCTTACCTTTCTACTTCACAGCCAAACCATAAAGCTCACTTAGAGACAAGAGAACTGAAGAAGAGAAACGGTGAGTTTGGTCTCACAAGAAGCCCCAACTCCAACCTTTGCCAAAAACCCTTATTTCCAGGGATATAAAGAAAAAAAAAATTTCCTCACAGACCTGGTATTCCTTCCTGAACACAGGACCTGGGTGTGTTGAAACTACCTACAGCTCTGCTCAGTGACACCTCTGAGCTCCAGGGTCCTGCAGTGAGACTGTCATCCAAACTGAATCTGGCTGAGGCACATTTTTGGATATTAGATCGGCTCCAGTTTGATTGAGTTCAGGACAAAACACAAATGTATGGTTCTATGTGGGGTGATGATTGTGGCACCTTCTGTGGTCTGCAAAATATTTGAATACAATAAAAATAATTATTATTCTCAGCTATATGTAGGTGAGATAAAAGAGCACAAACTAGAATGTTCAAAGTGAGAACTTTGGGAGTGGGCTAGGGCTTGATGCTGATAGCAGGCAATGGCAGGGTATTATTATGGTGATTCTCAGTTCACATTTTAAAGTGAACTGAAAACCCAGGAAAAAGAGGAAAAGGAATTCAAAATGATTTTAAGGGGTGATGAATGATAAGGAAATGGTAATATTTATCCATATACCTGAGTGAAGACTTGTATCAAGCAGTGATTTCAGAGCAGTGATTTAACCAGAACAAGGATTTTTATGAAACCATGGCATGGAATTATGATGACAGCAGTGGATACCCAGAATCAACCGCTGTACATGCAGCTAACATATGAAATGTATCTGATTTTACTACCAAAGGAATTTTCATAAAGTAAAACTAGCAATATTAGGAATTTTATGATAAACTGTGAATACCTTTAACATGCAACAGAACTATCTCCCAGAAAAAATAATTTCAAGCAAGAACATGAAAAATATTGTGGACTAAATACTGGGAAATAATTGTTTATGCTGAGATTAAATACTGATTCAATGACACTGTAATTGTGTTTACTCCTTGCACCTGATCCATCCAAGATTCAATTCACCTGCAGACTTGCATTGATTACACTAAAAAAGAAAAAAAAAAAAAAAGAAAAAGAAAATCCAAAGTGGTCTGTAGAGTGCTTTGATAGGATTTGCTTTAATGTGAAATAACTTCTAAATAAAAGCACATACACAAAAAATATCCGAATCAAAAATCTAAACATCCATCAAAGAAATCAGCTGCAAGAAAATAAAGGCCTTTATTGTATTACCGTACTGTTCAAGATACCACTTACCAATTTTTATGATATATACTATTCACATGAAAGGCATTCGAAATATGATACAAAGGAAGAAGGTATGTCTGGCTTGAAAGCAACACATATTGTCTCATTGTCTTTGTGCATGAAATACATTGTTGAGCCACTGGATAAACCACCTTAGCTTCAACACTCATAAAATGGGGAAAAATCAGTTAGTCTTTCCCCAAGATTACTGGGTAAATGAATTAGTTATTAAAGCACTTTGTAAAGAAAATAATACCAATGCCAATTAATAATGTTAAGCATTCTTATTCATTTTATGTGCTTTTTAATAAAAAGAAAAGCTTGTAAAACAAATCCAAAAAAGAAAAGTAACCTTTTCTGATTCTCTAAGTTTTGAAATGGTTTAAAAGAATCTTGACCTAGAGGTTATTATGCTGAGTGAAATTAAGTCAGACAGAAAAAGATAAATCCCATGTGACTTCACTTACATGCACAATCTAAGGAAAAGAACGAACTAACCAAAAATAGACTCACAAATATAGAGGACAATCTGGTGATGACCAGAGGGGAGTGGGGGTGGGGGTGAAGAAAGGGGTGAAGGGTTAAAGTACAAATCAGTGGTTGATGGATGGTGATGGGAATGGGGAGCACACCACAGGGGATGCAGACGGCACTAAGGTAATGGCTAGGTGTGGAGCCAGAGGAGAGAAATGGCAATCGGGGGGCTCATTTCATAAACTATATAAATGTCTAACCAATGTACTTGTAGTTTGAAACTAATAAAATTAAAAAAAAAAAACTTTGCCTTCAGTAAGTACCAGTTCATAAAGCTTCTGGAGAAGTCACCTTGAGGATAAGCATTACCATGTTCCTAGCAATAAATAAAACCTCTCAATTTCTCTAAAGTAAGTTGATATAACACTGAAAGAAAATAATTATTTCTCTTGTTTATTCCTTAAAGACTTCATTTTGACATTTTCAATAAGATTCTCATTCTGTACCATAAATGGTAGTTCCTTAAAACCCAAGTTTTAAATACTTGCTTCTCTTCTGATCATAAAAACAGATTATCAAGTTTAGATATCAGGAACACGGAGGATCTTGATGTAGAACATTTATTTATTTATTCACGAAACAAAGTTTAGGTCAGTGGGAAATAATTTTAATCCAAGAATTGTACATTTTCTTCCCACACATCTCGCTTTGTATTAGGAAATGACATTGTAATCCATTTCACCATAGCATTACAAAATATTTACAAGAAAATATTAAAAATAATTCAAACACAAAAGGCAAGATGGGGTGAAATAAACATTTTTCTCCAAATCTCTACTCCAGTGCCCACAGCACACAAGAGAATCAAAACAAACAGGTAACAAAGATCCCCTGATAACAAGTTTCCAAAGAACTGGAGGGGGAGAGGAAACTGGATGAAAGTGGTGGTATGAAGGGAATGGATGTTAGCAGCACTGCTTCAGTAACCAATCTATTCTGAGCGAAAGGGCCTCTTGTATATGCAGGGAATTCCAAACAAAGCTAAACTTTAAGATAGTCCTTCAACCGAAATTAGAAAATACCCTGACAGTCAAAGTAACTCTTGCCTAAGTTTCCTAAGAACCTCTTTCTCCATGAATTAAAGAGGAACTGAAGTGTGTTCAGGCATCAAATGTTGTCACAGTAACCCTTCCATCTCTTTCATGAAAGCTTCATACACATCATCCTTAGTTTGTACTGAGACGGGAACGGATGGACCAGATTTGGGGGCTGCTTTGGCAAGAGGCACAGCAGAATCATCCTCTGACTTTCTTTGGGGAGCAGCACTAGCCCCTTTATTCTCCCGACGAACCCTCAGTGCGGTGGGCACGAATCGAGTAATCTCTGCCTTGGGATTAGTGATCTGTGGCTTGGCACTGATGGTTGCTGTGGCTTTCTTCTCAATGGTGGCTGCGCTTGTGTCATCCGCCTTGGGTCGTTGAATCAAGTTGGGGGGAGCACTTAAAACTCCTGGGTTTGGCAAGGGAGCCGGTGGGAAAAGCCCAGGTGGGGCGGGTCCAAGAGGAGGCACCAAAGGTGGGCGCATCATGCCAGGACGAGGTGGGGGGATACCTGATTGAAAGAGAAAACAGGCCGATGAACAAATACCACAAGAACTAATAAAATGTAACTGCGATTAAGAATGTTAAAAACACAGGTTAACAAGTTTTTAAAAATGGACAATTTACATAAAATAAGCTGAAATAATGGCTGCTTGCTATTTGAAACTCAGGAACACATTCTGATAGTAAGGAATACTTTATACACCAAATAATATTCACCTTCAGTATGTATTTTGTACTTTAGAGCAGTAATGTTTTCTTCCTCTCTAAATAATGTACTGTTTTAAAATATAAAGTAAAACTGAACACACCAACTGGTTCAAATATGATTTCAAAATGGTCAAATTCAAATTTGACTGCCCAAGAGTCTATTCTAGTTGTAATGTGCAGATGCTATCATGGCCAAGGTTGGGGGTTTGAGTCCCACGCATTACTTACTGATTTTCACACACCTCCTCTCCCTAAAACACTAACTTCATGAATGGGAAATAAGAGACTATAACTAACCACAATATGTCACTATTCCTGGAAAAGGATTCATATCCCATTGATGGCTCAGACATACCATCATCATTTTACCAAGTACTGCAGGTTTAATTTTCTTCAAATGACACTTGTAAGATTGAAGATAAGGTATCAAATTTTATCAAATCTAAGACATTGCTTCTTATATAAACTCATAAATATTCCATATACAACTAAGAGAGAGAGAAATAAAAAGTCCAAGCTGGGAAGCTTAAAAGACCCTCACATTAAACGAAGAGTCAGCACAGTAAATCAGAAATATACTTGGCTCACATAAAAAGACCACAAGGAAATTTCCTTATCTAGCATCGATAATGGGTAGAGAGGAAAAAAAACTCTCCCTTGTGATTTTAAACTTTAAATTGGTACTTATGTAGATGTATGGAATATGACTTTACAATTATAAGTGGAAACTTAAAAAATAAAAAAATCTCAAATGGGAGAATTTAATCCAAAGTGGTCTCTGGCTGGGAGAAGTTATTCAAGTGACAGACACAGTGCAAATACTCCATGAAAAAACTCAACTTCAATCCAGGCCAACAGCATTAAAAAAAATTTTTTAAATACCCCATCATTTCAGGATATTGCAATGTGAAAATATGCCATACAACAAATGAAATATAGTAGAAGAACGTTATGGAAATCAAAAGCTTTACCTGGTGGTGCGGGGGGAGGTAGCCGTGGTGGGGGTCCCCGGGGAGGAGGTCCAGGAGGCAGACCTGGAGGTGGCCCTGGGGGAGGGCCAGGGGGTCGGCCTGGTGGTGGTCCTGGAGGTAAAAGTCGGGGTAGAGGCCCTCGGAGTCCTGGCATTCCAGGTGGTCTCAGGAATGGAGGAGCCCTGAATAGAAAAATAATAAGTTAATGTTAAACAACTAGATATAAAGTAGTAACTGTGGTATAAATAAAGGTTAACCCCACCGTGGTTTGATTTATCACTTTAACTTGAAATCAGATAACTTCGAAAACTGTTTGAAACATGCAGAAGCAAAATTTATCTAACATATATCGGAGCACCAGAGATAGGATATTGAATTTCTTACAGATTTCTCTTTATTTCCTAGCACTGACAAAAAGGATACTAAATCACAGTTCTCTTGGGCTGGAAACATACAAAGATAAGAATTCTTAAATGGTTCCAACATGAGCTGAAAATGGACTATAAAGTAAAGTGCTTCAAGGATCTCCTGAAACTCTAAGATATAGACAGGACCACTGAGAATGACATAAGATAGGTAATTTTGCTCTGCACCACCAAGAAAAAGATAAATTCAATCAAGAAAATTTAATTGGCTGACTGTAGAAGGAATAAAATCATAAAGAACCAAGATGTTCTATGTTGTTTCAATTGTAAAAAAAAAAGTTATATACTTTTAAACCTAATTAACTGATTACTTTTGTCTCTAACTATAAAGATTACACTGATATCCAATAATCCCCAAACCAAGAGGATATGAGATAGTATTTACTGTATCTTAGTCCCATTGGCTCCCAATTTAGAACTGGGTCAACCTGTAATATCAAAAAGTAGTACTAAAGAAACTCTTGGTTACTAAATACTCCAGTTTCTGCAGCTAGAATCAGAACCAAAGAATGTAAAAAATGAAGAGCTTGAGAAAAAAGATGGCTGTCAGGTGTACTATGAGTTGCAAACAATGCTGTAAAAATAAACTAGTTGCACTTATCCTTTGAGAACCCTTGACTTCTTAGGGAATTGCACAAAAAACATCAATACCGATGATATATATTTTTGGAATGACTTCACTCTAACCATATGCAGACGTATTATTTATCCACAATATGTAAATGCTTACCTGGAGGTGGTCCAGGAGGAAGGCCTGTGGGTGGTCCAGGAGGCCGTAAAGGTGGAGCAGGAGGTGGTCCAAGTGGAGGTGGTCCTGGCATGGGAGGTGCTTGTATCTGAGAAGGAGGAACAGACTGTGGGGGAGCTTGTTGCTGTGAGGCAGCAGATGTGCCATCAGAAAGAGATTCCTCTTTATGCTGTTTTTGTGATTGCTTTTCTGCTTCGGAATCATCAGAATCATCTTCATCATCGTCCTCTGAAAATTCCTCTACTTCTCGTCCCTCCTCAGGTATTTCCTGACCTGAAAGAAATTTTAAACCAGGTAAATGCAGTTGATTAATTTTTTTACAGGCTGTAAAAGAACGATGCCTGAAGACATATGCTTAATGAATGCTTCTTTAAAATTAACAACCAAATAGTCTTCTTCAATAAATACTTAAGATGCAGAAGAACAAATAGTGTTTTACTCAATTATGCTAGTGTAACAAAGTGGAAGAACCCAGGCTTTAGAACAAGACAGACTTGGATTTAAATGCTAGTACAACCACTTACTAGCGTAACTCTGAGGAGCTTACTTTAATGTCTCCAAACTTAATTTTTTGTAAAACAAGGATTTGTTTCTTAGTTCAAGGTTGCTGGATTACTAAATAAGTATGTAAAGCAAATGGCATGAGGAAATACCAAAAGGTGATTCGCTATTCCTTCCCTGCCTTACCTGCCATTCGAAGCATCATAGCTTGAAGAGGAGTCAGCTCCTTCATGTTCTTCTTTTTCTTCCTTGATTTCCCAGGCATATCTGCAAATCGTACACTCAGACCTGAGGGGCCAGAGAGAGGGGTGGATTGGCATCAACAAAAATCGGTAAATACTTACTATATAATAAGTAAGACCAGAATACACAAAAATGAAATGGCTAAGGCCTACTCACTAAAAGGAATCTGGCTGGAAGAATTATACAAGGAAATTCAGCCAAACATTAAGTTAGAGAAGTTTCCTATAAAAGGGCACAGAAGATGGAATGCTGTCCAGAACTCAGGAAGCGATCATAACGTTGGTACCAAAACTAAACCACTGGCTATCATAAAATATAAGCAGATGGTATCCAACAGTTTTTTTAAAAAAAGTAATAAGTAAGGTTGGTCCCAGAAATGCAAGATGGCTTAATATTAGAAAAGCGATCAAAGCGATTCATGACAATAAACAACTTAAAGAAAAACTGTAAGGACACCCCAACAGTGCTTAAAAAGCATTAGTGATAAAAGCTCTTAGCTAACTAGGACCAGAGAACTTACCCTGAGGAAGGCTATTCTCTAGGTGCTTTTAAATGTCATACTAAATTGTGCACTGTCAGAGCATTCTTAGTTGGTAAACATTTATAAGAGTCTAGGAGTTCCATGTGGGCAGGGCTCTAGTTTTGTTTACATCCTTGGTGTCTACAAAAAGTGCCTTGCGTATAGTAAAAACTCAATAAATATAAGCTGAATGAATGCTGAATCATAGGACAGCCATTTTCAAGCAAGTGTGCACTGATGAATGTGTTAAGATAAACCAGTTATCAGAAAGAGGAAAATTAGGCAAAGACCAGATAGTCCTAGAAGAAATGGAGCTGCTGTGGTTCTAATGGCTTTCTACTTTCTAGTACTAGCTCCTACATAAGGGTCCCTTATAACTTTTCATTACCAACTCTATCTACCTTTTTAACCTTTATGGTTTATAACCATGAATCTTAAGAAATAGGAGAAAAAAATTGTCACAGTTATAAATACTAATATCAATACATAAATACTGTGTTGTAGGGTACAAAACCAATTCTAAAAGACTCTCTAAGACTATTGGGGGTTGACAGATTACACATTCTTGTATTGTTCAGTACCTATTACAATGCTTAAAATTTTCTTGAATATCCTAACTTTTGAATATCCTAACTTTGTAAAAGAACATGTAACTAAGTTTATAATAATCAAACACATAATATACATTATAGATATGCTTCCATTAAGTCATGACTGCACTCACAGGCATACCCGCATTATAATTATGGTTCCAGTTCATGTAATATACCATGAACACATAAAATTTAAAAGGCTTCATATGTAGATATTTAAATAGACTTATTAAATAATGTAAATATTTTTCTCAATATAGTTACATGGTTATTCTCCTTTCTTATACACACCCATGAGTACATGTTGTTGAATAGCTATTATCTTTTTCCCCATGAGTGAATTTTATTTTTATTACATATACGCTTATTTCTTTATATCCACTGAGTACTTACTGTGTGTCAAGAACTTCGAGTTTGCTAAGATATAAAGATGAATACAGCTCCTTTTAAGAAGCTCACAATTACTTTCATAGATGCATTAATACATCAGGACCTTCAGCTTGTGTGCTATTTATTAATCAATACCATGGAGCTTTCATCTGCACATACCTGACTTTTTTTCTTCATTGTTTTCTCTCTCATTTTCGTCACGGTGCACAAATTCATCCCCTTCACTTTCTCCATCTGACCTGTCAGTGTCGCTGTCATCAGTACTGTCATCATGCTTATCTTGATCCATGTCCTCTGGATAGCCATCATCTTCACTGGTGCTGGAAATATCATCATCATGACCCCGCTGAGCTGAAAAGGGAGGAGGGAGCAGAACAATATGATTGGATCCTCCACTACATGGTCCCCCAAAACAGAAAAAAATATGCTATATAACTTATAATAATTTAATTTTTAAAAATTTCTGTATATGATCTCAGCTATTCGTAGAGTCTGGCAATATTTTCATTTGGCAATAGTTCAAAGGATACACAATCATTGGGACTGTATATAATACTCTACTCTGATAACAATAAAGCTGAAAGGGGAACAGGTATCCAAGCCTTCGAGAATTGGCATAAGAGAGTGGCCCCTCTAAGAAAAACTAACTTAAAACACAGTAAACATTCCTATACTTTGTTATGTCTGATGCTTTTATCTGGGTAGATCCTATGATTTTTCCATCTCTAAGTATGTACATGGTATCCTCACTTATCACCCAAGTTCTAAGGGTGGTTAATAAGGGTTACACACAGGGCCAACATAAAAAACGATAGTGGAGAGGTTAAAAAGGAACAGTCACTCCTTACCAAGTTCTGGACTGTATAACATGTCCTCATCTCGCCGACGAGGGGGAAGATCTAGGGCAAAGCCCACTTTACGGCCATACATTTGCAAGACTTGAGGAGGAGGTGGCCCAGGGGGAGGACCTGGAGGCTTCCTGCCAGGGGGCAAACGCGGCACACCATGTCCAAGAAGAGGAAGAATAGAAACTGCCCGAGTTGGAGGTCTGTAATGAAAATTTTACAGTAATCACATTAACTGTGATAAGATCCTTACCTGTTCTAAACAATTTTCAAGAGATTTCTTATATTTATTTTAAATGAGGCACTGCCTACATTCGCATTGTCTTTAATATCCTACCGCATTAATTTTAGCTCTAGACAGTCAAGAGCTGCTTTTAGTATATGCTATTTGATTATGCTACCACTTCCTTACCCATAGGCTGAGGTCTTCTTAAGGATGGAGGGTGGCTGGGCACCAGGAAGTGGAATGTCCTGGATCAAGATGTTGGAAGGAGCATGTGGCATATCTGGCAAAGGAATACTCTCTACTTCCACATGCTGGGCATTCTGAAACAGAGAGAATCTTTCAATATTAGGATAAGAGTAATCCATAAACTCAACACTAAAAATTCAATGTCAGCTGTTTCATAAACTGATTTGCTTTCCATCTAACATAAATATCGCAAAAAAACAAGGATAGCAAGCTTTATCAATACTTCTCAAATCTGTCAATAAATTGAAAAAAAAAAATCTCATCTCCTCTAAAAGCACTAAATCCTAGCTGTTTTTCTTCCCCTGTTATCAACTAATTCTTTTTGGTTATGGTTTGAAATAGCTGCTATTTAGAAAAGTCCAACAATTAAAGTATCTAGTACCAAAGCCACCCTAGTTAATTTTCTAGTGATATATATCAATTAACTTAGAAATAATATATATCCAGTGGTAGAGGTTGGGCTGAAAAATCTGTCTGCCTTTGATAAATTTCTGCCATGTATTAGCTGTATGACTGAGCAAGTTACCTTAATTTACTTTTCTGTAAAATGGGACCCATACTACCTACTTAAAAATTATAGTATTAGTTTTTTATAATTTTAATTTGAGGCAAAATTACAAGGAAATGTACCAATGAGTTTTGATAAATGCACATACCTCATACTCCTTCCCAGTCAATTGCTAACACTATCCCAAGGCAAGCACTGCTACAAATTTTTTCCTCCATAGATTACGTTTGCTTGTTCTAAAATTTCATACAAATAGAATCATAACTATGAAAGAAGCTCAGTATGTTTCTGAGATTTAAAAAATCTGGGCTGTTGCCAGTTTTTGGCTGTTACAATGTTAGCTGAGGGATTAATTTCTCTTGTGCATGTTTAGTTTGACAAGAAACTGCCAAGAGGAAGAGGTTCAACACGATCAAGTCTCCCATTAACAATATTAAGAACAAGTCTAAATGTAACATTTTAGTTTCTCTGAAAAGAAACTTGATTACCTTGACAGCATCAAAATATTGGCTAAGTTGAGCCCTCTTCTGTTCATACTCTACTTCTAGTTTTCTCAATTCTTTGTAAATATCTGGATTCTCTTTTTCATAGAGTCGTAGAATACGTTCAAAGGTTTCACGCAGCTTTTTACGCTTGTCTTTTAGGACCTTCTCATTTAACTGTGGCTGTTGCACTGGGTTAAACTCTGAGCAAAAAGAGCAGATTATATATAAACACAAAAAGGTCACTTCAATTAGGTATCAATAAACTACGACATTTAATAAAAATCTTCTTGTCTACAGCCATGCCACCTTGAACATGCCCGATCCTGTCTGATCTCAGAAGCTAAGCAGGGTGGGGCCTGGTTAGTACTTGCATGAGAGACCACCGAGGAAGACCAGGTACTGTAGTCGTTAAAAAAAAACTCCTTATATGCTAACATTTTAAAGAGGGAGCTTGATACCAGATATACTCTTTGATTAAAAAAAAGCTGCAACAAATATTTATTAAAATTCCACCCTTTTAGCATTTCTAAGAAATGTCACCTAATTCATATTATCATTGTAACAGAGATCAATTTTCACTTTCTATGCTAACAACCTAATATAGTGAAGCTTTAGCCAGACACAAGTGGGTTTACATTCTACACTGGCTCTATCATTTAATTCTGAGATCTTGGGCACTTTACTTGAATTCTCTATTATTTAGCTTCTTCATCTGGAAAATAAAGAAATCAACTACTCCTTAACAAAGCCCTGATTAAATGGGATCACAAATAAAATATCCAGTGGTATGTGGATCACCACTTAACTATTATTTTTATAATGGACTGTGTTCTTTGTGTAGCTACCATATAACCCTTTCTCTTCTCATATGTTCAACACAGGGCTTAATTGCAGGTCCCCTGCCCCAAGAGGGATGGAGCAGCATAAGACTCTCAGGCCTGCCTGGTCAATCGCACCTGCCCTCCTCCACCTATCTAGCTAGTGACTAACTCAGAGATCATAGGGCACATTATCCAAATTGAAACTAGATCTTTCTCTGAGATTTTTAAACATAGATGTGGGAGAGAGAAGCTCTCACAAGCAGGGATGAAATAAACTATCTGTGGCCTTGTCTCCCAACCACCACTAATTCCACGCACATATTCCACCTCCCATCCCAAGAAGTTCATTAGCAGTGTACTAAAAAGACCAGACAAAGGACCAGACAGATGGACAAACGGACAGTCTTGATAATGATATCTGGGTTTTCAAAGCCAGATTCTCTCCAGGATTTCCCTATTTTGGGAGTCAACATATACTTGTTTCTGCTTAAACTGGTTTATACTGAGTTTTATAAATTATACTTAAGAGTGCTGTTAAACAATGTTTTCTTCTCTTCCTTTTTTTTTTAAGGAATAACAAGTTCAATTATCTCCTTCTCTAAATTCTATTAACTACTAACTAGAATACTTATTCAAAACCAGAAGGTACAATCTTACACCATAATATTCCCTAGTGTGATTAATAAAATTGCTGAATGCCTGAGTTGTAAGCCCAGCTTTTCAACTTCTTTACAGAGACCTTGAGAAAGATACATAATTCCTCTGTGTGTTTCCTCAACTGTAAAACAGGGACAGTACCATACCTATCCAAAAAGTTGTGAAAATTAAATGAGAACACATGAAAAAGAAACTGGTGCACAGCGAGGTATGAAATCAGTAAGCTTCAGTTATTACTATTATCTCCTTTTAAAACCACCTAAATTGATTTAGGGTCATTTAATAGGTAACATCCTGATACTCCAGGGATAGCAATTGTCCCTACTGCAGTTTACAACAGAGGCAACAAGTGGATCAGTTACAGCTGACCTGGGAGACTTGGCATCACACAGCCTGACCCAGAACTCCTGCCCAGACTCTGCCACATTATTCCAAAGCTTGTAGTACTGCAACCACACATACTGGATTTTTTGGAACCCCATTTAATGAATCATTGAGGAGATCCATTGTACCTCTTTCACTTACTGTTTCTGGGCAAACCATCGAAACTGGGTACCTTTGTAAACAAAACTTTTTAAAAAAGAAAAACTAAAAATTCCACATTCTAATGTTAAGAAAATAGGTATTTGTGGGATGGGATGACATATACAGTGGCAGCATTACACAGATTTTCAATAAACCTTAGATGCAAGGAAAGATGACATGCAGTTACTTTGTGTGATTCCAGTTATGACAAAGCAGGGATAATGAATATGCATATGATGAGGCCGAATTATTTTATGAAATGTGAAAAAGGGGGGGAGTCTTAATATGATATTTTATAAAATTTGATTTTAAATACTTGATGATTTCTTCTACATCCTTATTAAGTGGTCAATTATCTTTGTATCTTCCCATTGGAAAAAATGGGAAACTGACATACTCATGGTAGCCTAACATTTAGATTTACATGGTAGCTGCCAACATTAAAAAACAAGACGAGACAAAAACTCCAAGGTTATTTTAAAAGCCAGATTTTGGTCTTCTCTAGAAAAATTAGCTGGCCAAAGTGGGCTTTCATTACCTCCTAACAAGAATTAGCTCAAGCTAAATAATGGCTACCCTCTTATTCTAGACGAGATCTTCGGTTTACAATAGCTCCCCACCAATCCATTTTGTCTTCCTGATACTAAAACTAATTCCAAGTGTCAAATGCCACCGTGCCTTTCTGCTTCACTCATTACCTGCCTATGTATCATCAGACTGCTGCTGTAAAATCTAGCCTTTTAATTCATTCTTACCCATTTCATCCAATTTTTCCATGTCCCGGATAATCTGTTTGGGATCCTTCATTTTTAAAACAGCAGCTCGTACCATCATGCGTTGTTTTTTGTTCTTAGAAAAAGGAAAGAGGAGTATGTCAAGAAGCTGACACTCATGAGTTATTTCAATTTGCTTCAAGCATCAATTCAAATTGAAGATGAACTTCTTGATTTGATCACTTGTTTCAACCACCAGGAATAGAGCTATGTAATTATCTACTCTCAAAATTGTTTCAACTTTAGACAAAAAGGTAAATAAGTGTTATTTACTAGATATGCTTTCTGAGGCAAGTATTTGTGAGAGCTAAAGTGGTTACTTGAAATATTTTAAGCCTTTTAAACAAAGGTTTTCAGCTTTTGCAGGATTTATTGCTAAATAATGCAACAAGAACATACAACTGGAAATGATTAAAAATCTGAGTTTTCTCAATGTATTAAGGAATGATCCCAAAAAGTAAATCCTTATTCTGGGAAAGCACTTTGCCACCAACTCGATAGCTACATAACCCAAAAATGAATGCACAAAGCTATTTAGCATATTTATTTTCATCCATTAATTCAGTAGCTTTTAAAAAAGCAATACGTTTTATTAACTAACAAAAAAAATTACTTTTAAAAGTATTTATGTATCTCACTGGGAAAAGTATTCAAATAAACAATGTCACAGTAACCCACTGGGACTTACCTGCAAGGTTATTTAGGTAAGTTTCCAAATACAAATGGTGTCCAACTTACCATGGTTTTATTTAGGATTTTTTTTTTTTTTTGACTTTACAGTGGTGCTAAAGCCATACACATTCAGGAGATGATCTTTTGATCTTTTCCTGGGCTAGCCATATGCAGTATGATATTCTCTCATGATGCTGGTTAGCAACAATATGATTCTGCTCAATTTTAGGGTAATGTTAGTGTTCAAAGCATGTTTAAGGTAGGCTAAGTGTATTAAACAAACACATTTTCGACTTAATGCGCTTTCAGCTTACAATGGGATTTTTGGAACTTAGCGCCATCGTAAGTCAAGAAGCATCCATATGGTATTCTGGTTTAGTAAATAATTAGAAATGGTTTGGCAAATAATTGGAAATATTATTTTGAAATCCACTAATTCCAAATGTTAAGATGCGCCAAACAAGACTATAGCTAATTTGATGCATCTGAAACCATACCTTCTTTAGTTCTCTCTTCCGGGCTTCTTTTCCTAGAGAGAGAAAATAAAACTTTCAAATCTTGAACATTATTATAGTATTTTCTCAACATAGATAATTCTTATTGTGGGAGGCTGTCCTTTACACTGTAGGACATTTAGCAACATTCTTTGGCCTCCACCTACTAGATGCCAGTAACATCCTTCTAATTTTGTCAAACAAAAATGTCATGAGAAATTTTTGTTTTAAGTTTCTTAAGAAATAACTAGAAACTGGAAGCAAAAAGAAATGCATACCAAAAGAAGCTTTAAGTCAATTCTACTTTGCAAGTCAAACAAATTAGAAATAGGGGCACAAATTTTTTTTGCAGATTTAAAGTTTTAATAACATGCCCACAACACTGGATAACTTTATACAAGTGAGCACTGATGATGTGATTAGGACATCAATAAATATATTTCCAATTACTTGTAATTTTTACCATTCTTCTTCACCATTCCACATTAATGGAAACTTACGGGCTTGGTCTGTGGGGTTCATAAATTTCCCACTCTTGGTGGATGATGTAGATCTTCGTCCCATGTTGACAATCTGTATGATTCACTTGTTCATTAAAAAAAAAAAATCTGCGTCAACATAATAATGTCCAAACCTGTAGAAAATTTGTACAGTTTATTAGAGATTATTAAGCCAAACTGTGAACTTGCAAGATCTCAAAGTGTTCTGGAGAGTAAGTTTTGTAGTTCTTTTTATAGCTTTAGAAATAAGGATAGATCCTAAGGAAGATTACATTAAGGTGAGAAAAAGCAAGACAGGGAAATCTCTATGACTGGGCTAGCACAGTTAACAAGATTATGTACTCCCCTGAGGATCATTAACCTGAGGGGTCTGAAAAAGAGCCATTTTAAAAGTGTGTTAATCTAGTTCTCTCCCTCTTCCTCTCTCCATCTCTATCTCTCTCTCTCTCTCTCTCTCTCTCTCACATACACACACACACACACACACACACACACACACACACGGGCACACGGGGAGGGGCAGGCTTGATCAACACAAAGAAACCTTTTACTAGGGAAGTTATAGGCCTGAGGTAAAATTTTTGACCATGTAATTATACCTTTCCTTCTTTATGAAGATTTTTATTACACAAGTTTATTAGCTAATTCACCTCTTTCAGCCAGTGTTCAACTGCCTCGACTTCTGCTAAATGTTTCAAAGTCGTTCCAAGGGCAACTAATTGACCCTGTCAAGGGTTTCCTTCTTAGAAAAACTGGGAGTGGGGGAGAAGGCGGAAGCAAACAAAATTAGCATAAATACAAGCTCTCATATCTTTGATGGCCCGCATCTTTTTGGCCTTCCTCTCTCTATTTACTCTCAGGTTCTTGTTTTGACTCACTGAAACAATATTTTTACAGAATGAAAGCGCCTCAGTCTGCGCAAACTACTATTTTCTTGGAGCGGAGGCAAGAGAGAAATCGAGCCACAAAAACCGTGGAGGGAAACTCTGAACAGCCAAAGCGCCAATGGGACGGAACCCAGATCCACCAAAGGCAACAGCAGCAGCAACCGCTGAAACCATAGCGACGGTTGACCCTGACTCGAGGTACCAACATCAAACCTAAGACTATCTACAAGGCAACGTGCACAAACAGGGGGCGGCGCTAACCGACCCGGAACCGCTGATCGCCGCTCCGCCCCCACCTCGGGGATCCCTTAGCCCGCTAGCCGGGAGACCCCAACCGCGGAAAAGAAGAGCGGGGCAGAGGGGCCTGGTGTCTCCGAGGCAACAGCGCGGGCCCCAGCAAGGGAGTGAAAAGATTAAGAATCCAATTGGAAGAATTCCGCACACTTACACTTCTGCTGGGCCCTGGGACTACGTAAAGCAACGAGGGGACGACTTTAGGCCTCCTTTACTTCGTAGGGGCCTTCACCTCTGTCTCCCGGTCAGCTACCCAGCAACCGCCATCTTGAAACCTCGCGCCCCTCCGCCATTCCTACGTCACTTCCTATCCCTGTAGGCCGATAACCTCCCCGTTTCTCCGCCCTGGAACCATAGAGATTAACTAAGAACTCCAGGACCAGAGTCTTTTCCTCTCCAATACAGTACCGGATTGGTTGTTATGACTAAGAGCCCGCCCTCGTCACGCAGCAAGTTGATTGACATTTATATAGACCAATAGAAATAAAACATATCGGATATTTGATTGGCTGATGGAAAGACGGACTGCTTCTTGGGCGGGAGGCATTCTAACCTAATTTCCGGGAGTTTCATTTATTTCGCCGCGCAAGGCTGGCGGATTCGACGTAGCGAGGTGTGTTTCTCAGTTTTGGGCTACCGGAATTGTGTTAATTTTCTGAATTTTTTTTTTTCATGGCGTAAGATGGTGCATCTTTTGGGAGCGTGTGTTTGAAACCTAATCCCGAATAATACTTGCTACTATGTTTGATGCGCTTTGCTAGTGTCATGTCCGTCCGGAAGTTCATTACTTTATAGACAAGGAACGTTTGTAGAGCGAGTCAGTGCCCGTATTAGAATCCCAGATTGCTAAACTACGCAGGATTCGATTTTTGAAAATGAGGTAGAGGGATTCACGTCTTGTCAGTTTTAAAATTGCGACCGCTATTATATTGGCTTCTCATCTTTTCCCCAGCCCCAAATCCTGTATAATGTTACTGTAGATAAACGGGATCATTCCATTAGCTCGAGTTTTCGTCGTTCCTCTACTATCCGCCATTTCTCTAAGCCTTCTTTCTTCCCCTTGAAGGTAATTTTAAATATGTAAAGTTCTGTTCTTGACACGCTTGTCCCCCTCCCCCATCTTAATCCGAATATCTCTGATAGGAAAATATGTTAGATACAGGCCAGTTCTTACTATCGATTATCAGTATTTCAAAATAAAATGCGTATTTTTAGCAGAATTGTTAAATGTGCACTTAACTGTTGAAGATTGATCCCTTACCTAAAATAAACTTTGGTTTTAGTGTGTATTTTGAGTCCCAGAAAGCAATAAAAAGATCTTGTTTAAAGCTTATAAATCAGGTAATAAACAACAAAAATATTTCATTTTGAAGGTGAACTAAATTGTGATCTTTTGCAACGAATTTTTAAAAGCAATGACAAAAGGAAAATGATTACATTGAAAAGTTAAAATTATATCTAGCTTTTAATTTTTGAGATATGCTGAGCTTTTTAAGGTTCAAGAATCAACTATAACATTCTTGCATCAACAGTTTAATAATTTAAACTGGAATCTAAGTCTCAATGTGGAGTTATTAGTTGGTGCAAGATTTAGGAAACAAAACACTTGTGCATCTGCAGAATTTCAGCCGAACCATTAAGCTTCCACAGCCTCTGAAATTAGGTAATTAATGAAATGGGACACCTAAAGCTTTATCTACAATAGCAGCATCCTCCTTTCTGCTAGTATTGAAAAAGAAATTTTTTTTCCTGAAAACGCGTAATTATGACTTTCCTCTAAGTGACAAATAGTTAAAAGAGTAGCCACTTCCTCTCCTGTATCCTAATAAATTTTATGCATGTATAGCTGGGATTTGCTTGTTTATTTTTTGAATTTTTCAGTGTTCAGACAGTCCCTTGAGAGATTTAATCATTGCACCACAGCTTGTTAGGGTTGATCGCAATTCTAGAATAAAACAAACCTTTATCTTTTTCGTTTTAACTTTTATAAATCCATCCAGATTATTGTGTGTAATTCGTAGAAGTTTACAGAACCACTGCCTCCTTCATTGTTGAAGTAAATTGTTAAAAACCGTATTTCAGTCTCTTCCAGTTTACGGAAAATTGGATTTATACTGATAGTTAAAATTATGGTAGTTTTTCTATTCAGTTCAAAGGCCTAGGGTTTGTTCGCAGGTGAAAGTTACAAAGTATGTCCCCTTAGAACAAAATGATGTCTGAAGTAGAAATGAAAGTCTCTGCATTCAATGTAAATTTTAAAAATTGCGACTGAGAATTAGAAAAGGAAAAGGTAACCCCTATATATGCTTCTGTCCCATAGCATTTACCCTAATGCTCTGGTAGAGCAGAGCGAGGAGACATCCTGGGATATAATATTTCATCTCACAGGATCTAGCACAACTTATCCAGGCATTCATTATTGATGCAAAACTAGAGTTGTCTTAGTTTTAGCATATCTAATTCCTTTTTCCAGTTTGTTTACAGTATTTATGTTTATTTGGAAATTTATGGGAAATGAACCTAATCAAAGAAACAAAACACTTATTGAGAGAAGCAGAAAATATTCCAGTGGCAAATAAAGTGGCTGTTTATTTCATTTGGTGCTTCACTGTGTTGGTGACTTCGGTAATGGCATGGTGATATTTTTCTGAGGCTGACTTGAATTCCACCAGATGCTTTTCATAACTTTTGATGGCTGCTTGAAGCTGCGTTTTCTCCACTGCTCCCAGGATGGCACGGAAGATCATATCTATGCCAAGGCCAAGAACAGCAACTCCTATACTACCAAGGAGAGAAGCACCAATTTGAGCTAACACAGTGACCAACTTGTTAATTATGCCAGTTGTGATATTGGAGCCCACGAGTTTAACAGCCACTGCACTGGCTGCAGAAGTAGCTTCTCCCAGGATGACTGAAATAACCTTTTGTACTATTGCAATTTTTCTGTTTCCCTTTCCTGAATATCCTGAAGTTTTCTATAAAGGGTTGGCTCTAGTTTATCTTTTAGTGCTTCATCAACTTTTTGCAATTCCTTTTGGATTTGCATCACAGCTTGGATGATGATATCACAGTTTTCTTTGATGGTCCCGTCTCTTTTTCATTTCAATAGAGGCCAGCTTGCATCCCAAATGCATATTTAAAACCCCAATCAGCTTATTGGTGGCATTGAAGCTGTCAGATAAGCAATCTAGGAGCTGTTGGTGAAGACGGTTTACTTCTTCCCGTCTCCTTGGGTTATCTGGGTAGAGGAAGTCACTATGAGCCATATTTCGAATATGATCTCTGAAAAATAAAATGGTAAATTTTCACTAAAAATTTTGAAAAGTATCTGCTGTCTGCATAGATTCGACCAGATCTTTTACTTTGTGAATAGAAAAGTTGCAATGTGTTATGTAAGGAATTCCTCAGAAAACTCAACAGGTTCTTCAAAACAATTATTTTTATGAAACTTTGAGTCAGTGTGTGGAAGAGTGGGTAACTATTGATGTGTTAATTAAGGCATTACATTTTGTGATGGGGAGGTCCTAAATAAAAAAATATTTGCGTTTATCAAGCATTTTATTAATAAACATGATAATTTCTAAGTAATGTTTAATAACATTTGAAATAGACTGGAGTTTGAAATGCTTAGCTCTTGATAACCAATGTTCTTTTATTGCTCTACCTCTAGTCATAACACTGAATAGATCTACCAGATTGATTTCTCTGATGTTTGGAGTTAAATTGGTAGGGCCAGAAGAACATTAAGATCTCTGAGTTTACAGAGCTATTAATATATCATTTTGTTTGTATATTCTGTTATCTTAATTTACAATATTCAATTTATATATCTTTACAGGTAAATTATTTCTACTCTAAACCAGGGGTCCCCAATTCCTGGGTTGCGGACCAGTACCAGTCCGTGGTCTGTTAGGAACTCGGCCTCATAGCAGGAAGTGAGCGGTGGGCTAGCAAGTGAAGCTTCATCTGTATTTGTAGCAGCCGCACCTCAGTGCTAGCATCACTGCCTCAGCTCCACCTCAGATCGTCAGACATTACATTCCCATAGGAGTATTGGTCCCTGGTGCCAAAAAGTTTGGGGACCACTGCTCTAAATCTAAGGGACATTTAAAGGTGAATATAACATTAGAACCTTAACAAAAAAATCCTTGTGATAAGAATACATAGTCAAAGTTCCTTGGATTAAAATCTCACTTGAGAAAGCATGATGCAGGAGAAAGTAATTATGACTCCAGTTTTCCATTTGCAAAGCTTATGGTCTGTATTGCACTTGGCTATTATTAAGATACGTTAGAGTTAGCATTGGAAAGAAGAAAATGCCATTCCACAGAAGTAGTAGTGGGAATACACTAAAGAATGAATAATGAATAATGGTGGAAGCTTTCTTATGTTTGTTTGCATTTCTGTCTGGCTCAAAGTACCATGCAGAGAAACAAAAATAAGCATGTTCTAAGTTTATTTGGGTGAAAGCTTGAGCACAGTAAAGACAATGTTACTCAATGTGCTTACCCTGAGTAGGCTTACTATGTGCCTGGCTCTTATTTTTTGTTTAAACTCTTAAGAAAAAAGGAAGAGAAAACGAAGTTCTCTATATCTATGTGGGATCTGGCACATTCTCTTGAGTAAACAGTATCTTGATTAATTGGGGCTCTATTTTAGACCATGGTTCTTAGCCTAGATCTAGGAAAACCGAGAAGCATAGGATAAAGGAGTGAAGGTATTTTTCTCTCAAGAAAGTAAATATGAAATAGCCTATCTAAATCACAAAGATAAAATTTGGAAATGGAGAGGGGAACATTTTTAAAAATGGATTAGGAACATAATCATTTATGCTGTTAAATTTAGAAAAATTCACTGGTACCTCTGGTGGAATAAACTATTATGGTCAGAAATTCATTTTTATCTTTGATTCAGATCCAGTACACACACACACCACAAATTTCCCCAAGACTATTTAGAAAATATCTTAATTCCATTTAAAGAAATTGTTGAGTATTTATTAGATAGTCCCCAAACACAATATTGGGTTGCAAACTGCAATTTGATAACCACAACTTTTTTTTGATTTCTCTTTTTTTTCTTTTAGGAATTTTCCATTACACTTTTTTCTTTTTTTGGATTCTAGTTTTCAGATCTTATGAAATGAACACTCCAGTTTCTGACTTTGAATTCAGATCACCAACTACATCCTTATTCCGATATTTGGGTGAAGGAGTCTTACTTTGAAAAAGTGGAAAATACCTCTAGCTGGTATCATATGCCGTCTGAAGGCATAACTTCCAGAAAAAGTATACGGTTCTATTTACTTCGAGATAAACAAATGGAGAATTGAAACTTCTGCCTGAATAGGAGGTTTAGTACTTCCAAGTGACTAGTTCTTTCCCAATTAATTCACTGTTTTAACACGACTTGACAAATTAATCAAAATATATCTGAAAGACCAAATAGGTGAGACTACTTATTTTTTCAGGAAAAGTAATGATGGGACTTTTTCCTCCTCAGATATTAAAACACTATAAAAACAATTTTCACCACTACTGTACAGGTGAAAGAGTAGTTAGAGTCATGCAACAAAAGTCTTCCAAGCAGATCCTTCTATACATTCAATTTAATATATAAATATGTATATCCATATATAAAAATGTGGATGTATACCTATCATCCATCCATCTATCTATATCTATCTATCTATCTATCTATCTATCTATCTATCTATCTATCTATCTACCTATCTATCTATCTATCATCTATCATCTATCATCAAGTGATCCTGGAATAATGGGCTAGTTTGAGGGGTTAAAAGTTAATGTTAACAGCATCACATGCAAACAAATCTAATAAAATAGAAGAAAATGGATAATTTTCAAATAAATATATGGAAACCCATGGAAAAAAGCATAAAATGTTGACTAACAAAGATTACCATGTTAAAAGAAAGAAAGTTGGGAAAAATTCAAGAAAAAATGAAGTATGAATTTCGAAAGACTCGTTATTAATAAGAAAATGGTAATAATCTAATAGCTAACTGAGCAAACAACAGACAGTAAAAGAAGATAGTAGCTAATTCATGAAAAAAAATCTTACCAGAAATCAGACATAGTACTTTCAACTATAAAAATATTTTCTTTACGTATTCAAGCCCTTTTATACCCAGATGATTCAGACATCAATCCATAGTTTTGTGCCAATAACAAGTTTGCATAAGAGATGCCATGATGTGCTCAGAATTAGTTTTCACATCTAATGAAAAAAGACTTTTTCTGAGTCAGCTTACCTTCCTAGCTTTCTTCCTTGGGAAAGGGCTTTGGGTGGGTTCCTTGTGCAATATTGTCAGCAGGTCTGCTACCACCTGCTCCAGTACTGAATAGAGTTCAAGGTTATTTCTATTCCAACAGTGAAGTAAATGCTAGACAATTAGGTAGAGGAGAGGTGGGGCTTTAAGGTGAAACTAATGAATTATTTCTTGGACAGGTGAAATTTGAAGAGCCTGGTGAAGCAATTTAATAATTTAGTAACTAATGGAATGGTGAGTACCTAGTATAAGTATGCTAGGCTCTCTAAAGCACACAGAAATGAAAAGACATGGTCCTTGCTTTCTAATCTAGTTAAGACATTTAAAATTACATGTGAAGTTGAAAGTAATATGTCATTCAAAATTACAGAGAGAGGTGGTGCTTGATTTGTGCAAATTCAAGTTTTAAACAACCTACACTTTAATATCTATTGACACTGGGTCTTTATGGAGACATTCAGTTACCCAGGGAGGGTTAATTTGCACTCTTCGTTTATTACTCTTAAATATGTGCTTGACATTTACACAAGTTATCCGTCACATGGAAAACCACAGTTGGTAATGCGCAGCGTTTCCTCTGTTGCCCAGGACAATTTAATTCTGATACTCAAATTGCTTACTTCTTCACTCAGCAAAACAAAAACCCTTCAATTAATGGGAGTCAGTCACCCTTCCTAAAGAGCCTACTCATTTCGTAGGCATGCCTAAGCGATGTCTGATTAACAGTATATAGTACTGCACATAAAAGTTGTTCTGGACCATATTCTTTCCTCTATCTTATTAACTTTTCAAGGATGACTTTAAATACTGACTTTAAAATTTAATCTTTAAAAAATCATTTTAAAGTCATTTTAAAAATGACTTTTAAAGATTGACATTAGCACATAACTAAGTGGTCTGATTATCTGCACATTTTGCATGGTAACTGTGAACTTTTACACGATTTGTTTTCACATAATGGTGCTCCCTGTCAGTGAAAAATTTACTCTGGTCCATTACCATGCACTTCTGTACTGCGGAGTTTGTGCTGTTATTTGTATTTGTAGTGGCTCATGAAACAGGTTCTAAAGAACCCTGGGACAGCATGATGGAGAATTTCTAGCCAGCAGAGGGAGCTCTTGGTCTCTGGCGCTCCTATTTCATCTCAGCCAGTGCTGAAGCAGCAGTGTTTTCTTTTGTTTGCTGTATTTGGGCTGTAGGTGGATAAAACTGTATTTGATGAGAGTTCTGTTGCTAAAACGGAGTTTGGGAATCACATGTATTTTAACTTGTTAATTCATAATAACAAGTAAACGTTTGGAAAAGCCAATGATCAGCATGTCTTAGGAAATTCAGTGGAAGCAAAAACTAGCTTCAAAGGGATTCTTACTGAATTCATGTCAATGTTGTTGAGAAGCAAACATTCAATATTAAAGAGCATATAAAAAAGGATAGAACTATATTGATGATTATCTAAAAATTAAGGTTTATTTAGTGATACTATACAGTTGTTTTGGTTTTTCAGGAAAGGAACCACCTTGCAAAATGAAAATATTGATGATCACATATTTGAATAAAAAATCCTCAGGATATTTTTGTGAATAACAGTAGTGCATTGACTGTCAAGTGCTGCAGAAATTTAAAGAGAGAAATTAATACTGAGGTGATGAGTGGATGCTTCATGGAGAAAGTGACATGCGATATGTGCTTTGATAGATGGTAGAATTATAACATGAAGAAATTAAAAGATTCGATAAAACAAGTATTTTAGAATATAAAGTCAATAGCACTAATATATAAACACTTTAAAATAGAGGGAAAAAACACTCATCAACCTACCATGTTTTTATTGTTGCTGTTATTGCTTTCCACAGCTTATTTAAATGTACAGATATTTTCACAAAGTTGTAATAATAAATAAAATTTTCACCTTATATAAATTTACTTAAATGCCCATATTTCTAGTTTTTTAATCATTTTATTGGTTAAATAAAATATCCCATAAGATATCTTTTCCATAATTTAATAAATCCCCAATTGTTTCACTATCATCATATTCTAATGAGCATTTTAATACACAGTCTCCCCCTTCAATTATCTGAATTATTTCCTCAGGATAAATTTATGGAAGAACTATATAACTAATGGAAATTAAAATTTTTATTACTTTTGATATGTATTGCAAATTGCATTCCAAAATCTTTTACACGCCATCAGAAATAAATTTTTACAGGAGTATGTTTCAAAGTCAAAGATGGTCCTGTTAAATGATGTTGATTTGGGTAGCATAAAGTTAAATTTCAAGAAGAGTTCTTGCCTTTGTAGAAATGCATACTGAAAACATTAATGATGAAATGATGTGGTCTCTGAGATTTGCTTCCAAATAATCTAGAAGGGAGAGTTGATAGGGTTATTGAGGAAATAAGATAAACCTTGTTTTGATAATTTTTGAGGCTGGATTATGGATACATGGGAGTTAATTATATGAATATCTTCACTTCTATGTATGTTTTAACTTTTTCCATGATAACAATTAAAAGAAGAAAGGAAGAGGAACAAAACATGACCCTGTCTAAGCCTCTGCTCTCTGAGGTTTTATATTTCTCCTTGTCCTCACTTTTCCTCACTGTCTGTATAGGTCCAGCTATCATGCAAGGCTCTCTTATTTGGAAGTGTGAGAACAGGATATAGGTAAAGTCAGAGCTTTTCAGGAGAAAATAACAGCTACTAACTAGTCTGAGCCTCCTCTTTTAATTTAAATCAAAACCATAGACTTTAATTAAAAAAAACACATCAAAAAGTTGATCATGGTGTAATGATTCTGATGTAAATTTTTCTAAGGAATATTTCTGATCAGAAAGCAGAATATCAATGTCATTCATCAGCATCTATCAAATGCTTACTTGAGAAACCTCTACTATATGCCTTATTGAGGCATTAAAAAAAGTAGACAATGTTTCTTGCTCAAGAAGGTAAGTCTATTTGGAAAGACACAGCAAATTCCCAATGATATTTAAATGTAATAACAAATGAAGGAGCATAAACACTACACATTAACTAGTATTAGATTGCATATTCACTCTTTTACCGATACAGAGTACTTACACTAATGTTGAAGACAGGAAATTTAACAACCCATGTAAACAACAGTCACACAGGTGTCATTTTATCCTTAATCCTTTCTAAAATTGCTGTCTTTACTGTTTAATCTACTGACTTAATCAGTTATATAATTTTTTTCTTTCTCTGGTGTCTTCAGAAAACTAAATAATCACAAGATGTGTGCCATGGGATCCTCTTAAAACAAGATGTTTTATCACTTTATCATACTAATGGCTAGGATTCAAGACTGACACGTTATTTCAAATTGCCTCTCCTATCGAGAAACCGAGAATTATATCAGTACTAACAGAAATATCCATACTGCTTACCTTGCTGTGTGTCCGAGCTCAGTAGTCCCAGCAGTTGTTTCCCAGTATTGTTGAAGTGCTTTTTCATCTGGTTCATCTGGATTTTTCTGATGGAATGTGATGACTTACAGGCTTTGCTGGTCTCTGCTGGGTCCCTCTGCCTGTCTGGTTTATAGTTCCGCATAGTTTAGTGTTAAGGGTGGAACATTTTCCAGTAAGCCAGCATTGAGGATGTACTTCTGATTCTGTTAACCAGGGTGTGGTAATCTGCTCAAAGATATGCTAACGGTCATCTTCTGCTTCTGTAATCTGTTCACTTGTTCTAGGCTTTATTAACTGCCTCCTTTGGGAGCTCGGGGCTGATTCTCTAGTGGGGAGAATCAGTCGCCGGCTGGCTGATAAAGGCTCACAATTCATCTCAGTTGGCTCCGTGGGTCTTAAATTTGATCGTGCCACAACACTTAGTTTGCAGAATTCTTCTATTTCCTAGATTAATATAACATTGGTGTATATTAAGTAATATAATCTGAAAGACTAATAAAGTAAAATTTATTTTTCTGTTCTCTAATGGACTATATATTGTCGAAAATTACTATACAACTGAGCTAATTCCGTTCGATAGAGTAGATGGCTCTTTGATTGCACCTCTCAGATTTGGAGATTTCATCTTGTTAGCTATTCAAATATTAAATTTCCCCTAGCTTCTGTTTCATTTTTACCTCCATCTGTTGCTGATTGCTTTGTTTAGGTTTCCAAAAGATAGAAATCCAAATATATTTTCAGCCAAATGTGGATTTTTTTTGTGTGCTGTATTAATTTCTCTGCTCTTTATCACTATCTTTCCTGTTATCTTGGTGAATTGTCTTGATGATATAAAAAGCTTAAAGACCAATGTGACGCTTTTATCCTTAAAGCTTGGATCAGAGTCTTCCATACTTCTTCCTCTGGATTCTGTCCTAATCTCCATTGACTTCTCTACAACAAAGACACCTCAGAAGTAGGAGAAATCCCTCAGCCTAGTATAATTTTGTGTAAAGACTGCAGGCTTTAAAATAAGATAGTCCTGATTTTGTGTACCTGAAGTACCACTTACTAACCATGTAATCCTGAGAAAATCACTTAATCTCTCTGAATATATTCATTGGTGTAGTGTGGATATGAGTACATAATTTATGGGTTGTCATATGGATTAAATGAGATAATGCATGTAAAGCACTTGACATAGTGCCTGATATATGACAAAAGTTACTAAATGGCAGTTCTTATATTAACAGCAATAATTTCTGTTGTGAGGAGAGGATACAGAATCAAGACGTTAGCTAGGAGACTTGTAAAATCTAAAGGTGCTGCCTTATTATTGTCCTAAAGAAAGGCTAAGTGGGGTACTATTTTACTCTTATACTAGTGGGTCATTTTGCACTCAGTGTAGACTAGAGCCTCACCATGTAGGGACATGGGAGAAAAAGCAAAAAGCATCTGTGGCCAGTGGATCTGAACTATGTATGGATGGATAGGAAGGATTTCTACAGACGTGTAGGGGTGGGGTATGGAGGAGATAATATAGGTGTAGGGAACTATGATCAAAGGAGCTGGACAAAAAAAAAATTGTAGGGCATTTTTGGGGGATAAAATTAATCCACTCTACTGATGGTACAGGTATATATGAAAACTGAAGGGAAGGGAAGGCAAGTTGTGAAACTACTTGAGCAGTTTGTAGATTGTCTTAAATGTCATGCTAGGAACTTTATTTTATTCTGTAGGTAATACTTAACCTTTAAAGTTTTTGAGTGTGGGATAACATTAGGAGGTTTGGATTTCAGAAAGGTCACTTTATATAAACTGGATTAGTTGATATGGACAAGAAACATGGGTCACCAACTCCAGGGCCTACAGTAGCTGGAGAAGATATATAAGTAATCCGAAACACTTAGTGTAAGACAAAAAGAGTGTAGAGGGTGGATGTCCAGTCAAAAGAGGACAATTTCAGCTCTTGGTAATTTTTCTAACCAGAACCTGGGCTTAGTGCTGTCAGTTAATTTAATTTTATTTTTCAATAATCTATAGAAATCAAAATTTCTATCTTTCCATTTTTAAATTTGATAGCTGATACAAATTTTACACATACATTGTACTGGTCAAACAAAACAATCTGCTGATTGGATTTTGCCTGTGGACTGCATTTTTTACCTCTGGAACTAAAAATATTAAGACCAAATGTGAGACTATTAAAATTGTCTAGATGAGAGAGAGGATTTGGAGTAGTGGTTATGGGACTGTCAGGGATGGATTACACAGAAATAAGTTCAGAGAGAATTAACAAGTCTCAGGGACAGATTTGATATGGGGAAGAGAAAATGAAAATGGATTTTGAGCCTCAACAATGAAGCAAAGGTTAAGAGGAGCAGGTGTGTTTTGAGGAGACAAGTGCAGTTTGGGGTACCTTGTGTGGAAAATACTGGTGCAGTCACTTATAGAAATGACCAATAGGTAGTTGAAAATGTAGACCTGGAGGTCAGGAGAACTGCTGAGGCTACACTAGAAAATTTAGGAGTCATCTGGATATAGATGGCATCTGTAGTTATGGGGACAATTGAGATCTCCAAGGGATAAAGTATAGAATATAATGAGGGCTGAAGACACAGCCTTACTGAGCTTACTGACTGGAGAGCTATTGGTGGTAGAAGGAGGAAGAGAAACCCGTTACAAAAAAATAAATGCTTAGAGAGGATATAGAAGGACCAGAGTTGTACAACATCATGGAGGCTTCAGGAAGAGAAAATTTCAAAGTAGGAAGAGGTATTTGGCAATTTTAAATAATGCAGAAAGCTCTAGATGGTTAAGGCCAGGAAATGGGGCAATGGATTTGATAATTAGAAGTTATTGGTACCTTATAGGAAAATAATGGGGCACAAGATAAATTATAATGTTGCAAAAAGTTTCTCTTTTGAGAAATTTGAGAATTGAAGGAACGAGACAGAATCATTACTTAAAGGGAAATGAGGGTCAAACTTTTTTTTTTTTAACTGAGTAGGGAACTGAGTATGTATGTAGTTAAAAAGAGAAGGAAAATTTAAAGAGGGAGAGATAGAGGATGAAAGATATAGCTTGGGCTGCCTATTTACTGAATAAGAATATATTCTTATTAAAAAATGTATTGTTAAAAAAATTAAGGTAGTACATTTGAGGATGTTTCTAAATATTATATTTCATCTTATAGGATAATTGAATAACCTTAAACTAATTTTCCCTCTTAGTAATTCTATTTCTAATTATTACAATGCAAAGTCCAGGTAAATATAAACATTATTATGAGATAATCTGGTAGAAACAACTGTCCAACGTTAGGAAACAAAATAACCCTCTTCATGTTTGTCGCACGTGTCAATTTTTATATACCTCAAGGCCTCGCCTCTCATAAGCAACTACTCAGTACTTTTGACATGATTTACCTAAAAGTAGATAAGATCAGCAAATGAAGAGTACTAGAATTTTCTTGCTTACATGAATAAGATCGAGGTAGATGATTTATTCTCATTTGTCTCCTACAGAGGTCTTATGATTTATAAGGTATTAGGGGCTGAAAAATTGAGATGCCCTAACGTTTCACAGTGAAAAGACCATAACGCTTGTAGAAGTAGGAGGTCTGAGATGTGCTTTATTGGGGAAGAACAGTCAGACATGTCCATTTCCCGACCATAAAGTCTTTGGCTTTCATGCACTGTAAATGAGTGCACACTCTCAAGATTGCTGTTTCACGTGATACCTAACATTAAATTTGTTGAGAATAAGAAAAACAGTAACTACAGTTTTTTAATTTTAATTTTTTTCCTGAAAATGCCTAAATTGTTTTCCTCATTTTCTCCTTTGAAAAGAAAACATACTTCCCTATACTCTGAAGATGAAGAACTAAAAGGGAAAACTTGAGCGTGAGCATTTGATGGAGAGAGAGGGAGAAGGTACTCTATGCACTTTCTAGCCTGTCACTTCCACCGACGTTGCCAGAAAACCTCCTTAGTCATGGCTACTTTACAGTTGCCCTTTTCTCAGTCCGAGCCAAGAGCTCAGCTCCAAAGCCAACACTGTCATTGTAATTACTGTTGAAATAGTAAGTGAGGAATCCCTTCCTTACTCCCTTTCAGTAAGACCTTGGGAACATCCTGTGGCGAGAGTCACGGGGATTTTGACCACTTCCAGAGTTTAGAGGGCTTGGAAAAAGCATGACTTTTAATACATTAACTGCGTTTTGTCTCAGCTACAAAGCTGGGACTTCGCTCATTTGCAATAGATATCCATTAATGCCTGTCTTCTTTTGAGGAGGCTCTTGAGTTGATCCATTTGCTACCCTTCCCTCAAAAATACACATGTATAAATGGGAAGAAGAGGTACAGCTCTCACTTTGCTACTTTTTCTGAACCCTTATGTGCCCAGGGTTTCATCATCTCTCCTTGGTTTTAGGATTGTGTGTCCCAGGATGTTTCAACGCTAGGGAATTCACATGGAAATGAATGGGACAAGGAACAAGAAAAGTCCTGGGGCAGTCTATGAAATGACTGGAAGAATGGCTGGTAGCAGTTCAAGGGAAGCCCTCACCAGAGACTCACAGGAACAGCGGCTAGTGTTAGAGATGGGTGGTGCCTACTTCAATAAAGTGTGGTGGTTTTCAGATGCCGGTGGCTCTTGTGAGGCTGGCCATCACTTACAATGCCTCTCTCAGACATTTTCCCACCACCGGGCACCACTAATCTGCCCACTCTGATGACTTCTTGTCTGCTGCTGCTTCCCAGTTTGCGGAACTATTAGGGGAAAGCTATACTCTTCTCAAACCTATTACTTATTCAATGTTTTTCTCAAATACTTTGGTTTTGGGTTCCTCTCATTTACTCTCAATTCATTCAGAGTTTGAAGAACAAAGTGGAGTAGGTGCACTTTTTCAAAAATTAAATTTATTGAGTGACATTGGTTAATAAGATTTTATAGGCTTCAAGTGTACAATTCAATAATACATTATCTATATATTGCATTGCGTGTTCACCCAAAGTCAAATCTCCTTCCATCACCATATGTTTGACCCTTTTACCCTTATCTACCTCCCCCTGCCTCATCCCCTGCTTTCCTCTGTGCACTTGTTTTTATCTCATGCCTCGCTTCATTCTACCTCTGAGGCCATGAGCACAGTATGGCCTAACTGAATGGAGCATAAGTGGGAAGAAAAAAAGTTAACTGCCATAAAGCAAAACAAAATGAAACACATGATCATTTGCTACAAAATAACAGAAGGAAGAAAGAAAGTCCTGTAATACTTGTAATACCTCTTGCCCCCCACCCCAATTTTTTATCAGTCACCAATGAGTGCTACAGCTTGGTATTTCTGAAAGCATCTAGATAAATAAATGTCTGTTGAATTTTACCAAATCAAGAACTAATGCATTAAGTATGTCAAAATCCCTGTGCAATGAATCATAACAATTATCTTTATGGAAGGTGTATGCATGCTTTATTGAGTATAGAGGCCAATGAAAGCTAGGTGACAGAGGTACGCTTGGCCCTGTTATTCTCAAAATCCCAGTGCAAAGAATGATAATACTAGATGGCTGAATTCTCTTTCTACCAGGTGATTTTATGCAGTGAAGTCCCCATTGAGTCTCTTTTGTCGTTGCACAGGCCCTTCAGGAAGTCCTGCTGGGGCTGGATGAGTTGATTTTCACTTTCACGTTTCTTATCCAAATCTCAAAGGGGCTAAGTAGTGTGGACTTCCAGAATTCAAGGTGTCGAAGTCAGCTATTACCTTTGCTCCATTTAGAACAATATTCTTTGGCGAAGCGGTCAGGCAGTCCCCGTTGCCCAGCCTATCTTTTAATACTACCCAAGAGAAGAGTTGGAGGACGTCCCCAGCTGTGAAGTTTGATGATTTATACTTCTTTTTATTATTTGCATGTAATGGGGACTCAATAGATCTTTGATATTTGCTTGGTAATTAGGTGGGGTTTTTTTTGTCTTTGTTTGTTTGTTTGTTTTTTGCTTTACCTCCATGAGCATCTACGTGCTTTGCTAATGTATATAAATTTGCAACAAATATTTAAAATCCAATTTGCCACAAAGTTCTCTATAAAGTAACATATGAGTTTAAATTCTAACTTTTGTAATAGGTTGTAAACATGTGTGTAACACCCCATTACTGGCAGTGAGTGAGATTTATTTCGCTGACATCTTTCACTTGTATTTCTCAAGTTTCTATGTTTCCTTCCATCTGCGACTACACTCATTTGGTCTTGAATACTGATAAAAACTTCTGAAGAAAATTCATTTCTTAGTTATGTCTGTGGGGCTCAAAGCTTTTTCACTTGATGGAGAATTTGGCATTTGCTTTCTTCTAACTCAAGCTTCTCTGATTTGTTCCTATTTAAGACTACTAAATCAAAAATAAGGGAATGTCCTTGTATTCCTCATAATTGCAATTTGCTTGAGATAGAAAGTTTAATTCAAATTATTTAAGCAAAAATATAATTTATCATTCGTGTAACTAAAAAGCCCATAGTATCAGTTCTAGGCACAGTTGGATTCCAGTGGCTTAAACACTCTCATCAGGACTCAGTTTCCTTTCACTTCTCAGCTCTTCCATCACTGTGTTGGTTTCATTCTCAGGGAGGTAAGGTCCCCTCTCCCAGGGGCAAGATAGCTGCCAGCAGCTCTAGACTCATACCCTGTTTTCATTAATCTCCACTCAAAGAAAAAAAAAAAAAGCCTCACCCCACTCCCAAATCCAAAGCCAAAAAAGCACCCTGAATTTATCTCACAGACTCCGATTGGGCCATTTTCTATTCCAGGATAGATCTCTGTGTCCATGGAGAAATATACTGAGTTACATACCCACTCATAGGCAGGGAGCTGAGCCAGATCTGCATCAATTGATGATGGGGGGACAGAGCAATCCCCCAAGGATATTTAGGGTACCCTAACTGGAATAAATCAAAAGCATACAGGAAAAGCAAAACAATAAGTTTCCTTTATACTCCACTTTTAGAAGAGAAGATGACACTGGTCAAAAAAGAGAGAGTAGCAATAACAACAGGAGCAGGGATGCACTTTATGCTGACAGCTGTGAAAACAAAAAAGTTAGAAATGTTTTAGCTAGCAGACATTTTTTAAACTACCTCATTTCTCCTTTGATTCACTTTTTTTTTTAACTTAGAAAATTCCTTATAAAAATATTCAAACTTAGTGCCTTTTAATAAAGTAGTCTCTTAGATTTTTTAAAAAACTAACAGGTCAGTTTACTTATTTTGTAGATGATGAAAAAGCCATCAAGAGGTTGAGATTTTCTTTAGGTTACTCAGCTAGTTGGTAGTGGAGATCTGGTTGTCAACCCTTATCACTATAATTAGCATCATCACCATCACCATTACTCCCATCTTAATTGTCATCATCTTTAACTCCATTATGAAAGTTAACATTAAGTAATTATTCTGTGCTAGGATCTGTTTTAAGCACTTACTATAAATTAACTCACTTAGTCCTCATGACAAACCTCTGAGGTATCCTCGTTATCCTCATTTTTTAGTTGATGAAACTGTGACACAGAAATGTGAAGACGTTTGCCAAATGCCATACACCTAGTATGCAGTGTAGGCAGCATTCATACTCAGTCTGGCCTAACTCTATATTTTCAATCAACGTATTGTCTCCCCACATATTGTCTCCACATAGAATTTTTGTTGTTGTTGTTATTTTAAGGTGGGCAAAAAGTATTCACAAAGCTTGCTGTGGTGTGTGTATGTGTACTGCCTACACATATATGCTCTTCACAGGAAGTAGGGAAAGGTTAGCAGCCAGTTAGTAGGTATGGCTGATAGAAGCAAAACTTGAATATAAAATAATTATTGACAGAGAATACAACAGGATGTGGATATAGAATGAGATGGATAAAAAGTGGAATCTCTTCTTCAACCAGACTTCACTGATTATTAGGGTAGAAAGAAGGTAGAAAAACATTCAACTGTGTGATTGCTTCAGTATTTGACCATATTGTTTGATGGGATGACCAAATTTTCCTGTTACTTTCACATAATATATAAAATCCTTCGAGTTTCCTGGAATTTCTCTTTGGAATTCTATATATACTAACAGTAATTTGCATTCCCCAATTTTCACCTATAAGAGAAGACAAAGAAAATTAATAGTGCATACATATTTCCAAGAATTTGTCAAAGTTTGTGTTAAAATTGTATTATCTGCATTCTTACAGGGACCTAGCAGCCAATAATACCACTTTAATGGGTCATTCATTAGAATGATTCCCAAACTTTTTATTTTGTTTTCTCTGTCCTGAGGGTAGAGATCACAAGGACCTCCAATCCCATTCTTTTTCACTTTTTAATGGGATAAGATTCTATGAAGAGTTGTCAGAAAATACTGATTGAGAGTGAAACATACAGCAAAGATTGTGATTTTTTGAAAGTAATTAGTTTTGGTGTTGAAGCTCTGCCCCTAGCTGCTTGACTTGACTGTGTTAGTTACTTTCATTGGGCCTCAGTTTCCTCAATGCAACATGAAAGCATTTCGAGATTTTGAGAAATATTCTGATCACCACCACTCCTCCTTACTTTCTTCACTGCTATTATGAGGATGTTCAAATAAGAGACAAATATATAGACATTACTATGTTGTAATCATACGCATTCTTCAAAATTACCACTTAAGCCCTCTTTTGTAATAACTAGGATGTTAAAATATATTATTTTAATTTTGTTTTCTCAGGTTAAATAACTTTTTAAATTTTCTTGTTACTTTTTTCTCTACCTCTCCTATGGTCATTATCATTCTTACCTAACATTATCATTATTTTTTTACACAGACAATATATTTAGTAGGATAAATAAAAACATCCATGAATTAAATTAATTACAATTTACAAAATCTTTCATTTGAGAATACCTCACATTAATTTTACTTTCGTATTTTTTATGCTGCATCTAGACTGCTCCTTCAATGCTTTTTATTCCCTCTGTACCCTAGTACAGTATATTTCAAATTGGAGGTTGTGATCCATTAATAGTTTGTGACATCAGTTTTGTAGGTCACAGCCACCACGCTTTAGTAATGTAATAAAATGAGTTAGATTAAAAAACACTAGAGTTACATTGCATGTGTGAAGATTAACTATTGTCTTGTTATATATTCATGTGTGTGTATGCACTTATATATTTATGTGTTTGTAAAGTGAGAGTTATAATATAAATTGTCACAGTCACAGAAGATCGAAACTAATGGTAGGTTCTCAGTAACATTTTTGAATGGACAAATAAATCTCTTGAAAGCTATCTATAAAGAAAACTGTCCTAGATTCTTTGCTCAGAAATATGGTAAAGGGTCCTACTTTTGTCATTTATAAACTGTAATCTCACACAAATCCTCAGTATTCACATTAGTCTAGTGGGGTCAATAACCCAACGTACAGGGTAGTTGTAAGAATTAAACAGACAATGTGTGTGAAAGTCTTTTGTAAACTAAATTGCCACAGAAATATCATTTTATTTGGTGTATTATAACCAAATTTCAGTCATCTCTGTATTTGGGCATACAGTCTGGGGAGAAATAATTATTATACCTTTATTTCATGAAGTCTGAATCTGTGAATTACATGACTATTCAGAAAGAAATATTCAAGCTCTCGAAAATAAGCAGAAAAAGGTAAAACTGACATGCAGTATATTTAGTTAATTTTGTGTTTGGAGACAAATGCTATTTATATAGACTTTTTCTGTCAAAATGCAGAGAGCAATGAACATTACTCTTTAAAAATATTATCTAGCAAAACTTTGCACTCAAAAAATGATAAACATTATTTCTAATGGCTTTTCTCTTGTTTCTATTCTTTCTATCACTGATGCACAAATTATGCGCCACTAAACTATTATCTTGCTTCCATGTGCAAAGTACTTTCCCAGAGTTTTTCAGCTGTATTTGAGAGGGTGTATACCATTTGACATTCTCTCTAGGCAAGTATTTCCCCCAGATATGAATGAAGTAACAGGCTCAGAAGGGGTCATTTACACAAGGCCACGTAGCTACTAACATATGCCCAGCTCTTAGTGGCTCTGAAGTCTATTCTCTTTCCACCATGTTTTGTGGCCTCCTAGATTCATTCAATTATGCGCTCATTCTTTCACCTATTTCTCTGAGCCAGACACTACTTAAATGTGAATGTGATGCCACAAACAGGGAAAACTAATCTGAGGAATTGAAGCCCATGAGGGTAAAAAAACAGTAAACAGGAAGTTAATAAAATAAAAATAATGATGGTAATAGTAGCTAATCTTATGAAGTAGGTTTTATTTAAATAAATCATTTCTATTTTGTATATAAAGAAATAGGCACAGAGAAACTAAGCCATTTGCCCTTGTTCTTGCTGTTAGTAACAGGCAAAGTTAACATGTAAAACCAGGCTTACTACAAACAATTGACTATATTTTTTCTAGAAATATGCTTAAGAATTTTGATTATGTGTGACATTTTAACAAATAAATCCCTTCTTTGTGAATCCAAGTGATACAGAACAGGGCATGTTTTTGTGTGTCTACAGATTTTTGGCACAGATTATTTTGCTGAAGAAGCAACATTTAAGGGCAAATAACTAACAACATACTTTGAGTCATTCAATGGGTATGAAAACATCTGTTTCTATGGTTACCAGTATAGGTCATGGGACGGGTGAGAGAAGAATTAGAAGAGAAAGCTGTTAGTTTAGAATGTCTTCAAATATATATATATATTTAAATATATATATATTCACTCCTTTAAATATATTATGCTACTAATTTGACCTCTTGACTCTCTGAAAGTGATAGATTGCTGAGAATTCTTTGAACTTGTTGGGAGAATTACAGTGTCCTTGCTGGCCAATTTTAAAGGTCCTTATGTTGTCTTTCAAATATCACATCTGCCGGCTTAAGCGGGAACAGGAATGGAAACATAAGTCACTGACTCATAGGGACTTTTTGAGATATAGACTAGCTTGTGGCTTCTGCGAGTAAAAAATGTAAAAGGCTAAGCAGCCTCCTGAGAAGATTCCGGTTTCATTGCTCAAGGCCACATAGCTACTAACGTTATGCCCAGGATTTAGATATCAGGTCTCCAGAACGTGAATTCCCTAAGCCGAGGTGAATCACACAGTTCAGGTGACTAAGAGAGGTGAAGTGAGTAATAGTAGTTACCTAGAAATTCAAGTCTGAGGAGGGTACTGAAGGGGAATACAATATGTCATCCCAAAATTTGCCACTTTGGCATAAGGATTATTGTGACTGAAGGCAATCAAGAGCAGATTCAGGAAAAAACTTTTACCTCCTTCTCAACTGCCTAAATGAATTTAGAAATGGACTTTGTGCCAGGAGAAGAGCTACTGCCAGAGATAAGTTTTTCATCCAAGAGACTTAGCTGCATGGTTAAGCAAATATTTGTTTACCAAACATTTGCTCTTCTCCTCTTCCTGTGAATTGTCTTCCTCCCCTTTGAAGCCCCAGACCCCTGCTCCTTTTCTTAGCCCAGGGTGGTATATAAGCCTCAATTGCTTGGTTGCTTTTGAGTCTCATATTTTATGGGACTCCTGTATGTGTGAAATTAATTTTTTTGTTAATTTTTTTTTAATATTACAGTGTATAGAGGTGGGTGTCTCAACCAAGAATCTATAAGGGTAGAGAGAAAATTATTTTTGTTCCCCTATAGTACATTGATCTTAGTCCATCCTAGTAAAGGACTCCCAGATTAAAAAAAAAAACACATCACCTCCCTCCTCCCATTATTCATGTACAGATCAATTTAATACTGCTCCTGGATGTTGGGATAAATAGAATATTATTTATCAGTTAACATAAATGACTTAAGGAAGGTTTCGGACATAGCTTACTCAGTGAGAAAAACACTGCAGGTAATAGCTGAAGTCAACCAAAAAACATTTTTTTAAGTCAGTAGAACTAGGTTATTTGTTGTGTCTGTTGCAGGTCTGTACAGTCCTTTTGTCCTCATCTAAAGTGACTGTGCACATTACCAGCCGGTGGCAGATGAGGCTTATGTGCGGTAGAACCAGAGGGCGAAGGCGCCTTCTCTGCAACTTTCAGTCAGAGCCCAGAGTCAAAGGGCGCACACATCCTTGCAGCTCAAGCTTATTCTCCTTCCTCTTACACTCTCCCAGATAGTTTTATAGCTGAGCTGGTTGGGAAGACACTTTCATTCCAGCTCTTGGCCTATCATACAATGTCTCTGATCAAAATATCACTCTCTAAGACCAATGATGTTTTTGTTCTGTTAAGGGTGGAAAATTTTCCAATAAGCTGGCATTAGGGACTTACTCTGATTCTCTTAACCAGGGTGTGGTAATCTGCTCAAAGATATGCTAAGGGCCAATTTCTGATTCTGTCATCTGCTTGCTTGTTAATCTTGTTTGATATTAACTAGAGTGTGGTTCTAGGCTTTATAAGCTGTCTCTTTTGGGAGCTCGAATCTGATCTCTCATAACCCTGCTTGGTAGAGAGTCAGTCGTCAGCCGGCTAATAAAGGCTCACAATTCATCTCAATTGGCTCCATGGGTCTTAGATTTGAGCGAACCACAACATATTCTATCATTTACAGTTTCTTTTCCCAAGGCTGCACAAGGTACTAATTGGCAAATTTCAAAATATTTTTCCAAGACCAACCAAGCTTCCAGAATCTAGTAATAGGCATGGCTATCCCAGGTAAGCCTTAACTCAAAACCAAGTTAAAGTTCTTTTTGAGTAGTTTAATCACAGGAAAGCAAAGATCATTAATTTGGGGGAGTCTTAAAATATTTATCTTTGAGAATAGCAGAACATGGGTAGTTGTTCTACTATATATTCCTCCCCCTCAGTTTCCTACTTCTTGACATAAATGCTCTATGATCTTTTACTTAATATATTTTACTGTGCTGATTAACCTAGTGGAAATTATCTGTCTCGAATTCATGATGAAAATGGAGCAACAGTGTCCTAGTCAGGTGTGGTTCTAAAGAATCTTGGAACCCCGCTGTGAATGGTCTCATTTATTATTAAAAATCTCACTGTTTTCTTCATATTCTATTCTAGTTGTTCATTCTCCTCTATAAACACTAATCTCTTGGGTCCTTGGGGCAAGATACATCTCACTCACATTATTGACTAACCTACTGCCAAGGAGAGGAAGGAGGAGATAAAAGTATTGAGATCACCGCTCCCTTGGTCTGTGTCTACAGATAGGCCGGAGTAAGCAGGCCCTAGACCTCAGTGTGGATGCCAGTTTAAAGATCTTTGCAATAGCGTAGCCCTGACCTGCTGAGAAATGCTGACAGCACGAATTTCTAACACCAGCAATGATAGGTGTAGAGAAAAATTCAGGGATATTTTAAAGGTAGGCTTTGTAATTGAGTTGTAGTTAACTGAGTGTGAATGACTGCACATGTGGATAAAGACATTCTTTTCTCTGAACCAAAAAGTTCTGTAGCATTTGCTCCAGAACTGCTGCTCTGTGAAACAACTGTGGCTGACAACATACAAGGATAAAATGGAATCAGCCACATTTTTTTCTAAAAAGAAGCTTAACAGATTTTTTTTTTTGAATTGTGGGATCTCTAATTTCTCCTACTTCAGTTCATTTTCCAAAACACCATCAGAGCTTTTGCTAAAATATTGGTCTAATTAATGCTCTACTCCTTAAAACTTCTAATGACTTCTCTTTAATTACATCATGAAGTTCATAGGTCCACAAGTTTCTACAATCAATCCCCATCACAACTCATCTGCCCCAATCACTCCCCTACTCACTTTCTACTCCCGCCCCTCCTACATCCTACATATCTTACATTCCAGCCATCCAGAATTTGGGAGATTCTCTGAAATCTTTAGGCTGTTAGAAATCTCTCTGATCCAGCATTTGCTGTTTCCTGCTTTCAATCACTTTTCCTCTCTTCTTTCTCTGAAAACACCCATTCTATGACAAGTCCCACATGGTCCTTTATTATTAAGTTTTCCCTAGAGAGGATGACTAGCTTCCTGCTCTGAGCAGCCTCAACCATTGCTTAAACATTTGGCATGTTACTTTGCACTTTTGTGTGTAGACATTTGTTCATATTTCCATTTCTCATTAGACTAAAAATCCTCTTAGGATAGCCATTTTATTTTATTCCTTTTATGTTGCCAGGGGCCTCCTATCCCAGTTCCCAGAACAAAGAAGATGGTTAATAGATAAGAGTGAATGACTAAATCATGCCTCCTGTTTTACTTTTAGCATTCCTCTCATGAAATGACCATAACTAAAACACAAATTTGGGGAATAAGTTAAAAAAGCTATATTTTATGTGTTATCTTTTCCAATCAAGGTTTACTCTGTCAGTCTAGAATGTTCCATATATTAGTGCCATTGGAGAAATACATTTTCCTTGAGGGAGTTAAGGAGAAAGAAGAGAGAGGAAGCAACAAAATAAGGCAGATTTTCTAAATATGTCAGTTCCACCATTACTGAAGGCCAGTTTCCATGTTTTTGGCCTTTTCCCCTCAAGCCCACTCTGAAAAAATAACTTTTATAAAAGAAAGGTAGTCTGAGATTCTGATAAGTGTGAATTCAATTTAGATTGATAATACTACCTTTTAGCAACTGACAGTTGTATGTGCTCAGATTTCCAGTTGACCTCAGTTGTAACCAATTTCCTCTTGAGTGGTAGCTCATATTTACAACTTTAAACACCTCGTAGGGAGGGACAAGGACCTCCTTCTTGAGAGAGAACTCTTCTACAGGTGCACCCAGGCAGGTAAATATGGTAAATAGAGTTTGGTTCCCAAAGTTCTGTGCCTCTTTTCTTAGGAGGGAGGAGGACAGGAAATGGCCAAATCGAATGGTGGCACCTGTGTAGGCTTCCAGGTAGTAATCAGCCTCGTAATGCACCTCATAACACAGAGAGTCATTCTTCATGACAATATTTTTCCTCAGCAGCTGGATTGCTGAGGTCAGGTAGTAATGCAGATATTTGAAATGAAATGAATGTTTATATTGCCATGGAGACCTGGCAGCGCTGGTCATGGCTTTAGTGAAGTCAGAACGAATATTTTTGTTCGATGTATAAACCAAGATGGCCACAGCATGTGTGATAGTCATGTTCTCAGGGAGAGCGTTATCTCGGTTCAACCAGGTTAAGTGGCAATTATGCCAGACCCTGGAATAATTCCTACGGGTTTCTAGTTCTTTTGTGAAATAATCCCCTTGTCTCAGCTCCTCCATGACCTGTTGGCTGCAGCCTTGGTACTGATCATCAAAGGACTCTGGTGCCAAGTTAAAGTTGACTTTAACTGCTGCCTATAAGAAAAGGAAAATCTTGATTTTAATTTTAAAATCAGATAGTAAATATGGTAGCAGATTTTGTATGCTCAATAAGGCCAACTCTCCTCAAAAACTTGCTGAAGTAAGTTTCACTCATAATTGTTACAGTGCTCCAGTCCTTCCTGCATCAGTGACCTGTGATAGAGATTTAATTTGGTTTAATAAATATCACCGAAAGCTCAAAAACCACTCATCACCCCAGGGAGGAAGTGACCCTTTTGTTGTCACCAAAATCACAGTGTTTTTTATGCATATTGAGCATGTTGAAAAAACAATTAATAACTTTAAAGTTTAATTATACTTTGTTTCCCCTGTTGACCCTCTTCACAGTCTCTAATGGGCGTTTTAAGGAATATCTCTTTTATAAATACCTAAAAGCCATATTAAGCTTTTGAACTTTATTTAAGAAAAGACTCAAGTGATGAGTTATGTTGGCTTCTCCAAGGAGATTCCAAGTACCTAACAGCCCTCTCCTATGCCCAGGTTCTTAGAAAGATTGAGAAAAACAAGAGCAAATATGAAGGCTAAAATATCATATTATTACTGAATAATGTCATGTAGGTTTGATGGCAAGTAGGCTTGTTGAGAATAAACCTCAGGATAAGGCAGACTTGCCCACCATGCTGCAGGCAGTAGTGAATTGTGGCCTGCCCAGGTCAGATTCTTGTCACGGAGGGACATAGAACTCCTGTCCTTTGCTATCAGGCTAGCTCCCACAAGGAAGAAAAACCATCAAACTCAGCAAACCCAATTATTCTTCCCAATGTTACCAATCAAATAAATTTGCCCACTGCCAGGGTAGCGGAGTGAGTCAAGCATTGAACAGAGGTTGAGGGCGCGCCTCAGAGAGTCCTCCCTCTTAGAAACCAGAAGGGGAAAAACACATTTTCTAATGGGTAGCTAGTTGAATATAATTTATTAATATCTAGTGCATACTACACTGAAGTTAAAGATTTGAATACAAGTTCATTAAGTACTATCAGCTCATCATGTAAAAGCCATATTTCAGTGATCTATATCCCAGGGTGTTTCCTGCTTGGCAAAGAAATGATGCTTTTCTAATAAACAGTACTCATTAAGAAATATATGAAGAGGTAAGATTCCATCTAATCGACATCAAGAATGTTGTGCCTGGAACTCCCAAAACAAACCATTTGGTATTTTTACTGTTATTTATGTTAAAATCATCTTGTGAGTAAACTAGAACAAGTTTTTAGGACTGCTTAAATAATTTTAACTGAAATTTTTAAGTGGGCTTACAAAAAAATCTAGAGAATCTATTTAGGCCAAAACAAAACAAAATTAATAATATCGTGTTCTGTAAAGTCTCATCATGATAAACTGTAAAACTTTAATGTATTACTAGATCTCATTTAGGGAGTCTATCATCTTTTAACATCAGATTATTTTTCATTATATAGAACTTTAAATTATAATACTTCTTTTGAGTTGATTCATATGATACAGTTTAAAGCCTAACAGACTTGGTTTATTTTGCATTATTTATCTTTCAAAAGCAGTGTTTCACTTAAATTTTATGGAGAATCAAGAACATAACAACACTATACGTCCAGCTTCCATAATGCCAAATTTATAAACTGTAAAGAATCCACAATTTTAAATAATACTTTCCCACACCCTTTGCTGGTATTACTTGTTGAAATGTCTGAATAAAAATTAGAACCTAAGTACCTAAAGGTCACTGAAAGGTTGTCACCAGGAGAATGCTCTGTCGGAGCATTGATGACAAAGAGATCACCTCCTCAGTGGTGCCCTAACTTGGAACTCACCGTGGTCTCTGCAGGCCAGAGAACAGAAGCAGGACAGGAAGCTGAGCTTGAAGGAGCCAGAGTCCCATCATAGGAGCTGCAGTGGTTTGAAGAAGGACCTTCCTGCATCTGTTGGTCAATGGACAGCGTTTATTTTTGTTAGAAGTACTTCTTTGCTCTTGCAGCGTTCATTGAAATGAGTTCTGGGAGTTCTCCTTTGGGCTTTTTGCATGAGTCTCAGCAGGAACCTTCCTTGCTAATGTCAAGGTTGGGACCTCTGTTGACCACCAGTGACTAGCAGTTTCTCTGAGGGAAGAGATCAACTCCAACTTAACTCCAAAACTGCAATTTCTGAAATAGCCAGACTTGTGTACCAAACAAGGAGTTCTAAAGTAAACTGAAGTTAGTTTCCAATTAAAAAAAAAAATCCTTATCTAATCTGTAGGCGGAAGAATTCCAAATTCCAAAGGCCTGTTAATGGGTCAGGCTCAGCAGCTCAGCCTCAACTTTCTCAGGAAGGCAGAAAAGGCACACGCTGTACAGTGTTTGGGGCCAAGTGGTATTATCTTGAGTGGCAAGATTTCATTGCGAGCGATATAATCGGCTTGTGCGGGTTTTGGGAAGATGCCACCTCAAGGTGGAATATGATTGGCTTGTGGGGGTTGTTGGGAGAATACCAGCCTCATCTGGTGCTGCTGATTGGTCCAGTACACCTCATAAGGTTACTTAAAAAGTACCTCTCCAGTCACCTCCCTCTATAAACTGAACATCCTTCCTCTACTCCCAACCCCTGGGATACTTGTTTTTCTTGCAGACATTTTCCATTCACACTTCCTGATTCATTATTTTACTGGAAAGGGAAACTAAATCCTGTTGTTGGAAATTCTGTTTTCTTTTAAGCACCCTAAATATTTTTTAATCTAAATTTTCTGTGATCACAGTAGTTCTGTCTCATTAAAAAAGTTCAGAATATCTAGAAAAGTATAAATGAGGAAACGAAATTACCCATAACCCATAACCTGGAGAAAGGTACTATTTAGAATTAGATTTTGGTTTTATACACATATGTACTCATATATTCTAGGACTGAAATAATATAGTATGCAATTTTGCATACTGTTTTTTTCCCTTAACATTTTAATGTAAGCACATTTCCACATGATTTAATACTTATTGAAAAGATAATTTTCTTATGGTTGCACAATATTCTGCTATAAATGCTACTATGCAATGGAATTATGGGTGGATCCATGGACTATACTGTCTTAGAAGCAGATTGATTAGTGAATAGAACATAGACTCTTGAGACAATCCTCAGTTAAATTTCTGACTCTATTACTCCTTAATGTTTGACCTTGGGCAAGGTCCTTAACTCCTTTGGTTCCTCATTTTCCTTACAGATAAAAATAGTATGTACCTCATTGAATGCTTTGATATATTCATAACTCTTAAACAGTATCAAGCGCCAAGAAACTGTTCGATAAATACAAACAATTATCATTTTTACCAAAGATTATGTCAACTTTGTACTATTATAAGCAATATTTGTGGATGTGTTTTGGACATAAATTTTGGTGCACTTCTTGCAATTTTAAGACACATTCTAGAGATGCGACCGTTAACCAATAAAATGTATATCTTTGGACCTAATGGAAAAGATGGAAGTGTGTGAAAATATCCCTTTAAGACTTTAAAAATTCTTAACATTTCTTATTATCAACTATTAATTTGAGATACTGAGATGGCATGAAGAGAACTAGAATTAGAAAATTTAGATGATAAGTTTAATTCTACAGTTTGCTGGCTGAATTAACTTAATAAATGAGTAAGCTGTGCCAACCTTCAGTTTCCTCAACCTCACAGAGTTGTTAAAAGTAAGTAAAGAAGTAATAACCACCTTTAATTGAGAGAGTACGGTGCTTCAAGACCTTTTACTGTCTTATCTCAACCTTCAAGGCAACTGTGAAAAGGAGATAATTTAACCTTCACTTCATGGGTGTGTTTGCTGAGGACTTGTGAGACTAAATAACTTGTCAGTGATAACAGGCCCTTTCCTCTCACCCACATGTCTCCAAAAACTTTAAAAGAGTATTACTGTCTACAAAGAGTAGACAGTAATTTTTGCTAATTTTTCTAATGTGACTGCCATTCTCAGGAAAAAAAAGGCCACTAGGGGGCAGCAGGAACCTTTGTAACCCTTTCAAACAAAGGAAAGGCAGGCAGGAAGGAGGGCGAGAAGAGAGAGAACACCAACAATAAACTGATGGGGAAAGGACAGAGGTCTGGTGTGAGAGTGTGTGTAGTTTTAAATGGAAATGAAAAAAAGTTTTCTGACAATGTTTAGAGCCACTAAAAAATAGTCTTTTGCCTTGAGGGCTATTTTATGAAAGTTTACATCTGTTAATTTAATATTAGTTAATTTAGAGCCTTGGACTTACTGTTATTATTTTCTTGATGATACCCAAGTCTTCAAAATGCAATCTAGACCTTAGGGGAGGCAAAAAAATGGTGTAGATGATAGAGGCTCTGTTCATTCCTTTGGTGACCAAATCAAAGTTGTGACAGAAGGTAGGATGGGGCGAGGATGTGAGGCTGCCAGGTCTGAGTGGCTGAGTAAGAGGGAGTCTGTGGCAGCGGCAGGGGCCACGTCTGTGAGTGGACTTTCGTGGTGATGGACCTGTTCTCTCTGAGCACCAGTGCTGATTTGGCTGTATGCAGTGGGCACCAGGGATTTACAGGGAGACATCATTGGACTGAGGGCCAAGGGGAGATTCTGTGCAGAAGTACCAGTGTTAGGTGATATCTATTGTTCTCTACTGAGCCCTCCCGCCTCCCAGGGCGTGGACACAGCACCGCCATAACTGAGTCGTTATCAAACTGGATAACAGGTCGCTGCCCAGAGGATTCCCTGAACCGCTGTTTCCCCCCACCCCCGCGACTCACGGCCCCACCCAAGCCACATCCACATATATCCTCAGTGAATCAGATGCTCCTTGCTGTGCATCACTTAGACTCACACTGGAGGCAGCTGCCCTCGGTTTCTGGCGTGGCTGAATCTTAACAGGTGGCCTTGGAGAGGCAGAAGCTTGGGCTAAATTTGGCCTGCAGCTGAACCCCTCTCAGGACTGGGCCACTTGGGCACCTACTTCACAAATCCACATTAATTAGACCGGGAGACTTAGGAGCTTTGCTTAGTACATAGAAACAGACACAGAAAGGCAGACAAAATGGGAAGGCAAAGAAGCAGAAACCATATGAGAGAACTGAACAGAGATCCAGATATAATGCAGTCGAATAATCTAACAGATGCAGAGTTCAAAACACTGGTTATAGAGATGCTCAATGAACTTTTTGGAAATGTAGATAAATTCAGTGAGACTTTCAACAGAGAGATAAAAAACATAAAAATGGAAATGGAAATTATAAAAGTGAAACCAGCCTGAAATGAAGGACACACACACATTATCTGAGATGAGAAGTATATTAAATGGAATAAGCAAAGGATAAACAAAGTGAAGAAAAGGATCAAATGACCTAGAGAACAGGAAAGTGAAGGACACACAAGTGGAATGGCAAAGAGATAAGATGCCAAGACAATAAATATACTTTAAGGAGCATATGGGACAATATTAAGGGTCCAAATATCCATCTGATCGTGTAACTGAAGAAAATCAAGATGTCGAACAGCTGTTTGAAGAAATAATGACGGAAAACGTTCCTAACGGAAATGGACATAAAAGCCCAGGAAGCTCAGAGAATCCCAAATTGGAGATCCAAAGAGTCCTAATCAAGACTCATCATGCCAGAATTTAAATGTAAAGAAAGATTATTAAAAGCAGAAGAGAACAACAGATAGTTACTTATAAGTGCACACCCATAAGACTGGCAGCTGATTTTTCAAAAGAAACTATGTAGCACAGAAGGGCTTGGCAAAAAATTTCAACAGAATGAAGATCCAGGATCTATAATAACTTTTTCAGTAAAACTATTATTTAGATAGAGTTGAAGGACAGATAAAAAGCTTCTCAGACAAAAATACTAGATTTATCAACCAAAGCCAGATTCAGGAAGTCTTTAAGAAAAAAAACATATATTTAAACAGGAATAAAGAAATGGTAACAACTACATTCCTATCAATAAGTACCATCAAATGGAAAAAATTAAGTGCTCAACCAGATAGAGTGGCTGAATGGATAAGGAAACAAGACCCCTACATATGAAAAGAAGGGAATGAAAAGATAATGCTTTGATGAACCTAGAAGGTATTTAAGTGAAACAGAGAAAGATAAACACTATAATGATTTCATTTATATGAGATCTAAGATGTCTAAACACTTGGTACATGCTTGAAACTAAAATAAATAAATTAAAAAGAAATGTAATCTATTTGTGTCATTCTTTATTGGTAAAAGGTGTATTTGTCACACAGAACTGTGTTGGCATTTGCCCCTGTGACTTCCTAACTTTTGTGAATTTGAATGAGTCATGTTAGTTCTACATTATAATAGATGAATTTGGAGAGTGTGTTGCAAATGCAATCATGATACTATATGAAATATATGGAATCGGTGAACGACACTGTCCTCAGAAGCAGATTAATTAGTGAATTGAACACAGGCTCTTGAGAAAGACACAACCTTGGTTCATACTATTTCTTTCACTTCCTTATTAATGTTTGACCTTGGGCAAGGTGATTGTCTCTGTGTTCCTCATTTTCCTAATGCACTGATACTTCTAGATCTTGCTCTAAGTACTTCTTTACCTGGCTGCTTATCTGTATTCATTGTTTGAAGTATGGAAAACCAATACATCTGTATCAGAAGTAAAGTTGTATGACAGTTTTGAGAGTAAGGAGACACAGAAGAGGAATGCTTTCGACAGTGAAGAACACTCAATAAGTGTAGCTGAATGAATGAATGAATGAATGCTTTCAAACTTTCAGTAACTGGGCACATTCTCCCTAGCCCAGAAAGCTGATGTTTGCATTGGAAATACAAACTAAAAAGAGGTGACATTTCCAGCAAACTTCTAGTCATGTGTTCATTTATTTCTTTCAAGGAACATTGAAGAATAAAAAGTGAAACAATAAAAAAGTAAATAGAAAGAAAGAAGGAAGCAAGAAAAAAATGAAAGGAAAAAGTAATAGAAAAGAAACAAATAAAAGATAACTTGAAAAACTTTACTAAGAACATTTTATTAAGTTGCTATATAACCTTACCCACTTTTTTCCTTTGCCAACACATGTACCTGCTCTGACTGGGGAAAGTCATCTTTGAGGATGGAACAATGTATGGAAGAAAACTTGATGACTAGGAAACTTAAAGCAGGAGGAGAAGGCAGAAAGGGCCTGGGCTCAACATATAGGACAGAATTCCTAGTGGCTCAGAAAAGGATTTGAGACCCAGACTCACATGTAAGGCATAGGTCCAAAGACTATGGCTTTGTGTCTTGACAGCTCTAGGTACGCAATGGACAGTAGAAGACCTAGCATAACTCTGCAGTGACGCAACGCTTGGGTGGAACAGAGTGATTGAGAATAACAGGCAAGGGGGTAGACATCATTCTATGTATTTGTTTACGACATATTTTCTGAGCTCCGTATGAGGTCCTGGGAGTCAGCAGTAACCAACCAGTTATGTCCCCAGCTCTCAAGGAACTTAGGCCAATACAATTTGAAGCTCAGCTAATAGGTAACAGGGGCTTAACAGTTAGGAGGAGAGTTGGGCAAAAAGCTCCATATTCCCAATGAGGTACAAAACCAAAGAGAACACTAGTCTAATTAATTAAAGCACAAAGATTAGAACTGAGCATAGTTTCAAGATCATTTAATTTTTTAGTGGAGAATGGAAGCTATAAAAATTTTAAGGCATAGTCAGGGTTGAGAATACTGCAAGTTAATTATATTTCTATAGAAGGTCTGTGATCCCAGATAAGTTCTGAGAGCAAGTTGCTGAATGGGCAGAGTAGCAACTGAGAGGTCCTGCATCCAACACCAGGACCCTGGGCCCCCAGGTCCCTCTGAGATGCCAGCTGCATATGAGGCTGTCTGTAAATGAGCAGGACAGGGCTTTCAGAAGCATCTGGGAAGGCGAGGATGGCAGAAATGCGAGAAGAGCAAGAAAAGAGCCTCATTATAACATGAGAAGCCCTGTAGTTCCATTGCAGTGAGCTTCTGACATTTCTATTTTGAAGTTTTTAAAATCTGTGTGTGTGTGTGTGTGTGTGTGGTGTGTGTGTGTGTGGCTGTTCCCTGTGTGGTCATCCTCTTCGTTCTACTTTTCAAGGCAGAAAGGTATAATTCAGGGTGGATTACCTTTACTTTTCTCCTCATGGTCATAGTGAGGTCATGTTTCCTGTGGCTCAGAAGTCTGTCCCCTGAAGCTTTCTTTTAACCCATTACTCCACCGATGACAATGGCTTTTATCCTGTCTTCTGTTTCTTCGGGATCACTAACTAACTAATTAACTTCCAGTACCCTTAGTCCTGACCGTGTCTTGAAAAATTTGTAGCTTCCATCCTCTACTAAATATCGATGGCCCTTCTCGTCCACCCAGGTACTGGGCTCACTGTCCACTGCTGTTCCTCGAGAGGTAGGAAGAGTGAGCTCTTTTTCATGGAATGGTGGTGAAGACAGAGAATAATCCATGCGACAGTTATTTTCATCCTAGGTCCTATGAATATCTGCAGTCAAATCCATTTTCAACTTAAGAATTAATTCTCCTACTTGGAAAATTAATATTTGATTCAAACATAATATTGATCTTAGTCGATAAAATTCCTAACCCTGGCCTTATGCTAACGGACTTTTTACTCTTCCTTGCTCTGAAACATGTTACAAATCTTTTAACATTAATGGTACAAACCAAACATTTCTCTAATCATTACCTTATTTTTTGCTGCGTAGAGAGACAAATGTTTTAGTCTATTTTACCCCAAATGAAATAACCTATCAAATAGCATATGTTATTACATCAGTTTAATCTGATCCCAATTTATTCACTATTGTTTTGAATAATCTCTGATCTGTGATGGCTGCGTCTCTCCCATCCGCCGCTGTTCTTTTCTAATATTTCAAGATTCTGTTCTGTTCTTTCAAATTTTTCCTTTCCAGACTGAACATTGTGACTCAACTTTTTCCTCAGACTCTATCATCCTGGTCATCTTCCTCTTCCTGAATTTCAGTAAGCCAATGACCCTTGTGCAATATGGCAATGGGATACATTGACACGTGTCTAATCAATGGGACTAAAGGCATCTTTTGTTCTGAATACTCTCCTTCCACTGATGTAAACTGAGGTGAAGCAGGTTTTGGGGGGCCAATTATGTCATTCTGTTGACTCACTGAATTTGTACCTATTAGAAATTGTAAGTCATTCCCATATGAACTTTCATTATTAAATCGGATATCACCAATCGTACTCACTATAAATCTGAAGTGGATTTAGTGAATTCAGTTTTAGGACCTTATATTCATGCATACTTAACCTCTTTATTTTAACCTGTCAACGACTTCCTGAATCCTGATTCTGATATAAAGTTTATGAATATGCAGTTCAGATCAACCAATACTTAAACAGCATTTTCAGAGTGTAAGCTGGGTGAGGGCAGAAACTATATTTTTGTACACTACTCTATCACGTATGCTTATATTAGTGTCTGTCACTAGTATAGGCCTTCACTAAATTTTTATTGATACATTTTTTTTGGTATAAGTGAAAAAATCTATGCTTGCCAAATATTGTACAAAGCATTTTAAATATGTTTTTACTTAATCTTCCCAATAATTTGTGAGTAGATATTATAGTTTCCTTTTTACAGATGCATATATTGACACTCAAGTAGACAATGTGCCCTGTACCAAATTGCTCAGTTAGTTCAAAGTAAATAAAAAATTTAAACCAGATCTCTGATTCTCAGTCAATGAGCATTCATACTAAACTGTACTATATTAGAATTCTGAAGCGACCTCTAAACTGACAAACCACTACCAACATTTACTGAATACTTTCTGTATGCCAGATGTTGTGCTGAGTACTGTATATGTTTAATCTCACTTTATTCACCTCAACCACCCTTTTTGGTAATAGTATTATTATTACTCCCAGTTTACTGATGAACTGAGGTTTAGAGTAACTAAAGTAACTTTAAGTCTTCCTTCTTATTTCTGTATCTCTTATTCTCTAGGTCCTTTATTGGGAGGAAGGAAGTGGAGAGGTATTTGGTTCTGTTTTCCTCATTCTCCTGACTTGTGTTTATGACCCCTCCCACTCTGAATCTACTTCCTGAAGTGTGGCACAAGCCTTTTTTTTTTTTTTTTTAATCGAAAAATTTTCCTTTGTTTGACTCTTGTCCATATGACACTAGGATCCCTGGTGTCTCCTCTCTGACTCAGCATACTTCTCTGAACTTCACAGAATTGTCAAGTTCTCTGATCCTGTCTAGATGAATTCTAGACACAGTTTTAACATTCTTGACCAGCTTTTACAGTCTTTATGTTTTTCTCAGTGGCATTATCTCTTTCAAGTTCCTGCATGACCAAGGGACACAATGTTTAAGAGACAAGTGGATGTGGGCTTCACTCTTGATTCTACCTTTTTTTTTAGTCTGCTAACACCAAGCATATCATTTACTTCTCTAGGTTTCAGCTTACATGTTTTGGAAAATGAGGTTAATACTAACCACCTCAAATTGGCATTATTAGGACTCAATGAACTAAGTTTGTAAAGTGTTTAGGACAGGGTCTGTTACATAAGGAGTGCTCAATGAATAGCACTATGATTATTACTATGATTATTATTATTTAGAAGGAAATTGGCTGGACCTAGATTGATATCTTTATTGTTCTTAGCACTATAGGCTAATCATCAGATAAACCAGTTGAAATTATCTCTCCATATAATAGTTTCCTGACAAATGGACCTCACTTTTCATATATCTATGTTTTCAGTTGTATTCGATCAGTTGCCTGCTTAACAAAGAACTTTGGGTAGAGGAAAAAGAGATTTAAATATCAGATGAGAGGCTTTTAAGGTTCTTTTAAATGTTAAATTATAGAATTCATTTAAGTTGTAACTGTTCAACATTTTATTATTATTAATTTTTCCTTTTTACAAAAGAATTATGAATGTTGTAAGGATTATTATTTTTCTCTTTTAGAACAAAATATATATACATTTTTCAAATAGCTGTTTTGTAATTTCAATGTATATTTAATATATTTAATATATATTAATATAATTGTAAAGTGTTAATTGGTAGATACCATGTATTGTTCAAATGCAGAGAGTAATAAGAATATTTTAGCTGAGATATAATATGAGGTTTCTGGACCTGGTATAACAGTTTCCCTTTAATTTAAATGTGTCTTAAATGTTTCAGCCTGGAAGATCTTAGGTAAAACCCTAATTGCCTTCCAGGAAAACACAATTTTCTGACCAGCTTAATATAACCACACAGTTTCCACATTCATGTAAATTGTGTACAAAACAGAACTCTACTGTAATATTGAAAAGGAAAGTTTTGGTCAAGTTTCGTACATCTGGATTTTGACTACAGTTACATAAACATTGACATTTTGTGATTAATTGCCAGGAAAACAGCCAGTCACACCAAAAAATTCAGGGTTGTTTTCTTATTGGCCTAGCAGAACAGCTTGGTGTGATTCAGTGATTTGAATTGTGAGCTTCTGGAGCCAGCTGGGGCAGAAGTGGGCAGCTAAGCACACGACCTTCTCTACTTGCTCGCTTGTGCCTGATCTTCCTTAAGATAGGGGCTTGGCTTGCAGACTATAGCTTTGGAGATATCTGAAAAGGTAATTACCTATGGAAGGTTGGTTGATACACTGACTTTTGCGTGTCAGGACACACATGACTGAGTGCAGATTTTTCCAAAGAGGAGATTCTGAATTGGGGTATGGGTTGAAGGGTCCACACAGGGTTACCCTTCACCTAGAAGGAAGGGTAGTGGCAGAAGGAAGGACAAACCAAAGGGAAATGAGAGACACTGGGGAAAAATAACCTAACTTATTTTAGGATTTTTACTTGTGTTGTGCTTTGTATGATAAAGAGTCTTCCATTCTTGGATTTTGGTTAGATGTATTGAATTTTTGGAAAACATAGAGATACATAAATTAGTATATTTTCACATTTATGTATATAGCATATAGGAAACTCCTATTTTAAAGATTAACATTAGACATTTTTTAAAAAGTGACTTAGGATCTGTTAAAAAGTGGTTAACTAGTATATATTTTTAGAAGTTCTATATCTAGAAGTATGTAAATGTAGATAAAAATATCTAACCTGGATCAAGAATTCTTTTTATGTATGTTTTCCCCCTCATGTACTAAATATGGACTTAGCAGTTAAAAAATTCTCATTATTTCATCCCCATAATAACCCATAAGGTAGGTAGAACAGATATTATTAACCTTATTTTCTAGGTGAGGAAACTGGGTCAAATAAGCTAAATGACTTTGTTAAGTAATACATAATGTGTTAAGAGTAGATATAAGACCCACATTTATTGTATACTATTTTAAATCTCCAAATCATTTCTACTATTTGCATGGGCCACAGCAAAATAAAATGTGTAATACATGTTTATACTAGTTTAATTACATTTGAGATTATGAGACATGAGCCACTTAATAGAAATTCTTTCTTTTCTTCCTTGTCAAACTCTTAATTGTTACCTGCATTTGACCACATTTAATTCACAACCCGAGGCTATGATTTTAATGAGACTAAAGAATTATATCAGATCTCCAAAAAATAAATCCAAGCTCCAAATATTCTCACCTTAAATATATATTATCTATACATATTAAAAAGAGTTAATAACTGGGTATAAAACACCAAATAGTTGAGATTGTTCACGGATCTAGCATCTCAATTATAATCATATTCCTTATTTGCCTATCCTCACATGCTCATTCTCTTTGTCCTAGAAACTCTCACTTCCTTCAGCCTGTTTTCTTTTTCTTTTTCATTTTATACTATATAATCCCTTTTCTGTTCTGAATGAAATAGGGGCTAACAGCTGGTTTCATGGGCATAACCACTGTCTTCATATATCTCTCCCTTTGAGCATAGATAAAATCATAGAATGTTGAGGTTTGAAGGTTCATCTGGTCTGACAATCTACTCCAGGGATTCTCTTTTCTTTGTCCCTGTCAAGAGGTGTTATCCTCATATTTAAACATATCCTATGATCAGAAGCTTACTCCACAGCACTTTTCAAATTTGAACTTGTCTCTTAGATTTTGCATTTTGAAACAAAACTTTTCTCCCTGTATTTTTTTACCCTTTGTCCATAGTCCTACCTTAGGGTAACATATAAACCTTTTTCCTTTCCTTCATGTTATACTTTTGCATGTTTATACCTAGATGTATGCATACATCCCTGCGCCAAGCCAAACAATGTCATTTCTTCAACTGTTGGTCATTTAGCTTAGTTTTAAGTCCTTTTCCTTTTCATGTTTATTCTTCTCTATGGTATACTGCCTCTGATCTCCAGAGGCCATCTCTAGCCTATAAAATAGAGCCATAAAACGAGCCAGGATGAAGACAGCCATTTTGATTCAAGGGACACATATATCTGAACTTTCTAAAGAGGAGAAATGGTCACATGAAATTATCATTGTGGAGAAATCAAACAAGGGAGGGGGCTGTTCTTCTAATTTTGGTTCTCTTCGGTTCTAATGACTGGGAAACAAGACAACATGGAGAGGGATACTGAAAATAAGCCATAAGTAAGCTTAGAGAGGTACAAGTGGGGCGAAGGTGACCTTCATTTCCTGCCTTCTCAGGAAGGAATCAAGCTTTCCAACTCACCCTTTCCAAAGAGTCATATGCCCAGGAAAACATCAGCCAAAGGAGAGTTGAGGAAACAAGCAGGGTGTCACCACCAAATGGAGAACATTTAGAAACTTTCATTTTAGTGCATTCACTTATCTCTTGACTTATTTTGCATTATAGATGGTAGTTGAAGCCAGAAAAAAAAAAAAAGGCATTTTCAAAAATACTCTTTGAAAATCCAGATTTATGTGTACTAGGGTTAGCAGAGGCAGAAACGCTTCTTTGGTAGATAAACTATATGAAGTGTTCTCTCACGAAAGATTTTGGAAACCTAGTCTTATAAAGACGGACACTGGAAAAGCTTTCAAGTATATGTAGGACGGCTTCTAGAGCTTGGATAGCTAAATACCTGGTTTATCCCGTCAAGATCTTATTTAGCATCTGCAAGTAATATCTGTTTGTTTTTAATATGAAGGAAATAAATCATATCATTGTAAGGTATGTGCACACCAAGCAGGCACAGACCTGCATTATGACTTTGAAGCTTTTTAACTGCAATATTTGCAAGCCCAGTCCAGCTTGTGGAAAACCATGCACATATTTTGATTTAGCTCTGAGCCTTCTTTTCATCTTCCAGGTCACTGAGTGCAAAGGAAAAAAAAAACAACACTGCAAATATTTTTGAAGCACAAGTCTATTTTTCCCTCTTACAAAAACTAAAATTGAATGATTTGATTTGGTTTAAAAGATCTAGTTTGTCCCAAGACAGCAGACTGATTCTCTATCACTTAAAAATGCATTTTAGACTGATTTCAATCATGTGACTTCATGATTCCCAAAGAAGTCTCATCAGAAACTGAAAGATGACTATGAAGTTTTTCATTCTCAACACTTTTTCTAGCATTAGGGTTGAATCTTCTCTCTTCTATGCTGTTGAAAGTCTGGTCAGTCTGCAAACATTGTCCATCTCTAGTTTTGCCTTTGCAGAAATCCTCCTCAATGTCTTAACCGTAGTGGATGATAGAATATTCAGGTATCAGAAACTGAGTTCTAGTGCTGGTTTTACTTTTATCTTCCTAACTTGCTGACTTTAACCTCCCTAAATTTCAGTTTTCATACTTTTTGATTATGAATAATAATACTGCTTTGCCTATAATCATTGATGCTCTTAGTACTAGTGGAAATGATGTATGTATGTGAAAGCATTTGAGATAAATTCATTTATAAAACTGGAAAATCTATACCATACATCCAGGGCTCCCGGGGCAGAAGTAAGGACAGAGCTTGTATGGAGAATCTTGAACTGGGTTTGCATTGAGCTGAGTCGGAGGAAGGTTATTGCCTCTTCTCTTTCTGTTATCACACACATGTGCATGAGTGCAAATATCTCTATTCTAGGTCTGTATTCACAGCTAACATTCTAGAGGTTAGATCTAGTATGCTTCACCTTCAGACTGATCTTGATTTCTTACAGATTCTAGGAATGCACAGGGGACTTCAGAAACGAGTAATTCCTAGGTATCCAGACAACTGGTAATTCCTAGGGGTTCAGATTCCTCATTTAGAGAATTCCCTGGGAACAGAGGGGCCTCTAGACCTCTTTTTTCCCTTACACTTGGTTCACAGCTGAGAAACCTGCCTAGCTGCTTAGCTTGGCAAAGAAGAACCCCTTTCCTTGTTGGTAGACTAGGTTGCTACTTTATAACATTGATTTGAGGGGTACTCTGGAGTCAGGCCCCAAAACATCTTGTTCAGGAGCTTGCTTGCTGCCTTGAAGGTTACCATTTGAGAGTAATTTTTTTGTCTGTCAACATAGCCCTCTCCAAATTCTATTTTTAAAAAGGAAGACATCTCCTTGGAAAGGAAAAGGCAAACTTGTTTCCATCAGTAGTAGGGATGGAGCAGATAGAAAAAACAGGAAGGGAAAAGTGTGCATGCTTTAAGACAACATTTCCCTTCTTTGACATTGTTCTATCTCAGACTTCCTGGTGTCAGGTCTTCCTATGAAAAGCATACTTTGTACCTGCCTAACATGAACTAAAGCTCTGGAGTTGAGAGGAATGAGTAAGGCCTGGCCTGGGAAATCTTCTAAATAGCACTTCATCCAGCAGACTTCATCTGATTCATTGTAAACTTTTAATGAACTTTTATTGCCTTCTGTCCTCTTGGCCCTGCTAGCTGGGTTTATACTGGATTATATTAATAATCATTATGTAGCATCTGATAACTTAGGCATTTTGAGTGATAAGGGAATAAACAAGCAGGGTCAAGTTACTGACCACAGATAGCATGTATAATAAATTTATTGGCTACCTCAATGTGCCTTGGGACTTCTGATATACCAGGTGAGGCTAATGGGGATGCTGAGCCACAGCGGGGTAATATATTAGCTCTGAAGTGCATTTTAAGGCCAACCGCTCCTTTTCCAGGGCTGCCTTCCCAGACTTTCCCTCACTCTCCCCCTTTAGGCATTTTTCTTCTAGTGAATCTGTTCCTAATCTCTGTTGCTCAACATATTGTATTCAAAGACTTAGATAAAGACATTCTCATCAAATTTTCAGATGAGTCAAATTTCCAAGAAAGAACTAATACAATAAATGACAAAATCATCTCAACTATTGAATTCAACAAGATGACATTTAAAAAGGGATAGAATATACTTTGCATTTAGACTATAAAATATGCACACAAGGATAGGGTAGGGGATGATGTCACTTGCCAACAGTTTATGTTAAGAATACCCAAAGGTTTTAATAGGCCATGAGAAGCATGAGAGAAACAAATGCAGCCTTAGACTCCCCCACAGGTGCAACAAGTTTTGGGTCACAAGCACTACAGTTAGTTGTACTCTGAGACCATCAGACAATGTGTTGTGCTTCACATTGGGCCCTTAGTACCTGTATCACAGGACAGATCCTGATAAACTAGAATACATTCAGAAAAAGATGCTTGGGGGAGTGTGACGTCAGCAAGACAGTGAAGTAGGAAGTCCTGGATTCTCCTTTACCCCACAAACACACAATTCGGCAACAATTTACAGACGAATTCTCTTTGTGAGAAACCCAGAAATGAGTTGAAATTTTCCTTTCATATCAATGCAAAAAATGACCCAATTCCATATTGTCTATTTGTCATGATTCCAAGATAGCAAAGCTATACAATTTATTTTATTTTATTATTTTATTTTATTGTGGTAACCAACCTTAACATAAGATCTATGCCTTTAGCTAATTTTTTAAAGTGTACCATACTGAGAGTTATGCGCTCTTTTTTACCATGCCCTTCTCAGGCCATATTGATATACCAGGTCACCATGCTCATGGGAAGAAAGGTATTTATTTTACAAATAAATAGTCTGTGTTTCTGTTTGCTAAAAACAAAAAAGAAAAGAAAAAAGAATATTAAGGAGAGTGTGAAGGTGCCTGAGTAACTTATCAAATGTGGAAGTTTTAAAGAAAGAAAGAGAAAAGAAGCAGAAGAATATATAGTCCTGTTTTGTTCTAGAAGAATTAAGGCTAAATGTTTAAATTGATTCAATATCAGAAAAATTTCTATCCTAACAATTAGTTATCCAAAATGAACTGGGATATCATGTGAAATAGAGACCTTCATAACACTGGAGTTTTAAGTGTGAAATGAATGACCATCTGCTATTGAATGGTCATATTGTATGGCATAGAGTAGGTACATGATAAACGTTTGTCAAATGTTAAATATATGTTAGGCTTGCTATGAAAAGACTGAGAGGTTGAACTTGACTAGTAAATCTAAAATAATGTGCAAGTTGTTGATAATGACCTTTGAAAAGATGTTCTATTGTCAAATTCTCTAGTGAACCCTTGTGTTAAGTAGACTCAAACAGATTCCTTTATTGATGGACCACACAGAGGGTTTAATATATGAAATATACACAGACACACACACACACACACATACATTGTATAAATCTCCAGGAGGAGGTATAGAAAGGCAATAGAACTTATTGGGTGTAAAACACATTTAGCAAGATACTGACTAGAACATTATTACTTAGAATACTTATTTGGGAAACACTGGTCAAATTTCTGTACATTTTCTTCTGACTTTTAATTCCTTTTTATGTTTTCAAAAAGATGAATATTTTTTTTGTAATACTCTTCTACTAAACTTTGTTGTTCTAGCCACCTTTTCCTGGATGCTGTGCTACTCTATAGAAATGTATTTACTAGTTTAGTAAAATTTATCTCCTCTTTCTTAGCTCTATAATATCTTGTTTGGTATATTCTCATGTTTGAGGTCTAAATTCACTGCTAGGAGTAATTCCCAGCACTTAAGATTTTTCTTAGAATACTTTTATAATACAAAATCATTATCCTCTAGGAAACTCTACAAGACTCTTTGTAAGAGGAAAATTCTATCTCCGAATTTTAAAAAAATGTACCTAAATGTATGCAGATTATTTTCCTACTTTATTATAGGTTTATGGCCAAAAGGAGTGGTCATTATCCTTAACTGAAATGGGTAGAGACAAATTTTATGTATTGCTCTCTCTAAAGTAAAGGAATCAGAGTGTTTCTAGGCAAACACCATAAAAATTTCCTGTATTAACTGAGAAAAGAGCACATTTCTTGAACAGTATTTTTCAAAGCTTAACCTCATGTTTTTAACAACCCCAGATGACTTATGTTCCTGGCTTTCTTGTTTGTTGGTTAGCATTCAATGCCTGAATTCAGGGAAATGAAAGATGGAAAAAACCCCAACAGGTCACCCAGTTCATTTCTCTAAAGAAATTCACAGATGAATCTCATGATGTATCCTCTAGCATTGATTTACCTGAGGCTAGTTGTGGGTTGCATTTTTAAATCAGAAAAATTGGACCAATTTCAATTTTAGGATGAATTGAGAGACCACCAGCAGGTTACATATTCTACCCTCTGCTTTCTCTCTCTCTCTCTCTGTATACATATATTTATAAACTGAGTAATTAAGCTATGCACATTCTGGCTTTTAAACATTATCCTGCCCCCCCCCACCCCCAAAGATAAATAATCACAAGACTGAAAAATGTAAGTGTCAGGGCAGGGGGTAGATCTTTATATTCCTGCATTGACCAATTTTTGGATGGGGTTATTTCTGGAAAGGGATGTGACTTGGGGCAAGTTGCTCCTCTCAGCTAAGGGCAATTTTAGGAGAGAAATTCAGCCAGTTGAAAGCCATCGGCAGCCAGCATCTGAGGGAATGGGTGAAACATGAGATCTGGACAAAGTATCCTAGCAGCAGTTACAGTCTACACTTGCACAGTGACATTCATTTGCTTTATATGGTATGTTCCAGGATCAGCTTCTCCAGGATTTGGTTCATCTCTTTTCCAGGAAAAATTATAATACTAGGTAGATTCTAGTCATATTTTCCTGGATGCCATGGCTGTTTTATAGGAATGTATTTCCCTTTTTAGTGTAACAACCATTTCTTCTTTCTCAGATCTATAATTTCTCCTTTGCTATATTCTCCTGTTTGAAATCTAGTTCGTTCCTAGGGGTAAGTCAGATACTATGAAGTTAGTGGGACAAACTACAGCCCCTGCTGTTAAACCTAATTTCAACACCACTACTAATGCTCATTGTCTTTCCCTTCAATTACTCATTGAGATTCTCTCACTCTCAGTAGCACATGGTCCCGGTGTCTAACTTGGCAAGTGAAATAGACCTCCATTCCTGAGAGTTGTGAGCTCCTGGTCACCATATCCTTTTCAGACCATAGCTAATATACTCATCCCTTTACTATCATGCTTAAGCAGAGAAATATCAAGGGATATTCCAGTGGGTTACATGAGTATCAAATGCATTTTTTTCCTTTCTTAGATTCAGAGGCCCTACCTTCTGATGAACATATTCAATTACCCATTAGGAAAGATGACTCCATACTTGTTAACTAGTCTGTTAGCATGAAAATCTGTGCTTTATTGGAAACAGACACTTGAAAAATTTGACAAACAAGTGATTGTCAGCTTCTAGAGTTCAAATGGGACTCTCTAACATCCCATGGTAGAAACCTTCTCTCTATATGAAACAGGATCTCCAGGACACAACTTTAGAATTTTAGGAATGGAAAATATAAATTATTTGTGCAATTTACAAAATAAGATAAATAGAGCCATCCTGCTTCCATACTTTAGATTCCAGACCCATTTATTCTACCTAGTGGGAATACACTACTAAATAGTGCTTGGTAGTTAAGGATGTGTAACATATCCTGGGTAAAGGTGCATTTATTCTTGCAGAAAAAGCAGTGTGGATTAAAATGTTCTGTTCTGAATTAACAACAACTGCCAGGGATTCTTACTGGTGGAGGAAGCATATATATTAATAGTCAGACAGGTAGAATGCCTGGGTTCCACAGGAGGACCATCTAGGATAAAATAGAACCCCTGTTATGAATAGAAGAAAAGAGGTAATCTGTGCAAAGTTTCAGGATTCCAAATCAAAATGAATTCAGGATAGAATTTACTTTCACTAGAGTTTGTATTATGGCAAGTAAGTGGGCCTGAAACTTTAGGATTGAGAAATTGAAATAAGGCTATTAATGATGAATAGTCAAGGTACTAAGTAACTTGGACATAGAACAATAGATTACTTGCAGGTTTCTTTTATTGAAAAGGTAGAGGTAGGGATGAAAATAGTACTGGAATACACTACTACTGTTATATAAGTATATAACTTTAATCCATTCTAATATGGAGACTTTCATGTCTGCATAAATATATGGCTGCATGAATTCCAAAACCAGTTGAACATGGAATTCCAAAACCAATTGAACATGGAAGCTAAAATCATGAATCTTCCTTAAACCAAAATGTGCTTCCCTGGACTAGTCTTCTGAAATTGCATGCTTCATCAGCATAGGTAGATATGGGATGGTGGAAAAGAGAGAAAGAATGAAGTAGGTACAAATTGGCCAGTGCTATCAACAGTTTCTGGCTATATGTCTTACTGGCTGCTTTCAAGGTTAAGTGGGAATCCCCATAGAGGTATTGTCTTGCCATTAATATCCAGAGTATAGTACATTACAAGTATAGTAATAGTACAATAGAAAATAACAGTAGAAATAGCTAACATATATTAAGCACTTACTCTGTGCCAGGCAGTCTTTTGTGTGTTTTATGTATGTTCATTTATTTGATGTTTATAACAACTCTAAGGTCAGTACTAGAATCATCTTATTTAATCTCACTGAGACCTAGTGAGATTAGTTAACTTGCCCAGGAGCGACACAGTGCTAAGTGGTAGAGCTGGGAGCACTACTGTCAAAGTCCTTCATATAAAACACTATGTTAAAATGTACATTGCTTTTATGGGATGGGGGCAGATAAAACACTCTGATTCCTAGGCTGTATTACTCTATGAAAAGCCTGACCAAAATAATGTGAGTAAGACCTTGACCTATCACTTTATGTGTCTTATATCTGAAAAACCAGAGTATGTCCAAAAATAAATAGGATAGAATGTGGCTACTCTAAAATTTTGACTCAAGTGAAAACTACATTAAATATAGTTTTATCAGATTTGAAAGTGCGACTGTTCATAGTGAGAAGTTGGTACAAATATATGGACCTTTTGTACATCGCCATTTAAAAAAATTAGCCTAAGACATTAGATTTAATGAGTTCAAGACAAGTGAATTCTCAAGAGAATAGAATAGAATTACCTGCCCTGAGAATAGCAATTTGGTCTCTAAGCTCACAAATTCTTCAATGTGAAAAAGGGGGTTGAATTATGTTGTTACTGAACTGCTTATCAGCTTGAAAACTAAGAATCTGGTATGGTGCAATGAATAAAACAAGAGGTCTGAAGCTAGAAGATCTTGGTCCTGCTATTTGCCCCTGAATGACTGTCATAGATTTGGCTCTCTGGGATAGAGACTCTAAAACTCAAAGATTTGTGTGCAGGTGGTTTATTGGATGGGGGGGGGGTGATTACCCTTTTGGATAACGTGAGAGGGATGAGGGAAGTAGAACTAGGTAGAGTGAGCATTTGAACTGTTAAGCAGTTGAAATAAATGTGTCAACCAATTCTACGGGGGAACACTGAGGCTGGGATGTCCATTCAGAGTACTCCTACCTGACTTTTAGCCAACATGGAATCTCAGGGGCAAGGTTTACCCTCTTCTCAGAAACAACTTAAGAAACAGACGCTATGAATGAAACAACGGTTTTCAAGGCACTGCATATCAGGATGCTTTCCTAACCACTGACACATGGAAAACAAACAAAGCGAGGCCTGGTTGGCCCAGCTTATTGCCTTAAGTGCATTTCCAGGCCATGGCTCAGGGAAAGGAAACCAAGGTAGCATCTAGTGGCTGTTTTGAGTTAAGAAGAAGTTGAAAGTCCTGGGAGAATATGGTGGCAATAGTTTACATGGCAAAATACTGAAGAAGAGAGAGCGACAGAGAAAAGGATCTCTGGATATCTGTGGAGGGCACCCCTCATGTATGTACATATACAGTGGATATTGGCACATTTATGTGGGGGAAATGATCCTCCAAGAAGAATAGAGGGAAGAGTGGCTGGCGTAACTCAGGGCTGGGATTATTGCCTATTCCTACCAGTCAGTCATGGGACATTGGGCACAGTACTCAGGAGGTCTTGCCTCAGTGTGCGGGAAATAATAGGCTCTAGACTAATGCTGTATCGGTTGCTTTTTAATAGCAAGACTTAAAATAATCAAGCTTTTCCCAAATGATTTAACCTCACCCAGACAAAGCTCAAGAAAACTTATAGAAATACAAAAGTATCCAACACACGAAAGGTAAAATTTACAATGTCCAGCATCAAATAAAAGATTATCAGGAATTCAAAGAAGGAGGAAATTATGATTCATAATGAGGTGAATAATCAACTTATCAAAACTAACCTGGGGGGAGGAAAAAAAATGGCGCAGATGATAGAGGCTCCTTTCATCCCTCTGGCAACCAAATCAAAGTTGTGACGGAAACAAGAGGCAGCAGCAAGGAAAAATCGCCTGGGGTCTTGATGAACAAGCCATACAACTAGGGAGAAATCCAAGCAATCACCCTGCAACCGCAGAAGGTAGGGCGGGGTGAGGACGTGGGGCTGCCCTGTCTCGAGTGGCTGAGACAGAGTCTGTGGCAGCGGCAGTGGCAGACGCCTCTTAAAGGGGCGGTGCCACAAGCAGACTTTAACGGTGACGAATCTGCTCACTCTAAGCACTAGTGCTGATTCGACTGCGTGCAAGGGGCACCAGGGGCTTACAGGGAGACATTGTTGGAGTGAGGACTGAGGGGAGACTCGCTCTGGTAGTATTCATTGCTCCATGTTGAGTCTGCCCCACTACCAGTACACTGGACACCGTACCCCCATAGCCCTGACGTCATCAAACTGGATAACAGAGGTCGCTCCACCCAGAGGATTCCCTGAAACCCTGCCTTCCCCAACTAGCGGCTCCACCCAAGCCACATCCTGGTATATCCTCAGCGAATCAGGTGCTCCTTGCTGAGCAGCGTCTATGCTCACACTGGAGGCAGCTGGCCTCGGTTTCTGGTATGGCCTTTGAGGCAACTATAAGCACAGCATCTGTGGATTGCTTGCTGAATCTTAACAGGTGGCCATGGAGGGGCAGAGGCTTGGGCTAAATTTGGCCTGGAGCTGAACCCCTCTCAGGACTGTGCCACTGGACACCTACTACACAAATCCACACTAATTAGACCGGGAGACTTAGGAGCTTTGCTTAGTACACAGAAACAGACGTGGAAAGGCAGCCAAAATGGGAAGACAAAGAAGCAGAAACCATATGAGAGAACTGAACAGAGATCCAGATATAATGGAGTCAAGTAATATAACAGATGTAGAGTTCAAAACACTGGTTATAGAGATGCTCAATGAACTTCTGGGAAGTATAGATAAATTCAGTGAGACCTTCAACAGAGAAATAAAAAAAATAAAAACGGAAATGGAAATTACAAAAGGGAACCAGTCTGAAATGAAGAAAACACACATTATCTGAAATGAGAAGTATATTAAATGGAATAAACAAAGTGAATAAAGAAAAGGATCAAATGACCTAGAGGACAGGAAAGCCAAGGACACTCAATCAGAATGGCAAGCCAAGACTATAAAAATAATTTAAGGAGCATATGGGGCACTATTAAGGGTCCAAGTATCTGTTTGATAAGTATATGTAACTGAAGAAAATCAAGATGTCGAACAGCTGTTTGAAGAAATAATGATGGAAAACGTTCCTAACCTGGTGAAGGAAATGGACATAAAAGCCCAGGAAGCTCAGAGAATCCCAAAAAATCAGGGATCTAAAGAGGTCCACACCAAGACACATCATAATTAAAATGCCAAAGGTTAAATACAAGGAAAGAATATTAAAAGTAGCAAGAGAACAACAGTTACTTTATAAGGGCACACCCATAAGACTGGCATCTGATTTCTCAAAAGAAACTATGCAGCACAGAAGGGCTTGGCAAAAAGTATTCGACAGGATGAAGATCCAGGATCTACAACCAAGAATAATTTTTCAGCAAAGCTATCATTTGGAGTTGAAGGACAGATAAAGAGCTTCCCAGACAAAAATAAGCTAAAAGTATTTATGACCACCAAGCTAGTATTATAGGAAATGTTGAAGGGACTTCTTTAAGAAGAAAAAACATGTATTAAACAGGAATAAGAATGGTAACAACTACATTCCTATCAATAACTACCTCGAATGGGAAAGAATTAAGTGCTCCAACCAAAAGATAGAGTGGCTGAATGGATAAGAAAGAGACCCCTACATATGAAAAGGAAGGGAATGGAAAAAGATATTGCTTTGATAGATCTATAAGGTATTTAAGTGGACAGAGAAAGATAAACACTATATGATTTCACTTACATGTGGGATCTAATGAATAAAAAGAACAAACTAATCAAAAACAGACTCACAAATATAGTGGACAATTTGGTGATGGACAGAGGAGAGAAGGGGTTGGGGAGCTGAGAGAATGGGGTGAAGGGTTAAAGAAATACAAATTAGTAGCTGATGGATGGTCACAGGCATGGAGGGCATAGGGAATGCAGTTAGCATTAATACGTTGGTTAGGTGGAGGGTCAGGGAGGGAAGGAGCAATTGGGGGGATCGTTTTACAAACTATATAGATGTCTAACTAATGTACTGCATACTTGAAACTAATTAAAATAAATAAATTTAAAAACTAACCTGAAGTGACATAAATATTGGAATTAGCAGTTAAGAACATTAAAACAGTTAAGATAAGAGTATTCATGATGTTAAAAATGTTGAAACATGGAAAATATGAGAACACCAATATCACATTTCTAGAGGTGAAAACTATAATGTCTGAGACGAATAAATAACCAAATAGGATTAATAGTAAATTAAATATTGCTGAAGATAAAGTTAGTAAACTTTTAGACGCATTAAAAGAAATTTGTCAGAAATGAAACAAAAATAAAAACAGCTTATAAAAATAACATTAGGAAACTTTGGGGCCACTTCAAGGGACCAAATGTCCATGTTATTGCAGTGTCCAAAGAAGCATAAGAGTGAGGGAGGAAAATGTTTGAAGAAATAAAGACTGAAAATTTCTGTATTTAATGCAATCCAAGAAGTTCAATAAATCCAAAAGAAGAAGAAGAAGAAGAAGAAGAAGAAGAAGAAGAAGAAGAAGAAGAAGAAGAAGAAGAAGAAGAAGAAGAAGAAGAAGAAAGATGACAACAACAACAACAACAAAACAAACAAACAAAAAACAAGGAAAACCACATCAGGGTATATTATAATCAATTTGGTTAAAACCAGTGATAAAAAGAAAAACCTTGGAAGCAGACAGAGCTAAGACACAGTAGTACACACAAAAGACTAAAGATAAGAATTACAACAAATTTTATATTAGAAATGATATAAGCTAGAAGACAGTGGAACAATATCTTAAAAGAATTAGAAAAAAACCTAGCAACGCAGAATTCTGTATGCAACGAAAATATTTCTCAAATATGAAGGCAAAATCTCAAAACTTAAAGAATCCAGCAGACATATACTATAAAAAATAGTGAAGGAAGTTCTTCAGGCAGAAGGAAAATGACAGATAGAAATCTGGATATGTGCAAGAGCATGAAAAGCACTGGAAGTGGAAACTACATGGGTAATATATGAGATATTTTTGTATTATGTAAACCTTTTAATAATAACTGATTGTTTAAAGCAAAAATAATAAAAATTTACTGTAGGATCTATAATATGTAGAAGTAACAAAAACAATTGAACTGTTTAGGCTATTTACATATAATGAGGTTATTGAAGTACGTTTAAGTCTATTTTGCCATTCATTTTCAATTTTTCCCTTGTTTTTTGTTCTCCCTTTTCTCTATATTTTTCTTTCTTTTAGGTTACTCGACATTGATGCCTAAGAGATGGAAAACAAATGAGGTGAGCCCTATACCTGCTCAACTAACTTCCTGGAGAGTTTCGAGGCCATGGGACAGAAAACGAAACCCAGGCAGAATCTTATGGCTTTCCTAAATGGAGGAGACATAGCTAGGAGTTCAGAGAGGTGGTTAGCAGTTTCAGAGAAAGGTACCAGAGAGGACAAAGACGTGTACAGAGAGAGCTCTAGAGATCTGTAGAAAGTTGCACTCAAGTCCTTAGTTGGGAAACATCAGCTGCCAACATTTCTAGTGGTCAGGGGCATAATTCCTCAGTCTGAGTGGCATGCCCCTGCATCTACTACAATGTCTTCAGAAAGTTACCTCCCTGAGTCTCAATTTTACCATCTAGTACACATTACCCATCTTCTGAGCTCTAAGATTTAATGGGTATGCAGAAGAGCTTAGAAAATTCTAAAATTCTCATATTACATGAATATGATGGTGGTTTAAATTATACAACACACATTATTATGACAAATGTAACAGATTCAGAACTGGGTGATCACTCCTAGGTATGACTAGTCTGTTGTTTATTCAGCTTTCATTGAATAATCTTTTGAACAGAAAATAGTACCAAAGCTATATATAGAGAAAAACACTGCAGTCACAGTGTTTGCCCTCAAAGAAATTACCATAAAGCAAATATATAATATATATAAAGAAACTTTATATATATATATATATAAAGAAACTTTATATATATATATAAAGAAACTTTATATATAGATAAAGAAACTTTATATATATAATATATAAAGAAACTTAAATTAAAATGAATTGAATAATATCATTTGTATAAAGAATCAAGCACTGGATTCTTTACATAAATTCTTAAAAAGCTGAATATTGGCTTGAGTAGTGTGATGGGAGCTGGGTGGATTTAGTCATCACCAATTTCATAAAGTGTTTGAGTTTTGCAAAAACTTTTGAAGGCGTAGAAAGATACTCCACTAGAGAGATGAAGACAGTGGGCTAGAAGTAATGGATGTAGAGGGTGGGCGTGATGAGTTCTTATGATGGAAAAGAACAAGGTCGGAATTGGGATTGATAAATTCTGGCCTTTGTCTCTAACTACCAAGCTGGAAGCCTCTGGAGATTCATTTCCTCATCAGCAAATCAGGCCTCAGGTAGCTCTAGCATCTTCTGGCTCCAAAATTCCACAATTTCCTCATTTACAAATCTCTGGTGGTTCTGAAGGTAAACATATTTTCTTGGCCCAAGTTAAGAGTCAAAACTGTGGCATCTTAGGAAATAACATTCAGAGGAGAGTGATGAGCCAGGCTTCAGAATCAGAAATCCACACAGAAAGAATTGAGGGGGCCATTTAAAGTTGGGGAGCAGGAGAATCATATGATTCTCCTTTCAAACATCTATGATGTTTGAAAATTATTGAAAACACCTAATAAGAGATCATCCACTGATCCCAAGGTAGAGAGTCTAGACTGTGGCTGGGTGAATGTCTTCTAAGGTTCATTTTTTCTGTGAAGCTATGCTTCTAATCAACACGAGAATATGATTAACAGAATTCCCTCTGCTGCGTTAATGATTTAAATATCTCAGCATTTTCCCAGAAGAAATCAGACTCACAAAATGAAAGTATCCAACCAGAAGTTTATTTTGTTAATAATCTCACATCGTAACTCCCTTTTGACCTTCACTACACTGCACTTCCATCATTTATCAATCTGGGAGCAGGAAGGAGGGGTGCAGCCAGATAGGAACATTTAAGAAACAAGCAATTCGTATGTGCCTATATGGTTCAGTGATGCTACTGCAAGGGAATACAAAATCAGGCACCAGGCTATGGAAAGAGACTTTTTCCAATTTCATTTGCCGCGCTGCCGGAAATAGCGATTGTAGGCAGCATTGTAGCCATAAACCATAGCATAGCGTTCGCAAAGTTTGAAGTCATCACAGGCTTCCCGGTTGTACTCTTGCAAAGGCTTGGTACGTTCTCGGATTCTAGAAAGTGAAAAAAAAAAAAAAAAAGGCCCAGATTAAGAAGCATGAAGAAAGTGGAGAAATCAGAAAAAGGAAAAGAAAAAAAGAGGAAGGAAATATTGGAGAGAGGTCCATTTGCCCCTCCCCTTCCCCCAATATTAAGAGATATTTGAAGAACAGGGAGGAAAGGTGGAACAAAAGAAAATTTTAAAATGCAAATAGAAATTTTCTTTCTGTCCTTTCTGTCCTCTCTCCCCTTCATTTTTGAGTCTTTTACAAAATAGTCTTTTAGAAATTCAGTTGTTTTCTGTATATAGTTTTAAAATTCTTCGATTTGGGGATACAATTAGAAATAATATATGATTAAAAAAGCCATTTTTCACTCCTTTCAGATCTGAGCTGCTACACTGGGAAAAATTACTTCCCCTCATTAAGTTTTGTTTTAAAAAATTAATTAATTAGTTAATTATTTTTTAAATTAAATTTATTGGGGTGACATTGATTAATAAAATTATATAGGTTTCCAGTGTTCAATTCAATTATACATCATATGTATGATTGAATTGTGTGTTCCCCACCCCAAATTAAATTTTGTTACCCACCTCTCTTGGGCTTTTCTCCATCTCTGCTGTTGGGATATAAAGGTATGAGCATTTCTCCTGTTAATGAAGGGACCTTAAAACAGAAACAAACAATTGCAGTTTTAGGGAAACAGTGACTGAAAACATTTTTATGAATATTCCTTAACTCAAATGAGTTTGAAAGCTCATTAATGCATTCATTTTATTTAGGGATGTGTAAAAATCAAAGGGAGAAGATAAGCAGATTTCATAAACTGCCCGATAAAAAGAAATGAATAACCCACTGATGTGTCTTTGAGACTTGTCACATTGGCTGCTGCAATTTCTGTTTGTTTGTTTTGCCTTTGGGCAATCACTTTGCCTTTTTCAATTTTGATATTCCCATTTAGTGTGTTTTTAAAATTCCTTTGAGGAGAAATTCTCTCTGTCCTGAGGGCTTGTAAAGCATACTTTGAGATTACTAGTAAATTAAACAGTTTAAACATGGTAAAAATAATGAATGAATTGAAAAGGAATGATATGTTATTTCCTCCTATACTCAGTCTTTATAAGTTCAGAAATTCAGTAGCATTCTACGGAATGTTGATGTCTGTGGTCTCCTAGCTGACTTGGCCTTCAATTCTGTACTTTGCCATTTGTCATTACTCTTTGTTTTCCATCTGTGTGGTTGATGTTGTGCCAACTTAAAATTTCCAAATGAGATTTTATGGCTTCTAAGTATGCTGGATGCAGTTTAAATGCCATACTACACTGCTTCGAGCTTTAAAAATATGGTCATTTGGAGATTTTTATAGTCATTGGATTTTAAAATTTACTTTAGTTTTCCAAAAAGAGCCCTCTTTTCCCTCTGTTATGTGTACTACCATTTTGTCTTTTTAAGAACAGGGAGAGATCGTTACTACATGAGATTTATATAAGGAAGTCAAATAAATATTCACTTACCGATTTCATAGGATTCCATGCTTTCATGAGATTCTAGAATTTAAAAAAAAGATTTATTTTGTTATTTATCACACATTGAAATAGTCTAAATATTCAGAAAGGAGAGGACATACTCAAAAAGATGTCAGGACTATATTTGGCAATATTTACTCACATTTCAGGCATTTAGGATTCATGAGTTTTTTTCTAGCTTTGTCTTGTGTGGATATGTTTACACTTTAGTTTTTCTGATGTTGAAGAAGCTAGTGAACAGTCTTGGCTGAAATTTCCTAAGGGCTCTTGAGGTTTTCAGGCTGGTGAAATAAGACAGTTTAAGTGTTACACACGTCTCCAGAGAGTCATCTCTGATTAACCTGGGACCTGTCGGAGAGCAGAGTTGAGGAAAGGACAAAAGGGCCTCAAAGACAGCCAGGTTTCTCCAGGCAGGATGGGCAGATGCTCAGCTGGGTTTTTCTGAGACAGGGTTCTAGGAGGTTCCAAAAGCCTCTTAAGAATCTGTGTTAAACTGGCAGCCACAAAAACCACTGTCTCCAGCTCGCAGCTCCCACTGGGCACAATGCCAATTTGGAGAAAGAACTGAGATGACACCAAACCAGAAGCTTTCTTCTTTCTACCACATTCCTTCTTTCTACCTTTCCAGCAGGTAAATTTGGCAATGAGAGACTTATATTTGTAAGCAAGTGAATTTGCCTGAGAAGTTCAAAGGGAGGTCAGGAAACCAAATCGTCTGATACAGAAAGCTTGTGAATAATTTCAGGAGTTAGAAATAAAACACATATGGTTGTTAACATAATTTTGGCTTAAGAACAGCTAAAATATACGGATTATTGAAGCATAAGCCTGAATGGTTTAAGTAATTCTGCTTCAGATTTTCTTTCATAGGCTTTGAACAAACATAGATATAGTTAACAGACAGAAACCAGGCAAGATTTATCTTTTGACAATAGAAATTATAAAATTTATTTTTCTCTGAGAGTCTTTAAATGTAAAACTTCATTTTAAAATTAATTTACCAAACACATGTAGTAAGTTCATGAGATTGTCATCCTGTCCCTAGGGAGGGCTATACTTAACACTTCATGTGAAAACTGATTTTTAAAGGTAAGCGATTCAATCAATATCCTTAACGAATTGTTACCAAAGTCAAAATAAACATTCTTGAAAATGAGAACTCAGAGGCCAGGAATTCCCATACCTTCTTTCTGAAATAACAAAGTTTTCAAATATTTAGTGACTTGCTATAGAAAAGACTGGCCTAATAAGTTGCATACAAGAGGCTGGTTAAGATATAAAAAAGGCTTATTGGAACAGACATGGGACTTGGGATATGTTAAATTAATGATACTCTCAGATTAGAATAGAAAAAGGGGCAGGAAAGGAGGAGGGAGAGGAAAAACAGGAGTCAACTGAAGTCAGATGCAGAAAAGAAAATCCAGAGAAATGGCCGGAAAAAGATGTCTCACCATAACACAGAGCTACCACGGCCAAGGCAGCCAGAATAGAGAGAAGCAGCAGGCTCTTCATGGTCTCTCAGTGATTCTGTGGGTTGGTCTCTCTGTCTTGTGCAGCAGCAGTAGGGAGAGAGACTCCTATAGGCTGTTAGTGAAAGGCTGTGGACTTTTTATAAGAACTAGAGCAGCTGAAAGGGGAGGATCCAGTAGGAGGGGGCCGGAGAAGGTGGGGACTGGTTGGCACTAAACTAGCACTGGGACTTTTCCCAAATATTCATTCCTTCCAGATATTATCTACTCTGGGTGGGCAGTTTTCCTTCACTCGAGAATGTGACTGTGCTATGGTAGGATGCTTCCCTGATGTAGAAGCTGTGGCTGCCCTGGGTTTGGGGCCAGACCTGGGCAAAGGTCCACAGAGTAGGGAGTTGTCACAAACACGTGTTTGCCTTTCTAATTCCTTCTGATCTACCCTCCTGGCCCTGACTGCTAGCCTTTCAGGTTTGGTCCTCAAACAGAGCCATAGTGTTCTGCTCATTCCCTTGATGGGTGGGTGAGCGGTTCTGGAGAAGAAAGGACTTCACTTCTTATGCTGCTCTAATTTAGACTTATGTTCCCAGTAGGGCTGAATGATCAATCCTGGACCAACTGGGCATTTGCCTGGTGATATGCACCTTTTGCATTTTTCAAGTGTTCAGTAGAGTGAAGATGTTGAGTGGCTCTGTGAGTGAGCTCTGTTTCCTCAGTTGACTTCGTTATTAACTTGCCAATTCAGTTTTGTAACTTGAGTCCAGACCTGTGTTTTGATGCTCTCTTAGGCTAGATGTCACATATCTAAAGTACAGCAAGGACGAGGGGGTACACATGTCTCATTTTCCGGAGGCGTCGTCCTGATAACTAACAAATTCACTATGCTTTTAAGTGAGTGCAGATGAGATGCAAGGTACTGTGCTAGGTGCTGTGAGGGATCTAGAAAAAAAAAGACACATCCCTAAAGAAGTAACTAATAGCTACTTACTTTATTCACTTTGTTCTTTATCCTTAAACACAGATTCTCTCTCTCTCTCTCTCTCTCTCTCTCTCTCTCTCTCTCTCTCTCTCTCTCACACACACACACACACACACACACACACACTTCCACTATACTCTCAATATCAGAAGTGCTTTCTTTTCTTACAGGAGGATATTGCAATCTGGTGCCTCTGATCTTTTTTCTTTCTTTCTTTCTTTCTTTCTTCTTTCTTTCTTTCTTTCTTTCTTTCTTTCTTTCTTTCTTTCTTTCTTTCTTTCTTTCTTTCTTTCTTTCCTTCCTTCCTTCCTTCCTTCCTTCCTTCCTTCCTTCCTTCCTTCCTTCCTTCCTTCCTTTCTTTTTTCTTTCTTTCTTTCTTTCTTTCTTTCTTTCTTTCGCTTCTTGAACAATTAGTGAACTTTTCTATCACATGTGTCTCTGGAACAGCAAAAGGCTGGGCTGGGGGTGGGTGGGTGTTCTTTTCAATAATGATTTATTTTAAGGAGCAGTGATAAATAACTAGGTGGAGCCTCATGCCTCATTCTTCTTTTTGTCTTATTGACATGGCTTTCCCTCCCAACCTTCAGCCTGAGAAGAGCTTTTAAAAATACTAAAGGATTCCCTGTTAAAGAAAATAGCTCATTCGTAATCTGAAAGATAAATGAGTTCTGAGGGGCCAATGAAATTCTGGTTTTCTCTTCAGATTTTTTCATGTTAAGAGATATACTTTTTGTGAAAAATATTAAAGAAGACATATTAAATCAAAAAGAAGACAATGTTATGTTCATCTCTGATAAATTCAATTATCATGATTTCTACTCATAAGATTCATGGTTGTTCCTCTCTTTAAATTGCAAACTTTCTCTCAGTGTTTGGCTTCTGTGTCCCTTTTCCAAGATAAATCATTGAAATCATTATATTGTCAATAAATAATTTAAAGTACAAAATTCAGTTTACTACATTGCATGGTTTTGGGAGAACAAGTTAGCCATGGCTTGTTCATACAGCATTTAGATGTACTCAGTCAGTAATCCCCAATTAACACGATATGAAACAAGGTTAGTTCCAATATTTCACCTCTAAAATGAGTAGGCTACTTAACCTCCCCACATCCCATCTCCAGAATTAAAAAGAATTTCTCCTTTTCCAGCTACAAACATGTGCTTTGTAATGTACATTAACTCAGTCTTTTCCAGCAAGATTCTGAATGTCTCCTCTACTTCCAAGTTCAAAGGACAACTGGGCTCCGTCAGCCTTCCAACATCACAACTGTTTATTTTTACAACCTCTGAATTCAAACTCTAAAATCTTACACTTCTCTTTTCAATTTAAGCTTCACTTTTTTTTCATATGTCATTTTTATCACTGCTTCCACTGGGTTTCTTAAACTTGTAAGCATTTCTCTTTATCCTCTTGCTTTGTGTAAGGCTAACACTTTCTGTTGGGAGCTGTTTCTCACCAGTCGCTCATCTTTTCTTTTTATTGTTTTCCATCTATGACTTGGTTCTCCTGTACTAAATTTCATTATTAACATTTGTGAAAATTCAGAGCCCTTTTTTTTCTCTCTTTTTCCATATCACTGCCATCTCAAAGACAATTTTGTGAATGCCAGCTCCAGTTATGTCTTTTTATGAAGAGGACTTTGAAGAGCTAGCATGGGAGCTTCATGATGGGGGATGAAAGGGCTAAGAGAAGGGAAAAAAAAATGGAGGTAGAAAAAAGGTGGATGGAAAGACATGAGAAGAGCCGTGTAGGTTCCCTGTGCTGGATGGAAGAGTGTTAGATAGAGATTGAGTTGTAAAGAGAAAAGCTTTGAGGCAGCTGTAGTGTCTGAGACATATTAAAAGTGAATAATGAGAAAAGACAAATAAGATTTCTTTGGTTAGACCCAGGATTGTTTGAGATTGTAACACTGAGAATTGCCAGAAAATATTGAAATTGTTTTTAATGTCGGCTGCTAGTTTATACTTTTTTAATTGGGATATCTTATAAAGATGAGCACATGAAGCTCCACTTATGTTTGGATTTTAAATAATTATAAAATATGTGTATATATTTCCCGCTAACAAAGAGGTGTATTCTTCAGTGGAGAGAATATTTGAAGACCCTCCAGAAGTGATAACAAATGTATGAGAGAAACAGTGATATAATTGAGAATTTTTAAAATTGTGCAGGAATCTCATGAGAGATTGACAAAGTGTATAACTGAGGTGACGGAAGCCAGAGAATAATACAAGTTCACCTATTCCACCTGCCCTCAGAAGGAAAAGAGGAGCAGGACCATACCTTCCAAGGCCAGAGTAGCATCATGATTTTAGCCCTTTTTTTATCTGTCCATCAGTCCAGCAAATGTATTAAGCATTTATGTGCGACAATTCTAAGCTGAAAATATAGTGGAGAAAAATACAAATAGGGAACCCACTCTCATGAATCAAGTGTGCTCTTAGGTCACAAACTTAATTAGTGGTTCCTCTTCCTTAAAATTTTGTTTAAGCAGCCAGTTAGCCTTTGAGAAGACCAAGTGATATATTTTCTCTTTGGGCTTACCTTTTCTATGGCAATTCAAGAATCGCTTTG